>CM046856.1:31803351-33003351 GCA_025617745.1 Heliocidaris erythrogramma
AAAAAAATCCCCCCCCCCCCCCCCACTGAGCGATTTTAAATACGGTAAAGATAAGTTGACCGTCCTGCATATATGTGTGCCCCCCCCCTTTTTTTACAAAATCCTGGATCCGCCCCTGAAGACAGCCCTGCATTTATGTGCCCCCCTTTGTTTACAAAACCTGGATCCGCCCCTGATAATAATAATAATAATAATAGACATATTTAGAACAAGTCAACGCACCCTTTCGGCCATACCGGGGGGGGGGGGGGGGCTTTGGACGAATGGTGGCGTTCCAGTCAACGCGTCGCGACGCTTCCCACCCTTTCGGACTTAGCCATTCTTATCTACATCTGTATTTTTATATACACTTGGACTTGTCTATACGGAGTAACCTCGCTAGTCATAAGGACCACTATTCATAAGGACCGCTATCCATAACGCGTGACTAAATGAATAGCGGTTTTATATGAATAGCGGTGCTTATGAATAGCGAGCAAACCATAGACAAGTTACCTCGCTATTCATAAGGACCGCTATTCATAGAAAACCGCTATTCATTTAACACGCGTTATGAATAGCGGTCCTTATGAACTGTTATGAATAGTGGTCCTTATGAACGGAGGTTTATACATGTATATTGGAATAGAATAAACTGAATTGAATTGAATTGAAATTGAAGTGTGTTTTTGTGCAAAGTGCCTTAGCCTAAACAAGATATCATCCTTGTCCTTATACTGTTTATACTCTTTATGTACTTCTTGAATGTTGCATAAAATTTACCATTAATGGTAACTCTGCCATCAATGCTAACTACCATAGTAACATTGCTCAACAGCCAATCAAATTCAAGGTTTAAATGGAAGTTACCATTGATGGCAAAGTTACCATCAATGGTAAGTTTTATGCAATGGGGCCCAGGTCAAGTGTGTTATGCATGTATCAGTACCAGGTCAAGTGTGTTATGCATGTATCAGTACCACGTCAAGTGTGTTATGCATGTATCAGTACCAGGTCAAGTGTGTTATGCATGTATCAGTACCAGCGAATGTAGCAACATCAACTTCCTCCATTTCCTTCTCAAACATTTTTTTTCGGGTCTTCCTTTTAATGAGGGCCTCATCCTTCGACTGCTAAGCAGCATGAAATTTGTTTTCCTGGCGTTGATTGTAAGTCTATTTGGAAAACACTATTCTTGAACCACTAGTAAATTTGCATTATCTCCATGCACATCATTGTGCACGTACCAGCTATATTTTTTAAAACTGCATTTTAAAGAGAAATATTTGCTACTGTAACAGTCACTTAATTAATTTTGTCTAAATGTTCAACATCTGACTAAAATTATTACTTACAAGTAAGGTATACTTGTACAGGCCACCCTCCTTCAAAAGTGGAAGGGATTTACGCCCGTGAGTGACATTCGGGGATATGGTTCTAGGACTCCTACTCCCTGGATAACCCTGGATAACCACCCTCTAGGACAACTACCCCCTAGGACAACTACCACCTAGGGCAACCACCCCCTAGGACAATACCCCCTAGGACAACTACCCCCCGGATAACTACCCCCCCCCCCCCCCCCCCCCGAGACAACTACCCCCTAGGACAACTACTCCCTAGGACAACTACCCCGGACAAACCACCCCCTAGGACAACTACCCCCAGGACAACTACCCCCGGACAACCACCCCCTAGGACAACTGGGTAATTCCATAAATAAGGGAGCCAATTTGTGACATTTTTGGTGTCCCTTTTACATATGAAACCCACATGTTTTTATGGCTCATAATGAAAACACCAATAGTGGAGTGAGATTGTAAAGTGATCTCCAAGCATAATGTTGCATTGTTATGCTTATAATCACCTTAAAATCGTACTGCACTATTTGAGTCTTTACTCAGAGCCACACAAACATGTGCGTTTCATATGTAAAAGGGACACCAAAAATGTCACAAATTGGCTCACTTATTTATGGAATTACCCAACTACCCCAGGACAACTACCCCCCGGACAACTACCCCCCCCCCGGACAACTACCCCCAGGACAACTACCCCGGACAACCACCCCTAGGAAAAGTACCCCAAATTGGACTTAACATCACATTGAACAAGATTGTGCTCGTTCGCTACGCTCGCTCGCCAAAATAGAATTAATATGGCCTTTAGCAAAATTTCTGCCCCGACCTGCAACAATAAAGCCCATATAATATACCAACTTTTATTAGAAAGTGTTTCGTCGCTCATTTCACGAAGTGGCACAAATGCCCAAAATCGCGTACATAGTCAATTTTGAGTTTTCTTCATTTTTACGATCTACTAGCCATGTCTTACCATTTCACTAAATTCGAGTAATAATTATGTTTATTTATGCAAAAACACGTCGTGCTGAAAGTGACACGAGCCATGAAAATGCAGATTCATAATTTCACGAACCGGCACAAGACGGCGCGCGCACTGCGAACCGTGTGTTTTCGTGCGCGCGCCTCGTTCTTTGTATGTATTATGAAGACGTGCGTGCTTCCTCGAGCTAATCTTATACTTTCATTTTCGGCTTGTTCATAAAAAAAATCCCAATGACCCAGAACAACAGTGTTTGTATCAGGCTGGCCCTCCAAAGATCTCTCAAAGCAAATTTGAAGATTTTGCTAACTCTCTGTTCTGGACGCATCCCCGTCATCAATCATCAAGATAACCAAGCATTTTACCGCCAGCTTCCGCACTAAACAGGTGGTATTGTAGCAACTTCACTCATCATTTGTTTACATTAGACAGACAGGACTGATCAAAGCTTGATCATATTTTGTTTATGTGGATCAGCTGGTTAAAGTTCATTCAACTGTTCACTTCCTCACTGGACAATACCAAAGATCTTCTTCTTATTCAACTCCTGCACTCAGCATTCATCTTTTGTTCTCCACTACACCAGGCAAGGCACTCTACACATGTTCTACATTCTTCATTGCTTCACTCCCTTATAATAGAACTTGTTTTTGTTGCCTGGATACAAACCTTCCAATGACAAGTTTACTGAGCACATGGACTTTTAGCTTTTCACTTCGTAGGAAGTTTTCATCTAGAGAACACGTTCTTTTTCTACTGAGTCACACATTCACAACCTAGGACTACCAACATTTGGACATCGCATCTTCATTTACTCATCCGTTTTCTTTATCTGGCAAACAGCAGATTTGACTCTTATTTTATCAACATTAGACAACAGTGATCTACATTCTTTTCGCTTGTGCTGGCCGCGGGGCCAGTGCAGTATTTGTAAATAGAGCTCTTTCGCGATCGCGAATATTCAGGATTTGGTTTCGCCAACTCTTGCCTACAACTATTTCATATAATCTGCATTATTGGATTCACTGACAGCACAAGAAGGAACATCATTGGGGAGTAGGAAACCACAAACATCTATTTCCTACAGTATTCATGTGCACTTATCTGGTGTGATTTATTTTCACGCACATCGTATTTATTGTTGTTCATGCATTTATTTCAATTCCAAGCAGATAAAATACAAACGTAAAGTATATACAAAATATAATCGAATAGAAAACAAAGTCACATCACAAGACAATATAATCAATTCAATCATAAAAGGAATGGAAATAGAGAACTTAAGAAAAGCCACTGCGAAGGCTTTGTGGAAATAATGTTCCCTTAAATAAATTGTGATAAGATAATATAATGTGAGATTACACAATATGCGATTAAACAATCTGCAATAACTAATACATAAGAATATACAACAATATTAAGCCACAATGGCAAGAATTACAATACTAATCAGAGTGATAAATGTGTGAAAATAAGATGTAAGCATTTAGTCATACATATAGAATAAAGATGCAGTTTGAGTTTTCTTTTAAACAATGACAGATTATTATATGAATGGACATTTTTAGGAAGAGAGTGCCAGACCTGAGGTAGGGTATGCCGTACTGTCCTCTTTGAGAATGACGTTGATACTTTACTTTTTAATACTACTGGTATGGGCATCACACTTCTTTCAAAATTCCCCGAAAAATTAACATTTACTTTTGATATTGGAATTGGAATTATAAGGAAGATATTCTCAACAGTCCATATATCATGATAGTTATTATGAAAGATAGAACATTTGGGGGGGGGGGGGGGGGGATTAAGAATTATAATTTGTTTGCTCTGAAGCATTGAGAGATATATTGTAACTTTTAGAGATATATAGTATGTTGAGAGGTATGTTGTATGTTGTATATGTTGTATTATATATTGTATGTTGAGAGATATCTTGTATGTTGTATATGCTGTATATGTTGTATTACCTTATAATTAACTTGCGTAAGAAATTGTATTTGTGATGTAGATATTTCCAACTAGAGCGTTGAGGTGATGATGATTTTCAGATCTTTTGTGGTAATATAAGTCACAAAGATATTTGTATAATAGTAATTCTGATTTGTTGATTACAAGAAAGATTGACTAAAATCTCCGAGAACTTGTGCCAACATTGAAAGGGGTGGGGTGACTAATGTATGTATTCAGACATTTACTAAGATGCTGGCGTATTTGTCCGCACTAACACTTCCATCTTTTCTTTAAGTTGAAGCTTAGCTTATAGTAGAGATATGATAGATGTAAGTATTAACGACGAACTCATAATTATATTTTGTTAAGCAAATCTTCACGATGACTGTGCATTATTTTTAATTTATGAAGGAAGCCTGTTTTAGGTATATAGATTTTTTTCAATAAATTTAACTTTATCAATTAACATGATTTTGTTTTTTTTTTCTGATTTTAAAATGGTTGATAACCTTGAGTACAGAATAATGTGTAACATTTTTTTTTACATTCTCTTTATAAATTGATATAGAAAACTCTCACCAATTATCTCTTATCTGTTTTCATACAGTTGCTGTGGTCAATCATTTTCCACTGTCATAATGTATAATATTCACCATTACCAGTTTATAGTAGTGGTATATAGTGAATAGTAATGCAAGTCTGAGAGTAAATTTTCCTCATATTTTGTCCCTGCAGAGGTATATGAGGTAATTGCTAATTGTAATTTGTTCGCTAGTAGCATTCTCTTGCTGACCTACAATGTGTCATTCAGAAATGTTATAAGTACGTTTGACAATGATGAAAACAAGTTGGATCTTCCAAAAAGTATATAACGGCTTTAAATATTTTATTCACTGACATAATTCGTATGAAGTTTAATGAAATCAAATAGAAAGCAAGTGTTTCAGTAAAAACCTTCATGATAGTAGTTCAAAACATATTCACAAATGTCTACTAAAACGGACGGCACATGCAGTCCAAATCTTATGTGTTCAAACTGTAAGCACATTTGTAAGACAATGCTTAATTTGTTAAAATACTGTGATAAATTATTGATTTTTTTTTTTGACGTTGTGCTTTAAAAATTAACTTTCCAAGTTAAAACTATTCAGTAAAAACCGTGAATCAACTTTGAATTCATAATATCAATATAATATTAGTAAAAATCTGTAATTAATTTGAAACTCATAATGTATTACAAATGAGTGCAGATGCAGAGTAGTGGTAACTGCTATTTTGTGTACGAAATATTAGCATGTGTAAAAATAATGATAATGTGTTGAATTATTTAATTACCCTTTTCAATTATTACTCTTCACTGACTTTTGTACTTTCAAAATGAATTTTTTTTTGTCGAATTTTAAATTATTCAATAAAACCTAGAATAATAGTTGAAGTCAAAATATTTATGTATTTAGAAATGCATGCACTTTTGTTCGAAATGTAGCACACGAGATGAGGCTCGGTGCAAAATTAAAAGAGAGAGGGAGAGAGAGAGAGAGAGAGAGTAATACTGGGATTGAAAGTTAATAATGATGAAGCATGATAAAATGAGAAGTTAGAGAAAGGATAAATGCAGTGTGCTTCATTCTGCAAAGCAATACTAATACCAAAAGGTGGGGAGTGATTTGATCAAATTGGAGAAAGGAAATTCTCTTCTTTCGTTTTTTGTACAATTTGTTATATATTATTCAAAAGCACCAACCAAACAAGTATTTCTAAACCTACCATCTTATAATTTCTGTTTTTACTCGCGAATAAACAGCGCACACCATGCGCGCGTCCAATTGTGCCATTTCGTGAACTAAATCGCGCAGCGGATTACACGTATGATTTCGTTCACGAAATGACACGAACGTCATAATAGTATGGGGTATACAATCATGTTAAGATGGATGAGAAATTCAACTGTACAATGCACCATCAAACACCGAGTTTAAACACCCAACTTTTAAAACAAGAATGTAATACCAGGGGAAATCTCCCCCCCCCCCCCCCCCCCCCGTGATCATGGGTATAGACACATTTAACTCACGTGGTGAGGTGACTTTTATCATAATAATGCACCAAAATCCTATTTATAACCATATTTCCAAAACGGATACTCATTATATCCTTACTGATTGTTGGTCACCCCCCCCCCCCCCCCACGACCTCCCCTGGCCGAAATCAGTTTAAATGCCATATCGAGTACCTGGGAGTTGTAACTGGGGGATAATTGACCTACATGCCATGGGTGAGAGTATGCTGGTTGTTGTCCGATTAATAATTACCGTAAGTCGTTAAAGGTATTGCATAGTTTTGGCAAGGGTCATTGATTTTGAAAATATGTGTTCTATTCGAATCAGTGGACATTCAGAAGAAGATAACTGCCGTTGGCGCGGTCAAAAATCGGTCATGATTCTGAATAGCGCCCTCACCGGCGAAAATTTCCAAAATCATGGTTTAACATAAACAGACCATTATTTTTTTGAAAGGTTATGATAAAGGGGTGTCAAAGGAAGATACTCCGAAAATTTCATGGAGATCGGCCAATGAATAACGGGTATATATAATTTTTGGTGATTTCAGGATTTATCGGGGTTTCCGATAAAATATGATAAAAAATAAATATCTCGAAAATACAACAAAATTAATCCGAACGGTATGGAGGTTTGATTGTGTACCCCAAACGGAGTTGAATAACAAAAAATGGACGAAATTTATTTTTTGACCCTACCAAAACTAGGGTATTACATTTTTGTTTTAAAAATTGGGTGTCGGTGTTTGATGGGCATTGTACAGTTGAATTTCTTTTCTCATCCATCTTAACATGATTGTATACGACATACTATTTTCTTAAAATCGACCAACCACAATGCTAGTTTCCTTTTATACTCGATTGGCTGGTAGCTTTGTAACGAATTGCACAATTGAGTGCGTGAGGGAGAGGGGGTGGGGGTGTGTGACAAACGGCTAGAATATTTGTCCCCCCCCCCCCTTAATTGTTGATCATGCAAAACATCTAAAAGAGAGTTGGTATTGCACATGGGAATACCTGCCTTCATGCATTGAAGAAAAAAAAAACACCCAAAAACACAAAACAAAAACAAAAACAAACAATTCTTTTTAAATGATAGTATATATAAACTAGTTTTTTTTTTTTATGTGATAAACTAAGTTTTATTGTTGGAAGTTGGAGGAGGAACAATTACCCTGATAGCAGAAATTGGTAAAAATTACGTGATATTTACGTCGTGGTTTTCGTCTTTTTTACGTCCTGTAATTACGTCAATAAGACGACAACTTGCACCAACGCAAGACGTCAAGAGGACGTCTTATGGGGGGGGGGGGGGGGGGGGGGGGGGGGGGTAGTTATCCGGGGGTCGTTGTCCTAGAGGGTCGTTGTCCTGGGGGTAGTTGTCTGGGGATAGTTGTCTGGGGGTAATTATCCGGGGGGTAGTTGTCCTAGGGGGTAGGCGTACTAGAGTGTGGTTGCCCTAGGGGGTAGTTGTCCTAGGGGGTAGTTGTCCTAGAGGGTGGTTATCCTAGGGGTGGTTATCCGGGGGTGGTTGTCCAGGGGGTAGGGGGGTAGTTGTCTGGGGGTAATTATCCGGGGGGTAGTTGTCCTAGGGGGGTAGTCGTCCTAGAGGGTGGTTGCCCTAGGGGTAGTTGTCCTAGGGGGTAGTTGTCCTAGAGGGTGGTTATCCTAGGGGTGGTTATCCGGGGGGTGGTTGTCCAGGGGGTAGGTGTCCGGATACGTCGGGGATATCATATTATGATCAATATTTTTTCAGTACATCAGTACATTCCATCCTTTTCCTTTGCCTTTCTCGACTTACAGACACAAAGAGGATCACTAGTGCCACGCTTTTCATCGTCTTCTTACAGCGTATATCTTCTACTCTCCTACCATAAATCTTTTTTTGAAAAATAGATATAGGCCACTACCAGTGGCGTATCTACGGGAGGGCAGATGGGCACGTGCCCCGAGCAGCACTTGAAGGGGCGCAAAAAACACAAAAGAGAGGGGGAAAAGGAGGAAAAATTGAAGAAAAATTGTGATTATAAAGGATTATGCACCCCTCATTCCACCGGTAAATGCATTAGAAATACATTTTTTAGGGTTTAAAATGATAAACAAATTTACAGCTCAGTCGCTTTGCTCCAAGATCTCGTAATTTTGCACCCCAGTATAGGATATAGGCTATAAATAGCGTTTTTAAAGGCTTCAAAATTTTAAAAATAAGATGTAATTCTTGTTGTTTTGCTCGCTATTATTTAACTTTCATCAGCCTGCACTAGCAAAGATATATTCGACAGAAAGGTCAGCTTTCGGTTGCCTTGCTAAATTCCTTGACTAATTCTAGAGGATCTTCGTTAATGTTGCACCCCATATGAGAGTGAATAGAAAACCATTTATCAAAATTCGAAACTCTATCCCATAATTGCAGGCTCAGCTGCGAAGTGTCCGGGGTAAAAAAGCAAAAGAAATTTGTTTTGAGGGGTTAAAAATGCAAAACAATTCACCGTCCGGTCTCTAGTACAATAACGTAGATAAGTTTGGGCAGGTGGGGGGGGGGGGGGGGGGGACTTCATTGTTTGCCACGGGCCATATATGATACGCCACTGAAACCAACAGCCAGTACTTCACAAACCTTATAGGTCAGGAGCCTGTCCCGAAATAGTCACCCCAATTTCCCTTTTATTTTTTACCCCTTAAAATTACTTAGACCATCTAAGATTTTTTTTTCGCCAGACCTCCAAAATTCGCTCAGTGAAAGGGGGGGGGGGGGGTTATGGGGGTCCAGTTTCCCTCCATAATTCTCTGACAAGGAAAAGCAACAGATCCTTCATGGTCAAAATGTATACTTTTCTTCCCTGGATCCGCCACTGCTTCTGACTATGATAACTGAAAATTATTTTATTCAATTCGATTCAAAATTTCATAACATGATGCAATTTGCAATTTGGTGATAATTGGTCTTTTTGATTTGTTATTAAATTGTTTTTCTTTCTCAAAAGTTCCTAAAAAATATTGTCAGAGTTATATAAACACACCCATCGTCCCTCTTCACCTGTTTAATAGAAGAGCTTTTCAGGTATCTGTGGTATGTGACTGCCAGGCTAAAATGTATAATTGGTGTGTTAATTACACAGATACCAAGCAAGCTCCTCTATTATGCCTTGTCAGATTGACATTTGACATTGTCAGAGGCCACTTTGGGGTTTTCATTTCAGGGGGTCTGACACCCCCTTCCAGATGGACTATTTTGTCAGTTTTAAATATTTTTGGAATTTACATCCATATCTCTTCCTTCTGCCAAAATTTGGTCCATGGGCTTCAAGTGGAAAATTTTTGTAAAATCCAGTCATACTACTTCCTACTGACAAGTTTGGGGCATTGGGGAGATGGGGTGAAATCGACCCTACTTTGGGGCTTCTTTTGGGGCTCAGGGGGCTAAACCCGGCTGCTACATTCAGGCTGACAACCTTTCTGTCAATGACTTAGATGGTCTAAGCAACTTTGAGGGGTCAAATCGTAAGGGTAAAATTGGGGTGACTATTTCGGGACAGGCTCCCAGACTCTTAGTAGTCTTGGCATGTTTCTGTCCGTGGGTCGTATTTCTGATCTGGGCTGCACGACCGAGCATGAATAGCATCCTCTTTTGAGAAACGAAAATAAGAATGTATACCTGGCACGTCCACACCTTGTACAATAGATTTGACTGGTAGCGTCTTACATAATTCATATTCTTTCTCACATACATTCACTCCATTGCAGTAGACACATTCTAAATTCTTGTAGATAAGACCGTTGTATTCAACTGGTGCGAGAAATGAAGGGCATTTGACTCGAGCACTATAGTTGGAAGAATAATCCGGAGAACACGTTGTTACATCAACCTCGAGACAAGTGCGTGCAACACCATCGGGAGGCTTGAAAGTAGCCCAGCAGCTACCTTGTTCTTTCAAGAAATAAGATGTTAATTCGTCCTCATCAGAAGCAGATGAAGGAGAGGTTATATCATCGCTACATTCCCAATCCCATTTCCATGGCTCTATATCTCTACCTGTGTTCAGGTCGTGACACAATGCACAGTAAATATTTTTGAAATGACCAATGCCTTTGACAGCTATTGGATTGATGAAGATATCATCCTCCAGAGATGGGGGTTCATCTTCACAGTACTGACGTATCATGCTTTCGGATGGGACATGGGCAGGGCACTTGGTGATTAAGTAATATGGCACGAAAAAGTTCTTGGGAGGAGATGTCTTATAAGACCCTCCTAATACTGGACTGCATGTCGTGTAAGGTATAAAGCCTTCATCAAACCAGGTCGCGCTGTAGTACTGATATTCTTCTTCAAAGTCCAGCAACAATCTTCAAATAGGACACACTCTGGATCACATTGGCACGGCTTATAATTCGAATCACAGCGATACGGGTGATCTCGAGATGAACATGTCACGTCTACAGGATAGTATTCCCCGTCCCTCTCGCAAGTCACATTTTCTGTACAAAAGAAAGTGGATAAAATACACTTTAAATATGAAAGATGTGTGACTATGGAATATGGAATCTTTGTAAGTTTACACATTTTGTGTACCAAAGGCAAGGCGTGGGATAACAGCACAACACTACGTAACGAAAGGTGTACAGAAAATTACGACACCAAAATGACAGGTGTTTCGGTGTAGCGGGACACAAGTATTCGTCTTTTGATATTATGGAAAAAGATTTTATAAAACCTTAATCTTCAAAGCAAAGTTCTAATAGGGCCGTCTTGTAGAGAGAGTTTTGATTGACATGATTGATCCGAATCGATCGCAAGTCTTCCTATCAATCGGAAAGTAACAGTCGGCCATGTCTTATGTAAGATTTTGCCACTGGTATCAATCCAAAGTTTTAGGGGGCCAATGATCTTCTTTTTTGTTTCTCTTTATGCAAAGACTAACTGTAAGTTTACATGCCAATACTGCATCCTCAATGAAGGTAAAATTGATTTGAGACCACTTAGTTGACGTACTAGCATATATTAATTTGGAGGGCATGGAATCTACCACCGAGTTATTTCGTGCAGGCCTTTTTAATATAAATAATTTCCCTCTAAACTTTTCAACCCATTTTCAATCCAAGAGCAAGGTAGCGAACCCCCTCCTGATCTTCTTGAGCGCTTCCTGTAGAGCCCACAAATGGAACAAATTACCACAATGTAAGAATAACCATAAATGTAAATACATTGCAGCTGCAAATGTAACAACAACTACAAATGTCATAACATGTCAACCATAAGTGTAAGAATAACGACAAAATGTAACAAAAAAATTGAAGTTTGAAGTTTGAAGTTTTATTAACAACAACATATGTACATTTACATATTACAATAATGATTATACAAAGAATATAATATAAAAAAGAACATATCATAACATATTATCCAAGTATTATTATAATATTGCTACAAAAGTTATTCAGCAAGACATGCAAAACAGGAATAAGCACGATTGATACATAATGTACATGCCTAGTTGTTTCCGTTCTACATATCTTACTTGTGTATAGTGTACAGTATGGAGTTGTTAAAGTAGATATTCAAAGAAAATCACAAATATGGCAATTAATGTATCACTAGAAACTGGGAAGCTTACAGATGGCAATCGTATAAGTTTTATGTCAACTGCGTATCTGGTGATTATAAAAACAACACAAATAAAAGCTCTTCTCAGCATCTGGACAACATCCGAGGATTCGCCAGAAATATAGCGATGTTTTGATGTCGTCACACTCGGGATCGATCCTGCTTAAGCAGACGACGTCCTATAATGAATGAACGTAATTGCAATGCAATTATTTATCAAATTATAAAGAGTTTGGTGTATTTAAACATGACCTTATTTCACACCATTATAAAGGGAAAGTGAAACTGATTCTGATAGCTAAAAGGGTCAATGATCAATGAAATAAACCCCACTAAACTAGACTAAAACTGGACTAAAAGGTGATTGCTCGCATTGCCATTTTTTGACTAATCGCAATACAATTAAAGTTTGATATAAAAGTATTACCCAAACTTCGATTCAATAAAGTATATGTGTTTGTATAAACGATTTATACAAGAGAATAAGTATAGATTGTGGTACAAAAATGTCTTAACTTAAACAAAATACCAACCTTTCTACGAATGCACCGATAGACCAAAAATTATCCCAATTTTAGTGTAGTGTAGTGTAGATTTTTGCTTTCTTCTGACTTAGCAAGAAATCAGTTAATATGATAGCTTATCAGGCTTCTTGACGAGGCGTCCACTTCGGGTGGTCTGGTGGTAGGTCGTCTTCAGAGTTGAGTCAGCATGTGAGGCTGGAAGATTTTCGCTACCGTTGGGAGGATCGCGACTCATCTTTTCCGATGATGGGAGATCAGGTGGCGTCTGCGTCATCTCCTCGTCAAGGCTTACACGCTGAGGTTGAACATCAGCAAGGTGACGTCGGTTCCTGCGTAGCACACCTCCATTCGGTTTCTCAACAAGATAGGATCTCGGTTCACGACACTTTTCCAAAAAAGTAGCTGGTAATCACTGTACAGATGTCTGATCCTGGACTCTTACGAGCTGCCCTGGCGAGAGTGGTGGTAAGTCGTGGGCTGATTTATCATGATGATACTTTTGGCTTTGTTGTCGTAGCTGCATACGATTGTAGATATCATCACGACGATGGGAGTTGTTGCGGACTCGTGTTGGCAAGTTGTCCTTCATCTTTCTCCCGTAGAGTAGCTCAGCTGGGCTTGGTATGCAGCTGTCGATTGGAGTGGCACGGATACACAAAAGAGCCATGTTAAGATCAATGCCACTTGCTCTAGCTTTGTTGAGCGTGTTTTTGACTGTCTGGACCATACGCTCAATGAAGCCATTGGACTTGGGGTAGTGGGGTGATGACGTGACGTGAATGAATCCCCACGTTGTAGTAAACTCCTTGTAGGATGAAGAGTCAAAATGTCTACCACTGTCACTGATGATTCGCTCTGGAGTCCCTTGCTCAGCAAACAACTGTCTAGTTGCGTTGACAACAGCAGCACTGGTACATTCTCGAGGCATTTTCCGGACGAAGGGAAATTTAGAGAAATAGTCTGCGGTGTGGTGTCTCTGCCGTATCCATGGCATTACTGATAGAGTTCACACTTTTGTATCTGCGCTGTGACGGCGTTTAGTGTGTTGGGTCTTCTTATTGGCATTCATCGGCTGCGACCTGCACATGCTCTTCCAGTGGTTCAGCTTCCCGCAGTTGTGACATTTGGTGCCATATGCCGGGCATTTTTTACGTGCATGCCGGCCACCACAGTTGGGACACTTATCATCCTTCTGCCGGATAGCATTGATCGAAGCTGGTTCACTGCTAGCCTGGACCATCGCTAGTTGAGCCATATGCATCTGTGAAGCCTCAAATGTTCTACAGAGTTCAAGCATCTGAGTAAGGGTAAGAGACTTGCTTTTCCCCAGCAGTTCCTTCTGAAGCTCTGGGTACCTCGTGCCAGCAATAAACTGCTCGATCACCCGCTCATTAGTTCAATGTCATCTCGAAACTCACAGTCATACGCTTTTACCGACAACTGTTATAAGCTACTGAAATCCTTGGATGTGATTGGTTGAGAGCAAATTTGTCCGTCAAAATCACTTACAAGACACTTGATGAAACGCACCCCTGGCTGAAACATACAAAGGTAACTGCTACCCCCTGATATAAAGCGCGGCTCACACAAGGCGTCATTTTGATTGCGTCTGTACCTGCGCTAATCGAGCCTGAGAAGGCAATTAACCCATACGCCAGGGGAGCGTTTCATCAAGCGTTTTGTCAGTGATTTTTACTGACAAATTTGCATTCAGCCAATCAGATGCAAGGATTTCAGTATCTTATAACAGTTGTCGGTAAAAATCACTGACAAAACGCTTGATGAAACGCTCCCCGGGTATTAAAAGTGTTACTTGCAGTGTTCATTGTACAATCACTGTTTAAACGATACCACTCTTTCATGACGCGCAAAAGACCGTACCAGTTACTGACGCGGTCATAACGTCAGCAAAATGACCCCTCGTGTGAGCCGGGGTCAAGGCACTTGTCACATGGACATACAACTTTGAAACTTTTTAAGAGAAGTAAAAAAAAAAGGAAAAAAAAATTATTTTGCATTAGTCTGCCAAGTTTATATGCTTGGAAATGCAGATTTCAAAGTTTCAAAACGAAAACGACTGATAAGTGGATCGGAAGAGAAATGCATTTCTTTCATTTTTTCTTTAACGCACGGATACAACAATGGGCTTATCACCATTTTGACTAATATCTTTGGAGACATATTTCACAAGGTGTTTATTTTTCTTCCATGGTTATCTTAATTCATAGCACGTTCTATTTCTTATGCTCAATGGTGATAAGCTCATAAATTCATACGAATATAAAAGACGTAATCAAGTTTACGAATCTTTTCATGTGGTTGCTTTTTCTTACTTGAAAATTTGACAGACTCTCCCACCACGAGGGATGTTCGAACAGCTCCATGTATAATCACAAGGGCAGAAAAGAGTTGCCGCCAATAATACTCCATCATTGGCCTGGTATCCTTTACTGCAGTCATTGCTCCAAAGTGAATTAACTGGTCGAATCCATTGTTGTAAAAAGCTCAAAGATTCAATGTACACTCTACTTCGCTGTATAGTTTGGATTAAAGCACTGATTAAGACGAAAAGTTAATCAGTTGTCTCACGATGTGCAAACGAGGAGAGCTACGACGTTTCGACCGCTACTGCTAGTCTTCGTCAGGCAATGAGCATAGACTTCCGTGTGCTATATAGCAGCGGCGGGGGTCCGGGGAGCCCGGGTGCGTGCTATTGTTTGTCTCTACTCGGGAGCTGTGATTTGTCGGTGCCGCTGGCCAATCATCGGAAACGATGTCATTGTTGGGCCCCGCCAGTGAGGGGGCGGCACTGTCCCTAACTGGTTCCAACCGGTTTGCCGAGTGGCGCCGAATGGCTACTAACCATTCCTCTGGGATGTCAATACCGTTATCCCTATTAATTGTTCGGATGCAGACGGATCTGAATCGCTTCCTTAACACGGCGCGTATACCAATGCTTGTCGTGCGCAATGCAGCTGATCTCATCCCAGTTAGGGCGATGATCGGAGTTCCACGCATGCTCTGCGACAGCAGAACTATCGGTGCGCCTAAGCCGAACATCCCGGCGATGTTCCTACATGCGTTCCCCAACAGGCCTACCTGTCTCGCCAATATAGACCTTGTCACAAGTCAGCAAGGGATCTTGTAAACAACACCATCGCGTCTGCCGGGGAGAGCGCGGTCTTTCGGACGGACCAGCTGGTTTCGGATGCTGTCATAACATAAACATGGATGAATACATTCTGACCAACTCGAAATAAATGCCAGAAATTGTGAGTCGCTATTGCTCAGTCTCAACAAGGGATCTTGTAAACAACACCATCGCGTCTGCCGGGGAGAGCGCGGTCTTTCGGACGGACCAGCTGGTTTCGGATGCTGTCATAACATAAACATGGATGAATACATTCTGACCAACTCGAAATAAAATTAATGCCAGAAATTGTGAGTCGCTCGCACGTTAAATGTTAACAAACTAGTATCTTCATCCCTATTTCTCTCCCACATATTGTCAATGTTTGAAGCAACTGAATGTGTACATTCAGTACTTTCTCATCACTGGTGGAGTGGTGGTAGACACTATAGTGACCACAATCTATAGTTAATTATTCTGTCACTTTTTTTTTATTTCGTTTGAGTACAGTCGTTTCCTTGGGTGTACAAATAGAACCTTGTTTTATTTAATTAGTAAATGAATCGGTAATAAATGAGAAATAAATAAAATGATGCAACATTTGAAAAGTCAGCAAACTGTAAATCTCTATTTATGTAGAACTTCCATGCTTTATAAGTGATGCACATAATATATACATTGCCTTTCTCGTTATAGCTCTTTAACGCCTGCCTGTCTAAATGCCGTCATGAATTTCCATACATTTCCTCTCTTTTGAATGTGATTATAAGTGATTATAAGTTAATTATTGCCAGGCTTAGCTTTGCAGCATGAAATTGGTATACTTCATATACACAGGCGTAGCCAGGATTTTTCAGGGGGGGGGGGGCAGACGTGAAGGATCCAATACTTTTTTTAAGGCGGAAAGTTAGTCTAACGCCATGGCTGCTTTTCAGTTATTTGGACACAATAATGCACTGTATGTAACAGGGGTGGGTGCAGGGAGGGGGAAGTTGCCCCCCCCCCCTTCCAGCGCGAAGCGCGAAAGCTCTGACGTTTTAGCAAATTCGGGAAAAAAGAGCAAGATAAACGGCTCGTAGCAAGCAATTTTTTTTGAGGCGGAAAGTTATAGTTCGACGCCCTGGCTGCTTTTCAGTTATTTTGGACGCAATACTGCACTGTATGTAACAGGGGTGGGTGCAGGGAGGGGGAGTTTCCCCCTTTCCGGGCGAAGCGCGAAAGCTCTGACATTTTAGCAAATTTTGAGAGCCAGATAACGGCTTGTAGCGCCTTTTTAGGCCCTTTTCTCTCATTTCCCCCGCTTTTTCGCTTTTTTTTTAAAGTGGCTGAATAGGGGGGGGGGGGGAGGCATGGCCCCCGGTTCCCCCTGTCTACGCCAGTGTTCATATACCTGTAACTCTTTCATGTTTCTTGCATTAGCCTGCGCCTATTACAAAACAAATACAACAGTAGAAACTAATACTAAATAATCTTCATGAATAACCTCATGTACTTGGACTCCACCGTTAGTGAAACATGAACATTTTCTAATGATCACAATCATGTTTACTTTACATACTCTAATTATGTTGTATTCATTTTTTTTTTGGAGCAGAAGTATTTTATATTCAAATACTTACACTTTCAGGCTTTTCATTTACATGCTAATTGCATAATGAATATATACCAGAAATTTAGTTATTGCAGTATGAAAATTTAAGGCAGTGAAAGTGCATGTATTTTACAATCCTATGTTTACTCCTCTTTTTCACAATTTCATTTTCCCTTTTGTACAAAACTAACCAGGCACTGGAAACATGCTCTATATTTCTTTAATGGATAACAGAAATTTCTTCATGTCCAGATTTTACCCAGAAATGCAGCATTGCATTGTACTATCCATGGATATTAAAATAAATCATTGCAGCATGAACATAGTAGACAATAAATATATGTAATTTTTTTTTTTTTTTAATTTTTTTTTTCTTTTTTTGTTAGTAAAATCCCAACGTACTCCTACCTTGAATTGAAGCCAGATCAGGATTCGTGAAGAAATCCAAGGCTGGAGATTCCAAAATCTAGGTCCAAAATCAAACGAATTTCCAAATCAAGAAGGGTTTCCGAAACACACACACACACACACCCTCACACACACCCCCACACACCTAATATATATGGTAGGGTCAAAATGCTTAAAGCTTTATCTTTTAGGCACTACACATATATACATACACATTCACAAAATCATCAAATGGCAAATTACAATAATATGCCATGTGTGCAACACAAAATTACGGAGTATTTCAGATAACTGAGTTATTAAGATTTTTTTCAATCACTACGTACTCTGTCTCGTTATATTTCCATCATTTGCATGGAATGTCAGCTTCACTTACTGCAACGTAATAGCCAAACCACAGTAGTATTTCAAATCAATATTTGGAATTATTTTGAAATGAGAGACACATAAAAGATTAAGGGGAGGTACACTTATACTACACAGAGACATTTGGAGACAAATATAATATCCGGAGTCCTTATGATCAGATCACCATGTAGTGTGTTTCAAGTTACAGTTACAAAAAACAAGACATATGCAAACTGTATCAACCCTCCGTAACTACCGGAAGATTGACAAGAATCAATTTGTAAAATCACTCTCAGAGCTTATTTCCCAACCTCACCCTGATGGTGTTGATGCATTTTTTGAGTGGTATGATTCTAGTACGGGTAAACTACTTGACAAATTTGCTCCTGTAAAAATTAAGACCCGCATAGTAAAGAACAAAGTACCCTGGTACAATGACTCAATTCATATTGCTCGTCAAGAACGAAGGCGAGCTGAAAGAAAGTGGCAGAAATCAAGATCCGACCCTGATCGTGAATCATTTCTGATTGCTAAGAAAGCTGTTTGTGCACTTACTGTAACTGCTAAACAAGACTATTTTAAAAACAAATTGTCTTATGTTTACCGAACTATTAATTCTCTTTTGAATAAGCAAAAGTCTGATCTTCCATTTTATGATTCGCCTTTTCTATTAAGCACCCAATTCTCCCAATATTTTGTAGATAAGATCCAGAATATAAGAGACGAACTTGATAACACACATGTTATGCCAGTTAGGTTCAAGGACAATATCTGCGAAGGGTTTAAGATACTTGAGGTCTTCCGGCCTGTTTCTCAAGACGAGTTAATGACAGTTATTTCAAGATGTCCCAGCAAAAGTAGTAAATTGGACCCACTCCCAACTTCGTTAGTGAAAGACTATATTGATCACCTTCTCCCAATACTAACAGAACTTGTAAATTCTTCTTTTTCATGTGGCGTCTTTCCACAGAAGGCTCACCATGCATAATAAGACCTCTTTTAAAAAAATCATCTTTAGATAAAAACAATTTATAGAATTATAGGCCTGTATCCAATTTATCGTTTGTTGGTAAACTTATTGAGAAAATTGCTTGCTCAAGACTGGTGGAACTGAACATATGGAGATTAATAATCTTCCTGATCCACACCAGTCTGCTTATAGACCCAAACATGGTACTGAATCTGCATTGATTATGGTTAAAAACGATATTATGTTTTCATTGAACTCAAACAAAGTAGTTTTTGTGGTACTTATCAGCAGCCTTCGATACGATTGACCACAAAATTTTTATTTGTCGTTTGTCAAAGAGAATTGGTATTAGGGGAACTGCGTTGAATTGGTTTCAGTCTTATCTTGATGGCTGGTCAGCACAAGTCGACATAGGTTTGGTTTACCCCAGGGCTCAGTTGTAGGTCCCACTGGTTTCACAGTTTATATTCTCCCAGTTGGCGACATCGCCCAGTACCATAATGTTTCGTATCATGTTTATGCTGATGACATTCAGTTGTATGTAGCATTTGATCCTAAAATTCCTGGGGAACTGGATAAGGCCATGTTTTCACTACAATCTTGTATATCAGATATAAGGAACTGGCTGACAGAAGAGCTTTTATTTGTGTTGTTTTTATAATCATCATATACGCAGTTGACATAAAACTTATACGATTGCCATCTGTAAGCTTCCCAGTTTCTAGCCATATTTGTGATTTTCTTTGGATAGCTACTTTAACAATGTTTGCCGCAGTGTGAATTTTCATTTGAGGAACATATCTAGGATTCGTAAATTTATTGATCAAACTACTTGTCATCATGCTGTAAGGTCACTTATTTTTTCCAGACTAGACTATTGTAATGGGCTTCATTCCTCTATACCAAAATCTCATGTAAACCGTCTACAGCGTTGGGCTGCACGTCTTGTTTTTGAGGTTGGCAGAAGTCATTCTTCCCAACCTTTACGTCGTTCCCTTCACTGGCTGCCCATTCAAAAACGTATCATCTTCAAATTAGTTCTTTATGTTTATAAATCTCTCAATAACCAGGCTCCAGGGTACATATCTGAATGCTTAACTGTATATACACCTAGTAGAAATCTCAGATCCTCAAATCACAACCTTCAGCTTAGCTACCCAATGACCCGAAATTTGTCAGGTGATAGGACTTTCACAGTTACTGCATCGAGGCTGTGGAATAATCTCCCCTTGACCATTAGACAGTCAGCATCCATAAAGACCTATAAAAAAGCTGTGAAATCATATTTATTTTAAATCCGCTATCAAACTTTGTAACAGGTACATTCATTACATTTTGTCTCCATAAAACCACCTGGCAGTTCCCACATGGACGATTGAAGAGTTTTCTGATTTGTGTTTATATAAAAATTATAATGTGTTCTATAAGTTAAATATTTTGTAAACGCTCCGAGCCTTATGGGAAGGGCGTACTAAATGCTTATTGTATTGTATTGTATTGTATGAACTAAAATCCAATTGCTCCTTGAAAAAATACCTGCACAACAATACCTGTTAGTTTGTCACCTTTACTATTCAATGAAACATTTGGGCAGAAGAAAGCATGGGCTTATTGGTTTTGCTTTTCGTTTCCTTGTTTGGTTGGTTTCTTTCATGCCAGGTTGTCTAGTATTTATCATTGCACTACTGAACAAAAGTGAGTCATCTGAAACATCAACCAACACACACGATTCAGATAATAAGTTTTAAAATCCACCAATCCGCGCCATGTACCTCACTGAAAGGTAGTGATCGGCCATATGGCAAGCCCTTTTAACATTTAATCCTATTTCATGATATCAAGAAATCAATTCTATCAAGAATTGAATTCTTGATATCATGAAATAGGATTAAATGTTAAAAGGGCTTGCCATACGGCCGTCCACGCGTCCGCAACCTAGCGCCGGCCCTGGC
Source organism: Heliocidaris erythrogramma (assembly GCA_025617745.1). Taxonomy (NCBI): domain Eukaryota; kingdom Metazoa; phylum Echinodermata; class Echinoidea; order Camarodonta; family Echinometridae; genus Heliocidaris; species Heliocidaris erythrogramma. The sequence goes on from CM046856.1 coordinate 31,824,211, forward strand.
CTAGCGCCTGGCCATGACGACACAGTGATTGCATGTTCATCAGTCTGACTAAGGTAGATGTTAGCGCATTGTATAGCTAGACATGCAATACACGCGGAACCGCAAATAAAGTAGCGATGTCATTTGCCGGCATCGAGTCGTACGCCTACGCAGGCCTACATAATGTATCCATTATGATACAATCGCCATCTCCAAAAGCCACCTTTTTTTAAAAATATTTTTTATATCAAGAATTCATTTCCTTTTTTTTGATATCAAGAAATCGAATTCTTGATATCAAGAAATGAATTGTTGATATCACAAATTCAATTCTTAATATCAAGAATTGCCATTGGTTAAGAACACAAAATGATTTCTAGATATCAAGAATGATATGGACTTGAAAAAGATACATTCCTCCCTTATTCAGTCATATAAAGACGTTTTCTTAACGTGTTTGTTGATTGTATTAGGAAATTTCATTAAAATGTGAGAGTAGAGAGTTATATACACAATGTAAAAGAAAAATAACTACATTGGTGTTGAAGTAGTTATAAATATTGATTGAAACAATCCATCATATGAGTTGGCTGTAGAGGTTTAAAGACCTACCCATGATCTTTACTCATTGAATACTCAAATCAATAGAGCCAAATCATTATAATTACTTCGCAGGCCCGTAACTGGGGGGGGGGGGGGGGGGGGGGGGTTGGCGAGTAGAGGTCCGCTTGAAAAAAAAAAGTAGAAGCGATGGGAAAGGTGATGGAGAGGGGAAGATAACGTGATAAGATATCTATCTTTCTGTCTATTTTGATACATTTCATTTCGATTTTGTCCCGTATCTTCCTAATCTGGCATTCTGTAATTAATCAATCTCGTCTTTCACCATTCATTTTCGAATTTAGTACGTTATACCAATATACCATGTTGCAATCGATTTTTTCAAAGCGTCATTCAAAGAATTATTTGTAGTAGGTCCATGACAGGCCTGTAACGGGGGGGGGGGGGGGGGTTCAGAGGGTTCGAATATTTAACAAAAAATCCAAAGTGACATTAGCCCTTTGACAAGGCCTCGTGACTTGGCTATTTTCCTCGTCATGCTGTGCCTGAGATGAGACTAGCCGGCGACGAAAAGAATCAACACGGCCGGGTGAACGCGCGATCGAGCGACTTTAGTCGTGAGGCCTTTTGGAACCTGGGTTTCCATAGTCCGATATGAATTATTCACGAGTTGGCATTCGTATGCTAACACGCCTACCGAGGATTATCGACCAATCACAACGGTATTTGCGGGGCTTGCCATGATTGATGTAGCTTGCACGGGCCGCGGCGCCGGGTGTCTAGCGAGCTAGCTCGAGATGAAGGCGAATTTGCATACAAATTTATGCTGACGTCATGCGAAGATACGTTCGCTGATTGGCTCCTACCTATAAAGTAGCAGATCCTCGATAGGAACAAAGGATTGCATAAGACATACAGGCCAGGTTCCAAAAGGCCCTCGCTCGATCGCGCATTCACCGGGCTGGGCGGCTAGTCTTCCCTGATAGCAGAAAGTGGTAAAAAATGACGTGATATTTACGTCGCGGTTTTCGTCTTTTTTACGTCCTGTAATTACGTCAATAAGACGACAACTTGCACCAACGCAAGACGTCAAGAGAACCTCTTATTTTGACGTCATCTCTACGTCTTTATTCCTCTTCCCTGATAGCAGAAAGTGTTAAAAATGACGTGATATTTACGTCGCGGTTTTCGTCTTTTTTACGTCCTGTAATTACGTCAATAAGACGACAACTTGCACCAACGCAAGACGTCAAGAGGACGTCTTATTTTGACGTCATCTCTACGTCTTGTACACTGTAAAAACTACAGTGCTACTTTTAGGGGCATGTATAGTGACTGCACCTGAAATGCTGTTTATAGCACTTGTAGTGTGCTAATTTACCAGCAAAAAAAATGTGACCGTGGCGAACCTCGAACCAGGTTCCGCTGATTGAGAGGCGCTGACGTTACCAATGAACTAACGAATGCTTCTTGCAATCCAGTTTAGTCATGGGAGTCAAGTAGATAACATGAACTATGTGGTGTCTTAAATTCACTATGTAACAATATGATCTGCTCTAAATCGTACAATGTGAGTTAGTCTAGCGGTAATGCCAGCAATTCTAGATCAGCGGACCCTGGTTCGAAGCTCGCCCAAATCATTTTTTTAAATGAATGTTTAATTACAGGACGTAAAAAAGACGAAAACCACGACGTAAATATCACGTAATTTTTACCACTTTCTGCTATATCAGGGTTGTTATGCAGCCACTACTAGCTTACTTGCCGAGAAAAATAGCCAAGTCACGAGGGCCTTGTCAAAAGGCTAAAGTGACATCAGAATAGTGATGTTTAGGTTAAAATTTTAAAAATATTTCCATACCAACTGGCTTAGATAGAGGAGGGGCGCACAAGGGGTCACGTGAAAGGGGAGAGCGGAAAGAATGTGGAAAATAATGTGAGATAATAGGGTTTCCAGTCATTTTTATTTGCTTTTGTCCTGCAACTTTATAACATTGCACATCCATTTATAAGGCCTAGTCAATCTACGTCTTTGGCTCATATCTATCTTTCTGTCTATTTTGATACATTTCATTTCGATTTTGTCCCGTATCTTCCTAATCTGGCATTCTGTAATTAATCAATCTCGTCTTTCACCATTCATTTTCGAATTTAGTACGTTATACCAATATACCATGTTGCAATCGATTTTTTCAAAGCGTCATTCAAAGAATTATTTGTAGTAGGTCCATGACAGGCCTGTAACGGGGGGGGGGGGGGGGGGTTCAGAGGGTTCGAATATTTAACAAAAAATCCAAAGTGACATTAGCCCTTTGACAAGGCCTCGTGACTTGGCTATTTTCCTCGTCATGCTGTGCCTGAGATGAGACTAGCCGGCGACGAAAAGAATCAACACGGCCCGGGTGAACGCGCGATCGAGCGACTTTAGTCGTGAGGCCTTTTGGAACCTGGGTTTCCATAGTCCGATATGAATTATTCACGAGTTGGCATTCGTATGCTAACACGCCTACCGAGGATTATCGACCAATCACAACGGTATTTGCGGGGCTTGCCATGATTGATGTAGCTTGCACGGGCCGCGGCGCCGGGTGTCTAGCGAGCTAGCTCGAGATGAAGGCGAATTTGCATACAAATTTATGCTGACGTCATGCGAAGATACGTTCGCTGATTGGCTCCTACCTATAAAGTAGCAGATCCTCGATAGGAACAAAGGATTGCATAAGACATACAGGCCAGGTTCCAAAAGGCCCTCGCTCGATCGCGCATTCACCGGGCTGGGCGGCTAGTCTTCCCTGATAGCAGAAAGTGGTAAAAAATGACGTGATATTTACGTCGCGGTTTTCGTCTTTTTTACGTCCTGTAATTACGTCAATAAGACGACAACTTGCACCAACGCAAGACGTCAAGAGAACCTCTTATTTTGACGTCATCTCTACGTCTTTATTCCTCTTCCCTGATAGCAGAAAGTGTTAAAAATGACGTGATATTTACGTCGCGGTTTTCGTCTTTTTTACGTCCTGTAATTACGTCAATAAGACGACAACTTGCACCAACGCAAGACGTCAAGAGGACGTCTTATTTTGACGTCATCTCTACGTCTTGTACACTGTAAAAACTACAGTGCTACTTTTAGGGGCATGTATAGTGACTGCACCTGAAATGCTGTTTATAGCACTTGTAGTGTGCTAATTTACCAGCAAAAAAAATGTGACCGTGGCGAACCTCGAACCAGGTTCCGCTGATTGAGAGGCGCTGACGTTACCAATGAACTAACGAATGCTTCTTGCAATCCAGTTTAGTCATGGGAGTCAAGTAGATAACATGAACTATGTGGTGTCTTAAATTCACTATGTAACAATATGATCTGCTCTAAATCGTACAATGTGAGTTAGTCTAGCGGTAATGCCAGCAATTCTAGATCAGCGGACCCTGGTTCGAAGCTCGCCCAAATCATTTTTTTAAATGAATGTTTAATTACAGGACGTAAAAAAGACGAAAACCACGACGTAAATATCACGTAATTTTTACCACTTTCTGCTATATCAGGGTTGTTATGCAGCCACTACTAGCTTACTTGCCGAGAAAAATAGCCAAGTCACGAGGGCCTTGTCAAAAGGCTAAAGTGACATCAGAATAGTGATGTTTAGGTTAAAATTTTAAAATATTTCCATACCAACTGGCTTAGATAGAGGAGGGGCGCACAAGGGGTCACGTGAAAGGGGAGAGCGGAAAGAATGTGTAAAATAATGTGAGATAATAGGGTTTCCAGTCATTTTTATTTGCTTTTGTCCTGCAACTTTATAACATTGCACATCCATTTATAAGGCCTAGTCAATCTACGTCTTTGGCCATTCTTTTTCGGAATTTATTTTTTTATTTTGCTATCGATTTTGCCAAAGACTGAAAGTGGTATTCAAAATCGTCACCCGGTCGTTGTAAGGTCTTGTCTATGTGACGAATTTGAATGACAATTTCTAGAAATCGACGTCCCAAAGATGGATTTGATGATAAAATGTTGCAGCTGATTGCCAGGTCGGACGAATGCGAATGAAATCTGACGGAAAAAAAATGAACCTGTTGAATGACATTTTAATAAACTATCTTTGACATATGACATTTGGATGATTATTGATTCCTATCAGACTATATAGGACGAAACTTAAGTGCTCAATGATGCATTTTGATCTTTAAAAAGTGTTAGATTGGGCAGGAAATCTTTACAATATAAAGGAGCTAGATTGCTTAAAACATCATACAAAGATAACATGGGAAGATAAGCAGTAATAAGCATGATAAGACTCAAATTAAATCTGTGGTAATGGAATATAATAGTGAAATATAGAAACCATACTGGAAAAGAGAGAGAGATGGGTATTTTTTATTGTGTCTGTTCACTTCAAAATTGAAAATTTTCCAGCTCTCAAGTTGCATGGAGGTCCAATTATGAACCTATAATATAGACTGTTCAACCGGAGTGCCATATGACATGTATAAGTATTTTATAAAACATCGACTTCTTGGAAAATATAATGAAATAACAAGATACCCCAATATGACACTTGGGTGTTTTGGGAGATAGTAAAATACGTTTTCCGTCGCTCGCTTCGCTTTAATCACAAATAATAGTTTCAGGCAGCGAGGACCATAAATATTTCCACAGTATTTACTGTAATATGTCCATGAATGTTCAATCTTATGACAATTTCGGGCACGTCACAGCCTTATTATCGCCATGGCGCCCAGATATTATGGTTAACTTACTTTCTATATATTGAAATTAGCAACAGCAAATTATAGTTCATTTTTCTTCGCTCGCTTCGCTCGATCGCAAATCTTAGAAATTAGTTTCAGGCAGCGAGGTGCATGAATATTTCCATAGCAATACTGCAATATTCAGGTACGTCGCTGCCATATCGCCATAGCACCCGAACACTCGTTAGGTCCACTTTCTATATTGAAATTAGCAGCAGCAAAGTAAAGAGCATTTTTCTGATTTGTGTTTATATAAAAATTATAATGTGTTCTATAATTTAAATATTTTGTAAACGCTCCGAGCCTTATGGGAAGGGCGTACTAGATGCTTATTGTATTGTATTGTATTGTATTGTATGAACTAAAATCCAATTGCTCCTTGAAAAAATACCTGCACAACAATACCTGTTAGTTTGTCACTTTTACTATTCAATGAAACATTTGGGCAGAAGAAAGCATGGGCTTATTGGTTTTGCTTTTCGTTTCCTTGTTTGGTTGGTTTCTTTCATGCAATACTGCAATATTCAGGTACGTCGCTGCCATATCGCCATGGCACCCGAACACTCGTTAGGTCCACTTTCTATATTGAAATTAGCAGCAGCAAGTAAAGAGCAAAGCTTATAAACCGGACAGTTCCATGCAGCGACTCCGAGGTCCATGAATATTCAATGTTATGACAATTTTCAGGCACGTCACTGCCCTATCGCCATGGACAGCTCTGGGGAACTTTGATTTAAGTTACGAAACCATTATTCTCTCATTGTATTTATTTCCACGACAGTTGTCAAAGATATTATATATATATATATAAATATACATATATTTGACTAACGGGTACATTAAGTCGACACCTAACAATGCAGTTTATTTCGTCATAATAGAGACCCCTACATTAGGTCGACAGTTGGTACATTAGGTCGACAGTTGAACAAAGAAAAAGAACAAAAACTGTCCTCCTAATGTACCCGTTAGTCGTTTATATATATATATATACGCTCGTGCCCATACCCTTGGAGAGGCACGCCCCCTGACCCCGCCACCCGCCACCCCTACTCGGTCGCTTGGCGCACAAAGGTCCAATTTTTGATATGTTGACCCCCCCCCCCCCCCCCCCCCCCCGCAAAAATCCTAGTTACGGACCTGCTTCGTTGCTACATACATGTAGGCCTATTTTGTTCAAGAAAAACATGTGATTGTTTAATATTCACCTGAAGATATTATGGTATTTTGGTTTACTATATCAGCTTAGTATAGCATTTGTTCATACTTAAGCGAAATACTTGTTCATGTTCATTTTATGACTTTATTCATTTCGATAAACATCAGTGTATTTCAGGAATTTCCTTTCTATAGTATGTGAGAGCCAATACAAAGACTTTGATTTTCAACCGTAGACAACAATATTATGTAACTTAGAAGAACAATAACAAAGGAGAAAATCAATACCTAAACAAAGGTTTATATTATATTATTCTGTTAGGCCTTCTCAACTTAATGTATCAATGTTTGTATGATCACATATCTGTCCTTATAGTGCTACATGGCTGCCTGAGCGTGTTATCTGAATGTGAGAAAAACAACAAATACATTAATTAAATGAAATATATTATAGATTGGTGTGACAACTTTTGTGCAATAAACAAACATCTGAATTTTGTTTACGTAACGTCACGACTAATACTTCTAAAAATGGTAAAGATAAATAATGAGTCCATTGACTGATTTTGAAACACGTGCAAACATGAGAAGGCCTATAATATTTTTTTAAAATACGAATTCTTTAAATGCACTTCTTTACTCCTTACATCATTACTTACCTGTGAAAAAGACAGTCCTTTGACTTGTTACGGCATGAATTAAGTTGAGAAGGCCTAACAGAATAATAAAATATAAACCTTTGTTCAGGAATTGACTTTCTCCCTTGTTACTGTTCTTCTAAGTTACATAATATTGTTTGGGGGGCGTATGCCCATGCCACAACTGGAAAATTAGTATTTACCCGTGTTGTATGAATTTTGATTGAACGCATGCCATCACGCAAGGGAACTTCACGTACCATACTGTATCTCTTAAAGCTGTATTTCTATTTATTCATGTTCGCATGTGATACTAACGTCTTCACAGTTTTACCCAAATCCGGCGCAACTGAGTTTTTACATGTCATTTTCAAAATGCTGCTGCTCGGTAAAGCATGTACGGATTGAAGCCATCAGTATATCAACTAGAAGCATAATACTTCTAGTTTATTGAAAATAAAAAAAATATTGTCGTAGAGCACATGATGTGGTCACAATAACCCTTGTTTTAGGGTTTCGTTTTTTTTCTGGGACGCACTGTACATTGATACTACATAGAGACTCAGTGCTGGTAGAGAGAGAGAAAAAAAAAAACCAGATCGAGAGAGAGGGGGGGGGGGGGGTGAGAACTGAGGGAAAAGATCAGACTCCGCCCAAGAAACAATTGTATGAGGAGGAATCCCATAGATTTTACTGTAATTCTATACACAGGATGAATAATTCTCCACGGGTCCTGTGACATTTGAAAGACAATAATTTTAACAATTATGAGTATTTTATGAGGAAAAGTCATGTACTTTCGCAAACTATACATTACGCTACTCTTTTGTCACAACCTGAGTGTGATATTTCCTCATATAAAGTGCAGCCCTATATAAAGAACTTAGATGGTATGAATAGCATATAAAGTAAAAACAAGTTTGACAAAACAATGGACAATGATGTCAAAATAATGAGTAGATTTATGAGGAAAGGTCACGTACATGTACTTTCACAAACTAAACATTATATACCCTATTCTTTTGTCATAATCTCAGCGTGATATTTCCTCAAAGTGCAGCCCTATAAATTACACAAACGATGAGATGAGGAACGTGGAAGGGAAAAAGTATATACAAAGTAAGAATTAATCTTTTATGATCTTTTTAGAAAAGAATGGACAATGAGTTCAATATCATGAGTAGTTCTATGAAGAAAATGACTTATTTTCTTTTCTATACATGATACTATAGGGTATTCTTTTGCCACAATCTCAGTGATATATCCTCAAACCAAGCACCGACATTTTCATACACAAACAATAAGGTAAAGAACTTTGAATGGGAAAAAGTACATATAAAAAGCAAGATACAGAATTGAGAAGATTACTAAAATGTTTTGGTTATTTAAAACGTATTAGAATAGAATGGACAGACTCTTCGTACCAAGCCGGAGAGGATATGAAAAGGACAGCTGGACATTATTTCATAGTAGTTTTGTACAAATATAGAGTAATTTCATTTACGTTTGCATGTCGTTATCTCTCTTTTGCATTAAAAAACAATAACACCTTACATCGGTGATAATATCAACAAAATTCAGTTTTCATTTTGCTCGTGACTTTTGTGCTGTTATTATCTCTTTTGAAAACACAGATACAAACAAGGACCAAAGCAGTGGAGTAAACTGGACCTTGGCTTGTGGGTGTATGTGTGTGCGTGTGTCTGTGTGTGTGGGGGGGGGGGGGGGGGGGGGGGACATCTGAGCCATTGGTGATCAAGATAAAGTCCTTTTCCAGGACATACTTTGAGTCGGAAGGGTGCGGGGGGGGGGGGGGGGGTAAGGATCGGATGTTCCTTTAAAGGGCAGAACGCACATTGTTATAGGTCCTCCAAAAAGAAAAAAAAGATCCTACGAAGTTATACATTTTGAAAAATTGACATTTTAGTCATTGTGTGTTGGAGCGAAAAGGAAAGTTGACCGCCGCTACATCACAGTGACCGTAGCGATGAGGCCAATAATAAAGGTTGGATTTCCCTTTAACCGATCTATTCATAATTCGCAGTTTGCTTTTGAATTCCTTTTATTTATTTTCATTGTAGTGTCATAAGCAACAGCACAATGTGCCGTAGATATTTGGGAGCGAACGAAGCGAGTGGGCAAAAATGTTGGCATCATGAAGTTTTGATTGAAGTGTTTGGACAGGTTTAATTCTTTATCGTGAATAAACTATTGATTTATATGTTTGTATGTTTTACTTCGAAATAATTGCTCCATAATGATTGAAGGAATCAGTCATTATTTTTCCATGGTTAAAATCTGTCGGAAGGGGGGAGGGGTAAGGGGGAAATTTGCCCCCCCCCCCTTCAGACACGCTAGTGGCTTACATATTTTGTAGATCCTCACCGACCTCATGTCACACAAGACAAGACGTGATCAGACCATAATACAGAGTCTAGTTATAGTTCTACTCCTAAACTGTATGGATTAGACTAACTGAATATTGTGTCCAAAATTTTATTTATTTATTCGTTTCGATAAACATCAGTGTATTTCAGGAATTTCCTTTCTATAGTATGGGAGAGCCAATACAAAGACTTTGATTTTCAACCGTAGACAACAATATTATGTAACTTAGAAGAACAATAACAAAGGAGAAAATCAATACCTAAACAAAGGTTTATATTATATTATTCTGTTATGCCTTCTCAACTTAATGTATCAATGTTTGTATGATCACATATCTGTCCTCATAGTCCTACATGGCTGCCTGAGCGTTTTATCTGAATGTGAGAAAAACAACAAATACATTAATTAAATGAAATATATTATAGGTCCGTGTGACAACTTTTTGTCCAATAAACAAACATCTGAATTTTGTTTACGTAACGTCACGACTAATACTTCTAAAAATGGTACAGAAAAATAATGAGTCCATTGACTGATTTTGAAACACGTGCAAACATGAGAAGGCCTATAATATTTTTTTAAATACGAATTCTTTAAATGCACTTCTTTACTTCTTACATCATTACTTACCTGTGAAAAAGACAGTCCTTTGACTTGTTACGGCATGAATTAAGTTGAGAAGGCCTAACAGAATAATATAATATAAACCTTTGTTTAGGTATTGACTTTCTCTTTTGTTATTGTTCTTCTAAGTTACATAATATTGTTTGGGGGGCGTATGCCCATGCCACAACTGGAAAATTAGTATTTACCCGTGTTGTATGAATTTTGATTGAATGCATGCCATCACGCAAGGGAACTTCACGTACCATATCTCTTAAAGCTGTATTTCTATTTATTCATTTTCGCACGTGATACTAACGTCTTCACGGTTTTACCCAAATCCGGCACAACTGAGTTTTTACATGTCATTTTCAAAATGCTGCTGCTCGGTAAAGCATGTACGGATTGAAGCCATCAGTATATCAACTAGAAGCATAATACTTCTAGTTTATTGAAAATAAAAAAAAAAATATTGTCGTAGAGCACATGATGTGGTCACAATAACCCTTTGTTTTAGGGTTTCGTTTTTTTCTGGGACGCACTGTACATTGATACTACATAGAGACTCAGTGCTGGTAGAGAGAGAGAAAAAAAAAACAACGACAGAAAAAAGCCAGAGCGAGAGAGAGAGAGGGGGGGGGGGGGGGGGAACTGAGGGAAAAGAAACAATTGTATGAGGAGGAATCCCATAGATTTTACTGTAATTCTATACACAGGATGAATAATTCTCCACGGGTCCTGTGACATTTGAAAGACAATAATTTTAACAATTATGAGTATTTTATGAGGAAAAGTCATGTACTTTCGCAAACTATACATTACGCTACTCTTTTGTCACAACCTGAGTGTGATATTTCCTCATATAAAGTGCAGCCCTATATAAAGAACTTAGATGGTATGAATAGTATATAAAGTAAGAATAAGTTTGAAAAAAACAATGGGCAATGATGTTAAAATAATGAGTAGATTTATGAGGAAAGGTCACGTACATGTACTTTCAGTCACAAACTAAACATTATATACCCTATTCTTTTGTCATAACTTCAGCGTGATATTTCCTCAAAGTGCAGCCCTATAAATTACACAAACGATGAGATGAGGAACGTGCAAGGGAAAAAGTATATACAAAGTAAGAATTAATCTTTTGTGATCTTTTTAGAAAAGAATGGACAATGATTTTAATATCATGAGTAGTTCTATGAAGAAAATGACTTATTTTCTTTTCTATACATGATGCTATACGGTATTCTTTTGCCACAATCTCAGTGATATATCCTCAAACCAAGCACCGGCATTTTCATACACAAACAATAAGGTAAAGAACTTTGAATGGGAAAAAGTACATATAAAAAGCAAGATACAGAATTAAGAAGATTACTAAAATGTTTTGGTTATTTCAAACGTATTAGAACAGAATGGACAGACTCTTCGTACCAAGCCGGAGAGGATATGAAAAGGACAGCTGGACATTATTTCATAGCAGTTTTGTACAAATATAGAGTAATTTCATTTACGTTTGCATGTCGTTATAATCTCTCTTTTGCATTAAAAACCATAACACCTTACATCGGTGATAATATCAACAAAATTCAGTTTTCATTTTGCTCGTGACTTTTGTGCTGTTATTATCTCTTTTAAAAACACAGATACAAACAAGGACCAAAGCAGTGGAGTAAACTGGACCTTGGCTTGTGGGTGAATGTATGTGTGTGTGTGTGTGTGGGGGGGGGGGGGGGGGGGGGACATCTGAGCCATTGGTGATCAAGACAAAATCCTTTTCCAGGGCATACTTTGAGTCGGAAGGGTGCGGGGGGGGGGGGGGGGTAAGGACCGGATGTTCCTTTAAAGGGCAGAACGCACATTGTTATATGTCCTCCAAAAAGAAAAAAAGATCCTACGAAGTTATACATTTTGAAAAATTGACATTTTAGTCATTGTGTGTTGGAGCGAAAAGGAAAGTTGACCGCCGCTACATCACAGTGACCGTAGCGATGCGGCAATTTGAAATCGTTCGCCGATTTTGTTCAAACTTTCACTAATCTACTTCTCTAAATTTTCTGCTTTCACACAAATCAAATAATTACATAAAGGTTGGATTTGCCTTTAACCGATCTATTCATAATTCGCAGTTTGCTTTTGAATTCCTTTTATTTTCATTGTAGTGTCATTAGCAACAGCACAATGTGTCGTAGATATTTGGGAGCGAACGAAGCGAGTGAGCAAAAATGTTGGCATCATGAAGTTTTCATTGAAGTGTTTAATTCTTTATTGTGAATAAACTATTGATTTATATGTTTGTATGTTTTTACTTCGAAATAATTGCTCCATAATGATTGAAAGAATCAGTCATTATTTTTCCATGGTTGAAATCTGTCGGAGGGGGGGGGGAGGGGTAAGGGGGCAATTTGCCCCCCCCCCCCCCCTTCAGATACGCTAGTGGACTTACATATTTTGTAGATCCTCATCGACTTCATGTCACACAAGACAAGACGTGATCAGACCATAATACAGAGTCTAGTTATAGTTCTACTCGTAAACTCTATGGATCAGACTAACTGAATATTGTGTCCAAAATTTTATTTATTTATTCTACATTTATGTTTTATTTTCCATATTTTACTTTAATTTTCACTTTTCAGTATTTCCTTAAATTTTCTTTTAATTTCCTGGATATTTCTTCAAAATGTCCTTGAATTTACTTGAATTTTTCAACTTCCTTAATAATTTCCTTGACACTTTCAAAATTCCTTATTTTTCCTGAAAGAAATTTCCTTGAAAGTGGAAGTCCTGGGGCATGCAACATAAAGAGATACAATCAATCTTACGATTGATATCAATCGTAGTCTATGGCAAATCATGTACTGAAGAGTTACAATTGATCGTAAGATTGATTGTATCTCTTTATGTTACAGGCCCCTGGTTTGATATCAAACAAATCTCTGTGTCCTGTGTACATAGCCAACCGTCCGCTTCGATGATGCGCCTTCCGTTTCGGCGAAGTCCACGCGCTTGCGCACTTCGGTCTTGCTGCTCAGCTTATGAATAATTCATGAAATTTTTCGTTAATTTGCGTTAAAGTTTATGATCAGCTCCTCGATTCCCCCCCCCCCCCCCCGTTTCTTTAAACTGATCATAAAAGGGAAACCACGAGTAAACCACTGGTTTATTTTATTTTTTTACATTTGCGGTTGACATGTTTTGTGGTTAAGGGTGTTTCAATATTTTAGGGATTTTAATGGGAAGGAAAACCTCACACACACGCATACACGCGCACAAACACATACATCTCATAATAACTTGTCTCACATGGGTGCAAGCAATGAGTTTTCACATTTGCGGTCGACATGTTATGACATTTGTGGTAAAAATGGAAATTTCTACATTTGTAGGCGAAATGTTTTTACATTTGTGGTTAAACCGATTTTTACATTTGTGGGCGATTTTTTTTTTCCTTCGTGGTTATTTTTACACTTGTGGTTGATATGTTGACATTTGTGGTTATTTTGACATTTGCGGGTGCAATGTTTTTACATTTATGGTTATTTTTGTGGACATTTGTGGACATTTTTGTGGACATTTGTGGACTCTACAGGGGGTGCTGGAGGCTACCCCTCCCCCAGTTTTGAAACTACTGCATATTCGAGCAATTGCTATCTCTAATGCAGCGGTCACCTCATTTTGACGCAGCAAGTTAGACCTTTGTATTTTTGAACTTACACCTAGTCTTTTGTCGCGATACGCTTGCTTCCCTCTCTCGCAAACTTTAGAATTCGGATGGTTGATATTCGGGCAAGAGACGTCAGCTCCCAAGCGAGATTTTGCGCGTACGCTTATTATGAAGGCATTCGTGTATTTTTAGCCTCCTTCATTTACAATCCAGGTGAAAAACTGAACTTCTCAACAGGTTGGAAAATGACTTCAGGCCTCCAAAGTCCAATTGAATATTTTTTTCTGTAATTATGGAATAAGATATGACTTGTTGTCACATGGTAAAAATACCCCAAGCAGCATCTACTTGTGGTATAATAAAGGCCAACACGGTTGATGACTGAATGATACAATTATCATAAATATATACATGTATATTTTGAGCAATTAGTCGAACTAATTGTGCTTTAATGAACTTAAATGATTACAACCTTACATGAATGATGACCACTGATAGCGACTGTGAAATGTGCGATTCCCTGAATGACATGAATTTATTTCAAAATGAATAATTGATACATTCGTAGAAAAATGTCAACTTGATATACCAATTTAATTTCCCGTTTTTATATTACATTATTTAAATTTGATATTATGCACCAAAATCTCACATAATATTAACTCATTAGGATGAAGATTACCTATTGTTATAATTCTTTCTCTTAAACAAACAAATTATAAAATCAATACATTTGTGTATGTCCAGGTTTCCGAAATAAATTATCACTAGTTCAATATTAATTATAATTGCACTAATAAAATGGTTGTACCGCAAACCTTTTTTCTGAATTACAACTTCACCATGCAAACCTTCAAATACTAATAAAGTAATTTAACAAATCAGATGTGTATCTGTAATAAAAAGAAACTGACTTTAATTTCATAATTTCTCAATGTGTATGCCAACTTCAACACTGACAATGTCAGTCTTCTCATTTTAAAGAATGATGTACATGAATATATTATGTATACGCATGTGTGCGTATGTGTGTGTACATCATTTGTGTGCGGGAGTGTATGGGGGTGTGTGTGTTTGTGTGTACAGTGATTTTATTTGATGTACAAATGAGGACATATTTTATACACCGTAAAGAGAAAATGGGTGTTTAGCATTAATATTGTATTTGGCACTTTTACCAGGAAGGGCAGATATAATTTTCCCTATTTTCATGTATGTGACTAGAGCAATATTATAATATTTTGAACTGAATTGAATTGAAAAGCTTTTTATTGGTATTGCCCATGGCAGTCAAACAACTGAATTGAGTACAATTACAATGGCATATGGTTAAAAAGCAATCTTATAAAATACAGAACATATACATACTTATATTGCCCTTTAAAAAAAAAATATTTGAAGGTATGACTAAGGCAGTAACAGATATAAAAATTAACATAATTTGGGGAAGACTGGGGAAGATAATGCAGTTGTGAAGGAGGGAAATAAAGGAATATGACACAAGAGTGGGTCAAGGATGAGTAAGCAATCACTTTGCTGACACATACTCTCAGCAATACAATCAACCACAGTCGCAAGACTCACCCCCTTCCACTCTCAAGCACCCACTCTTGTACTCAACTCTTGCACACCCCCATAAACTCTAGTATACTGGAAATCAAAACAAACACCATAGCTAAAGATTTTGCTCACCCATCCCTGACCGCCTCCTCTGTCAAGTGGTATAGTATAGTTCTGAGTAACTGAGTTACACATAACAATTGAAAAAATTTTTTCCAAAATATGAAATACAATAATTATTTTCCCCAGCCTTGATTAATTAATAGGGGGTATTGTGTAAAAAAAAAAGTGAGACAAATCTATGCTTAAAAATGTGAAAGCCATAAATTGCCCTGTCACATAGTAATTTTAAAAAATCAATAAAAAATCATCATGGTTGCTTGAAATCTAAGGTATACTGAGGGAATTAAATTACGTAAAATTTGGTTTAAGATGGTTTTAAAAATGGTTTTAGAAAGGTCACACGACCGTAACATGCACAACTGGTACTCGTACTTATTGCAATGACCTATATGGCAAAGCTGCAATAGTGCATCCCAGTTCAATCAGTACTATTTAACAGGTCAATCAAATATGGAATTGGACTGGTTTTAAATCGTCTGGTTCTACAATGAAATTGACGATACTTTGCCCTTCTTCGCAATGAGTAACCAACATCATTGTTAGCAGGTAACCAATGTTTACACAGTGGGCTATTGGTAAGAGAGACGGCAAACTTAACACATAATTGTTTCCTTCTTTCGGACAGAGATGATAAGGAACACATTTTTTGGGCATTATCATAGGTAATATATCGAACACCCAGCATAATCCTACACGCTCTTTTCTGAATGCGTTCTAAACATAAAACGTGGCTTTGTGTAAGGTTTCCATTGAAAACTGGTACCCCATAATCCAATATTGGACGAATATAACCCTTCTGAACTGTAATTAAATCACAAAGTGGCAGATCATACGTCCTGAGACAACGAAGCATATAGAGTTTCTTGTTGCATCTACATACAAGATTTGATATAAGACTGTCCCATTTTAAATTGGACTGTACAACAATACCTAGATACCTAGAATATTCTTTTTAAATAAAAATATCCATTGATATGATAAGAACTGGGTTAAACGGGTAATAAAAATTACATTTTAAAAAACAAACAAAAACAAGCAATGTTTCTGTGTGAAAGTCGTTTTGTAATTCAAGAGACGAGTGTTTCAAAAATATTGAGAATATTTTTAAAAGCGCGAAATGTAGGAAGGACAATTTCAAATAGAAAACTTGTAGTGATCGACACAATGAACAGGTTAGCTCTTTCAAATTCGGAAAAAATAAAGAAATACTCGCATGCATGGATAAGTACCTTTATATACTTAACACATTGTAAGAATACGTACTGTTCTCTTTTTTCATAATCAAAATATGAACACTGTATCATTTTCGGAATAACGAACCCTATTCCATTTTCGGAATTATGAATCATCGGAGTAATGAACCTCAGGATTACCGGAACATCGGAATAACGAACCTTTCGAATAATTGACCTTCCGAAAAACGATCTGTAATCGTCGGAATATAGGGGCGTGGGAAAATAGGGATGTTAAAAATAGGGGGTAAAACGTCCTTACATTGAATAAAAATACTTGTATATTGACGTAGAGAGTAAACCTAAAACGTTTTATTTGGAAAGCCCAATCAGGTTTATTAAGAAGTCCATAGCCCCCCACCCCCCCCCCTTCACATGACCGTCGTTAGTACATCAAAAAAAGCTTAACGGTAATGAGGTGAAAAAAATTATGAGCTATCTCATTTATTGTTAGCTTGAAAGAATATCATAAAAGAAATGTCCCCTGAAAATGATTGCTCTTCAAATGTCCTCATGCATATTGGATTATGAAAAGAAAGCGATGAAAAGTCTGCACCAAAACATTCATGCCACATGTGTGTGTGTAGTCCCATATACCAATTTCTGTGTGCAGTGCATTTGATTTTCAGCAAAAGTGTCTATTTCTATTCCAAACCATCACAATATACAACAATAATATTTTATATAATACAGTTTCTATCACCATGTAATTGCATGATCAGAATTAAACTTTATCTTTAAGTAGAAAGCACATCAAAATGAATGACGATAATCAGAGAATATATCAATTCATTTCAAACTACTATTATGCATAGTATGTTGATAAAGTATCAATTAAGATGACGTTGATTTCGTGAACATCTAATTACATAACCAGGGGCGGATCCCTTTTGAAACCCAACTGGTATACCTTAAGGACACAATAAAAAATTGCCTCCTTAATTGTGTACTTTTCCGACTATGTGCCCCCTCTTTTATAAAATCCTGGATCCGCCCCTGATAACGATGATGGTGGTGATGATGATGATAATGACAGTAACAGAATAATCATACAGAGAAATAGGCATTTAACCTTTATTTGACCCAGTGCAAATTAGCACAATATGACGCGTGCCACGCAAGCACAATAACAGGAACCAATGAACAACAGGATTTCCACCGAGAATTACAAAATGTTGTATAATAGCCCACTTCGGGGGGGGGGGGTACTCGACCCTATAAGTATGTACCACTGTTGTCGCCAGCACTCAAAGAATTTCTTTTCGCCAGCCCTCCAAAAGTCACTCAGTGGGGGTGGGGGGGGGGGGGGGGTACCAGATTTTATGGGGTCCAGTTTTCCTCCATAATTCTCTGACAAGCCCAAAAAAAAGGTCTAAAGGGGAGCAAAATGTATATTTGTCTTTCAAAATCTCTTTTGTTTTAGTCAAAAGTTGTCAGGGTGGCAGTCTGCCCCTTTGCCCCCCCCCCCCCCCCCCCATTTGGTACGCTAGTGATTATATGCCTACAATTTGTTTTTCATGAATATTCATGCCGACTAGTCTTGACGTCACCCTTATTGACGCTCAAATACTGCCCTCTCTCGCAAGTCTTGACAGAAACAAACCAAACAGTGGCACATACAATACAATACAATAATCATTTATAGTACGCCCTTCCCATAAGGCTAGGAGCGTTTACAAAATATTTAAATTATAGAACACATTATAATTAGTATATAAACACAAATCAGAAAACTCTTCAATCGTCCATGTGGGAACTACCAGGTGGTTTTATGGAGACAAAATGTAATAAATGTACCTGTTACAAAGTTTGATATCGGATTTAAAATAAATATTATTTCACAGCTTTTTTGAAGGTCTTTATGGATGCTGACTGTCTAATGGTCAAGGGGAGATTATTCCACAGCCTAGATGCAGTAACTGTGAAAGTCCTATCACCTGACAAATTTCGGGTCATTTGGGTAGCTGAGCTGAAAGTTGTGATTTGAGGATCTGAGATTTCTACTAGGTGTATATACAGTTAAGCATTCAGATATGTACCCTGGAGCCTGGTTATTAAAGAGTTAACTGAATGAATTATACGGACTTAACATTTTGTAGAGGAGGCATCTTTTTTCGCCAAGGAGATACCAGACTGGTACCGTAACTCGGGGTTTTTGCTATTATTTCTTTGAATAGTCGAAGAGAGAATACAAATATGGATTAATCGAAGAATTGATTGGCAGAATGAAGACTACAAGCCAGGCGTACACATCAGAGGACAGGATGACACCTCGAACCTGGACTAGGATACTCAGGATAATGATAGGCATCCAGCAAAAGAAGTCGGTTCCCACGATGAAGGACATCTTGATGGCCATTTTGATCTCGTTGGAGGTCCGGGCCTTCTGCCCTGCTGCCGTCCTGCTGAAGCGAATATTGAAGAAGATGGCAATGTAGCAGACGAGGATGAGGATGAAACTGATGAGGTTCACGACGAGAAAGATGGCGATAGAGAAGTACCAAGTAGAAGCGGTCGAGGACACGTGGTCACTGAAAGCATCGATACCATACAGAGAGAATGTCAATGGATCTAATTCGGTATCGGTGGAGAACTTCCGAATGAGAGGGAGACCTACACAGACATCGCTGAGGCCATATGCGTCAGGAGTCAGGATGTTTAGAAGGAGAGAGATCACACTGAGCAGGAGGGAGCCGCACCAAATGATGACTGCAGCAATGCGGGCTGCAGTGACTCCGAGACGTTTCTGACTGAACGGAAACACAAGGCAGATGAAACGGTCAATACTGATCAGGGTTACCAAGAATACAGAGGTCTCACTGCTGAGAAAGGAGACAAAGCCAGCGATTCTACATGCGTTGCTGGATCGCCACTCATTTCCTAATCCATCCCAAAAGTACGATTCACCAATGTAGAGATCCATGACACCAAGGATTACCATATAAACCCCCATCAAGAAATCAGACATGGCCAGGTTGGTAATCAAGATAGACTGGACAGCGGCGGTGGTCGTAGAGGGCTTATCTCGCAATCTCAAGACGATGACAAAGGTGTTACCTAGCAACGCACTGATGCCAAGTATCCAAATGAAGACCCTGATAGTGAAGCTTTGGAGGAAAGTCTTTCGGCATGTGAAGAGGGGATGAGCAGGGTACTTTGTTTGGCAGTTTAAACTTTTCGAAACCATGCAGCATATTCGGGGGTCGTACACGCTTCTGCAAAGTTAGAACAAGGATTAACAATTATTAACTCTTCCTTTCCCAATGGCAATATGTAAGACAGTGAGAGTATGAATGATATTTCCCTTTCTCTTTAAGATCCTCATTAAAAAAGTGGGGAAAGTATATGCAAATAACTGTGAAAGACAAAAAATGCTTTGAAGGATCGACCAATTTAATACAGGCGAGGAAATGGTTCAACTCCATCAAAACAGGGTTTTTAGTTTTAGATTTACAAAATAAGGTTTGATATATGTTTGGCTCTGTCATTCATGTATACCAGGGTTGCTTAACTTGAAAGGACTACTCATCATAGGAAGTAGATTTGCGCCCCATATACGATACGTGAGCACTGTCTGCTAGTGACAAAATGCCGAGTCTAGCTCACTATGGCCAAATGCTGGATTTAGGCCTTTTTTTCCTCTTTTGTATTAAATAATGTAAAACTTACAGTAGCTGTAATCCTGAAACCCCGTCGAAAATGTCAGGAGTAAGCCGAATTCTTGATGAGGACTGGAGTCTCCTGTCGTAACCAACGGATGAAAAAGCGATGAAGAGAGAGAGAGAATCTTAATCTGCTGACTTTTCGTTATGGTGACAGCGATTATCTCTATTCTACTCTCTGCACATTTAATGTTCATTGTAACTAATTCAATATATTCATCCATTTATTTTGTAACCGATTTATCACCTTGTGCGAACGGTTTGATGTAGATGTGGATTTAATAAACTCCAGGGCCCCCGTGTCAAAAACACTCAATAACACGGTACAAAACTCTTATAAGCTACTGAAATTCTTGCATCTGATTGGCTGATAGCAAGTTCGTTATAGAACTTTGACAGTTGTTATTGCTAACAATTTGTATGAAACATGGCCTAGATCTCAAAGATGGAGGGTTGCGACTTTGACCGAATCAATCTCTTTTGAACGTCAACTTATTAAAATACAATAAGAATGATGTCTTACTCACACGTCTCCTAAAGCTTGCAATCCCGAAAAGATGCCGGGTTGTATCGTTGTTATGGGGTTATCTTTAAAGTTACTGCAGGGGCAATCAACCATTAATACATTATGGTAACATAGGCAACATTTTCAGCAATAGCGTAAAGGCCACCGCCCATCTTACTTTCCGACTATGTAGGCCTACTACTAGTACTAGTTTAAAGGAAACTTGCAATAGGTACGTTCACACGTAGAGCGATAGCATCGATGCTATCGAGGTGTCGATGCTATTTTGGTGAAGACCAGATAGTGTCGAGACCAAACGCTGTCTGAACGCAGATAGTCACGAGATAGAAGCGAGTTTCCAAACTATTCTTGCAGCGAGTTTAGCAGGAGTAAATCTCAGGATCCAGCGACAAAGCATCGACGCTTTGCGGTAGACCACCCACTGTTTCATGTGGTGCTATAATATAATGCAATGCATGTATTTATGTGATGTACCCTCTTCCCTACTGTTTTTTCTATTATCATTCTGTCTGTTTCATCTGGTACTGTAATGTAATGTATGTATTCATGTGATGTATATAGGGGTATAGTAGGGTAATGTGTATACTGTGTGGTAAGGAAGGGTTTCTTTTTTTTTTTTTTTTTTTTTTTTGGGGGGGGGGGTCCTTCTTTTTATCTTTTTCTTTTTTATATATGTGACCAGGCACCACAAAACCACCCAAAAGTCGCACTGTGTGATTTTCAGTTAGAGATCAATCAATGTGTTTTGGTTGGCATGCATGGTCAAATTTTAGTTTTGGGTATTTCCTGAAAGAGTATACTTTTTTCTAAGTAATCTAAAATGTGGTATTTTTGCCAGCTTTTTATCAGACTTATGTGTGTCTTCTCTGGATTTTGTTGTATTACTTTTCTTTTTCACGACCCTGAATACTTGTCTCATTTTAATATCCCATAAATCTCCCGGAGTACGTTCTTGCGTTGATACTTGTGCACTATGATAAACAGGATATGTCTATGTAGTATGCCAAGTTTTAGGACAATCTGATAATCCCTTCATAGAAATTTCATTGAGTTCTAATCCTCCATTTGTCATCTTAGCACAACACTTTGCAAGTCAGAGTGCTTCAATAGACTGCAAACTTTAAACCCTTATTAAGAAGTAACATTATGAGGGACTGTGCATTCTTCTCTTTGTACATTGAGTTATGAACATCCAATGAGTTATATATCATTTTAAAGCTGAGAATCTGCTCTTTCAGAATCAGACCTTAACTAAAGTATGATGTGGTCTTTAGATATTGATTTACATGTGCTTACCAGAGTATATAGTGTGCATGCATGTCTTTTATTTTGGCATAAGATTGGAGTTCAGTCAATTTTGACATGTACAAGGTTTATTTAAAATTAAGTATTATTACACATGTATTTGCTACTTGATTGTATTATCGATATTACAAATGAATTGTTATTGTGTTATTATGTTGATTTATGAAGACATATAACTTCCGCGCGTTTGACCATGCATACCAATTATACTCGGGTCACTCTGTGTGGCGCAGTAATTATTGTTTTGACAGCGGGTGAGCGATGAATAGTCACGAGTGGGTGATAGAAGCAAGTCGATCACGGCCTGTCTGAACGTACTGGAAATATTTTTGAAACTTACATAGCATCGATGCTATGTACTACGTGTGAACATAACTAATAATGATCATGATGATGAGATGAATACAAATATAGATTCAAAACAAATAAACTATGCTGATTCTTCCTGATTGAGGTCCCTATAATGGTCTTAGGAATTTTATTATCGAAAATCACAAGCTTTCCACTTTCCAGTCGGGTAAGGGGCCGTAAGCACGGTAAGGGATGCGATTCGAAGTGACGTCAGATGCAGTCGCATGACGGTTCACTGACTTGTTGTTCTTTCGGCCTTTTCCCCGACTGGGAACCCACAAATCTAATGATTGGGAGTGCGTTGGTGCGATCTGGCAACACAAAGGTATTTATCGTGGTGTACTATACGCACGAGGCACAAGCCGAGTGTGTTTGACACCAAGATAAAAACCTGCGTGTTGCCAGATCGCACTAACGCACGAACTCACAACCATGTATTAATAGTTTTATAAAACGGGTCGGCAATATGATTATGAAGTCTATAAAAATGGTTACGAATCCCATAGAAACGCCAAGAGTCGCACAGTCATGGAGGCTGCCATTTGCTTTCCTGGATGACATCACAGAAGCGCAGCCAACAAAAGTCATGCGCGTTTCATTGCGCGCATGTAATCCCTGCGCTAAAATGACAGTTAAACTACACGATTTCATTGCGTTTTAAGTTTGCACGCACCAGAGGTACGCGTACGCGCAGCTCAGCCGTGCGTTATCACTTTTTTTTCACGATCACGTGGTGTTATTTGACCAATCAGGATGGCTACATTCTTGAACCCGTTTTATAACACTTATTATAAAACGGGTTACATGTAAACATGTAAACATGTAAACATAAACATGTAAACATAAACATGTAAACATTTATGTAGCGCAGACGATACGACTCGATTTTGCTATATGTTTTTACACGCTATACCGTATACGCTATCGATATCGCGATATCGATCGTCGCGCTAATGTCAACAAATCAACAAATCAACAAAATTACAGCTGTAGCGCTACCGCGGTCGGATCGTTGCAATTCAGTACCTAAAAATGAAAGTTTAAGTTTAATTTTTGACGATAGAAGCGTGTAAAAAAATGGCTGTATCTTCGAATCTCAGTTTTGCACCTCTCACGGAGGAAGAACTCGACGATCTACTGAATGGGAAGGATTCCAACAGTACGAAAAGAGCAGTGAAATTTGAATTTTCAAAGCTTGAACGTTTCGCTAAACTCAGTCGTACGGACCTATCCACCATCAAGCTAGGTGAGTAAGATACGGTACGCTGTTTTTAATGTTGAGCCATTTCTATGCAGGCATATTAGAAAAGCGGATGGAACGGACTACACAAAGAACACAACTGTGCCAAGTGATTCCTACTCCGAGTCCTATTCCTACTAGTGCTAGTACTAGTCCTGTTCCTACTAGTGCTAGTACTGGTACTAGTCCTACTCTTAGTCTTAGTGCCATTGGTGGTACCTTGTCTTCATCCTTCAGGCTTCAATATAAGCTCAAATTCGAACATGCTCAGCCAAGCTCAAGGAAGTGAAAATACATCGGTGAACCAGATTCAATACCACTTCCATTACACATTAGGCCTAGGCTACTAAGAAATAGGTCTAAGTCCTAACACGAGGCCTAAACATTGTCATTGTAAATAAACATGTGCAGGCCTATATACGTTCGCAACGGTCTAGACTAGGCTAGAGCCTAGGCCTAAACATTGTAAATAAACATTGTACGTTGCAACACTAGTCTACTACTACTAGTAGGCCTACATCATGTTTTGCTGAGCAGGATTCACGCATGGGACATGCCATGACAGTTTGAGGTAAGTGAAAGCACTTACAAAACTGTTAATACATGGTTGTGAGGTCGTGCATTAGTGTGATCCGGCAACACGCAGGATTTTATCGTGGTGTCTGACGCCTCGTGCGTTAGGTACACCACGATAAAAACCTTTGTGTTGCCGGATCGCACTAACACACTCCCAACCATGTATTAACAGTATAATAGTGTTTGTAAGATTTTTTTTTTTTTATTTAGTTCATTAACAGCAAAATGTTTACAAATTTAAACGGCCTAAACATAAAAGGTAACATTATTCAGTTCGAGAACAGTAGCTGCGTTATAATCTAGCTATGGTAGTTATTATCATAGTAATAGTCATAGTCGTGTAGTAGTAGTAGTCTACAAATTTAAGGAGAGGCGATATGGCTCAGTCGGTGCAGTGTCTGCCTGTCAAACAAAAGATCCTGGGTTCAAATCCACCCTGGCGGATGACTGAAGCCTGCGCTGTGTGTTGATGTACCCCTCCCTTGTTTCATAGACACAGCCAATTTTACAGTGGAAAACACACCGTCCCTCGGATGGGACGTTAAATGGAGAACCCACTGCACTATTTGAAGAAGAGTAGGGGGGAAACCCCTGTGTAGTGGTAGTAATAGAAAAGTAAAGGGGAGAATTAGTAGTAGTCGTCTTGTTGTTGTTGTTGTTAATAGTGCTTACATAAACATTGACTGTACTTTAAGTAAATACTCACACAATAAACAGCTTGTGCAGACCATTTAACATGGAGGAATTCAAGTTCTTTATGAAGTTATGTGCGACAGACCTTTCAAAGGAAAATGAAAATAAACAAATTCAGTGGTCATCAGATTTTGGGAGCGTTGATTTATATTTTCAAGAAAAAGTGTCTGACAAGCAAAAACAATTTTTTTTAAAGGAAAACAGGGGATGTGGCCCAATTACCAAAAATCGCTGATATGCATCCCTCCCCCCCCCCCCAAAAAAAAAAAAATCAACAAATTAATAAAAGAAGAAGATCTGCCCCTGCAATTAGTATCGTCTTTTCACTGGGAGAGGAGCCGTAGTCGAGTGGTTTAAAAAGTTGACTCGAGATGCGATGATCGTGAGTTCGGTATTAATGTACTTGAGCAAGGCATTTTATCTACATTGCTCCTCTCCACCCAGGTGTTATGTGGGTACCCGGTAGCATACGAAAGTCATTGTGAGTGGATTAGCATGTGCGCGCCCGTAAAAGCCGAATGGTTGGAATGGAGAAGTGTTATGTACAGGCAAGCCTGAATCCAATGACCATTCTAATAATATATCTGTAAAGCGCCTAGAAACATTGAAAGAAAAGTCTTTCCCCTCTTTATATTTGTCTATATATATATTTAAATGTATTAATATTAGATTTTGTATTCGATTGGTTCAAACGTATAAATTTACATTGTGTACATCTGAAGCTTTTTTATATTTAGATGTTGTTGTTTAGGGGATTGACCTTTAATAGGTAAACTGAACCTTTGTTAATCCCCCACAATTCGGATGATTTATATTGCTGCTTCTTCTGTTATCCATTATATACATTGCATTGTTTACATTGTATTGTTTGTATTTTTATTCGAAATTGTGGAAATAAAGTCAACTTGAACAAAACAGGTTTGAAAAGGTTTGATGGTTTATTTTACCTGAGTAAGCAACCAGGGGACCGACGGCTTTAAGTCATCTCCGAGGGACTTGGTAATGAGGATTAATACCTTACCAAAGCGCATCCACTTGGATTCAAACCCGGGTCCTCCAGTTACGATACCACTGCTCTACCACTGAGCCATCGCGCCTCCGTGGAACTTGAAATTCTGAACGCGTGAGCTTTACATAATTATATTCTGTGTTTGTGACAAGTTTAAAGTTGATCCATTATCTGAAGTCATTTCGAGGAATGAGAACCGTTTATTGTTCTTCGCCCGCAGTGATAACCTTGACATTGACTCTTTTGCCCTCTGTGTCACATGAGAGTGACGTTGATAAACAGAAGAGCGGAATACTCAGCAAACAGGATCGCAGACTCTGTCCCAGTTTTTTTTTACGGGCCTTTCAAAAACGAGGGGGAAGGGGGAGGATAGGAACGTAGCCAGCGAACTCCACTGTCCTCCACACTGATACACTGACGATACAATATTACAATCCAATCAAAGAATACTTACATGCGTTCCAAAGACTGACCAAGTTCCTCAAAGGCACCTGACTGAATCTCCGACAAATGGTTAAATTCAAAGTCTCTGAAAAGCGTTAAATGAAATTATATAATTATCGGTGTTGATATAATTACTCGGGATGAATGCAAAAACTTTTATCAAGATTTGATCATAGTACAATATATATTGATATATACAGCCCTGGAAATAATTATTAGACCAAGCTTCTGCAAGATACTATAATATGCATTCAAATTAATGGAAATGATTTGTATTTGTATTTCATTCAATGAATAACAAATTCCAGCAATTGTACCTTGCTTTTATGATATTTTATTCCTTCTTACCACAAATATAACACTTTCAGTAACTATTCTTGGTCTAATATTTTTTTCCATGGCTGTAGGTTTATATTGTAATATACACCACTATGTAGCAATGCTGCTAGTAAGGTGCGGCGCCAATCTTTAATTAAGATGAATAATTCATTCCGAAATGGGTTACTTTAAAACGAATTACTGTAAAAATTTACTAGAGTACTCAATAATCTCTTCACTTCGTGGTAATATACAATGGAGTTTGATTGAAATTAAACTTTCATGCAGTTGCCAAAGTGCAAATTAGCACAATATAGGAGGTGTGCCACAAGTGCAAATCGGCACAATAATAGGAACCAATGAACAAGAGGATTTTCACTGAGAATTACAAAAGCTTTGTATAATAACCCACTTCCGGTCTTGATTGCCTACCTGACAGTCCCTTAAACTCTTACTATGGCAAGGGGTTTAGCTATCTTCAAAATTTTACCAAAATGTGATCAATGCTTACTTTTCAAATGTCTGCACTTCATTAACCATGTATTATTTCACAAAATATTGTGTACAAAACTTGTACGAAATGCATTACCATTTCTTATGATACCAAAAATTATTGCTTTACATAAGGATTATAAAAAAATACATTTAGTTTCTTTTTTGTCCATCATATTTTAGTTTCTCGTTTGTTTACTATTGAGTAATATTGAAATAAGGTAAAATATATCTTTGCAATTTTCTCTGAAAATTTCTCTGGCAGCATATGATTATAATCATATATTTAGAATGCTTGATTTAATGAAAATACATGTAAGTCTATCTGTCACATATGTATGACATCGGCACTGAAAGATTTAATCACTTGTATGTACTAATTTTTATACTTGAAACTGTTAAATAAACCCAAACACGTTTGTAAAACTACACCTTGATGTATATCCTGTGGCACAGGCAGGGGTGTCGATCCGTGTTCACGATTGGGGGGGGGGGGGGGGGGGTGACCTGCGAGGGAGCGAAACCAGCGGCGTATCTAGGATTATGGCGCCCGGGCAAAACATGAAGTTACGCCCCCCCCCCCCCCCCCCCCCCCCCCGAGTGCCAAAACTACGTTAGCGAGGGAGCAAAGCGACCGAGCGGAAAATTTTTCAATTTTTAACCCTAAAAAACGCAATTTCTTGTCCATTTTACCCAGGAAATTTTGCAATTGACCACCCCAATTCAGCGGTAGAGAAGCTCGAGTTTTATACATTGCTAAACGGTTTTCTATGCACTCACTTCTACAATCGGGAGCAAAACTAACGAAAACCCTAAATAGGCTTGAGAAAGAGTCGTGAAATTCAGCAAGGCTACCTAAACTTGAGAACCTTTGCAAATGTTGTTTTATACACTTTATCCTATATTGGGGGTGCAATATTATACAAATAATGAATGTTTATGAGTGCAATGGACAGAATATTTCATGAGGTGAAAGATGAAATGATCCATTCAACGAGGCGGAGCCGAGTTGAATGGATCGAATTTCATCTTTCACCGAATGAAATATTCTGTCCATTGCACTCATAAACATTCATTATTTGTTTTATATGACACCTAAAAATAGCTGTCTTTCTCATTTGACATTTTATGAATTAAGAAACAAGATCAGAGTGAAGGGACATTTTGTTGTGCGGTCCGTCAATGTACTTGATAGTCGCATGCGCGTGCGCGCTGCAAAGGCAAGTCGTTTTTGCGTATGTAGACGTGTTTGTGGTCGCGCGAGTGCAATTGACAATTTCGTATGGATCCAAAATTGCACGGTGAATGGATCAAATTTGCACGATTGATGACGTAATTGAAGAGCTTACTTGCAAAAGGCCCTAAATCCATTTTTTATCATATGGCACTTTTTTATATGCCTTAATAGAGATTCACCATGTGCATCAAACTGGCTATATTTCAACTTCTAAAAGTTTCAGGAAGTTTGTTAAAAAATGAGATGAAAATTATGTTTTCTTTCAAAAGGCCCTAAATCCAAAACACTTTTCTTTCAAAAAGCCCTATATCCATTCATCTATCCTGCATCCTGATTGGCTAAGAGAATAGGTTTTTGGCATGAATGACCAATCACGCGCCTCCACACAACACACAACCATCTATCCAGAGACTCTGTGTGAGAATCTTTCCAGCTTTTTGACATTTTTTATGGGAATTAAATACACAAAATTCCTTAGTTTATCAAGATCTTGAAAATTACTACAACAATGGAGCTTGCAGATATAACCAACAATCCCAGAAAAAAAAAATGAAATCTTATTGGATGTACATGAGTAGGTGATATGAGGATGGTGTGATATTGAAAAAGGTTCAGCAGGTGCAGTTAACTCTAATGACATGAATAATACAGCCATGACAAAAATGATGGTGATGATGCTACTTGTTAGTGATGGTGATGGTGATGTTGATGATGACAGTGATAAATGTGATGATGGTAGAAATGGTGATAGAGATAATGATAATAGTGGTGGCAATGATAATGGCGATAAAGGTATTTACGATCTCCATAATGACGATGATGATGGTGATGGTTATGATGGTGATGATAATGGCAATAATGATGATAACAACAATGATGATGTTGGTTATGATGATGTTGATGCTGATTTCATTCATGTGTATGATGGTGTGATGCTGAATGTTCTGATGATGGTAATGGTGTGATTACGATGGCAATTATACGGGTGATAATGATGGTATTGGTTACGTGATGTGATGTTGATTATGATGATGCATTCTACTCTGGATACAGTATTTTTTTTTTTCATTTTGACCAAATCTGCTTTATTAAGGGCAGATAATGACTGGCTACTGTCAGTAGACAATACAAATTATCTTTTGAATCGACTTAAAAATGTTGCTATATCAGGCAAGGTTTATCCGAGCAAAGCAAATATTTTATGCAGTTATCTAGAGCAAGTCTGCTTTATTTTAAAGGTCAGATGATGATTTTCGATAAGTCACCCCAATTATCTTTCGAAGTTTAAATTTTGATTGATTTTATAATGTTGCTATATCAGGCAAGGTTTATTATAACCCATTGAACATAGGCAGGTGGAGCAGCACAAGAGGTTAGGTGAACAAGGGCGGTGGATTTTTGGTTCATTAGAAAGATTTTTAATGCGTAAATTACTATTATCATTCAAGACTTTTCTTGCAAAAGGCCCTAAATCCAAAAAAATAATAAATATAAAAAATCATATAAAATATTTGACGGCCGCAGGATTTTTAAAATTGTGATTATTGTTACTTGTGGTGATGTCTCTTAAACATACATGAAGATCTTCTTGAATGAAATCATAGAACTGTGTGAAACAAAAAATCTCAATTTACTAAGAAGTAGGTAAAGTGGATTTAGGACCTTTTGCAAGAAAACTCTTCAATTGTTAAATGGGAAAAATGATCAACATCAAACAACCAATCAAATGGCAAGGATCTAATTACGTGTCATATAATTTTAGCAGGAGTCATTCTGAAACTTACATGATATAGGGAGCAAAGCAATTACATCTTTATTTTTTCAAATTCTGAACCCTTTAAGCTATTTGAGAACTATATAGGCCTACTGGTGGCACGAAATTATGAGATCCTGAAGGAATATAACTATGCGAGGGAGCAAAGCGACCGAGCTTTGGAAAATTTTTGCATTTCAAACCTTCAAAAACTAGATTTCTAGTGCACTTATAATGCGAATTTGGGGACGCATAATCCGTAAGGGTTATGAGTTTTCTTCAATTCCCCCCTTTTTCTTTTTCTCCTTCGCGTTTTTGCGCCCCTCCAAATGATGCCCGCGGCACGCGCCCCCTGCCCCTAGATACGCAAAGTGACAGAGCGGGAGAGGGTGTGGGAGGGGGGTATCCCCCTCCCATTTTTCAAAAATCTGTCTATAAAACTTGCATTTCATAGCATCCCAGAGTGGTTTTTAATGAAAAGGAGGAATGCACGGATCTACGCCATTGGACGGAACCCCTCAATTGAGAATAACAATGCCAGTGAACGAATTTTCTTCGATATTTTGGCATTGAAATTATGGAATTTCTTATTTCCTTACTTCTCATCATTAAAGAATGTGATATTTCAAGATCAAACATAACGAGTTCGAATAATTATTACTTTTAAGTTAATGTATCATAATTCTTATTTATTTTATCCAAATTATTGGGGGGGGGGGGATGATAACACAGGCCACCCCCCCCCCCACCTCAAATTTTGGGGGGATATATACCCCCATCCCAAGAGTTAGCTCTGGTATTGTGTTATTTTCTTTTATTCCGATAACAAACTTGTGGCGTTGAATTATGATCTCATTGCATTGTGTAACATAGTGTAGAAAAGAAGTTCCTATAAGGATAACGAATACTCACAATGGCTGAATATGGGTCGGGGCTAGCGGGAGCACTGAAATCATATTCCATATGGACAAAAAAAAATGTCTAGATAAATATCATTGCTACCCCTCCCCCAACCTCCAGTGAGTAAATCGGGGGGGGGGGGTGGGGGGTGATGCGATTCACAACATTAATTTTTTTTTTTTAAGGGGAATCGAATATGATGATAAAACTGATATTGTCTTACATGAAAAATAGGTTATCCAGCCCTCCGAAGCAGCCTTCGTCCAAACGAGAGATCATGTTCTCTTCCATGTATCTGATATAACAGAACATGTTTCATAATCAATTGTAATTGTATACAAATACAATGACAGGTATAAATGCCTCATTCATTACATGACAATTACAATAGTGGGCTGGTACACCCCACAGCCTTCATTGTTCATCATCTTCGGATGCTTGCTCATGGTGTTCATTTGGAGTGAAATAAACATAAATAAATAAACAATATTCCGATTCAATTTGCTTTGACTTGCTGCTTCAAAGTGTTTAACGATCATGATATGATGATGATGTTAATTGTTCCTCAACATCCAAACGTCCATCTTGAAAATAATATGCGTAAATGCTTGTCATCGTGGATCCTCTTTAGCTTTATTTGTGATCAGGAGTTAACGGTCTGTCCTTTCACTTAATCCTTAACATGACCCCAGGGTGTATGTGTGTGTGGGGGTGTGTTTGTTCGTAACTGCATGTGTGTTTTAATATTGTGTGTGTCATGTTTAATTTTGTTTGGGACGGTTTGAGCGTTATTTGTATCTGCAAAGACCGAATTAATGCCCTTATTCAAAATGTTTTGTTCAAACATCACATAAGGAATAAGCCTATTATGGCGCAGGTTGATTTTTACACTGTCGCAAACAATGCCCCCTGTTCATCCAAGCGTAGACACATACCACACAAAAATGGTACCAAATGATGCGGAATAAGATACTTTTTCAAAATATGTATAATAATTTGCGTTCATAACTGAGTTTTAAACAAAATGGCAATTTTTTAAGTGTATATTTTTTTTTACTCACACGGTAGTTTCTCAACCCGTAGTATTTTACATTATAATACGACTGTTGTTGTTGTTTTTCAAAGTAGAAAATTATTGTATGCACTGATGCTTTCAGGATTTCCTTAGATATACAAGTGAATAGGTGAACATACAACGTTTATGAGAAGCAGAAACTATGGAGAAAACGCTGAATTAACCCCTTTTTTTGGTCCAATTGCTTACAAAAGACGCAGGTTGTGTAATCCGTCAAATGTGCCATTTTCGAGAAACTTCAGGCGGTTGTTCTTCAGAATTCTAACCGTAAAGTAATGATAAAAATAAAAATTCATGTAAATGATCAATTACGAAACTGTATCTTTGATAGTTTATGATTTATTAATTTCTGTATCATCGTTTATTAAATCAGATTATAACGAAAATTTAAAAAGAAAAAACATTGAAAAAATATCATATAATATTAAGGAATGTTTCCAAGTTAAATAAAGTAAAAAGAAATTAATAAGTAATTTAAACCTCTTTTATCATCTAAATTATATAGCTTTTCATTATTATCTAAATGAAATCACACTAATCGTAAGAGTGAATACAATTTTAAAAGTACCAGACTATTGTGAGGAACTTTTTTCTAACTTACATCTTCCAAAGTCGTGATAAGTCGTCAAATACCCGACTAGGGAGATATGTCAATCCACACGACTCTAGGTCTCTGGAGGGGAAAAATTAATGAATCTGAAATGCATTGGCGTAGACATGTCCTCATACATGGGGGTGTGTGTGTGTGAGGGTGTGGGAGGGTGCGTTTGTTTAGCATTATGTCCGAGGACATTTTCGGACAGAGAACAAATAAAAAAATCATGACAACAATGGTCCCTCGGAAGCCGGACAATAGTCCTCGAACGTCGAACAATGAATTTATGCCTTATTCCGTCGACTGTCCGAGGACGAGTAACAATAGAGGAACAATAGTTGTCCTCGGAAGTAAAGTCATGTAAACGTGTCTGTGTTTGTGTGTGTATGAAAAGAAAAAAAGTGTGTGTACGTATATATATATATATATATATATATATATATATAAAACTCTAAAG
Organism: Heliocidaris erythrogramma; assembly: GCA_025617745.1. Classification (NCBI taxonomy): domain Eukaryota; kingdom Metazoa; phylum Echinodermata; class Echinoidea; order Camarodonta; family Echinometridae; genus Heliocidaris; species Heliocidaris erythrogramma. Next base: position 31,857,505 of record CM046856.1, read on the forward strand.
GCTACATTAGGTGGACAGTTTTTGTCTTATTTCTATGCTCAACTGTCCACCTAATGTAGGGGGCGCTATTATGACGAAATAAACCGCATTGTTGTGTGTCCACCTGATGTACCCATTAATTAGTAATACATATTTGCACCTTGGTCCTGTCCGCTACCGTCGGTTTCACGCTCGACGCGATCTTCAGGCAGACTGATGACTCGACTCGGCTTGTGCATCTGCTTGCTGCAATGGATCGGTGTCACGCTTGGGTGGCTTTCTTGGCGGCCTTTTTCGGTGCCGGCACTTTGAGATGATCTCCGACCTTCTGTTTGGTGCCTCTCTGTTACTGATAATAGTGTACTTCTCCTCTCGGCAGAGATTGCAGAGCCCACTTTTTCTTAGGTTTAGATTGGACAGAGGCTCTTCTGAGTGCGGCCAGGCCATCGTCGCGACAAAGGTCTATGCTGTGTGTATTCAGATTCTTCATTTTGGATAGTGCGTATAGGCCCACGAGCTCGCATACTTCGGCTCCATCAAAGGCCCCCATGGAAACGTCGAACTGTTTCCGCCCCTCTTGCTTTTGCCATGGTTTGTTATTGTTGTCATACAGTAGGATTCTCGCCGCACTCAGAAGAGCCTCGGGCAGCAGGGCTGATAGGTCGCGGAAAGACCTTATCAAAATCTTCAATGAGATGGGCTTACGCATCACGGTCCAAGCCAAACTTAAATCAGTCGACTACATAGACGTAACCCTTGATCTCGATTACGGTACGTTCCAACCTTACAGGAAACCGAACGACACATACGTACACAAGAGCTCGAACCACCCTCTCCCATTCTGATTCAAATACCATTAGCCGTGGGAAAACGGATATCAACATTATCGTCGAACGAAAAATGGAAATAGGATACAAGAAGGTTAAAGGGCTGGTCACAGCTCACCGATTATAACAAAAGCAATGAAAAATGGTTACATGTCGTTTTCCCCCGAGGGTTCGCTTTTCCGACTAAGGTTCGTATTCCGAAGGTTCGTTACTCCGACGGTTCATAATTCCAAAAATGAAAAAGGGTTCATATTTCCAAAGATTCCTAATTCCAAAAAGTTATGTAGGGCTCAATTGCATTTTCGGAATTACGAACCTTCGGAATTATGAAACTGTTTTCATTTTCGGAATTACGAACCTTCGGAGTAACGCATCAAATGTCCGGAATTATGAACCCTATTTTTTTTTTGTTGGAATTATGAACCCCCTGCTATGGGAAATTTGTGTTTCGGAATAACGAACCTTCGGAAAAACGAGTACCCCCCCCCCCCCCCCCCCCCCCCCGTCATGTACACGAGCGTATTCACAACAAGTTGTAGCTTTAATGGAAAATCTCGTCATCAGTCTGACCAGCCCTTTACTTGTTATGGGCAACAACTTTTTTTTATGAGAACTTACAGTGTATGGGCGTTGTGTAGTCCCCGGAAATATCCCGGTTCGAGATGACTTAAAGGAGCCCCGTTCAGGTTGCTGAATTTGATGGAGAAATGGTAAGATGGAAGAAATTCTTGGAATAAGAACGTTCTGAGTAGTAATTACATATGTTGCATTCTCTCGTGGGCAGAAATAATGATTGATAATATTCTACGATGGATTTGGTAATTTTCCATGACACTTAAGCCTATAATTCTTATGGAAATTTTTAGAGGCAATTTTCGTTCTCTAAAGGAAAACCCAATGCATCTAAAATAGACAAACCCTCTTATCAAAACATTATGATAATCACGATGGTATGATTTCAAGCTCGGTTTGAAAGAGAAAGTCCCAACGCTGCATAGGTCGGTTTATTTGACGTATATGTGATGCTTGGTCCCAATAAATGGGGTTGGTCTTGATGAGAAAAAAATTGTTAGAAGGTTCAAGTCGCGGTTTGTTGGTCTCGTGGGCCATTGGTCTCACGAACCCTCAGATAAGTTTCAGAAAGTCCATTAACTTAACGTTAGTAGGGTTTTTTATAGGAATCTGAGGGTAATGAACTCGTCGCCCAGCTGGCAGAATAGTGGCTCGAGTTAACGCCCTCCTGCCAGCCGGGCTACGAACCGTTTGAACAAATTCCTTTATACACACACACACAAAAGGTGGCAGAAGGAAAATCATAAATTTTGTTTTTAGGCTGTACTGAAAATAGGCGGACATGTTTACCAGTTCACAGAGGTTGGATTGCCAACGCAAATACAGCCCTGGAAAATATTATTAGACCAAGCTTCTGTAATAAAGGTACTGTGGTATACATTCAAACTAATGAAAATGCTTTATCTTTGTATTTCATTGAATGAATAACAATTCCAGCAATTGTACCTTGCTTTTATGATATTTTATTTCCTTCTTACCACAAATATAACACTTTCAGTAGCCATTCTTGGTCTAATAATGTTTTCCATGGCTGTATATATAAAGAACATTTCTTTGTATTTTATATCAAAAGTTGGACAAAATAACGTTATATAATGTTGCCTTCATGTCCTCACATCATGATAGCTTTTGACGAAGTTTGGTTTGCATACTCCTGGTTCCAACCTTCCGAGCAGTTGACCCAGAAAGGCATCCACGATGGATCTCCACATGGCGGGGTAAGGGGGCCATGGCGACCAATGAACGGAGACTCGCCGCATGAACACGACGACGGACACTGCAATATTTCTGCAAAATTGAAATAGTCAAAAGAAAAAGTCGCATGAAAGGGGTTCATTTCTTCAACCATCGATATTCATTTAGGTGTTGCTTGAACAAACTTGAACAAATTTGCTTTTGTCATTTAAATACTTAATTTTTTTAAATGTCTGATACTCTTCGACAGATTTCTACTAACCTCATATTTATCACTTAATCATTCTGATAAAGTCCCCCCATAAAAAATAGATTGGGGAATCAAAACGCTTTATAGTAGCATTACTCTTCGACGTAATCATATACAAAAGAATAGAAGATTTTGCCAAGAATAAACTCTCTGAAATTTCTGATATAACATGCATAAGAGTTCGGGTTTACACTCTGTTGTGTTCTGTGATATTTACATTCATGTAAAATCCATAAAGTCTGGATTAAGACTAATGATGAATACACATGTGATGAGCAAAGGAGCTCGTGGTCGTTGCATGATGGACGTCGAATAAAGTGCTGGCGCTACTGTACTTCAGTTCTTACGTTTATTTCATTTTCTGTGTTTGGAGTAGGATACAACACAGTCTTTAGCCCCATACTTGGCAACACGTAGAAAACCTCAGAAGCAAATAAAAACATAACAATAGCAAAAACAAACATCACACCAGCAGTAACAAACATCACACCAGCAAAAACAGAAACAAAGATGAATTACCGCATAAAGCTTCATCGTCCCCATAGGGACAGTCCTGAACACCATCGCATTGCAAGATGGGAAGGAGACAGATGTCACTACCCTTACACCGATAAGCACTAGGTTCGCAGTCTGGGTATTAGGTGTAAAAAGAGCAGAGATACGGAAAGTTGGGCAGGGATGGATAACGAATATAAAAAGAAAACAGAGAAATATGTAGAGAGAGGGGGGGAGTGAGAGAGAGAAAAAAAATAACGAGGGACATATGCCAAACAGGAAACAGAAAAAGGGAGGAGGGACAAAAGAACAAAGCAAAGGAACATTTATAATAACCCGTTATTGCTAGTATCACATTATCTCCAATGAAGATTATCATGATCATTCTTATTTCAGTGATATGTATGCTACAAAACATTTAAATTATTCTCATTCCCCATGAGCTTAATGCAAGAACCATTCTATTTTTAAGCAAATGGGTTATCTAAGTGTCGGCCGTAAAAATGAATACAATGGCATCTGTCTTATTACTTCAGTCATAATCATAAACTATATAGCGATCATCACGAATTAGGTTGCATTATGATATGGGCATTAATAGCATTACTCCCCCACGGACATTGGTTTCGACTTGCTGACATCTATCTACCTGAAATAAATTATGATTTAGTGTATTTCTTGAAGCCAAGGGGATGTTAGTTATATAGAGTATTCTCTTGTTAACGACCTGACAATACGTAGTCCACGGCTAATACCTTCTTTTACGCAACTTACAACGTCAGCAAATAGTGAGTTTTCGAATGTGTCGACGTGAACGCCGTCCTAGATCCTCCCAGCGACAATGGACTGCTTTGTGTTAACTGCATACAAAGTAGGTGAAGCAGGAAACTAACAATGGGTGAAGCGAGGTTCACGTTTTAGAGAAGACGGCAAAACCATGTTTGACTAGTGGACGAGGGAGAAGCCAGTGGACGGGTGAGCCGTTCTTGTGCGGTATGCAGCTGACACAAAGCGGTCCATTGTAGGTGGGAAAATCTAAGACGGCGTTCCAGTCCACATATTCGAAAGCTCAATAATACCATGTCTGACGCGTTCTAGCCTCTTGTCGAGGCCCTGGCGCTGTTGAAATCCTTGGCGATATGGAAGCAAAAACCGAGGCGCTTGCGCCGAGGGCCTCTTGACACCTGATCTGAATTTCTTTTGTATTTCATTGTTTTGACGAATATTCCGACCAAATTTTGGTCGGTGAAAATCATCCAATAAGCGCGAGCTACCATGACGTAATGTTAAATATTCATGACTCGACTGCACGCTATTTCTTACATATTAATTAATCGTAGCCCAAAATGGCGCTCAACGTTTCTTCCACGACGAGTGATGACGATATTTGTAAGAGCTTAGAATATGCCGCTAGAATGTTGAAGATTGACAGATTCAAAGATTTGCAAGTTGATGCAATCAAATCTGCACTTAAAGGACAAGATATTTTTGTGAATCTGCCTACTGGCTATGGAAAAAGTGTTATTTTTCACGCGCTACTGCTCTGTGCTGATTACCTCCGTGGGCCAGGGATGGAGAGTGCTAGCTTCGCGAGTTCCAGGCGGATCCCCCGGGGCCTTGCCGGGCAGTGAAGTTGCTGGTAACTCCTTGGTTACATCAGAATTGATGGAGATGCATCTATTGTTGAACGGTGACTTTTATTGCCCATTCTTCATTATTTGTAAATATATGATGATCTCTTGAGAAATATGTACATTTGTCTTATTTCAAATTACCATGGTTTGTAAGCTAGAGATCGAATTCTTCATAATGTGCCTGTTTGTGAATGTATTTTGAGCAAGAGATTTACGTAATCCCCCCCCCCCCCAAAAAAAAAAAAAAATAATAGACTAGTCCAGAACTGAAGTAAGAAATCCTTGAGATTTCATTTGCCAATTTGCTGGGCGATCGCCGCGGTTATCTAACTATTCACGTTTTCATGCATAATTCAGTAGGAAATCGTGCCTCATGAATATATAATTCAGGTCGGGTGTCAAGAGGCCCTCGGCGCAAGCGCCTCGGCCTCCATATCGCCAAGGATTTCAACAGCGCCAGGGCCTCGACAAGAGGCTAGACGCGTTCTCGATCTGACTAGTGGACGAGAAAGAAGCCAGTGGACGGGTGAGCCGTTCCTGCACAAAGTGCGGTCGCAAAGCAGTCCATTGTAGATGGGAGGATCTAGGACGGCGTTCACGTCGACACATTCGAAAACTCACTAATGACGCCTCGTGTGAGCCGGGCTTTAGCGAAAGGTTTCGGAATTATCCGAAAATCAGCTTTCGAGGGAAAACTGGCGTAACAATCCACACAAAAAAAATAACTTTATACATTTTGTGTGTCGTCATTATCTTTAGGGGCCTATTTATCAACGCTTACTGTGGCATGACTTATTTTGAATTGAATAATTAGTTGGTGTAACTGGAGGTAATGGAATAATGCCTCGTGTGCGTCGGGCTTAACCTGTTGACTACTGAATTCTCTTATTCCCATATGTTTTACACAGATGCCTGGGGAGCGTTTCATCAAGCGTTTTGTCAGTGATTTTTACCGACAACTGTTATAAGCTACTGAAATCCTAGCATCTGATTGGTTGAGAGCAAATTTGTCGGTAAAAATCACCGACAAAACGCTTGATGACATGCTCCCCAGGTTCCTGTATAGGCAATGGGTTAATACTCTAAAAAAGTACAGGTGTGAAAATATAACTTTGGTCATATACCATTACATCCGGCCTCGTCGCTTAAGTCATGGCAATCAACGAATCCATCGCATCTCGAAGAGGCCAATACGAGTTGCATTCCGGATCGACAGGCTAATGCGTCATCGAGATCGACAGCAGTACCTGTTGAGGTGCGACAATAGAAAGGAAAGAGGGGAAAGGGGTCTTACTTAACAGGGTCATATTCAAAAGTTGGAAATGATATCGGTAGCCTTCTGCAGGAGGCAGTGATGTAATCGTAAAGTACAATAAGAATAATGATAATAATAATAATAATAATAATAATAATAATAATAATAATAAATGATAATAATAACAAAGATAACAAAATGATGCTAATAATGATGCTAAAAATGATGATGATAATAATAATAATAATAATAATAATAATAATAATAATACTAATAAAAGAGGCGTCGCTAGATCATTTTTAATGGAATGGGCTGTAGGGGAAATAAAAAAAGCATTGTCATCTGCCAGTCAATTGGCGCTTATCGTTCGCTGTGATCTTGGTGGCTATACTATCTTGGAGGGAGTAGCCCCGAGATCATCCCGGCGAGAATAGTTTGTCCCACCGCCCCAACAGTCTGTAATTATCTGCTCACAACTAACCATTTGCGCGATATGCGTAAACGTCAAGAGCAAAACCCGATGATTCCTGCATGACGTCACTACAGAAGCCAATCACGGTCTTTCCTGCCGGCAGAATTAGTGACGTCACTTTCTCGTTTGTAAATGAAAAGATTTGAGATATTGTTGTGACTGAAGTGAGTAACGGTTAGAATATCCCATGGACGCTCTAGGGATAGGGCCTTGAAGTCTACAATCACCTGGAAATATAAGATTGAAAAATGTGCAAAGTTTAAAGGTTATATTGGATTACCAAAATGTAATGATGGTATAATCATTATCTTGAAAAAGCCGTTCTGCTGAACTGCGTATGCTAAATTGCGAATGCAAGATAGCGCACTGTTGAACATTGCTTTATCTTTCTTCTCCTGAGATAAAGTACAGGTAGCTATAAGTTAATAAAAATAGTCCGTGGCATTTGAAGGATTTATTATTCATAGAAAAGAAATACTTGTTCATTAATGGTAAGGCATGCAATTTGCTTCATGTCGGTGTTTCCTGGATAAACCGAACCCTAGTGCGGAATAGATGAGGCAAATGATACTATTTGAAGTTTGAAGTTTATTTGTTCCACATTTACATCAAAAAAAAAATTCAGGAACGATTTTACAAGCATATTAATTTTGTCAATTTCAAAACATAGGGGTAAATAACTCAAATCAAGTACAATGTCCAGTAAATAGGTAAAAGGTTTGAGAGATATATGAATGACTGGCAACTATTTTTCTGTAGTTTGACATAAGTGAGCATGGGGAGGAACTAACAGTCACTTGGAATGTTTTAATCAATTGGCACTTTGTAGGAATAATATTTAAAAAAATGAATTTACTGTCTTCTTATATGTATTATACCATATCCTTCTCTAACACATACCTACGTATATCATATGAGAACAGTAATTCAATTTGGAAGTTTATTGTTTTTTCGGGTAAAATTTAACTTCCAGGGAAAAGAAAGGATAAATATTTTTAAGAACATTTCTCTGCAATTTAATTTAAACACTGATGCCAAGCAGATGATAAGGGTTCATTTAGAATGGTTTATACCACTTGGCAATTTGTAGAAATAATAAATTCTAACATGCATGTTCTGACATTTCCCTAGATAGATTTAACCAGGATAAGAAAAGTAATTCATCTTTTTGGACTTCTCTTCTTTTCTAATTACGATAATTAAGATACGAAAACTATTTCGATTGTTTTTAGTATCTCCATAGTTATGTTATTCGTTAATTAAAGAGAAACAAATAGTTGGTTGACGTATGGCCCTTAATTTTGTGTGATCAACCGTCGTTGTTTTGTCGAAAAATTAAACGTCTATATTACCTCTATATGGTAAAGAGGAGTCAGATGAAACAGTTTTGCTTAAGAAAGTGATCGACACCAATCAAGTGGTAAAATAGAGTTGAACCTCTTACTGGTGTAGCTCAATGGGAGAGGGGGGGCACTAGTCTTACTCGGTGCATGAAATACACATTAACAAGGCTATTGATTGAGGGAATGTGTGGGAGGAGGCCGGAACGCCCTTTCCTATCTTTTTCTTTCTTTCATTTTCCCTCTTTTGTCCACCATTTAATTGGAAGAGGCACGTGCCCCTGTGCCCACGTGGCTACGCCAGTGAACGATTCAATATCTAAACATGCTTATACATTTTGGTCAGGAAAGGTTTCCCTTGTGCCCACGTGGCTACGCCAGTGAACGATTCAATATCTAAACATGCTTACATTTTGGTCAGGAAAAGTTTCCACGATCCATTCAGAGGCGATATCTGGTGGGTAGCTGCCCGGGTGATTTGGTGAGTTAAGACTCATTATGTAGGTCCCTCCTTCCTCCGTGCGGTGCCCATCAGAAGCTTTGTAAAGACAATAAGATACAATTATTGTTATCTTTGTGTTCTTACACATTATATTAAGACTTTTACAGCAGTAAGAAGGAACTGTATAGACATGATAGAACTATATAATAACGATCAACGGAGGGATAAACTATACCTTACGGGTATCAAAGTGTATTGTGAAAGAACGGGGAAAAGAAAATGGAAACACTTGGAGAAAAGCTAAAAGTTGTGGAAGATGTTGAAACAAATATGATAATCCAGACAAAAACAGAAAACCACAACAGTAGGTACCAAATGATATGTCCTCGACGAGACAAAGAAGGAGTAACTGAGTATATTTGTTTCCATGAGTAAACAATATAAATTATCTACTTACCCACCCACAGAATTAAAAAGGGACCACTGGCGTTGTTACGCAAGGAAGGGCAGTAAAAATAAGGGATAAATAAAGAGGGAAAATTGGAATGGGCTGAGATAAAAAGATTGAGAGGAATCTAAAGTGAAATAAAGTAATTTATATTCTAAGAGGTAAAGATGGTGGAAGGATATGGAAGAAGATGGATGTAGCAGGGCGATGATGGTGAAGGAATCATCAAATAAAACGTATCAATTGAGCGTAGACAATAATTAACCACCCCTTCATTGGATCAATCATTTCTTTTACAGTATTAATACTTTTAACTCAGATAGAGAATTACCTCAGACAACTACCTATCAAATGAAAATTCCCCCATTGCGATTTTTGTCTTACTTGTTGTAGGATGTAATTCTCATACGAAATGAAACATTTTAATTTGCCAACTGTCACAAAATACGACTTAATTTGAGAGGAATCATCCAAAGTAATACATATGATGTATGCATATAGAGGATCTAAGAAAGATCTGAATTTTATAACTGTCACTTTATAGCTGTTAGAAATAGAAATATACAGATTCCAATTGTAACAGCTGGACTTTTCCTATAATCTTGACCTATATCTCGACCTTTCCTTGAGCCCACATTTGCAATAAAATATACGCAAGAAGCAATTTGAGATAGATATCAAACAGCTTTAAAACGTATTTATGAGATAAATCTTCAGGGCATTAATAATAATCGAATATATATATCAAGAGAGTTGACAACGTGTTCTACATTGCGCTTTATTGACAAATGTTGAAAAGTAAAATGAAGATCTAATCTCACATCCATAATCTTATGTCATTTTCATATAGGTTGTGGGAGAAATTCTAGTATAATTGCGACGGGTAAATTCAATAGGAGACAAAGGTGCTGAATTCAGGAAGAATAATGATCGCTTAAAAAATATATTACCAACGTAAACTCTATCAAAATGCAAATCAAGATGGATCGGTTGCCACCTTCCAATGACATGGTTTCGAAAGATACCGAAACTTATAGTTTCGAAGCCACGAGTCCCTAACCGCAGCGAGGATTCACACGAGCCTGAAACAACGAGCTCAAACTACAATGCCACTGAAAGGTGACGCTGTACCACTGGGTTAAGGTTCATTGCCCCAAGCCAAACCATAATGCTTTTACCACACGTTTATTTTGTATATTGATTTTGTGTCAATCTCTTCTTATCCTATTCAGTTAAACTTAGAAAATCACGAGCTATCCCAAGTTTACACTTACAAATACCTAGGCGTATGGTTAGACCCAACTCTGAATTGGAAAGAACATGTCGTGTGTTGAGAGCCAGAAGGGCGTTAACTCTGTGTTAAAGTATATGAGTTAACGCCCTTCTGGCTCTCAACACACGATGTCAAAAAAATAAAAGTAAGAAGGTAGCATCAATTGCACTTCTTAGTCGAGCCAAAAGATTTCTACCTGTTGTTAGTTTAAAGCTGCTTGCTAATTCACTGATAATGCCTCTGTTTGAGTACTGCTCAACTGCATGGTCGAATTGTCCCCAGAACACCAAAGGGATTCTGATAAGCCAACACACAAAAAATGCAAGAATTATTGTTGGGGCAAATCCACTAACTCCGACTGTGCAGGTTTTTAATCGTCTTCAATTGGTGCCTGCAGTTGAAAAAGGTGGATATTCTACAAAATGTAAAATGGTGTATCATGCATTGAGTGATGTTGGCCCATCGTACTTAGCAAATTTGTTTACTAGATCACAGTCTGTTCATGATCACAGAACCCGTAATAGTACAAACTTAGGACTTGCCCTACCTCGTACCAGAACTCAAATGGGAAAACTTTCTTTTTCCCACGAAGGTGCCGCCCTATAATATGCAACCAGCTACCGTACTCTATTAGAAATGCCCTATCAAATCACGCATTTACTATAAATCTGTATTCGAGGATAGATCAAACTTATTAATTTTCTCCTGTTTTGTTCTTTACCTTGAAATTTATATTAAAAGTTTTTACATTTTCCAGTACTAAAAACAACTTATGTAAACCATATACTTATTCTGTTTTCGTGGTTCTGCCTTGGAAAATTTCAATTTTTGCCTTGAATGTTCACAGGTAGCATTGAGTATGCTGGTCTAATATTATTTCCAATTTCATTTCGCGTTGTAATGAAGGAAAGTAATCTTTCTATCGTTATGTCATGTATATTCAATGTTTGCTTATGTATATAATTAACACATGCAGGGCCTCTTAGAAGAACAGTTATCTAACTGAAAGAGTTACCCTGTTTAAACAAAACAAATAAATAAATAAATAAATAAATAAATAAATTATACAAAAACGCTTTTTATACGTTATGCGATTATAAACTGTCAGTGCAAATTCTCCCCCGTTGTAGTTGTTAGAGACAAACGTATATTTCCTCTCAAAGGAATGGAAGAAAGTAATAAGACTCCTAAGAATGCTAAAAAGTTTTATTAGCAGTTCAGAATCATTAGTATTGTCACTGCAATAACTGCAGATATTTATTATATATTCATATTTCATTGTTGCTTACGCCAAAGCATAATACAGGATGTAATCCCCCATACCATGTAGCCTAAACATGACAGCGTACAAGACAGAAGAAGGTACATCCTTCATCTTGAAATGCCTCATGCTATTTTTAAGTAGCTCAGGATAATTTTAAATATAATTTTCGAGCATTTCTAGGCCTTCTCATTTTTGCACATGTTTCAAAATTAGTCAATGCAATCATTATTTGGCTCTCCCATACTAGAAAAGGCAATTCCTGAAATACACTGATGTTTATCGAAATGAATAAAGTCATAAAATGAACATGAACAAGTATTTCGGTTAAGTATGAAAAATTTTCTAACAGAAATATACTCAAAGGATTTTTTTTTTTTTTACATCTTTTAAAAATAATCTTTTTACTTCACTGATTAATATCAACTGAAAAAAAGAAAAAGAATTTTCGGATTTCCATTAATTTGAGTGATTAAAAAATAATGGTTATATTTCTCCATAGACAAACCAACCACCATAACAGCTTGTTTCATTTAAACAATCATATTCGTATCCATGTGTCTTTATACTAAGCTGAGTTTTAAACAATCACATGGTTTTCTTGAACAAATATACATGTATGCCTACATCTGAGCCAATGGGTATGTAGACAAAATCTTTTTCTAGTACATAATTTGAGTTGGAAGGGTGCGGGCGGAGGGGGGGGGGGGGTTAAGGTATAACAAAGTTATACATTTTGAAAAAAATGACATTTTAGTCATTTTGTGGGCTGGAGCGTATTTGAAAGTTAACCGCTGCTACATCACAGTGACCGTACCGATTAGGCCAATTTGAAATTCCCATATGTATTGTGATTACAACTTTAAAAAAAAAATCACAACTTTCTTATCGTTTGCCCATTTTTTTTCAAACTTTCACACAAATCAAATTATTACATAAAGTTTGGATTTCTCCTTATCCGATCTATTCATAACTTGCAATTTGTGCTTATGAATTCCTTTCATTTCTTTTCCTTGTAGTATCATTAACAACAGCACAAAGTCTCGTAGATTTTGGAGGGCAAAAAAGCGAGGAGTGAGCAACAATTTTTGCCTCATGACGTTTTGATTGAAGTATTTGGACAGGTTTAATTCTTTATCATCAGTAAACTAATGATTTACATGTTTGTATGTTATTACTTCAAAATAATTGCTCCATAATGATTGACAGAATCAGTCATTATTTGTTCATGGTTGAAAATCTGTCTGGAAGGGAGGAGGGGCACGGGCGGCAATTTGCAGCCCCCCACCTTAAGATACGCTAGTGGACTTTTTTTAGATCCTCACCAACTTCATGTCACACACATGATTCTCAAGACAAGACGTGATCACACCAGGATATAAAGTCTAGTTATAGTTCTACTAGCAAACTTTATGGATCAAGAATATTGTGTCAATTTTTTTATTTATTCATTCTGCAATTATGCTTTATTTTCCATATTTTACTTGAATTTTCGCTTTTCAGTATTCCTTGAATATTCTTTGATTTTCCAGGATATTTCTTCAATTTTTCCTTGAATTTCCTTGAATTTCTCAACTTCCTTAATAATGTCCTTGATACTTTCAAAGTCCCTTATTTTTCCTAAAGGAAATTTCCTTGAAAGTGGAAGCCCTGCTTTGAACCAAACAAATCTGTGTCCTGTGTAGAACCTTAATTATAGGCCAACCCTCCGCTCCGATGATGCCTTCAGTTTCGGCCAGTCCACGTGCTTGCGCACCACGGTCTTGAAGCTCAGCTTATGAATAATTCATGAGAATTTGCATTAACATAATGTGGAAAAAAATATCGCCAAGGGGTCACAGCGAACCGATATAGATCGGTTAGGGTCAAAATTTTCGATTATCGTGACACGCCGGACAAAAGCACCATTTTTGGTGTGAAGCTTCCTTAGGGTATATAAAATGATTCCAGTCGAGGAGCCCCCTCGAAATATGTCCGTAACCATGGCAACAGGCAAATATCTAAGATAACCGCTATTTATGTTAGTCTTCGGCAACGTAAGACAAAATCCTATTTCAAGACGCTCAAAAGCAGCATTTTTGGGTGTGAAGCTTCCTTAGGATATATAAAATGATTTTAGCCAAGGAGCCCTTGCGAAAATATGTCCGTAGGCATGGTAACAGGCAAATATCCCATGATGACCGCCATTTAAAGCTGGTCTTCGGCCACGTAAGACAAAATCTTGACTTGACATGAATTTCTTGACTCGATCTTTATAACAGAATTTATTTTATGTTTATCACTCAAATCAATGAAGACATTTTGTTTCAGTTTTAACCAAAGAAAAATTCCGAAAAAATAAAGAATTGCCGTGACAATACTAAATAATATCAGCTGTCTTGGAGTCGGTTTTTGGCATAGGGGTGCTGGTCTTTGGCCACATGCACAAATTCAATGGAGAGTTTGCGAGCTGAGCAAAATGCCAGCGGTCCAAGAAAGCGTCCCACGCCAAAACTTCTCACATACAATCCGGTCAAAAACCAGCACAGCGATATCAAACACTGACATCGCAATACATTCGGAGCTATCGCGTGTGTCTCATCCACTGAATATTGATGACTGCAGCAACGTCCATCGGACACTTTTCAACGTAAAATCCCAGTCTATAATTTAACTGAATATTTCTTGAAACGCAGCTCAGTTTTAGGGACTATTTCTACTTATGAGTAATCATTGTAGCTTTAAGGGAAATGGAATGTATCATATTTAGATATAATTAGGTATAATAATGGGCCCAGCATATCCCTGAAATATGAAATCAAACATAGCCATAATAGACGCCGTTCTGTTGAAATTGTAATTGTTCTGGACTTTTAAGGCTTAGTAGCATCCGATTCCGCTACCAGAATGTAATAATGACACAATTGAAAAATATGTATTTGCCCGAATATGAGGTCATGATTGCCCGAGTAAGAACTTTGAAAATCCTTAGGGATAGGATTGTGCCCAGCTCCAGGCACCGCCTCCCCACCGCCTCATACCCTATTTGCTTTATTGGTGTTTTATACAACAATCACACATGCGATATACATACATTATATTTTTAATATAATAGTAAATTCAATAAGGTATTATAATTTATACCTATCAATGTAATATTCATTTGATTTTCAGTAGTGTGCAAACAGTTATACATTAAATAATGATAGAAAGGGAGATTTTCCTAGAACAATGAATAATCGCAGTCCTAGGACTGAATTGACATGGATTACATTGTAAAAATATCTTCGCAAAATGACAAAAGTATTTTACAAAATGTGATATGATATAAATGATAGAAATAACAAAGAGCTACATTATTCAGCAATTAAAATATCTGGAAAAAATCTTCATTATGCTTCAAGTTCATTATGACTCACAATAAAACGTAAATGTTCGTGAAAGGAGCATCATCATGCATTATTTTATATCTACCACGCACATCGATTAAGTTTATTACTGTTTGCAGGGGTTTATTACTGTACTTTCATTGTGGCACGGTGTAATGCCACCTACGACATGTCTATGGGCTACGGGCTTACGATTTTTTTCAAATTTGTATAACTTCCCGCAAAACTAATTCGTAAAAACCGCGGAGCCCGTGAATCCGTACGAAAATCCCACTGCCGCCCCACGAAAAAGGGGATACGGGCTCCGTAGACCAATCGCAGGTCAAATGTAAACTACGCAATAGTTTTCTTCTTCTTGATTTTAGAGTTTCAAGTTAACAGATTCGACAGACATCACCATAAGTGGTATACAACGGTCCCAGCATGATTTTACATACTCTTTTTTTGGATTCGTTCGAGGCTTTTGATATGTATCTAAAGCCTAGGTCACAACCCGCCGTACTTGCAAGTGCGTGCTGTCTGCGTGCAAAAATGTGGGCAAAATTTGTGGATCCGTACGTGGTGAGTACTGCCTCCGTACGGATTTGGGGCACGCAGACAAGACGTAGAATTTTTAGTGCAGGATGAACTTTCGCTGCGTTCAGGCTGCGGGCGGTCTACGGATTCACCCCCTGAGTACGGGTGACGTGCGTTGACGTGCGTGCCCTCTGCTGCTAACGAGCGCACAACGCACGGACTCCGTGAGTTTTTGAAAATATTTCCCACAGTTATTTGCTCTACGGACAACGCACCTAGCACCTGATAAGTGCGGGTTCCGTGCTTATTCGGCGCTTCTCCAATTTTACGTAACTCACGTAATCCGCACCGAGGAAGTACGTGCTATGCACTTACAACGCACGTTGTGCGCGCTGATTTCTGCAGGATATATAAAAGCCGAGCAGACTGACGAGTATCATCATTTCGTCTCCAAGATGCCCAAGAAGCTTAACAAAAAGGGGTCAGCTCAAAAGACAGCTAATAGGGCCAGGGAGGCCCAACAGAAACGGGCCGTAGATGATGTAAAAGCAGGCGACGCACAGATGAGGAGCAAAATAGGGCGGGAAAAACTCACGTTTATCGCACTTGCACGCACTTACTCCCTGCAAGTCAGTAAGGACACCGTACGTGAAAGTACGGCCTCCGTACGATAAAGAGGCAACCGCACGGCGATCGTACGTTGTAAGCACGTTGTAAGCACGTACAACTCACATACCAGGTGCGCAACATACGATGCACGCAACCACTCACGTCCAGGCGTGGCGTGCGGGCCACGTACTTACACCTTGCGTTGTAGTGCGTGTGAAGTGCGTTGACGTACTCCTTCCCTGCTCTTGCAACTCCCTCCCCACGTTTTCAGAAAAACGTGGCGGACGTGGCCTCCGCAGAACACGTACGGACTAAAAACACGCATGACGGGTTGTGACCTAGGTTTAAGTGAGCCCTCCATCAAAAACAGGTACGCAATATTTCAAAATAGGACAGATGTAGCCAGCATACACTGTTTTCAAGTCAGATAGACAGAGACCATATTGTTTCACGAGTCTAAACATGTACAATTTTTACATTTTTCAAAACTTCTGCTACATGCAGATCCCATTGAGGTTTCATTGTATTGTGACACCAAGAATCTTTGAGGATTGAACATTTTGTAGAACTGAGTCATTGCTATAAAGAGTTGAAGCGGGGATGGGATTTCTCAAGAAGTGAACATTCATTGTGAAACATTTGGTCGGGTTTAGTCTCATATGTTTTTGAAGAGGCCACTCTTGAAGTCCATTAAGTACACTTTGTAACACTGAGCGATCTGACAAGGTTAAGTCATCTACGTACTTGAAATACGGGATTGAAATTTTGGTACAAGAATCATTTATCATTATAAGGAACAGAATTGGTCCTAGCTTCGTTCCTTGGGTTACTCCAGCGTTATTTGTCTCATATTCAGACAAGGTATTTTGGTATTTAACACGTTGTTGACGATTCTCTAAGAAACTGATAATTCACTCTATGAGACATGGCCTTACTTTAAGTTCAATTGATTTTCTAACTATGATGTTATGATTCAGCCTGTCAAAGGCTTTAGAATAGTCCATGAACACATCCGTATACAATGATTTATCCTTTTCACCATTTTCATAGAGGCCATGTAATAGCTTAATCAGGTAATGTAAATTGTTATGTCCTCTAGAAATCATTTGGCAATGAAAGATTCTACAACTTTTGCAAAGTTACTTGTTAGAGCTATGGGTCGGAGATTGTCAGTGGTTGCCGGTTGCGAATTTGGGATAGGACTTATCTGTGATCGCTTCAACTGGATAGGTACAACCCCTTATTGGAAAGATGAGTTCATCAGGGGAGCGTTTCATCAAGCGTTTTGTCGGTGAGTTTTACCGACAACTGTTATAAGCTACTGAGATCCATGCATCTGATTGGCTGAGAGCAAATTTGTCAGTAAAAATCACCGACAAGACACTTGATGAAACGCCCCCCAGATCTGTCAGTGGAACGCAGAGCTTGTATGCTATGCGCGAACAGGTAAGTCGTCAATTATTCCAGCTTTGCCAGTTCCCTTTTGTCATGTTTGTCTGAGCTTTGAAAATACTTCATAAAATTATGGCTGTACGTCGGGACATGGACAAGGAGAAGGCAAGAAGGCAGGAAATAAGTTTCGGTCTAGTTGGACCAGTGTTTCTTTTCGTAAGTATTTTTATTTGTGGGTACAACGCTGTAGGGTATACAGCTTTCAGATTCTTTACACGGGTATTGTAGTAACAACTTTTGTAGGATATGCTATGGTCACATCCCAGAAAATCAGCCTGCTCGGCGCCCGGGCGGCGAGTTTTTAGCCAATTTCGCCCAGGCACCGAGCGGCGGCCGTCTGGGCACCGCTCTTTTTTTTAGGGCATCGCTCGGTCGCCGCTGAAATTTTAGCGCGGAGTTAAAATTTCGGTGGCGCCTGGCTACTTTTCTCTCGCCGCCCAAAATACGCTCGGTGCCGAGCGGGGAGCTGAAACTTGACCGGCGTCCGGGCGGCGCGTTTCCGTTTTACACCGTTGCCTAGGCATTTTTTCGATTAATCGCTTCGAACGTGCTGGTTTCAAAGTCTAGGTTTCAGCTCGCTTCATGCGCTATGAGCTCGAGCTTGCTCTGCACGCGCGAAGTATGAAATCGAATGTACACACGTACTCCTACTCTGCATGTTTGCGGCGATCGGGTGTATGTGTACGTGTACTATAGGGTCTACTGCACTGGTCTACTGTCTCGGATTGTCTATATGGCGATAAAGAATAACATTAGAGTTAATTCATGTTGCATTGCAAGGTAAAAGAATTTTAAAATGTAGCTGAAAGGCAGCTAAGCTGAAACAGTGTTACCAGAAAGCGAGGGAATTAAACAGAAGGGGTGGGGGACGAGGAATATACGTATAATAATTATAGCCCAGGATCATACATTTAAAAGAAAATTTAGGTGTTTTACTAATATCGAGAAGATAAGAATAATAAGAATAATAATAATTGATTTGAAGAAATATAGTTATATTTGCTACAACTATAACTATAACTATAACTGCGTATCTAGCTGTAACTCTTTGTGCGCCAATTAGAGAAGAGGAAGCCTCATCAGCATGAAAGAAAAAAAAACAAAGAAGACGGCCCTTTCACGCTTCCTTCTGTTTTGCTTTTCCTTTCATCCCCCTTGTCTCTCTTATATTATATATTTTTTTGCTTTTATCGTTCCTTGTATATTTCTTTTAGCTCGTTTGCGCACAAGATGAAGTGTAGCTACTGTACAGTTACTGTAATGCATATCTTTGCTGTCTGTGCAGATGCTGTGCATGCTAGACCTCACTGGGGGCGCTGACGACTTAGACTCTTTCACCAGCGCACTTCTTGGATTTTTTCGCGAAAATGCCTAGGCAACGGTGTAAAACGGAAATGCGCGTCCGGGCGGCGCCTGATATATAAAAGGCGCTGCTCAGCGCGCTCCACAAAAGAAAACACCTAAATATCTGAACGAGGTTATCAAAGTAAGCCCTGTTTTTATCCTATAAGGTTTTCCATCAATTAAAATGCCAGAGCAAAAGCGTTGTTCTTGATGGCCAGATCGCTCGAGAAAAATTCCCGGCGGAGATCGGCGGGCCGCCGCCGGTACGCCAACGGGACACCTGCAGATGCCCCGCATATCACCTGCCGGCCACCAGGCGATTTCTTAAAAAATCGGCCGGTGACCGGTGGAAGATCGTCCGGGAATCGGTGGGTCATCATTCGGTCACTGCTCGGACGCCGCGCGGAGAAGATCCCCCTTTTTCGCCGAGTTTTGACCTAAAATGGACCGGCGACCGACGGGAAATCGACAGGACATCGCTGTGGCTTTACAGCCCGCTCGACTTCTCCAAAAATCGTTGGGCGATCCCTAAATTTCAGCGGCGCCCGAGCAGGCTACAAATCGGTCGGTCACCGCCCTGATTTGTGACCATAGCCTAAGTAGCGATTAAGGATTAACATTGTAGTGTTATATATGAATGCACATTTTGTCAGATGGATCCCTGAGTAGAAACATATTTTCCCATGTATATGTTGTGATCCATTGACCGAAAGATCTTAATCCGCTATCCGCGGCGGACTATCCTTTTCTTAACTAGGTTTTTTGGCTTGATGTATGGTTGAAGAGGTGACCACAGTACACAGTTGTGATCAGTGGCGGATCTAGCCTGGTAAGACACCATATCCCTGATAGCAGACGGACGTCTTAAAGACGTCGTATATTGGTCGTATTCTGGTCAACTGGTCATACGTCGTATGAACGACGTTATCACGACGTCTTCGTGACGACTTTCTAAGACTAGTAGGTATTGTCTTATTTGGATGACTAGTTTATGACGTGATTTTGACGTCAATTATTTACCACTTATATGATTGATTATTCAAGACCAAAAAACGACGTAATTATTACGTCACTGCATTGACCACTCGCGACCAGCTACAATCATGACTAGTTAATGACGTGATTTTGACGTCAAGTATTTACCACTTATATGAAGGATTTTTCAAGACCAAAAACGACGTAATTATTACGTCACTTCATTGCCAGTTCACGACCAGTTACGAATTGCATCATCCATGACCATTTCTTGACGTGATTTTGACGTCAATTATTTACCACTTATAAACGATTATTCAAGACCCCCAAAAAGACGTAATTATCAGGTCACTTCATTGCCAACTCACGACCAGTTAAGAATTGCACTATCCATGACTAGTTCATGACGTGATTTTGACGTCAATTATTTACCACTTATTTGAACGATTATTCAAGACCAAAAAACGACGTAATTATTACGTGACTTCATTTCCAACTCACGACCAGCTAAGAATGACTAGTTCATGACGTGATTTTGACGTCAGTTATTTTCCACTTATATGAACTATTCAAGACCAAAAACGACGTAATTATTACGTCATTTCATTGCCAACTCACGACCAGCTACGAATGACCCCAGGTAGCAAGCCCATATGGGGATCATGTAGGCCCCATATGGGTTTGCATATGGGTCCCACATGGGAATGCCCATATGGGCCCCATAAGGATATAAATGTGGGCAATATGTGGGTAAAATATGGGCTATCCCTTATGGGTCGCACACGGGAATGCCCATATGGGCCCCATACGATTATTCAAGACCCCCAAAAAGACGTAATTATCAGGTCACTTCATTGCCAACTCACGACCAGTTAAGAATTGCACTATCCATGACTAGTTCATGAAGTGATTTTGACGTCAATTATTTACCACTTATTTGAACGATTATTCAAGACCAAAAAACGACGTAATTATTACGTGTCTTCATTTCCAACTCACGACCAGCTAAGAATGACCCCAGGTAGCAAGCCCATATGGGGATCATGTAGGCCCCATATGGGTTTGCATATGGGTCCCACATGGGAATGCCCATATGGGCCCCATAAGATTTTGCACCCAAGACCCATGTGGGTCCCATATGGACCATCCCAGATCGCCAATATGGGTTCGGCATGGGGCCCATCTGGGTATAAATGTGGGCAATATGTGGGTAAAATATGGGCTATCCCATATGGGTATTATCTGTGGGTTCCCATATGGGTCCCACATGGGAATGCCCATACGGGCCCCATAAGATTTTGCACCCAAGGCCCATGTGGGTCCCATATGGGCCATCCCAGATGGCCAATATGGGTTCGGCCTGGGGCCCATCTGGATATAAATGTGGGCAATATGTGGGTAAAATATGGGCTATCCCTTATGGGTCGCACACGGGAATGCCCATATGGGCCCCATAAGATTTTGCACCCAAGACCCATGTGGGTCCCATATGGGCCATCCCAGATCGCCAATATGGGTTTGGCCTGGGGCCCATCTGGGTATAAATGTGGGCAATATGTGGGTAAAATATGGGCTATCCCATATGGGTATTATCTGTGGGTTCCCATATGGGTCCCACATGGGAATGCCCATACAGGCCCCATAAGATTTTGCACCCAAGGCCCATGTGGGTCCCATATGGGCCTTCCCAGATCGCCAATATGGGTTCGGCCTGGGGCCCATCTGGATATAAATGTGGGCAATATGTGGGTAAAATATGGGCTATCCCTTATGGGTCGCACACGGGAATGCCCATATGGGCCCCATAAGATTTTGCACCCAAGACCCATGTGGGTCCCATATGGGCCATCCCAGATCGCCAATATGGGTTTGGCCTGGGGCCCATCTGGGTATAAATGTGGGCAATATGTGGGTAAAATATGGGCTATCCCATATGGGTATTATCTGTGGGTTCCCATATGGGTCCCACATGGGAATGCCCATACGGGCCCCATAAGATTTTGCACCCAAGGCCCATGTGGGTCCCATATGGGCCATCCCAGATGGCCAATATGGGTTCGACCTGGGGCCCATCTGGGTATAAATGTGGGCAATATGTTGGCAAATACTAGGCTATCCCATATGGGTCCTACCCTGGAATGCCCATATGGGGCCCCGTAGTATTTTGCACACAAGGCCCATTGGGGACCCATATGGGCCATACCCGATGGCCCATATGGGTTTAACCTGGGGTCCATCTGGGTAATATATGGGAACAGTATGATTGATCCCATATATTGTGTTCCCCCATGGGCCCCCTCATGGGCCCGAAATAATTTAGCAACTGAGATTTACAATATGCCTATTTTGGTCTATTCATTCGATACAAGTTGACAACTCCTAAATCGGTTTTAAGGAAAGTCATGGGACACAAAGACTACTTGATCATGCAATCATCATCAGCCTCTCACCACAGCTATGCCAGTACAAAAAACAACAACATTAAAATGAAAAATGGGGGGTACTTGAAATATAAGTTGCCGGTGACCTGCCATGCAACCTGTGTACATACATGTATGTCACAAATAATGAGTATTGCCTGTGGAATTTTGTCTTGAAAACAGACCTGTTTGCGCGGTCAACAAATTTCTGAGCATGCCTATTATATGAAGTACCCCCACCAAACTCATTCACGCTGACATGTATTCACTTATTGCTACATACCCAATAAATTTACTCCAGAGTAGTAATTAGATTATCAAAGTATATAAACATTTTTTATTATAAATATGCATCTATAAATGATATTTTCATCAAACAAGAATTTTACTTTTAAGTTGGGAATAGGCAACGACATACATGTATTTTATATTGATCTGCAAATATATTTTCACTTATTCGTACATGCCCATGAAATTTACTCCATAGCAGTAATTAGATTTCCATGAAGTACCCCATAAATCCCATTCATGCAATCATGTATTCACTTATTTCTACATAGTTTTACCCATTAAATAGTAAGTAATCATATTTCAAAGTAAACCTTTTTAATATTAGAAATTAATACTGTGTAGTTGGTAAGGAATTAATCCAAGTCCCTCGAATAGGATTAAAAGATTTCTTTCCCCCGGTTGCTTGCTTACAAACATACGCTAACTTGCTTTCTTAGCTGTCAGGTTAAATAAATTATCAATCAATTAACCACCATAATGTTTATCTTACAAAAAGAACTGGAGATTTTTCATTTTAAGCTTGGGGATATGCAACGACATACATTATTGAAGTGAAATAAGCTTAGAAGTCTACCATTAAAAATGATAATGGGATTTTGATGGAATCATTTCTCATTCAATTCATTTTGTGACACATCACATGGTATTGGAAGTGTGTTTAGATACTGTAAGTACAATTTCTAAAGAACAGCCTTGGCAACACACTTAAAACAAACTTAAAAGAAAAACACATCGTGAAAATAATAAATAATGGAATATTGTATTGGTTAGGTAGTTTATATCACGGCTCCTTCTCACTATTGAAAAAATATGCATCTGTTCGGAAGGGTCGACTCCGGATTATAGCTTGCCACTACATGTGTCATGATTAAGGCGATACCCCGAAACAATTTCACACTATCCATTTTTCGCCATTAGTTCCTTCATAACGTGCAGGCTAGTGGAGTTCAGTGTCAAGCCCCATGAGTTTAGAATGTTCTTTCAGAAATGCATGTATCTTATCACAAAGAGCTGAGTAAGTAATATTTTAATACCCAAAGGCCCAGTTGGCGAATTCATCAAATAACAGAACGGCGGTCAGAAGTAGAATGAATTGATATATATACAATAGACTTTCTCCTCCAGTTGTAATCTCTAGACCTCCTTCACCATGCATACATTAAAGATGATTAATATGCAGTATTTGTTATTACAATCACATAATGCTATCCAAACGATAAGGTTAAACAATAGTTGTTTCCATCTGGCACTTCCTCATAATTATCAAAATTACTGGTCAACATCTAATGAAGCTGCGTTTTTTGTTCATCAGTTGATTGTGCATTCCCCCATAGCTGAGATGCATACACGACCAGGGCATGTTGAAAGGAGTTTTCCCGGCCTTCATAGTATTCATAGTAAACATTTCTTCAGTTCCGAATACTGCAAACATTTTCCTGCAGGTATGGTGCCACCTTAACAGCTTCATCCAGTTTGGATATAATCATGATATAATCTTAACACGTGCCAGAAGTCTTCTTCATTTTGTCCATCTAGAATATACGTTAATTTCTTTTTTTTTAGTTGTTACGTTACTGCTTATGCTGTTTCCTCGTACCGTTGTTGTTTTTCTCGTCTATTTGCTGGATCTGAAACGACAGAGTGAGATATATGTACATGTAACAAATTTCACAAAAAATATTTTTTACAATATTAAACTTTTGTAGTGAAATTTGCAAATATGCTACAATTTTTGATTACCAATGCAGATATTTTTTAAAAAGCAAATCTAAATGTTAGCTCGTTTTTTCTCTCTCCTGCCCCTCCCGTTCTCTCTCTCACTCTCTCTATATACCACATATACGAGACATCATGCCGTTTCCATAAAATAAAAAAAATCAAAGAGAATCGGGTCCCACCCCATCCCCCCCCCCCCCCAAAAAAAAAAAAAGGAAAAGGAAAAAAAGAAAAGGAAAAGGAAAAAAAGAAAAGGAAAAGGAAAAAAAGAAAAGAAAAAGGAAAAAAAGAAAACATATAGAAATATGGATAATACCTATTGACCCATGCAAAGGGAAATGACAAGAAATATAGCAGAAAATAAAATGGTGTATGGAATAAAGGTACAATACTGATACAGAAATAAGGGGAGGGGAAAGAAATAGAGTGCAAGAAAGGCAACTTTATAAAGATATCAAGATCATCTGTATATTTTGAGAATGGTAGTAATGACACATCAATTATTCATTTATGGCAGATGTTTCTCACATGAAGCGAACAATAACATTATTATGACATAATAAACTATGACATTCATCTTGTCTTGAAATTGAAGCTGCATAATTATGTGCTCGATACACACTTGCCTAGTGAAATGATTTTGATTTCTTAGCCCATATACATGGAAAGCCAGACCACTAGTTAAACCAAGGAGTTACTACACAACCCCATGGTTATAAACAGACCAGTAGGGAATGTAAACTATCACGCGGTGGGTGAACGATATGACCCAGGCATACTTCTTTCCTCTTGGGCCTTGCAACTTAAACAATGAGAGTATTAAGCTAAGGTAAACTGCACTATGAACATGGCGAACAAAGAAGCGGACAAAATATACAGCTCCTCATTGTACCTTCCTCAATTGCCCTGGTAGACAAAAGAACATCCCTTCATTGCTATTATGTTAAAATATGTAGAACAGGTGTCACATGCATATTCACCTGTTCTGCTTATTTTACATAATAGTAATGAAGGGATGTTCTTTTGTCTACCAGAGCAATTGTTCATCGTGTTCATAGTGTTGGTATCTCAACTGAATTAACATTTCTCTATCAATTCACTCATAATAATCCCACAACAGACAGTCATGGACCAGAAAATGTCACTGGATGGTACATCTCAGGCTATATATATGTACTTTTAAATTAATAAACAATATCAAAGAGAAAATGGAATTTAGAAAGAAATGATAAGATATAAAAAGCAGCTTACCTTCAAAGAGTAGGGAGGCGGATGTGTAGTGTTTCCTTCATAAGTAGTAGCAATGGAATGCCGTTTCCTCAAAAGGTGGCGCAGGTTTGAAAAGTGGACTCAACCATTTGTACTAGGGGTCAAAAGCACATGGGGGTTGGGAGGTGCTTTCATTTTCTCTTAAGCACTTCTCACATTCTTTAGGTCTGCATAGATTAATAGAGTACCGAAGTGCTGACGTCATATTCGCTCGTCGTCCAGGTTACTAGTTCTAAACAACAAAGCCCGTGCTTGAGGTTCACCGCGAAATCAGTCAAGCAACGGGCTGGAGCAGGGCAAATTCAGTGTTTGGTGCCGGTGTGATCTCCACGCCATTGTTCACCACAAAATTGTTTAGAACCAGCAACCTTGACAACTTGGGCGGTATGACGTCACACTTCGGTACTCTATTACCGTTTGATAAGTTAGGGCCAGTATAATGACAACAAAATATGAATTCAGTTTGCAAACGTGTACAATGTAGATCTTTAATAGTATGCTGATAATTTTTTTGTCAGAAGTATGTACCCCTCAAGAATATGGGTTTACCCAGTTTATGATATACACATCTTACCCACATGGGTTCGCCCAGATCATTCCAATAATGATACCCACATTGGGGTTTACATATTTTAACATATGGGTTTGCCCAGGTCATTTCAAAATGACACCCATTTGGACTTTGGAATATCATACTCATATGGACTTGCCCAGCTTACTCCCATATGAAACCCATATGGGCATTGACTTTTGTTTCCCCAGATGGGGTTGCCCAGCTTATTCCCTATGCGATATCCCTATGGGCATTCATATGTCTTTCCCCAGGGGTTTGCCCTGCTTATTCCTACATGATACCCATATGGGCATTTAGATATGTTTCCCAGATGGGTTTGC
Organism: Heliocidaris erythrogramma; assembly: GCA_025617745.1. Classification (NCBI taxonomy): domain Eukaryota; kingdom Metazoa; phylum Echinodermata; class Echinoidea; order Camarodonta; family Echinometridae; genus Heliocidaris; species Heliocidaris erythrogramma. Next base: position 31,883,802 of record CM046856.1, read on the forward strand.
CCAGCATATTCCCATGTGATATCCATGTGAGCATTCATATGTCTTTCCCAGGGTTTGGCCAGCTTACTCCCATTTATTACCCATATGGGTATTGACATAATTATATATCCCATTTGGGTTTGCCCAGCTAATTCCCACGTTATACCCATGTGGACATTTGCATGTCTTTCCCATATCGGTTTGCCCAGTTTATTCCCATGTAATATCCATATGCGCATTTACATGTCATTTGCATATCGGTTTGCCCAGCATATTCCCATATGATACCCATATGGGTATTTACAGTTGTTTCCCTAAATGGGGTTGCCCAGCTTATTCCCATGTGATATCCATGTGGGCATTCATATGTCTTTCCCATATGGGTTTGGCCAGCTTACTCCCATTTATTACCCATATGGGTATTGACATATATATCCCAGACGGGTTTGCCTAGCTTACTCCCATAAAGTACCCATATGGGCATTTACATGTCATTCCCATATCGGTTTGCCCAGTTTATTCCCATGTAATATCCATATGGGCATTTACATGTCATTCCCATATCGGTTTGCCCAGCATATTCCCATATGATACCCATATGGGTATTTACAGTTGTTTCCCTAGATGGGGTTGCCAAGCTTATTCCCATGCGATATCCATGTGGGCAAATATATATGTTTCCCAGATGGGTTTGCCCAGTTTACTCCCATCTGATACCCATATGGGCATTTACAGATGTTTCACAGATGGGTTTGCCCAGCTTATTCCCATATGTACCCATATGGGTATTGACATATATATCCCAGATGGGTTTACCCAGCTTACTCCCATAAAGTACCCATATGGGCATTTACATGTCTCTCCCATTTGGGTTTGCCCAGTTTATTCCCATGTAATACCCATATGGGAATTTACATGTCATTCCCGTATCGGTTTGCCCAGTTTTTTTCCATGTAATACCCATATGTGCATTTACATGTCATTCCCATATCGGTTTGCCCAGTTTATTCCCATGTAATACCCATATGGGCATTTACATGTCATTCCCATATCGGTTTGCCCAGTTTATTCCCATGTAATACCCATATGGGCATTTACATGTCATTCCCATATCGGTTTGCCCAGTTTATTCCCATGTTATACCCATATGGGCATTTACATGTCTTTCCCATTTGAGTTTGCCCAGCATATTCCCGTATGATTCCCATGTGGACATTTGCATGTCTTTCCCTTATTGGTTTCCCCAGTTTATTCCCATGTAATACCCATTTGGGCAAATATATATGTTTCCCAGATGGGTTTGCCCAGCTTACTCCCATGTGATACCCATATGGGCATTTACATGTCATTCCCATATGGGTTTGCCCAGTTTATTCCCATGTTATACCCATATGGGCATTTACATGTCTTTCCCATTTGAGTTTGCCCAGCATATTCCCGTATGATTCCCATGTGGACATTTGCATGTCTTTCCCTTATTGGTTTCCCCAGTTTATTCCCATGTAATACCCATTTGGGCAAATATATATGTTTCCCAGATGGGTTTGCCCAGCTTACTCCCATGTGATACCCATATGGGCATTTACATGTCTTTCCCATTTGGGTTTGCCCAGTATATTCCCATATGATACCCATATGGGCATTTACATGTCATTCCCATATCGGTTTGCCCAGTTTATTCCCATATGATACCCATATGGGCATTTACATATGTTTCACAGATGGGTTTGCCCAGCTTATTCCCATATGGTACCCATATGGGCATTTACAGATGTTTCCCAGATGGGTTTGCCCAGCTTATTCCCATATGATACCCATATGGGCATTTACATGTCATTCCCATATGGGTTTTCCCAGTCTTTTCCCATATGGTTCCCATATGGGCTGGCCCAAGTAGATTTCAAAATGGGTTAACCCATATGGGTCCCACAAGGGATACATATGGGATTTATATGGGTTCCCTTTTGCCCAGATGGCCCAGATGGCCCGGATGATGCCCATATGGGGCCCACATGGGCCTGTTACCTGGGACTAGTTCACGACGTAATTTTGACGTCAAGTATTTACCACTTGTTTAACGATTATTCAAGACCAAAAAACGACGTAATTATTGCGTGACTTCAATTCCAACTCACGACCAGCTAAGAATGACTAGTTCATGACGTGATTTTGACGTCACTTATTTACCACTTATGAACGATTATTCAAGACCAAAAGACGACGTAATTATTACGCACTATCCATTACTATTTCATGACGTGGTTTTGACGTCAATTATTTACCACTTATATGAACGATTATTCAAGACCAAAAATAGACGTAATTATTACGTCACTTCATTTCCAACTCACGGCCAGCTACGAATGCCTAGTTCATGACATGATTTTGACGTAAAGTATTTACCACCTGTTTAACGATTATTCAAGACCAAAAATAGACGTTAATATTACGTGACTTCACGACCAGCTAAGAATGACTAGTTCACGACGTGATTTTGACGTCAAGTATTTACCACTTGTTTAACGATTATTCAAGACCAAAAAACGACGTGATTATTACGTGACTTCAATTCCAACTCACGACCAGCTAAGAATGACTAGTTCATGACGTGATTTTGACGTCACTTATTTACCACTTATGAACGATTATTCAAGACCAAAAGACGACGTAATTATTACGCACTATCCATTACTATTTCATGACGTGGTTTTGACGTCAATTATTTACCACTTATATGAACGATTATTCAAGACCAAAAAACGACGTGATTATTACGTGACTTCAATTCCAACTCACGACCAGCTAAGAATGACTAGTTCATGACGTGATTTTGACGTCAGTTATTTTCCACTTATATGAACAACTAGGCCAAAAAACGACGTAATTATTACGTCACTTCATTGCCAACTCACGACCAGCTACGAATGGCTAGTTCACGACGCGATTTTAACGTCAAGTATTTACCACTTGTTTAATGATTATTGAAGACCAAAAATCGACGTTGATATTACGTGACTTAAATTCCAACTCACGACCAGCTAAGGATGATTAGTTCATGACGTGATTTTGACGTCAGTTATTTTCCACTTATATGAACAATTCAATACCAAAAAACGACGAAATTATTACGTCACTTCAATGCCAATTCACGACCAGCTACGAATGACTAGTTAACGACGTGACTTTGACGTCAAGTATTTACCACTTGTTTAACGATTATTCAAGACCAAAATTCGACGGTAATATTACGTGACTTCCATTCCAACTCACGACCAGCTAAGAATGACTAGTTCATGACGTGATTTTGACGTCAATTATTTACCACTTATATGAACAATTATTCAAGACCAAAAAAAAAAACCTAATTATTACGTGACTTCATTGCCAACTGACGACCAGCTCCGAATGACTAGTTCATGACGTAATGTTATTTACCACTTATGAACGATTATTCAGTTTAAATCTAAACATGGGAACGGTTTGGGATTAATTAGACAATGTCTATATTTTTTAAGGACTAGTTCATGACGTGATTTTGACGTCAATATACAACTTATGGTTCGATATGTGCCCTAGAAAAAAAGGATATCAGAACGTGCATTCGCTAGACTTTGGATATAAAAGCTAAATAATTTTTTGCTATTGCAAACATAAGGGAAAGAAGAAGAAAGGATAATTAATACAATTAAATGATACAGTATTGACTGCAGGTTACGTCATCGAGCCACTCAACTAGCGCGTGATATTGATACACGGCTAGCCTGGCAGGCTAGGCATGCACAGCCGGTACCTTTTCCCGGTACGCAATGTATACAATTATCTTGCTGACATAATGGGTTTTTTTTTGTTTATTTTGTTTGTTTTTTGTTTTTTTTTGTTTTTTAACGTGATCGTTTTACTCGTCCGTCGTTTCACGTGCGTGCATTGTCGCGCTGCTTGACTCAGCGTGGAGTGTGTGCATGTGAAAAAAAATAGCAGTGGAACAGGTTACTCTAACTTCTTAGGCATACGAACTCGTCTTCGTTGATCTTCTAAAGACCTTCCATCAAAGTTTAAATTCAGGTTTCGTGGCAAGTAAGTTAGGTATTCACACCACACTGTGCTTTATGTGTAGCTAAGACAGTAACAGATAAACACTAGAAACACGATGCACGCAATGACAAAAGAGAGCGGACAAAATATACAGATCCTCATTGTACCCTCCACAATTGTTCTGGTAGACAAAAGAACATACCTTCATTGCTATTATGTAAGATAAGTAGAACAGGTGAATATGCATGTGACACATGCTCTACATAATCTTACATAATAGCAATGAAGGGATATTCTTTTGTCTACCAGAGCAAGTGTGGAAGGTACAATGAGGAGGTGTATATTTTGTCCGCTTCTTTGTTTGCCATGTTCATAGTGAGACAACGTGTGTTATTATTAGTCACACTGTTTGTAGAACTGTCAGTATACTATCAATCACATTTGTCAAGTGACCGTTATTATACATTACAGTCGAAATTATGCATCTGCTGAGTGCTGTATTTTGTCACTTTCATGGGACATTAAATGATATATACAATTACAAATTATCATTTAGTGATCATTTAAATACTGCCAGATTTAAGTCTACTTACATTGCAGTAAACATCGAAATAAGTAGACTAAATACTAACTGTTAGGCAGTGTACCCTATAGGGTTTTTTTGTCCAATAATATTGTTACTAACGTTACTGTAATCATGGGCGTTAATCGTGACGTAACTCTATTCATCATGGGGGGGGGGACGACACAATAGCCGTCCCCCCCCCCCCATGATGAATAGAGTTACGTAACGATTAACGCCCATGACTGTAATATTAAACTGTTAGAGTTAGAGTGAAGTGCTTTTAAATATAAGGCACCACCAGGCAAGTCTCTGATGAATTTATTCCTTCATTTGATTTATTTATTAGTTTATGTCACTTATTCTTTTCTTGCGGGGGGGGGGGGGGCATTCATGATGGCACCTCGATCTGTTCATACGTACATTTCAGAAAAAAGAGTGAAAAATTCGAAATTTCTAAACAAACCAAACATATTCTATGATTGTCTTTTATTGCCTATACTCCTGTTAGGGCTTGTAGGTGCATTATGTTTTCAGGTTGTTGTCGGTCCATCCAGCTGCCTGAACAAAATCGCACCTACACAATATCAAGAGAACCCTTGGATGAATGTTGTTCCTATTTGGCTCAGGGAAACCGGCAGTGCATGACACGAGATGAGCCGATTAGATCGTGGGCAAATATGGCCCAGTTCAAAGGTTATGAAATTTACTCCCAAATGTCACATCAAATGTGTTTCTAAATTAAAAATGTCATGAAATTGAAGGTAGAAAATTAGGGGAAATAAATAATTTGCCTAAAATTGTATGGTGTCAGGCAGAAATCAAAAGAGACATTTTGGTATTTTTTCAGTCTCAACATCGCCTTTGATTAGGCAACTAGACATTGGTGCTATATAAATACCCTGATTGGATTGGAATGTACAATATTTACGATTGAATAAGGAAAAAATACAAAAAAGAAACAAAAATAAATGCTCTCATATTTCAATTTAATTTCAGAATTGAGACGATTGCATAATAAGATGGAGGAAGTCATGTCGGAGGTGAGGGAAAACCGGAAACTTCTTGGGGCAATCCGTGCCAAAATGGAGAAGGGCAGAGTGGCTGAAATTGCTGATATACCAGAAGGAATACCCTCTCTTCCACTTAATAACGTTCAAGACTTATGTGAGGTCAACACGATCCTTCAGGAGGATCTTGCAAAAAAAGCAATTTGTGAGTGTCTTTATCTGCTTATAATAGTGTTATACAGTTGATTCATTAACTTTCTTCTGCACTTTATACTCAATTATTTATGCAAACATTCAACTTAATTGGGAAAATTAACTATCAGAATTTCAACAGCATATTTGTTTATTGTAGAAAGTTGGATTAAATATACTGTTTGTGACATGCATGTTCATTCCAGAATTGAAATTGACAATTATATTTGGAGAATATTATATTTCCATTATTACATACAGGAGAGGTCAATTAATTGTTCTGCAGCTATGTCATGACTTCAAACAGCCAGCAAGTTTGTTCTTGTCTTGCTTGCAAAGATGCTGCTAAATGCATTTTCTTTGCAATATAGTTATCAATTTCAGCCTCAGGTTGTTTACAGAGCTTGCAGGAGGAAAAACAATGCTTTGCATCCACCTTGTAGGTCTTCCAGAGTTTGCATGCCTATAATGAAATTGACCTCTGCTTGGAATAATTAAGTTTGAAAGAACTTTTGAAATCAGTATCGGTTTCAATTGTGAGATCTTATGCATGTTTAAATCAGATAGGAAGATGCATGAAAGTGAGAATAATACATGTTTACTGCTATTCCCTTTCATTTTTCCAGATGTCATACTTACAGAGATGTGGAGGGGCCACCAAAGAATCAGTAAGGCGTGTGCTGGACACAATGATGGACCCTTAGTTGTCTGTGCAATTCAGTTGGATGGGACAACGTGACAGAAGCACAAGTTTTCGGGATATAAGGCGATGATAGATGTTATCTTTGGTAATTAGATAAATATACATTTTCTCATCTTCAGAAGAGTCTGTTGATTTTCTTTTCTTCTTGAATCATAAGCAGATAGTTGCAGACATCTAGAAGATTACATTTAAATTATTTTTTGGACCCCCACATTGTTTATCACAAAGTAACTTGGATATATATAACTTGGATATATATATATATATATATATATATATATATATATATTTCAGTGTTTCAAAATATTGTCAAATAGGTATGTCTGTATGCTTAACTCTTTCTGCCTTCCCCCTGCTTAACTGCCATAATGCTCTAATCCAGAAGGACTGTTGTTTGCATCATTAGGCAGAAATTAAGATAAAGATCTTCAGAGATGTTTTTACCTCTAAGGGCTGTTAGCTTCATTACAGTGTTTGAACTGGTGCCTTTTGAAGTTCGTTATGCTTCTAGCATTCTGTTTTTAATTGAAAAACAGCTTTACTCAGGGGCGGATACAGGATTTTCAGAAAGGGGGGCGCATTTCAGAAAGGGGGCGCACACTGAGGAACCCTCCGCTTGACGAAGCCAAACGGCCATCTAGGGGGTCCGGGGCATACTTTGTCAGACAAAGCGGGCGGGGGCGCACGCCCCTTGCGCCCCCCTCTGGATCCGCGCCTGTTACTGCCAAAGTTTCCTAGAAGTGAACTCGCCATCTCCCGTGGTACAAAAAGAATTTCAGGTATTTGCTAAATGTGAGACATAAAAGAAGTGAAGCAATACAGTATCTTTCGGATCTGAGAGGTAATATTTAAATTTTTAATTATTTTTTCCTTTCACATTCTATTTCTTTTCCAGCGACTGTGAGGGGCAACGAACGGGCAAGATCTGCTCCGTTGACGAGGTGGAAAGTGGCATTCAATACTACTTGAAGTACATTTATCGAAACGTACCAAAGAATGATCTGGAGCTTCGGAGGCCTGTAACTCCAGAACTGCAGGAGGAAGAAGAAGCCTTGCCAATGGACACAGAGGAATACTCAAATAATCTGTAAAAAGCTGTAGTTACAACTGGCAATAATTAAAGAAAGAATCCTCTCTACAGGTTTAAAACATACAGAAACAAATTAAATATGAAACAATGCTAAAAGATATTGGATAAGAAATAAGGAAGTTATGACATTATGAAAGTTCATATTTTTGGGGAAAAACACTTTTTGACCAGTCCTTAGTGTTTTAATGAGCGAGGTGATGATATCATTGCCTCACAATTTGCTATCCTTTTCATATACAGAAATGACAAAAGTTTCATATTTCAGCTATGAGAATCTAAAACTTGTCTTATCACCGCCCGAAATAAAGGAGACATAATACATTTTGCTATGGGGATATGTGTTACAAGTGTGAGCTTAAAGTTTTTTTAGAAATCCATATACAGTGTATTTAAAAAAAATTATGAGGTGATGACATCTACTCGCCCATTTAAATATTTGCAAGGACTGGTCAAGAAAATAAAAATGAAATTTTGAAATGTCATATCTTCCTGTATGAGATTTGTGTGACATTTGTACTGTTCTGTATGATGTTTTTTATGAAATAAGAAGAATAAATTCTGGAGTGGATTTCTTCTATATTTCAAACAACTATCTTTTTTTTTAGGATGCTCTTAAGAATTCCACAGATGCTTGCATGTATTTCATATACAATTTCGGTGCCTCTATCTCCATAAGGAGCGCTAAATGTTTTATTCACATAAAATGTAAATGTTCTACTTGTTTCATGATTGCATGACATGAAACTTAAACTTATACTAAACTGCAGTTAGTTCTGTCCATAAATGTACATTTAAATGTCATCTGGAGTATTGGTAATGTATGGAAGAAACTGGAGAGAGTTCCCATCCATTTGTATCCAACCTAAAAGCATTTCATGAATACATTCCATGAAAATAAAGCACCAAAAATATTTGTAGAATTTGAAGTTAAAACATGGCAATTGACAAGCAATTCAAAAGTAAAGTTAGTGTCAAACTGAAATCACACTGCAAGTACTCCTGATAACCTTTAAACATATGACACAGTTTTATTTGATATAAAATATTAGAAACTAAAATAAAATTGAACTGAATTGAAACTGTGTATGCAATTTTCAGCACTTTCATACTTTTTGCAGAATATATTGGTAGATGTAAAAGGGTATTTTTACCAATAGCGCATTTTCTTTAGGAGAAGAGCTTGATAGATTTTGTCAATATGCCATATCTTGCAATGATTGAGAGTTGCAGTTTTCATAACTCAAAATCTTTTATTTTATTATCCCTAAGACTATATTCGTCTGCCAATCCACAGGACAGAGAATTCATTAGTTATACATGTACATCAATTATTCAAAGAGCCACTATGAAGTTTATGTTAATAATGGACTTTTCATAGTCACCAAGATGTGCGTATTTATTTCTTGTGAACTGGACTGAAATGCTACGTACAATTAATATGCTTCATTCAGGCATTTTTCCTTGTGAAAAATATATTTGTCAAAGAAATTCAAGGGTAAATCAACTTGCATTATTTTGAACCAACTTATTCTGATTACAGTTCCACCATTTGGTTTGTTGTCTTACATAGATTCGTAGCATTTCGTTCCATAATTAACTTTCTTTATTTTTCCTTGTTCTTGTATAAAACATTGTTCTGGTGCAAGATCTAGATTCAAACCCAAATTGAAAAAAAAAATGCTTTGCAAATAATTCAGCATTTTGAGTATCTTACTTTATGCAAATGAGGCAAAACATTCTTAACAAAATCTTATACTCAAGCTATTTCATGAGTTAGTAATTCATGTATATTCAACATTACCATTTTTGAGACCATAGAAATCAGGTACTTTCCCCTCCAATTTTGTCAGTGATGCTGTTTGTTTGTAATTGTGCAAATACTTAATGTATTTTCTTACCCTCTTTTTACTTCGTGCCAAAAATCCATTCATTTTCACAACTCTTTTCATTAGGGTAGCTTGTGTTTCCCACTGTGTGATTTAATAATCCACTTGTTAACATATACCTGTATATAATTACTCACACATCAGTTTTGATTATCATTGTTATGTATGTTTTATGAATGGATGTTTGCAGCTGATTTTCATACCAGTGGCATTAAAAATGTGAAACTGATTTTATGTCTGCCTTGTATATTATGCATAACTTATTTTTCAGTGATTGTACATGTATGTACTTTGAATTTTGGTATCCATGTGCTCATGAATGCTTTTGACAGGTCGTCATTACACATAAACAGATTGTAATTAGTGGTTCAGATGGTAAAATATGACGTAATATTTAAGTCGTGATTTAAGTCTTTTTTACGTCCTGTAATTATGTCAATAAGTCTAAAACTTGCACCAACGCAAGACGTCATGAGGACGTCTTATTTTGAGGTCATCTTTACGTTTTGCAGGTCACTAAATGATGACTTTGCAAATCACCAAATGACGACTTTTGGACCTCTTTTGGACGTCTTGCGGGTGGTAAAATATAACGTGATATTTAAGTCGTGATTTACGTCTTTTTTATGTCTTGTAATTACGTCAATAAGTCGACAACTTGCACCAACGCAAGACGTCATGAGGACGTCTTATTCTGAGGTCATCTTTACGTCTTGCAGGTCACTAAACGACTTGTCTTTTGGACATCTTGCAGTTCACCGATTCTTTGACGTCTTTTTGGGGTCTAGCATATCACGTCATTTGTTACCACACTCAAGACCTCTAAAAGACGTCATGAAGCTGTCATTCACTGACCTGCAAGACGTAAAGATGACGTCAAAATAAGACGTCCTCATGATGTCTTGCGTTGGTGCAAGTTGTCGTCTTATTGACGTAATTACAGGACGTAAAAAAGACGTAAACCACGACGTAAATATAACGTCATTTTTTACCACCCGCAAGACCTCTAAAAGACGTCATAAAGTGGTCATTTAGTGACCAGCAAGACGTCCAATAGACGTCACAAAGTCGTCATTTGGTGATTTGCAAGACGCCCAAAAGACGTCATGAAGTCGTCATTCAGTGACCTGCAAGACGTAAAGATGACGTCAAAATAAGACGTCCTCATGATGTCTTGCGTTGGTGCAAGTTGTCGTCTTATTGACGTAATTACAGGACGTAAAAAAGACGTAAACCACAACGTAAATATAACGTCATTTTTTACCACCCGCAAGATCTCTAAAAGACGTCATAAAGTGGTCATTTAGTGACCAGCAAGACGTCCAATAGACGTCACAAAGTCGTCATTTGGTGATTTGCAAGACGCCCAAAAGACGTCATGAAGTCGTCATTCAGTGACCTGCAAGACGTAAAGATGACGTCAAAATAAGACGTCCTCATGATGTCTTGCGTTGGTGCAAGTTGTCGTCTTATTGACGTAATTACAGGACGTAAAAAAGACGTAAACCACGACGTAAATATAACGTCATTTTTTACCACCCGCAAGACCTCTAAAAGACGTCATAAAGTGGTCATTTAGTGACCAGCAAGACGTCCAATAGACGTCACAAAGTCGTCATTTGGTGATTTGCAAGACGCCCAAAAGACGTCATGAAGTCGTCATTCAGTGACCTGCAAGACGTAAAGATGACGTCAAAATAAGACGTCCTCATTACGTCTTGCGTTGGTGCAAGTTGTCGTCTTATTTACGTAATTACAGGACGTAAAATAGACGTAAACTATGACTTAAATATCACGTCATTTTTTACCACCCGCAAGACGTCTAAAAACGTCATAAAGTGGTCATTTAATGACCTGCAAGACGTCAAGAAGACGTCCAAAAGTAGTCATTTGGTGATTTGCAAGACGTCATGAAGTTGTCATTCACTGACCTGGAAGACGTAAAGATGACGTCAAAATAAGACGTCCTCATGATGTCTTGCGTTGGTGCAAGTTGTCGTCTTATTGACGTAATTACAGGACGTAAAAAAGACGTAAACCACGACGTAAATATCACGTCAATATCACGTCATTTTTACCACTCTCTGCTATCAGGATATTCTACGGGCCCGCCATTGTGCACAAACAAAGCGGGCCCATAGAATGTATTGTGTCCAATCCGGCTAGATCCGCCACTGGTTGTGATCACTGACATGCCGAGGGGCGACAGTACAAAGGTAAGCAGAAGTAGTTAATTCATTAAGGCCAATCTTCCCGCTTGCTGGGGAATTTGATCGTACCCTAAAACTCGGTACTCTCACTGACTAGTTATAATTTAACATCTCAGGTAGATAGTGTAAAACGAAATTCCTATCTACATCTTTTCTTACCTTGTAGTATAACATGACGACCTTCCAGCCTAAAGAAAGCAGTAATTCCATCATCTTCAAATCACCGATTGTCTTATCATCCAGTTCGGAATCATTAATATCATCATTGAAATAATTTCAGATCATTTTTAGATTATAATCATTTCATTGCTTCTTACCCTAAAGTTCAACATCTTCATTAGATACAATAAACCTTAATATTGGATGTACATCTCCTCTTACCATGCAGGCTAAACATGACAGCATATAAGACATTAGAGAGCACATTCGTCATCTTGAAATGCCTGATACTCTTTTTATGTAGTTCAGAATCATTATTTTCACAATTTTAAAACATTTTCTCTGCTTGATCATCATGATCGCAAAGACTTTCAGGAAATCAACTCAAGGGAAACTTCAATACCCTATTTTATTACCTTAAGAAATCACGTTCGGATTATAAATCATTTCATTGTAATGTTTGCACATTTCTAAATGTGACGCTCTAAGCTATATTGAACTTGCATTAGGTTTATTTATAGAAAGTCTTTGCCATCTTGTTATTCTTACTCGGAAAACTTTAAAAACATCCAATAGATACAAATGATATTATCTATATCTCCTCTCACCTTGTAGGTTTAATATGAATGCACACAAGGCGAAAGAGATCAGCTCTGCCATCTTCGAATCCCCCATGCTGTTTTATATTCAGTACAGGTGAAGCATTCAGATTTCGGAGACACACGACATCAGAGAAACTGTACTGAAAATGTCACGCACTTCACTTTCCCCGACTCTATAAGGAACAATCTCGATATTATAATTTTTATCGAGGTAGCATACTACAATTTCTGATTGGCTCGCTGAAACTAAAGTCGGGCTCACACTAAGGCACCTTCGAATTCCATAGAGACTTAATCGTATAAAAGTGATATAATTTTATTCGATATCTGAATAATCATTATTAAATTGGAAACGATATTCCTTGCTTACGTGGATTATATCATCATCAATATAAAAATAATTTTTGTTTTCTTCTGGCTACACAACTATGACAGGGACAGTTGTATCAACATTGATACAAATTCATTAAACTCACGAGCAGTCTTCTTGTCAAATTCTTTCCTTTTCCATTCTTATCAGTTTACCCTTTATTTGTTTTCTTCCAGGTTTGCTTTCATTTCATATTTATTCTCCTTAATCACTTCTGTCTGTTTTTCTCCCGCTTTTTACTCTTTCTTGAATCTTCTTCTTTTTAAATTGTCTTCCCTTATAGTGTACATGTAGTTTATTCTTTTACTTTCTATCTTAATTTCTTCATTTCTTATATTATTTTGTTCTTTGTATTATTTGGTAAATATGCGTTGTTATATCAGTGCGAAAGGGCTTTCTTGGCTCCTGCAACTTTTGTCTGGAACAAATTACCATATTTTGAGTTGAGGGCTACAATTACATCTCCAAAAAGCTTCAAATCCAAGTTGACCCTTTTTTTGTAACCAAAGCTTGACATAAGGATATGGAACTCATTTGGACTATTATTTTATCTTTATTTTCATCTTGCACCTCGGAACAAAACCTATAAAAAACGGTGCCATACAAATTAAACAGATTAAACAGATATATATATAAAAAAATAACGCAAAAAATTGTTGGTGATAATAGTCAAAATTGACTGATTGCCATATAACACTAATCAACAACAATGCCTATATGATTATCACTATTGTTGTTATTTTTCATAACTATTATCATTATTTTGTTATTATTTTTTTTGTTATTGTTATTAATATCATTGTAACAATAAAAATAAAAAGACAATGAACACTCATTTTCCCCAGAACATGGTCTGCCTTTAAGAATAAAATTTCGCCTTTTTGTAGTTAAAAATGATAATAAATAGCATACGTACATGCCATTGTAATCTAATAATCGCATCCATGGTAATGATTGAAGGATTATATCAAATTATCAAGGTAAATAAACCTAATTCTCTGCTATCTAATATTCCTCCTATACTCTTAAAATCGAATGAATTATATACAACTCCTCTTCCTGGTGAAGCTTCTTTTTGATTTTAAAAGATTTATATTACCCCATTTATGAAAACATCATATTTCATTTTAATAAATACCCGTTATCTTTAATTTGCTACCTTGCGTTTTTTTTTTCTTTGATTATTCATAACTCCAAGTCGACACTAGCTAATATTATGTAAAGGGAGATTACGCTTAACAGTTGGTAGGAAAAGTAAGGTCATTTATAGAGCTCACGTATAATCATCAGTACAGATTATGTTCGGGGTTTGATATTTAAAGACAGGTTGAGTATTAACATGTCAGCTTTTGTAAGTATCATTCAAGCAGTAATGAATTATCAATCCCTGTTGTTCTCCTGGGTCCCGTTTCATAAAACCTGCTTTCAATAACAACTGCCTCATTTCTATGAGAGATTCGCACTCAGCCAGTCAGACTCAAGGATTTCAGTAGCTTATAACAATTACTGTAACTTGTTATTGATAAAAAGCTTTTTGAAACAGGGCCCAGATACAAAACGATGTCAAATTACACTCCATGTGGGACGTGAACTTATTTGTGTAACAAAATGCAAAGTTGCGAGTACAACCATAATCCCTCATCATGGGTAGGGTCAAGGCAGGGCCTCGGAGTGTTTTTTTAAAGGGATACGCCACCGAGCGGCCGTGGGGAAAGTCAGGATTGCGTAAGCCCCATTCACTCGTACACAAAGTTTGTGCGTCCAACGCGTTCGTTGGACTAAGTGGGATTACATTTCGACTGCACGAAGCCGACCGAAGCTCGCACGAGAACTCGAGCTCAGGCGGAGCGTGCATGTTTGTGCGGCGACCAGTCTATCCGAGGTTTGCGCCCCGCGGGGCAACGCCATGATCAGGTAACGAACATGGTGCCCTCTCGCGGCATAAAAACGTCCACAATCTGCCGTTGAGTATCCCTTTAAAGTATGTGTACGTGGGGGTGAGACCATGCGAACGACCATATTTTATTGCAATAAGCATTATGACACGTGTCTACTAAAAAAGGGTCGAGGACTGCGGCCCCAAGCTTCCCCCTTTTTATTCAACAATTATTGAATATTTTCTTCTTTCTCTCAAGACAACAAAGATTAACAAAGTGGCAATTTTCCAAAGGGGTGCAAAAGAATGATATTGTGTAAATTCACAGATAATAAAGAAACAATACAACTAAATGTATGGTCAATATGTTTATTTGTTCAAGTGTTATCATTACCTATTTATTCTTCTTTTCACCAATTCGTAAGGAAATCTGGAACAAAAGAACAAAGTAAAGGATTCAATACAAGGGTATATTGTCTTCTCCATAAATCAAGCTGTATACTAAACCATACTTTCTCTCAATATTTTATTTTCGATGAAAAGGGATTTTTTTCTTCTTTAGCTTTCGAAAATGAAAACAGTTGGCAATACCAAAATAAAATTAACACCCATTATAGTTATGGAAAGATGCGGCTTATGTACTCAACGAGAACGAATTATTTTTCTATATTTTTAATATGAAAAATAATTATTGTCACGTCATTTTCTACAGAGCAAGTGTTCAAGGGAAAATAAAATTACTGAATCATATTTATGAGGTGTGAAACATAATCAGTGATATTGATAATTTACATCGCTGGCCTGGATCTAAATTCCCTCGTGCCAAGGTCACATGTACAAATAAACAGACGGCTTTGGGTGCACGGTATTGTACAAACAACTGTGAGATTGCTATGTAGGGAGCTTCGATTCACAAATAACACATAATGAGGGTATAATCTACTAGTCTCATCGTAAAATCATCATCATAAGTAAGTCAACAACAATGTGATTATGTGGTTTAACCAATGCAATTGTTAAAAACGTGAATGGATCGCAGTAAGACACTTTTCAAAACTTGATAAAGACGTCCAATTCGATATGAATATACGTAAATATCGAATGATGTAATTCTATGTTATATATCAAATATGATTTCATTATCTTTTATCCCTCCCCGCTGTCGTCTTGTTCGCAGTTCCCTCTACTTCGTGTTGAATTTGCCGAACATAACTTTCTCCAGTCCCATAGGTGGACTTTCCAAGACCAATTACATGATCAAAGCTGTGGCATATACGAGAAGACGAGATTGCCGACATAGAAGTAGCTCTGAAGGAGAAATCAGAAACATGAGGATATAAATTTTAGTAGGGCCTGTATAGGTCCGTGTAATATAAAATGAATACCCATGCAAAGTTTTAAGTACGTAAAACACTTCTTGAATTCAATATTTCTTCTTTTCATTCCTATTTGTAATAGCTTATGTTCTCTTGTATTGTTAGCATAATTAAAGGGAGTGGCAAGTCGTAATTCATGGGCCTGACCAGTTGGCCTGACTCGGGGAAATTCGGATACAATCAGGTCCAATCGTGCGCTACCGAAGGAATGTTATTGCCGAATTCCTCGCGTGATCGTTAACTCGAATCCCTACATACGTAACCGACCAATGAGATTCAAATACTGGAATAAAGAACGCGCGATCTTGTTCACTCAAATTTGGGTCAATGTGCGAACTTTTATTAGCTGCGCGCGATAAACTGAAGTCGCTTTGAACTTTGATCCAGAGAAAGGAGCAGCCAACTGTGCAACCGCCCATAGATTGCGACTTGTCGCTCCCTTTAATATATGTGCTATTAGCCAGCATTTCTCTCGTTGGTTCTGCACGCAATTTTAAATGACCTATGCATAGCATCTCAGAACTGCACGATGGGAGTATAGAGTGTTGACAGTGATATCTTAATGTCAGCAGTAAGAGTTTAGAAATCTGACAAAAATTGTATTCGCTTCCTTCTGCCGGGCATAATAAGACCAATGGCTGTGTTCATACAGGTGAACTACTTTAAAACCTGGGGAGCGTTTCATCAATTGTTTTGTCAGTGATTTTTACCGACAACTGTTATAAGTTACTGAAATCCTTGCATCTGATTGGCTGAGAGCAAATTTGCCGCTGAAAAAACACTTGATGAAATGCTCCCTTGGTTTATCTTACTCCACCGATTTATGGATCGCCTTTTCATTTAGTTACATAATTATGGCAAGGTTGACACTTGGCGTTGTATAAATCAGTGGACTAAATTGTACCCCCTGAAACATGGATTAAAGTTAGTTTTCTTTTAAGATTACAGGCCACTGATCTTATTGTGGAACTTACCAGTGACATGTAGTCCATATGGTAGAGAGTCTTGTTAAAGGTCAATAAGTAAGGCGGGTCATGGGTATCCAGAAAGACCAGTCCAGCAACACCCCAACAGGACCTTGAAGTAACCAGAAGAAAAACATTTGACAAAAGCACATCCAAAAGAACGATCTTGTCTCTGACGATCGAGTGGATATTTTCCTCTTAAAGGGATACGCCACCGGGCGGCCGTGGGGAAAGTTAGGATTGCGTAAGCCCCATTCACTCGTACACAAAGTTTGTGCGTCGAACGTGTCCGTTGGACTTAGTGGGATATATTTCGGCTGCACGAAGCCGACCGAATCTCGCACGAGAGCTCCTGCTCAGGCGGAGCGTGCATGTTTGTGCGGCGACCAGTCTATCCGAGGCATGATTAGGTGACGATCACGGTGCCCTCTCGCGGCATTAAAACGTCCACAATCCGCGGTTGAGTATCCCTTTAAAAGGAGACAGAAATATGGCTACCTATGATTAGCTTTCTCGGTTCGATCATGGAAACCATGTACAGATATCAAACTAAATACATTTTCCCCAAAATGTCCAAGGCCGTACTTATTCAAGGCGATCGACGCACCCCCCCCCCCCCCCCCCGCAATATGATATTTTAATATGGAGACCTACGGCGAATTGGCGGTATGATTATACATGTATAGCCTATATGCCCAATGGGTAAAGCCCCTTTTTTTAATTATGTTAAGGACAACTGATTCTTTTTCAGGTCTAAAAATTTCGAGGGAAACTACCCGAAAGAGTTATTATTCCAATCAATTATTGTTTTTATTTTATACTTTATTATAATAATTAAAGAACAAACCTTTTTTAATTATATATTTATGTTTCTTGTATATAAGCTTATTTGTGTAATGCTACTTTGTTATTTTTGGGGACCCATACTCTACAAGTATTTACCTTTTAATGGGTCCCTCCATTTCCATAGAGAATATTATTACCTTTTGTATTTTGTTATTTTCGTTTATACGCAGTTTAATTATTTTTAAATTATGTTATTCAAATGTTTTGTTCCCTTTTTTGTTATTCATGAAATGTGATTTTCTATTTCAACGAAAAAAAGGTTATGTCGGGCAAAAAAAAATGAAATTGTAATACACCTCCCCTGCTCGCCCTAGCATGATTCTGACCATGCAGTGAAGTGCCGACCACTTCCTCCTTTCATTTCTGACAACCCTGGTTTCTACTCCCGCAGTCTGGAGTAGATGTATAGTTTTAACCAATCAGAACACAGGAAACTATACAACTATACATCTATTCCCGCAGTCTGGAATAGATGTATAGTTTTCGAGTAGATGTATAGTTTTAACCAATCAGAACACAGGAAACTATACAACTATACATCTACTCCCGCAGTCTGGAGTAGATGTATAGTTTTAACCAATCAGAACACAGGAAACTATACAACTATACATCTACTCCCGCAGTCTGGAATAGATGTATAGTTTTCGAGTAGATGTATAGTTTTAACCAATCAGAACACAGGAAACTATACAACTATACATCTACTCCAGACTGCAGGAGTCTGCAGGAGTAGATGTCTGATTGGTTAAAACTATACATCTACTCTACAGCGGTACGGATGTACAGTTGCACGTAATTATGGCACGTTGGCCCGCTTACTATACAACTATACAACAATACATGCGTAGCTCCTAACAGTTGCACAGTTGTATAGTTGTATAGTTTCCTGTATTCTGATTGGTTAAAACTATACATCTACTCGACAGTTGTATAGTTATATAGTTGGGCATATTTATGTCATTCTTCGCCCGTCATACTCGCCATCCCCTCTCTTTCTCTCTTCTCTCTCTCTCTCTCTCTCTCTCTACACACACACAGTAACACGTTCACAAGCTTCCATCTAATCACGATGTTGGTTCAGGCATTCAGGCAAGGAGTTATCACAAGCATTTTTTAGTTATAACTCCGGTTTAACTGGACATGTCAGTCTACCAGGCCTTCTGTAAACTTCACTGAGGCTTCACTAGACTGAAATTGTCATTCTTATGGGTTGTCGGTCTCATGGGCTGTCAGACTACTGAGACGTCCCCATTCAAGGCGATCAATTTTCATGGCATAGTGGAATCTTGTTATAACAAACTCCTTGGGACCAACAGAAATATGTTGCTCTCTACTGATACCTTGTTACCCTAATGACCGTTATGAATGTTGATCACAATGAGGTTCTAATGTATCAATTTCCCCAGGCCTCAATGTAAATATTTAACATGATATTCCATTTTCAGACTATAATCCTTTAAAGGGAAATCCAACCTTAATAGCAAGTTGCTTTGAAAGAAAGAGGAATCAGAGAAGCAGATTGATAAAAGTTTGAACGAAATCGGACAAGCAATAAGAAAGTTATGAATTGTTGAAAGTTGTAATCACTACATATATGGGAATTTCAAATTGGCCGAACTGGTAATGTCACTGTGATGTAGCTGTGGACAACTCCCTCATTCGCTCCAACACACAAAATGACTAAAATGTCAAACAGGAGAGAGTTGTCCACCAACATGTCACAATCAACTCACCAAATTGCCAATTTGAGATTCGCATAGATGTAGTGATCTCATTTTTCAAACATCCATAACTTTCTTAGTCCTTGTCCGATTTCTTTCAAATTAACTTTCACCATCCTGTTTTTCTTATTTTTCTGCTTTCACACAAATCAACTTATTACCAAGGTTGGATTGCCCTTTAACCATACCGCATGCTTCAGCACATACACAGGGAAGTGTTATACACACCACACATCCGCATACTATTCACATCACGTGCCATTCCTGGCTCCAAGCCCGACTATGCACAAAACATAGAGTTACATAAGTTCAGGAGATGCATTGGAAAAATACAGACTAAACGTACTAGGCAAGCAAGCTTGTATAACCTCCTTGGTATTCTTGGTATTACTCGCTCACATGAATGGACATCAATTTCTGTCAACAAACGCCTCACCCTCCCCTCTCTCTCTCTCTCTCGCCTCTCTCTCTCTCTCTCTCTCTCTCTCTACACACACACACACAGTATACATGTTCACAAGCTTCCATCTAATCACGATGTTGGTTCAGGCAAGGAATTATCACAAGCAGTTTTTAGTTATAATTGGAAATAAATACACGAGATGCAGAATACATGAAATGAAGAATCAATACAATAAGGTAGGCCTACCCATGCACTTACCGAGGGGGTGTTCAAACACCCCCTTTGACAAAAGGGGTGTTTTTAGGTGGTCAAACACCCCCCTTTTGGTGTTATTGTAAGTTAGAACGCACCTTTTGTATGTTAAAAACGCCCCCCCCCCCCCCCCCCGTTAGAATTCCTAGTTAGAATTCCTTTTCTTCTGTCAACTTCACTGAGGCTTCACTAGACTGAAATTGTCATTCTTATGGGTTGTCGGTCTCATGGGCTGTCAGACTACTGAGACGTCCCCATTCAAGGCGATCAATTTTCATGGCATAGTGGAATCTTGTTATAACAAACTCCTTGGGACCAACAGAAATATGTTGCTCTCTACTGATACCTTGTTACCCTAATGACCGTTATGAATGTTGATCACAATGAGGTTCTAATGTATAAATATCCCCAGGCCTCAATGTAAATATTTAACATGATATTCCATTTGCAAAGTTTTTTGGAGAAAAAATACCTTCTTTAGTGATTAAAAATGCCAAATGGATGCTGTATTATGGTTGTATTATTCTACAGCATGTGGGAGGTACAATGTACAGTACTACAATGGTATGAAGTCCAAGTCCACCATTATAAGAAAAATCAAATAAAATGCCATGTAGGCATACCCGCTATATTATTCATGTATGTAAAAGTAGCTCTTTACAACTACCAATATTTTTGTTCTAAAACAAGAACCCCAAAACTACCATCCCCTAAAAATCTAGTTAAGGAGAGCTATAGTACATGTACCCCTCTCTGCACAAATGTACCACATTAGGCAAGAATTAAAAATTACTTGCAGGGACAACTACCTCACTACAGTCCGTCAAACTAATAGGTTTGATCGCAAAGTTGACAGTGGCAGGGAATCCAATCAGCCCACGCAACAGTTTGGTAGTGCTGTAATAAAAGAAAAGATAGTTAAAAAAGAAATGAATTATACAATTTCATTGAAATCATTCTTTTTTTCTTTTGTGAAAAGGCCATGGCCTGAATTCACGAATACTTCTGTAAGGGTATACAAGCAACGTGCATGGCCTCATGTCCAAAGAAATGGCAATACAGGCTATTTAAAACCATGGTTTACACCATGGGTTTACCCTCCTTTGTGAATTGTGGCCAATGTGCTTCTTAACAAGGTGTCAAGCTTTCATTACACTTTTTTGGTCATGAACTGAAATGGAACTGTCCTAAAGTGAAATATGCCAGTGTTGCGAATACAACATGCACTGGTCTACACGATGGTAGAGGTACCTTTGACAAATATTCTAGCATTTTACACAGCAACACCTGGTGTAAACAAATCAGACAGGAACTAACAACTGCCTACAAAAAATTACTTATACTGACAAAATCTCTATATCCGTGCTACGGAATCTCATAAATAAATCACCATAAGAATTTAAAATGGAAAGTAAATCCATCCTTGATCCACAAATATTGCTTTCATCATTCATCAAGACAAATTTACAAACCCTATAGGAATGCAGATATAAAAATCATAAATTTGTCAACCGGGGCGTGGCTAGCGGGGGTGTGACACCCCCCCCCCCCCCACACTCAAAATCGTTGTCGGCAAATGCGCCACCTCTGTTGGCAAAAAAAAAAGAGGGGATAAAAGAGAGAGGGAAGAGGAAAGAGAGAGGGTAAAAAAGAAAAGGGAAAGGAAAGGAAAATAAAAACTGAAAAGGAAAGAAAAAGGGGAAGGGAAGAAAAAGAAGGAAAAAAATTGCTCGCTCCAGTCGCTCGCAAAAACATTGGGATGTTAATCTTCGGGCAAATGGCGTCCTTTCTGCAATGGGCTACAGCTGCCCCCTGGGATTGTCAAAGTTCAGATAGTCATATTCGGACAGCAAGGTGCTAGAATATATCTACATATTATTGAAGAAAGGTTCCAGGATAATTATATAACTTATGTAAGTAACTTCAGTAATTTTTACCTCAAAAAGTTCAAAAAAATGTTGCTTGACTTGCTTCGCTCGCTCGCAAAAAAAATAGAAATTGAAAAGATGATATTTGGGCAAAAGGCGTCAGCCCCCTCCTTGCGAAAATGGGTCCGTCTGATCAAGATCTCTAAGTCTGCGATTTTCTTTTATTATTATTTGTGGGGGAGAGGTATTAGGGTGCAGCATTTTTGTCGGCAAAAATGGGTATCGCATTCTAAAAATTTGGGTGTCACACCGTCCCCCCCCCCCATTCAAAATGTTCTAGAGACGCCCCTGCTTGTCAAGCTCTTGCATGACAAAAACTCTAATGGAATAGACCTGAGTGGCAATAAACCAGCTTAATTTAATTTTTATTATACTTCATTTCTTTATATTTTACATGTACTCTCTATCACTCTAATAACTTCTGAAATAGTCACAACTCCAAATTAATACAAAAGTTCTTTGTTTCATTCCTGTTCTATAATTGCACATCTCTCAAGTAACCATGGAGGGTGAAGAAAAGGGATATTTACCTGTACTAGGCGAGCGTAGATCTATTTACATGTTTCTGGCATCACTGTGTGTGCTCCATCATCAAATAAGAGATGTCATGCATCTTTAAGCAAAATAGAATGACTAGTCAAATGTATCCATAACAGACTATCAAACAGTTTTCTTACGCGAGTATATGGATCTGAACGAAAGACTGAAAATAAAATTTGTAGATATCTACTGCAATCATATACCTGTCAACAGCCCACACCTCCCTGCCCTTCTGCAATATCCACTTCCAGGAAAGTATAAAAAAACACATTTTAAAAATAACATTCAGTAGTACGAAGGGGGAGGGGGGGTCCATATAACTGAAGTTTGCCATTGCATTTCTCAAAAAAAAAATATGCATGGAATAGCACTAACCAAGATAAATTATCTCTACATTGAAATATGTGGACCAAGTCCACAATGTTAGGTAGATACAAAACAAATCATTTGCCCTGATAGCAGAAAGTGTTAAAAAATGACGTGATATTTACGTCGTGGTTTTCGTATTTTTTACGTCATGTAATTACGTCAATAAGACGATAACTTGCACCAACGGAAGACGTCAAGAGGACGTCTTATTTTGACGTCATCTCTACGTCTTCATTCCTCTTCCCTGATAACAGAAAGTGTTAAAAATGACGTGATATTTACGTCGGGGTTTTCGTCTTTTTTACGTCCTGTAATTACGTCAATAAGACGACAACTTGCACCAACGCAAGACGTCAAGAGGACGTCTTATTCACGTCTTGTACACTGAAAAAACTAAAGTGCTACTTTTAGGGGCATGTATAGTCACTGCACCTGAAATGCTGTTATAGCACTTGTAGTGTGCTAATTTACCAGCAAAAAGAAAAATGTGACCGTGGCGAGCCTCGAACCAGGTTCCGCTGATTGAGAGGCGCTGACGTTACCGATGGACTAACGAATGCTTCTTGCAATCCAGTTTAGTCATGGGAGTCAAGTAGATAACATGAACTATGTGGTGTCGTAAATTCACTATGTAACAATATGATCTGCTCTAAATCGTACAATGTGAGTTAGTCTAGCGGTAATGCCAGCAATTCTCGATCAGCGGACCCTGGTTCGAAGCTCGAGTAACAATAGAGGAACAATAGTTGTCCTCGGAAGTAAAGCCATGTAAACGTGTGTGCGTGTGTGTGTGTGTGAGGATGTGTGTATTTACATAGATTCATTTTTGGGGTACAGAGAACAATAGAGCACAATGATGG
Source organism: Heliocidaris erythrogramma (assembly GCA_025617745.1). Taxonomy (NCBI): domain Eukaryota; kingdom Metazoa; phylum Echinodermata; class Echinoidea; order Camarodonta; family Echinometridae; genus Heliocidaris; species Heliocidaris erythrogramma. The sequence continues at coordinate 31,907,733 of CM046856.1, forward strand.
CCTTTATTCCGTCATGCTTGTGGGGTACAAAATACAATAGGAGAAGTGCTTGCGGGGTACAAAATACAGTAGGAGAAAACAAAGTTCCCCACAAATCAGTGTGTGAGGGTGTGTGTGGGTGTAAGGGTGAGTGTGTGTGTTTTCTTGACAGGGCGCGGGGGGGGGGGGGTGTTGTGTTTGTGAATCATCACCACAGCACGGTGCATCGCCTCGTCGTTAGCTTGGTGCTCTGAGGATTGAGCTATTAGTATAAGGGAGTATACCCAAAAAAATATTTACCACTACAACACTGAAATAATTGCATTGCAATTACGTTCATTCATTATAGGACGTCGTCTGCTTAAGCAGGATCGATCCCGAGTGTGACGACATCAAAACATCGCTATATTTCTGGCGAATCCTCGGATATTCCAGATGCTGAGAAGAGCTTTTATTTGTGTTGTTTTTATAATCATCAGATACGCAGTTGACATAAAACTTATACGATTGCCATCTGTAAGCTTCCCAGTTTCTAGTGATACATTAATTGCCATATTTGTGATTTTCTTTGAATATCTACTTTAAACACACCACACATCCGCATACTATTCACATCACGTGCCATTCCTGGCTCCGAGCCAGACTATGCATAAAACAGAGAGTTACATAAGATGCATAGAAAAATACAGACTAAACGTACTAGGCAAGCAAGCTTGTATTACCTCCTTGGTATTCTTGGTATTACTCGCTCACATGCATGGACATCAATTTCTGTCAACAAACGCCTCACCCTCCCCTCTCTTTCTCTCTCCTCTCTCTCTCTCTCTCTCTACACACACACAGTAAAATGTTCACAAGCTTCCATCTAATCACGATGTTGGTTCAGGCAAGGAATTATCACAAGCATTTTTTTAGTTATAACTCCGGTTTAATTGGAAATAAATACACGAGATGCAGAATACATGAAATGAAGAATCAATACAATAAGGTAGGCCTACCCATGCACTTACCGAGGGGGTGTACAAACACCCCCTTTGACAAAAGGGGTGTTTTTAGGTGGTCAAACACCCCCATTTGGTGTTATTGTAAGTTAGAACGCACCTTTTGTATGTTAAAAATGCCCCCCCCCCCCCCGTTAGAATTCCTAGTTAGAATTCCTTTTCTTCTGTCAACTTCACTGAGGCTTCACTAGACTAAATTGTCATTCTTATGGGCTGTCGGTCTCATGGGATGTCAGCCTACTGAGACGTCCCCATTCAGGGCGATCAATTTTCATGGCATAGTGGAATCTTTTTATAACAAACTCCTTGGGACCAACAGAAATATGTTGTTCTCTACTGATACATTGTTACCCTAATGACTGTGTAAATATTTAACATAATATTCCATTTGCAAAGTTTTTTTGAGAAAAAATACCTTCTTTAGTGATTAAAATTGCCAAATTGATGCTGTATTATGGTTGTATTATTCTACAGCATGTGGGAGGTACAATGTACAGTACTACAATGGTATGAAGTCCAAGTCCACCATTATAAGAAAAATCAAATAAAATGCCATGTAGGCATACCGTATATATTTTTCATGTATGTAAAAGGAGCTCTTTACAACTACCAATTTTTTTGTTCTAAAACAAGAACCCCAAAACTACCATCCCCTAAAAATCTAGTTAAGGAGAGCTATAGTACATGTACCCCTCTCTGCACAAATGTACCACATAAGGCAAGAATTCAAAATTACTTGCAGGGACAACTACCTCACTACAGTCCGTCAAACTAATAGGTTTGATCGCAAAGCTGACAGTGGCAGGGAATCCAACACAACAGTTTGGTAGTGCTGTAATAAAGAAAAGATAGTTAAAAAAGAAATGAATTACAATTTCATTGAAATCCTTCTTTTTTTCTTTTGTGAAAAGGCCATGGCCTGAATTCATGAATACTTCTGTAAGGGTAGTACAAGGAACGTGCATGGCCTCATGTCCAAAGAAATGGCAATACAGGCTATTTAAAACCATGGTTTACACCATGGGTTTACCCTCCTTTGTGAATTGTGGCCAATGTGCTTCTTAACAAGGTGTCAAGCTTTCATTACACTTTTTTGGTCATGAACTGAAATGGAACTGTCCTAAAGTGAAATATGCCAGTGTTGCACATGCACTGGTCTACACGATGGTAGAGGTACCTTTGACAGATATTCTAGTACTTTACACAGCAACACTTTGTGTAAACAAATCAGACAGGAACTAACAACTGCCTACAAAAAATTACTTATACTGACAAAATCTCTATATCCGTGCTACGGAATCTCATAAATAAATCACCATAAGAATTTAAAATGGAAAGTAAATCCATCCTTGATCCACAAATATTGCTTTCATCATTCATCAAGACAAATTTACAAACCCTATAGGAATGCAGATATAAAAATCATAAATTTGTCAACCGGGGCGTGGCTAGCGGGGGTGTGACACCCCCCCCCCCCCCCACTCAAAATCGTTGTCGGCAAATGCGCCACCTCTGTTGGCAAAAAAAAGAGGGGAGAAAAGAGAGAGGGAAGAGGAAAGAGATAGGGTAAAAAAAGAAAAGGGAAAGGAAAGGAAAATAAAAACTGAAAAGGAAAGGAAAAGGGGAAGGGAAGAAAAAGAAGGAAAAGAAAATTGCTCGCTCCAGTCGCTCGCAAAAACATTGGGATGTTAATCTTCGGGCAAATGGCGTCCCTTCCCTTCTGCAATGGGCTACAGCTGCCCCCTGGGATTGTTAAAGTTCAGATAGTCATATTCGGGCAGCGAGGTGCTAGAATATATCCACATATTGAAGAAAGGTTCCAGGATAATTATATAACTTATGTACAGTAAGTAACTTCAGTAATTTTCACCTCAAAAAGTTCAAAAAAATCTTGCTTGACTTGCTTCTCTCGCTCGCAAAAAAATTAGAAATTGAAAAGCTGATATTTGGGCAAAAGGCGTCAGCCCCCTCCTTGCGAAAATGGGCCCGTCTGATCAAGATCTCTAAGTCTGCGATTTTCTTTTATTATTATTTGTGGGGGAGAGGGATTAGGGTGCAGCATTTTTGTCGGCAAAAATGGGTATCGCATCCTAAAAATTTGTTGGCAAATTTGGGTGTCACACCGTCCCCCCCCCCCCCATTCAAAATGTTCTAGCGACGCCCATGCTTGTCAAGCTCTTGCATGACAAAAACTCTAATGGAATAGACCTGAGTGGCAATAAACCAGCTTAATTTGATTTTTATTATACTTCATTTCTTTATATTTTACATGTACTCTCTATCACTCTAATAACTTATGAAATAGTCACAACTCCAAATTAATACAAAATTTCTTTGTTTCATTCATGTTCTATAATTGCACATCTCTCAAGTAAACATGGAGGGTGAAGAAAAGGGATATTTACCTGTACTAGGCGAGCGTAGATCTTACATGTTTCTGGCATCACTGTGTGTGCTCCATCATCAAATAAGAGATGTCATGCATCTTTAAGCAAAATAGAATGACTAGTCAAATGTATCCATAACAGACTATCAAACAGTTTTCTTACGCGAGTATATGGATCTGAACGAAAGACTGAAAATAAGAGTTTGTAGATATCTACTGCAATCATATACCTGTCAACAGTCCACACCTCCCTGCCCTTCTGCAAAACCCACTTATCCAGGCAAACCACCCTCGGAGTTTGCTAAAGGGGTTACCTTCAAGGATCAACTAAGATTGTAAAAATCGAATGAATAAAAAAGAAAAAAAAAACCCACAAAAACGGGCAGGTGTGATCAGGGTTGTTTTACCTTGCACATGTAACTTGTATATATGTGACTACCCATGCAAGGTAAGATATGCGTAGTCTCATATATACAAGTTACATATGCCAGGTAACAAAAAACCTGATCACACCTGCCGATTTTTGTGGGGGTTTTTTTTCTTTTATATTCATTCATTTTTTATTTTTTTTTGGTTTGCATGGGCCATGGCTCACATGTGATATTTAGATCTATTTTTGTTGTGATATCTGCCTCCACACACGGTATATGGATCCCATGTACAGCTCCGTAGGCCAGTACCACTACCAGATTGATAAGCCAAGGAGCTCGTACAGTACAATAGGTCACCCCCAGGGGCGGATACAGGATTTTCAGAAAGGGGGCGCACACTGAGGAACATTCCGTTTGACGAAGCCAAACGGTCATCTAGGGGGTCCGGTGGCATACTTTGTCAAACAAAACGGGGGGGGGGGCGCACGCCCCTTGCGCCCCCCCCCCCCCCATTGGGTCCGCGCCTGACCCCATTACATTATACCTACCAGTCAGTTGTGGCTATCACAGTGCCCCGGGGCCCGCGCCGGCATTATGTTTGGTCAATCTGACTAGACAGCAAGCTAAGCAACACTGCAGCATAATTTATTAGCTGCTTGTCTGAAGAAGAAAAAAATCTCAAGTCTCTAGATGATAAAACAAACGTCGAGAACTAGGTTTGAGTGTGCATGCTAGAATGTGAAACTAACATTCCATCAATGCCAGACATTGAGGTAATGGAAGAAGGGGTGGTCAAGTTGCTTAAAGAACTTAGCCCACACAAAGCGGCAGGTCCAGATGAAATATCTCCCTTGGTCCTCCAAAAAAACAGCTGAAGAAATTGGGCCCGCACCAGGGGCGGATACAGGATTTTCAGAAAGGGGGGGGGCGCATTTCAGAAAGGGGGCGCACACTGAGAAACCCTCCGTTTGACAAAGCCAAACGGCCATCTAGGGGGTCCGGGGGCATACTTTGTCAGACAAAACGGGGGGGGGGGCGCACGCCCCTTGCGCCACCCCCTGGATCCGCGCCTGCGCACTAACCATTGTCTTTCAACTATCACTTGAAACAGGAATAGTTACTGAGGATTGGTTGTGTGCAAATATAACACCTATTTTTAAGAAGGGTGATAAAACGCAACCAGCAAATTATCGCTCAGTAAATCTCACCTCAGTCTGTAGTAAAATAATGGAACACATTCTCTGTTCTAATGTAATGTCTCACTTGGATACACATAACATACTGTGTAGCCAACAGCATGGGTTTCGCAAAAACCATTCTTGTGAAACACAGTTGATTTCCACCGTACAAGATATTGCATATGAATTAGATCAGAAATATCAGGTAGACGTAATAATCATGGACTTTCAAAAGGCATTTGATAAAGTGCCCCATAAAAGACTACTACTCAAACTCTGGCGCTATGGCATTAGGGGGAAGATTCATAGATGGATAAAAGGATTCTTGATAAATCGTAAACAGCGGGTAGTTATAGAGGGTGAATGCTCTGAATGGGTCACAGTAGATTCTAGTGTACCGCAAGGGACGGTCTCGGGCCCGATAGATTTTTAACTCTTCACAAACGAGCTCCCTGATGGCCTTGCATCAAGCTGCCGTCTATTTGCAGACGACTGCATTCTGTACACACCAGTATCAGGCCACAAAGATGCCGAAAGGTTACAAAGAGACCTACCTGGTAGATAGATTCTCATCTTGGCAAAATAAGTGGCAGATGGACTTTAATGTCCAAAAGTGTTATGTTCTTCGTATCACTCATGCCAGAAAAACGCACAAATATGATTATACCTTGAACAACACTGCATTACCAGAAACTAATTCCCATACTTACCTGGGAGTCGACATAAGCAAAGATCTAACATGGAATACTCATGTTGATAGAGTTTGCGCAAAGGCAAACAGAACACTAGGTTTCCTTAGAAGGAATTTACATTCATGTCCACCTCATGTAAAGGAATCGTCTCATAAGACACTTGTGAGACCCATATACTGGATTATTGTTCATCCGTATGGGATCCACATACTCAAACGCTTATTAACAAATTAGAAATAATAAAAAATAGTGCTGTTCGTTTCATAACAGGAGACTACAGGTTGAGAAGCAGTGTAACAGAAATGAAAAAGAAACTTAAAATCGAAACCTTACAACAAAGGCGAAAAACAAACCGCCTATCAATCTTTCAACAGGCAGTTGTGGGTCACCTCGCCGTGCCATGCAGTGCAGTCTATCCTGCGCCCGGTCCAAAGGAATATGAGAAAAACTTCGGTAAATAGTTATATTCCAATCGTTACTAACAAAAATTGTTATAAATATTCTTTCATACCCCGTTCAATTACTGACTGTACTGTAAAACCAATCCTCGACAGACACAAATTCAAGGAATCCGTACAAAAACACCTCTCAAATTAAGCAAAATTAAACCCTCTCTCATAGCCTTTATACCATCTGCGCACCCTACCCCTGCCCGTTTTACCCCTTTTAGGGGTGTTGGGCAGTATCACCATCAAAATCAAAACTAGCTGCGCTGAGCTAGCTGCATGCATGATATGCCAGCCGGCCCGCGCCGGTGCATGCACGACTCGACGACTGTTGCACTATCCCGACAGCTAGCTAAAAGCTGGTATATCTTTGGCGCCTAGCGCCTGTAAGTGGACGAAGTGTGGGCAATGGGCATGAAACATACGAAACACGAACGTATTACCAATGTCTCACAACGAACGCATGAGGACGCGACACCAAATATTGTTTGAAACGTAGATCTGCCGTTATTTAAGCCAGAATTTTGATTTCAAAACCACATTTATTTCCTCTTTTTTTAAATAGTAAATCAGCTCCAATTTCTATCTTACTTTCACATGTCACTAATTATACTTCTAACAGTAGGATTAAATATCATTGAACCACTTTCACGATGAATTTGTCAAATTTTGCAAAGCTACCAAATACCTTTAAGTACACAATAAAAATAATTGCCTCCTTAATTGTGTAATTTTCCAGCTCTGTGCCTCCTCTTTTACAATATGGTGGCGTTCGCGTCAACGCGACGCGACGCTACCCACCCTTTCGGAACAAGCCCCTTACCTCTTTCCTAAGCCTTTAGAGTATGAGCTTGGATATCTCCTCATTTCACATTCATCAAGTTCCCCTTTTATGGACGTAATAAATGCACACAGCATAATTGTAAGAAATTTTAAAAGCTTGCCTCGAAGACAGATGAGATGATTCTCGAATGTTATAGGGTAAATGGTGCTATAAGAGGTCTCACTATAAAATGAAATTGATGACGATCGTCTCATTTTGTCCACTTTTTAAAAAATTACATCTTTATACAATATACCCACATGGATTGGATGGCCCTTTCAAGAAATTTAAATTTTTTGAGGGGCTTCAATAGACCGTGTTGATGGAGGATGTCTGACCAAAGTTTCTGTCGACAATTTCTGTTTTTAGATATTCAAACAAAGCACACACCCACCCACCCACACACACACACACCCAAACACAGAGATTTCAGGAGTTCTAAATTTGCTGACAAAAAGGAAAAGAACATCGTAGTTATGGTAAAAGTCCAACAACAAAGTAAAATCATAATTTCATGCAAACAACGTTCGTGTTCTCAAATGGACTGGTATTACAACAAATAGTAACCTGTGCAAGATTGTGGTCATCATGTAAAATGGATTCCACAGTATCTAGTTTCATGCCTCGCTCTGAAAGTAATCCTTTGTGAGCCGATAGTGAATGTGCCACTACAGCAGCTAAAAAATAAATATTCGATATTACGATTTCTTTTGATGAGATCTATCTATATAAAAATGCATTTGTAAGATATTATTTAAGCATGTAATTCGATATGATTTATGCGAAACTTGATAGAAACCAAATTAGCATGTATGCTTTTATGAATGATATTTCAGACGTCCTGTTTATATCAATTAATTAATCTACACAATTTACACAGTTTTCGAAATTTACACAAAACTAGCGAGAAAGCAAAAAAGCCTAATTTTATGCCTTCAGAGACATGAGAGATGCCCTGTTATTACGTCAAGTATGTTTGAAAACGACGAGGTATTTGGTCGGTCAGGCATGGCTACCAATTTCATACCTACATATCTTTCCTTTTCTCATTAAACTTCCAAAAGCGGGATTGAACTGACAAAGTACATACTGGAAACACACTGAAGACCATATTGCAACCAGCAGTGACTTCTGCAACCATGTGCGCCATTTTTGGTTTAACGTGAAAAGATCACAGGGAAAGCCCAAAAGACGATGGACGTGCTCTGAAAGAAGCTTCAACTTATATACATGCATATACTAATAGGTCTTCACAAATAACGTTGTTAACTATTTATTACGTAATAGCCTCAAAGCCTTTACTTTTATCTATTACACAGATACACTGAGGCAAAAATGAATGATACGACTGTAATCACGTTTAACATGAATTAGTTCAGTTGAAGGGGACCAAACACACAAAAAAAACATGTTTAGAATCTCAGTTTCAAATTTTGCTTCTCGAAAGAAAAATTGCAAGTTAAAATAATGACATTACACCCTGAACAAACGTAAAAACGACCTGTGAGTAGTCTAGTTGACGGATGTCGGATGCCTAAAACAAATAAATCATTTTCCGACAAAGTGAATAATGAGAAAATAAAATAGAGATGATAGAAACATGTCGGGACCTCAACAGATATTTTTTGGGATAAATTGCATAGATATTTATTTTATTTAAAGAAAATCTCGAAATAATTGCATTCTTCACAGATAACTACATTAATCTAAGAACTGCAAAAACGCTTTATATAATTGAAAGACACCCTGTAAAATGCTTTTATACAATAGGGAAACATTCACTCGGGTGAAGATCAATGTCGAATGTTGCCTTATATTCAAATTATTATCTTTTGAGCTTGAAATCTTGCTTATTCTTTATGATAATAATCATAAATAGATGCCAGTTAGCGCATGTCATAAAGTTCGCTTAAGAGCAGGAACGCAAAAAGGGAGAAAAATGTAAAACCACTGAAGGTATTGACTTATACATCAAAATTGATTCAATTCCAATTGGGCGAATTCTGGACAATGAGAAATAGTTTAACTCAGTAGGCATGGAGACATGTAGAATCGGAATTAGATTCTTTATCATCATTATCATAGTGGGTGTGAAGTGGTGTACGATTTAAAACCAGAATATGGCATAATTCAATTTTCCCGTTTCATGAAATAGTCCTCTGTTGAATTACTATTGATCGTGACTGGCCATTGAAATTAAAATATGTAATCAAAATGACCACTGAATTTGCAGTGTATTAACACAGAGCACTTGATATTTCATATTAATATTTGAAAGATATCCTGGTAAATCCGTCATGTAAAAAATAAAAGGCCAACATTAAAAGAAATATTGTGTGTTTTTTGTTTGTGCCTGTATTTCAAATTTTGTCTCCATTGTTATTTTACCCTTCTGACGGCTCGTAGTATATTTTCCAAGTTTAGCTACCTCCATAAATTACAATGAAAGATATTGATAAAGTAAAAATCCTTTTCATTTCCTCAGAATGGCTCTATATCTTTTTGTAAGCAGCTAATAAAATGAATAAAGTTAAAACAGGGAGTTGAGTCCCTTTAACCTACCATTCAATTTAAAGGGAAATCCAACTTTAATGGCAAGTTAGTAAACGAAGAAGTTGACTGGGGAGGAATTTTTTTTTAATTTGTTAACAAATCTTTAGGCATTTTACTCCCAGTGTTAAAGATCGTATGCTCGATCTGTAATGAAAAACACAAGTCAGAAAAAATTGGAACCAGCGGGATTCGAACCTGTCATCTACTGCTTGCCGGGCAGCGACTTAACCACCAGGCTATCCTGGTTCACGGCCAAGCCACGACGAACTAGAATCAAATACCCAAGATCCTCTTCTTTCTGACTCATTAATATTCATTTTTAACGGTCCGCCGTAGACAATGGTTAGTAAACGAAGAAGCTTGACTGGGGATGAATTTTTTTTTAAATTTGTTAACAAATCTTTAGGCATTTTACTCCCAGTGTTAAAGATCGTATGCTCAATCTGTAATGAAAAACACAAGTCAGAAAAAATTGGAACCAGCGGGATTCGAACCTGTCATCTACTGCTTGCCGGGCAGCGACTTAACCACCAGGCCATTCTGGTTCACGGCCAAGCCACGACGAACTAGAATCAAATACCCAAGATCCTCTTCTTTCTGACTCATTAATATTCATTTTTAACGGTCCGCCGTAGACAATGGTTAGTAAACGAAGAAGCTTGACTGGGGAGGAATTTTTTTTAATTTGTAAACAAATCTTTAGGCATTTTACTCCCAGTGTTAAAGATCGTATGCTCGATCTGTAATGAAAAACACAAGTCAGAAAAAATTGGAACCAGAGGGATTCGAACCTGTCATCTACTGCTTGCCGGGCAGCGACTGAACCACCAGGCTATTCTGGTTCACGGCCGAGCCACGACGAACTAGAATCAAATACCCAAGATCCTCTTCTTTCTGACTCATTAATATTCATTTTTAACGGTCCACCGTAGACAATGGTTAGTAAACGAAGAAGCTTGACTGGGGAGGAATTTTTTTTAATTTGTTAAAAAATCTTTAGGCATTTTACTCCCAGTGTTAAAGATCGTATGCTCGATCTGTAATGAAAAACACAAGTCAGAAAAAATTGGAACCAGCGGGATTCGAACCTGTCATCTACTGCTTGCCGGGCAGCGACTTAACCACCAGGCTATTCTGGTTCACGGCCAAGCCACGACGAACTAGAATCAAATACCCAAGATCCTCTTCTTTCTGACTCATTAATATTCATTTTTAACGGTCCGCCGTAGACAATGGTTAGTAAACGAAGAAGCTTGACTGGGGAGGAATTTTTTTAAATTTGTTAACAAATCTTTAGGCATTTTTACTCCCAGTGTTAAAGATCGTATGCTCGATCTGTAATGAAAAACACAAGTCAGAAAAAATTGGAACCAGGGGGATTCGAACCTGTCATCTACTGCTTGCCGGGCAGCGACTTAACCACCAGGCTATTCTGGTTCACGGCCAAGCCACGACGAACTAGAATCAAATACCCAAGATCCTCTTCTTTCTGACTCATTAATATTCAAACGGTCCGCCGTAGACAATGGTTAGTAAACGAAGAAGCTTGACTGGGGAGGAATTTTTTTTTTAAATTTGTAAACAAATCTTTAGGCATTTTACTCCCAGTGTTAAAGATCGTATGCTCGATCTGTAATGAAAAACACAAGTCAGAAAAAATTGGAACCAGAGGGATTCGAACCTGTCATCTACTGCTTGCCGGGCAGCGACTTAACCACCAGGCTATTCTGGTTCACGGCCAAGTCACGACGAACTAGAATCAAATACCCAAGATCCTCTTCTTTCTGACTCATTAATATTCAAACGGTCCACCGTAGACAATGGTTAGTAAACGAAGAAGCTTGACTGGGGAGGAATTTTTTTTAATTTGTAAACAAATCTTTAGGCATTTTACTCCCAGTGTTAAAGATCGTATGCTCGATCTGTAATGAAAAACACAAGTCAGAAAAAATTGGAACCAGCGGGATTCGAACCTGTCATCTACTGCTTGCCGGGCAGCGACTTAACCACCAGGCTATTCTGGTTCACGGCCAAGCCACGACGAACTAGAATCAAATACCCAAGATCCTCTTCTTTCTGACTCATTAATATTCATTTTTAACGGTCCGCCGTAGACAATGGTTAGTAAACGAAGAAGCTTGACTGGGGAGGAATTTTTTTTTAAATTTGTAAACAAATCTTTAGGCATTTTACTCCCAGTGTTAAAGATCGTATGCTCGATCTGTAATGAAAAACACAAGTCAGAAAAAATTGGAACCAGCGGGATTCGAACCTGTCATCTACTGCTTGCCGGGCAGCGACTGAACCACCAGGCTATTCTGGTTCACGGCCAAGCCACGACGAACTAGAATCAAATACCCAAGATCCTCTTCTTTCTGACTCATTAATATTCATTTTTAACGGTCCGCCGTAGACAATGGTTAGTAAACGAAGAAGCTTGACTGGGGAGGATTTTTTTTTAATTTGTTAACAAATCTTTAGGCATTTTTACTCCCAGTGTTAAAGATCGTATGCTCGATCTGTAATGAAAAACACAAGTCAGAAAAAATTGGAACCAGGGGGATTCGAACCCGTCGTCTACTGCTTGCCGGGCAGCGACTTAACCACCAGGTTATTCTGGTTCACGGCCAAGCCACGACGAACTAGAATCAAATACCCAAGATCCTCTTCTTTCTGACTCATTAATATTCATTTTTAACGGTCCGCCGTAGACAATGGTTAGTAAACGAAGAAGCTTGACTTCTTTCTGACTCATTAATATTCATTTTTAACGGTCCGCCGTAGACAATGGTTAGTAAACGAAGAAGCTTGACTGGGGAGGAATTTTTTTTTTAATTTGTAAACAAATCTTTAGGCATTTTACTCCCAGTGTTAAAGATCGTATGCTCGATCTGTAATGAAAAACACAAGTCAGAAAAAATTGGAACCAGGGGGATTCGAACCTGTCATCTACTGCTTGCCGGGCAGCGACTTAACCACCAGGCTATTCTGGTTCACGGCCAAGTCACGACGAACTAGAATCAAATACCCAAGATCCTCTTCTTTCTGACTCATTAATATTCATTTTTAACGGTCCGCCGTAGACAATGGTTAGTAAACGAAGAAGCTTGACTGGGGAGGATTTTTTGTTTAATTTGTTAACAAATCTTTAGGCATTTTACTCCCAGTGTTAAAGATCGTATGCTCGATCTGTAATGAAAAACACAAGTCAGAAAAAATTGGAACCAGGGGGATTCGAACCTGTCATCTACTGCTTGCCGGGCAGCGACTTAACCACCAGGCTATTCTGGTTCGAAAATGCCTAAAGATTTGTCAACAAATTAAAAAAAAAAAAAAATGGCAAGTTGCTTTGAATAAGAGAGGAAATATCAGAGAAGCAGATTGGTGAAAGTTTGAACGAAATCGGACAAGCAATAAGAAAGTTATGATTTTTTAAAAGTTGTAATCACTATACATATGGGAATTTCAAATTGGCCGAATAGGTAATGTCACTGTGATGTAGATGAGGACAACTCACCCATTCGCTCCAACACATAAAATGACTAAAGTGTCATTTTTTTCAAAATGTATTAATCAGTAGGATCTTTTTTTTTCATGAGGACCTATAACATTATGCTATCTCCAATATATTTTGAGTATTGCCCCGAGGGTAAAGGCGCTTCGGAGAAAACCGCAAATTAATGATATTTTTGTGTACGACAAACGGGAGAGTTGTCCACAAGTATGTCACAATCGACTCACCAAATTGCCAATTTGAGATTCGCATAGATGTAGTGATTTCATTTTTCAAACATTCATAACTTTCTTATTCCTTGTCCGATTTCTTTCAAACTTTCACCATCCTGTTTTTCTTAATTTTCTGCTTTCACACAAATCATCTTATTACCAAGGTTGGATTGCCCTTTAAATAATGCTTTTCAACTCTTCTTTTTTTTAACACCACTTATTATTTCGTTTGTATTCTAGTTTACAAACAAGAGAAAATATATAAATAATTTGACGAACAATTGTTATTGTCAATCTCAACAGAATTTATTATTTAGTGCACGTCATAGTTTTTAAAAACTACTTCTCTCAGCAATTCCGTTAGAATGATCAGAGCGATTGTCGGATTGTCATTAACAACACCGTTTTCGATCTCGGTGGATGATAACTCAAGCGATGACACATCTAGAGTACTTGTGCTTAGATAAGAGCGATCGCGCATAAAGCCGTCATCATCGTCGTCATCATCCAAAGTCCAGTCACTAATACAGGATATTGTACAGGAAGCCCAACTTGAGCTTTCTTCATAATAGCTAGCGGTGTCATCAGACAGGTCTGAAGGAAAGACGCATTGGATGTCGTTCTCCTTGTCGAAACCCTGGTTAAATGCGGGATCGTGGATGACAACAGATGGACGTTTGGCTTGGTCCAAGGTAGATTTGTCGAAAATGGCATGGTCCAGGTTGGATCCGCCACTTGTAAAGTGGAACTGTATAATACAACAAACAAATGTTTAAAACATTATTTTGCTGAAGTCAGAATCGATTTTGATAGCACTTTCTCTTAATCTTCCCTTACGAGTTTGAAATTTCGTTCTCATTTATTTCATATCTCTTAAAAAGTATTAACAATGCATACAGTCATACAATCAAGGTGATAAACAACATAACAAGAAAATGAATAAATTAATAAAAACACAAATAATTAAAGAAAGCCCATATTCAGCTAAAATTTGCTTTTCAGGAAGGCCGTTATTTCAAAACAGACTGATTTTCAATCCGTCAGTTCTTACTAATTTGCAATCAACTACAAATCATTCAAAGACCAATACGTTACCAAAAACTTTGAAAACAAATAAAATTGATAAAATTAATTTTCATCGTAAAGGATATAACCATCTATGTAAATGTTTAGTCATCTCATTCGCTCAGCAAGTTGTTTCATTTATTACTGAAGTATCCTTGAACGATGTTTTACTTTTTGTTTTTCTTAAAAATCACCGAATAACTTGCCAATCTGATATCTGCAGCTGTCAGTATCCTGGGACGCTCATCATCGTCAACCGGTGCTGTAAAATGTGAGAACAAGAAACTATTGTCCAGTCAATACTGTCATTCTCCGTTTAATAATATTAATTGGCACGTAATCTGTACGTTTTCATTGCTAGCTACGGTTCAAATAGCCATATTAATTTAGGACAATAATAATAATAATAATATTCCGTTCTTGTATAGCGCATATCACATTATGATATAACGTCTCTGTGCGCTTCCAAAGGACTTTGGATATTATTACCCTGGCTTATCACAATTATACATTTAGAAATTTAATACGAACTTTTTACAAACAAGGCGTTAGTATACTTCATCATATGGAAATAAGCACTACCCCCAAAACACATACACACCTTACAATATATTTTTTTCAATGTATCATGAAGATTTAGAACTAGTTAAGATTTAACATGTAATTCTTTTACCTAGTGAACAGCAAAATAATTTTCGAAAACCTTTGGTCACAGCTTTTCTCCATCGACCAAAGAATCGACGCCTTCTAATAGATTGAACTGGCATTGTGAAGCAAGCAAGATGCAAAGACATCCGAATGCAAGAGATATTCAGTAAGAATGAAGCATTAACAACATATTTCAAGAAAGGTAAACAAGCCAGCGCTTTCGAGCATTGTGACGTCACTGAACTTCCAGGTCGGTTGGTTACCGCTCGCTGATAGGCTGAAAGTTTCACTGGGCGCACGTATCATTGTGACGTCACAATATCACGGTAATTTACAAGTGCTTACAATTTAGACTAGTTACCCATATAGACCTACGCCGCTGTTGAAACTTGAATGAGAAAGTGAGAGAAAGAACACGATGACGGGAGTCAAGGAGAGAGGGGAGAGATGAAAATAGTATGTAATGGCGAGAGAGAGGGAGAGAGAGAAGGGGAGGGGGGGGGGGAAAGAGATATACTAGTAATGAGAATAAAGGGACAGGGGCACGGACAATCGAGACTATTACTAGAACTATACTACAAACTTAAGTTCAATATATACAGCCTTAAATGGGGAGGAGAGGGGCGGTTAAATCGAGTCGAGGTTTTTTATACTAATTTTTTGCTCCGCGTCACTCATATTAACCCTTTCAATCCCAAATTATGGTGAAATGTTCAGATATGTTCTGTGATTTTTTTCTGCACTATTTTCATACTAAATATGACAGAAATTTTTTAAAAAGTGGAAAAAATGTAGTGTTAATTAAATCACTGAATAGGGACTCAAAAGTCCCATCAGACAGGAAAGGGGTGAAGAATGCATGGCATTTTTTTTACAAACGAGCTTAGTCTGATCTGGGACAGAAAAGTCCCGTCGGCCTTGAAAGGGTTAAAAAGATTTTCTCTATATCGTCTCTGGTCAATGTTCTCGTTACTTTTCCAAGGGGGTTAGACAATACCATGGACTTATGCCGAGTTAAGATGAGTCATGGATTGGTGTAACAGATGATTAACGTTTAGGATTTTAATATTATGGATTATCTAGGCATCTTCAAAATATGATTTTGCTACAGATTCATGAGCACTTCCTTCACCTCAAAATAAAATACTTTTAAAAGCATTGGAGGTTGTGAAAAGTGATGATGTAAATATCCTTCCATGTCACTTAGATTCATATTTTTTACCAAAATTTTCTCCCTCCCAGGCACAGGTGACGCCAAATTCTTAATAATTATGAACATTTACGAGTTTGCACTGAAACATTCAAAATGTTACTTTACCAACAACTGGGAAGAGCTCATATTACCCTCGAACTATTTTTATTTCACTATTCCTTCACATAGAGTATATCCGAATGAGACATAGACAAAAAAAAATAAAATAAGAAAAACAAGAAATAAGAGAGAAACGAGAAATGAGGTTACCCGAATATTCATGTAATACTTTATTTTTTAAAATGTGTCATGTAAGTTATTTCATTGGCAACCTTTTTTTCTTTCTCTAAGATACCCCCCCCCCCTCTCTCTCTCTCTCTCTCTCTCTGTGTCTCACTCTCCAAGCTTTCTCTATTTATCTTTCTCTCTCTCTCTCTCTCTGTAACTTCCATTTTCTCTTCTTTCTCTGAATCACCTTCTGTGTTAATCTTCCTACCAAAGAAGTATGATTTTACAAAGTTTGACATTGATTTACGAAAAATAAGAATTCCCTTCTGTTATTATTCATTCAGCAGATTATGCCTGTGATTAAGCAATACATTTTTTAAGTATAAAAAAAAAACCTTTCAAAAACCAGAAAAGAATGAAAGGAAAAGAAAAACACAAAAACAAAAAGAAAACTGATATCACATAACAAAACGATTCTGGAAACAAACTTGCATTTGGTGGAACACATGTCCAGATTTTCTTCTCTTTCTTTTATCATTTTATACAGCCATCATTGATAAAAACTATTCTTTAATTTATTAAGGTACAAATACACAAGTTTTTCTCTAGTATTCATTCAAAATTTATTACAATTTGAGGAGCAAAAGATATAAGACCTTATAAAAGCTGAATTTCATGGCAAAATGTACTCCCAAACATACGGGCATGCTGCAATCATGTCTGAGGTCTCCCTGATGCAACATGTAAGTACAGTACTGTATAGTAAATACCTAGTCTAAAATCATGGTATCAATATCACTAGACCCAAGTACTTGAAGGTTTCAATAGAATGCATATGCTTACCAAAAATGAAAATTCATGTAATGAATATTTCCAATTTTAATCATTGATCATCTTAAATAATTTAACAAAATTATTCCATTCAATAAAACCGTTTCTCTGCATTTCCTCCATTTTTACTTTGATATTTTTTCAGCTTTAGAATTAGAACAATTTCAAATCACTTTCAAACATGAGCATCATACCATGAGGTGAATACTTCACTATTTAAAAGGTAATATTCAACATGTTGATGTGGTCATGAAAGTAATAACATAATCAAAGAAGAAGAAAAAGAAGAAAAAGAAGAGGAAGAAGAAGGGGGAGGAGGAAGAGGAGGGGAAGGAGGGGGAGGAGGAGAAGAAGGAGAAAGAAGAAGAAGAAGGGGAAAGAAGAAGAAGGGGAAAGAGAAAGAAGAAGAAGGAGAAAGAAGCAGAAGAAAAAGAAGCAGAAATAAGCAGAAGAAAAAGGAGAAAGAAGCAGAAGAAAAAAAAGAAGAAAGAAGAAAGAAAAGAAGAAAAAGAAGAGGAAGAAGGAGGAGGAGGAAGAGGAGGGGAAGGAGGAGGAGGACAAGGAGAAAGAAGGAGAAAGAAAGAGTAGGAGAAAGAAGCAGAAGAAAAAGAAGAAGAAGAAAGAAGAATAAAGAAAAGAAAAATAAGAGGAAGGAGAAGGAGGAGAAGAAGAAGGAGAAAGAAGAAGCAGAAGAAAAGAAGAAGAAGAAGAAGAAGAAGAAGAAGAAGAAGAAGAAGAAGAAAAAGCAGAAGAAGCAGCAGCAGCACAAGAGTAGCAAAAGTGCAAGGTAAAGAAGAGATAACAGGATGATACGGATGAAGAAGGAAAAACAAATCATTTTTAAAGAGGACAAAATTCAATACCTCATCAATATAATGTCCTTTTTCATTAAAAGCTAAACAACTTAATTTCAAGAAAGGAAACTTTGTGCACATGCACAGGCATGATCAGCAATTGTACACAGAATATGGTGCTAACATGCTAGGATACAATGCACAACAGAATCACACCTTACACAGACAGATCGTCCTTGTGAGAAATATCAAAACAGCTAAATTACACGCTACCTGTATGAGAAACATGAGGAACTCGGTTGATGTACCGTTTACCCAAACTTTGTTCTGAATAAATACAAATAAATACCATTTTGTTCTAAATGTACAAAACACAAATCTCTCAAAATGTTATCAGTTGCTTTCATGTTTACTGTGTACAAGATACATGTATAGAGTATGTACATTATATACAACTGTGCATGGTTATCGATAGAAATAATACTTTACGAACATCTTTGTTCTCTTGAATTTAAGTCTGTACAACGATAGTCAAGTTTCTTATTTCAGATGTAAAAAAAAACCACTCATACACATATTTCACACAAAAATCAGTACCTACTATTGCATAACAAATTTGTTACAAAGTGGCCAAGGTCACAGACATTTTTTGATCTAGCTTTGTTTTTAATACTTATGCATTTTCCATAAATTTGGATGGTATGTGTGGTTTTCACTTCTCCTTGTTCGCGGCGGCTCAAATACTCCGTTCACATCAGGCTACTAATTCCTAATCTATTACACTGGTTAAATAGGAGACCCAGTGGGTCAGTGGTAGATCTATGGTGTTGTAACCAGGATGTCCTGGGTTTGAAACCAAGTCAATGACCTAGCCCTCCATTACTTAGTCCCTTAGATAGGACTTAAAACCAAAGGTCCCCTGGTTGCTTTTCTACATCAATTCACTTGTTTTCTCAACAATCAGGTAATATAAAAGCATCATCACCCAAAAAATATTGCATCTCACTTTCTTTAGACTTTACTCATCATGGACTAAATTTTAAAATGAGAAGTAATAGGCTACATCAATTACTTTTCCCGAGTTCATGTACATGTACTTCCCAACTGAGGTCAGTAATAATGTTGGAGAGTGAAAATACTTTACGACATGATTTCAAATTCCAGAACTGAAAAATATTTCATAAGCCCAATGTTCTATCAATAGGATATCTTTGGTTTTCTATATCGGTGATTGGTGGGGGTAATATAAATGATTGCTGGCTGTACAATTGTAGAAAAATGTACATAATTCAACCATATTTTCGCAATGATTTGCAAGAGTATGCCAAGATAAGACCAGAGATCCTCTTGATACCACCCCTTCTAGTCAGTCAACGGATTGCAGGCTTGGTGATGCCCTGGATGTTGCCTCACAAGCCTGCTGTTCTTTCAAGAGCTTACAGTCTTTCGTCGTATGTATTGGTGGTTATAAGGGTGAGAGGAATTATTGCTGGCTGCACTGTGGCTTTGAGGCCCTGAAATCCATCATTCTAAGGGCCTTGGGTGGACTACATCAGTGGTTGCTCCACGGTGGTTCTTGTTGCATATTCATTTGAAGTACTCTGTCATGAGGAATAGATTGATGGTTGTTGGCATCGGGTAAGTTGCTAGGGTAAGTGGAGTTATTGCTGGCTGCTTGATGGTGCAACTTTCTGTCACGAAGATGAAGTATTGCTCTTTTTCT
Organism: Heliocidaris erythrogramma; assembly: GCA_025617745.1. Lineage (NCBI taxonomy): Eukaryota > Metazoa > Echinodermata > Echinoidea > Camarodonta > Echinometridae > Heliocidaris > Heliocidaris erythrogramma. The sequence goes on from CM046856.1 coordinate 31,927,369, forward strand.
GTAATAGATTGAGTGCAATATTGAGAAAAAGAGATAAAGAGGGATGGAGAGAGGGAGAGAGGGAGATAAGGAGAGAAAGAGATGTAAAGAAAGAGACAGGTAGTAAGAGATAGAGAGGGGGAAATAAACAAAGTGAGGATAGGATTTAGAGAGAGAAAAAGAGGATAACTCGGAGAAAGAGAGAGAGAGAGAGGGGGATGGAGAGAGGGAGATAAGGAGAGAAAGAGCGGTAAAGAAAGAGACAGTTAGAAAGAGATAGAGAAGGGGAGATAAGCAAAGTGAGGATAAGATTTAGAGAGAGAAAAGAGGACAACTCAGAGAAAGAGACAGAGAGAGGTGATCGGGCAGCAAGAGGAGACCAAAAGAAAACGAGAAAGTAAGATATCATTTAAATTACATTGTTGAAAGATGCTCAGTATACTTTTGTTTACATTTGTCATTACCACGAGGAATATCTGTAAACACATATTTTCACACTGATAGAGCCTTACAAAAAGTATGCCAAATTGTAGCGTGTCCTTGACTCCATGATAAAAATATAAGCAAGTTTACGTGCATATTTGAAATTAATAGGCACATATTAAAAAAAAAAACTGTTAGATAAAATAAACATACATTTACATGTACATGTATTATTTTCACACAGTCATACATAACACAAAAAAACAAAAACAATATACATGCAATAGGAGTAATTTGAAGATCTCTAACCACCAAAGAAAGTTTGTTTTAAAACAAGAGTAATTGAGACTATCAAGTTTGTTTAGCTTTGAATTTCTTCAAAGTTGAGGTTCAGTATCTCACCTTTGCATCTGCCAGTTTGAGTATGGCTGCCTGGTCACTCATCTTGCTCAAGGGGGCGATCCTCTTCTCATTCACAAAACTGGCCGATCTAGTCACACCACCACCACCTCCTCCTCCTTTCTCCTTCACAGATGGCTGAGTTCCCCTTGGTACTGATTTGGCTATGCTATCGAGGTATTTGGAAGTTGATGAAGGGGTCGTGCCCTTTGACGCCAGATTGACCCCTGTCAGAAAACGGCCATACTGTTTTTGAATGAGGTCCATAGTGCTTTCGCGCCCCAACGTTTTTCTGAGATGTCGGTTCTCATCGTGGACGGCATTGGCTGAGTGGTAATTGGGCTCGGATGTATCTTTGGTCTTGCCCTTGCCAGCGGTTGCCCATGACGATGATGATGAGGAGTTAAAAGAGCTGGAGGTCTGCTTTGAGTCTTTCCCACTGAACACAATCATCCTGGAGTTATCACCACAGTTCACTTGCTCATCAGAAGTCCTTTTTCCATGATGTTGTGCACCACCCCTAGTACGATGGCTACTGGTGGCATCACCACCACCCTGCCTCACCATCCCGTTCATGACACGCCCATCCTTCATCCCTGGACCAGTAGACCCAACAAGAAGACCATCGGCGATGACGTAGCCATTCGCAGCTGTTTCGCTCCCAGAGATGCCATTCAGCGCACCTGCTTTGCTGATGCTCAAGCCCCCGTTGCTGCGTTGGTTGGATGCTCTCTTCACTGGGTCAAGCTTTCTGGGTGGTGTCTTGGGTAGGGCGTTCATGACTGCTATCTCATCCGCATCCAACCTCTCAAAGTCAAGTGAGAATGGTGGTTGCCCCCTCATCATTGAGTCTAGGAAAATGGGAATCAATATTGTAGAAAACATAGTATTCTATATTTCTTTAAAGAATTATGAAAATCTTTTAGAATAGAGTTGCATCTGCTTTGATATTTCTATCTATTATTTGGCTGTCAAGGGTAAAGTTGATTATAGACTATTCCTGAACTTTCCAGAATCAAAGGTTACACTGAAGCATAACTGTCAATCTGGATGCTTACAATTTCTCTGTTACATAATGCTATCCACTATTTTGACGGTTAGAATATCAACTTCATTCTACTTGTTTGGTCTATGTTTAACAAATCTATATGTGGAAAATTGTCTACATCAACCTCAGCATGATCATAATAACCGTCTTCTAGATATTTCATTTTTCAATTTTTTGATTTAGCCTACATGTACTTACTGCCATGTGTATAGGTATGCCTGATGGTCATGCCGGCCAGGCTCTTCTCCAGAGTGCCTTCAGGTGGGGGATTCATCAGCTTGTAGCGCACCTCCTCATTCTGACGATGCATTTCTCTGCTGAGAGCGATCAGCTTGGCGTATTCACTGTCATGAGCCATCTGTTACGCAATGACAAGGACAGGAAACTGCTTTAGTAGACCCTTGTTAGAAGATGTTGCATACATTTGCAGTGACATGTAATCGCTCTGGGAAGCATTTTCTTCTTAACCCCCGGACTACTACATTTTCTCATTTGCCTAGGCTTCATACAGGAACCACCAGATTCCAGTAGGCAATGGGATGATATGATGCGGTCTATGGAGAATACTTCTTCTACCAAAAATCAAATCGTCTCCAATACTATAGGTTAAGGTATCCCGCACTAAACTTAGGGTAGGAACACTTCAAAGTTTCACGATCACAGTTTAGATGGCATACATGTAGGAAATAATCGGTTGATATTATGATGCAATTCATTTGTATTAAAACAGATGCAGAATAATTGAACTTGAAATTAGTAATAAACACATAATAACAGGTATGAAATAAATGGAAGATGGCAATATGCACTGCATAATGGTTGCACCCTCTTTGAAAAGCACCTTATTTATCAGTAAACCAAAATGCAAAATGTTAGAAAAGGTTGTTTCACACACAAAGCAAGAAGGTATTGTATGATGTCAACAGGACTACTATAGATAGTTTCTTTTGGAATTTCACTCAGATGCTTGGATATCATAAGGCAGAGGAGAGTCTTTTAGGAAGAACTTAATCTCAGTTTCAGGTTTAGATACAGAAGCAGGTTATATTGAATGTACATTGTATATGACAAATGACTATAAGTCCTATCCCATAAAGTCAAAAGTACATGTCCTTGTACATTTCCTGAGGTAACTCCTACTTTAATCAAGGAGTTATCACAGAACTCCTTGCTTTAATGAAATGATAGAATTACTCCCATACATCTCCCATACTAAATTTCATTGTCTGCATAAAAGATTGAAAGAAAGAAAATCTGGTGAGAACAAGATGGACTGTAAGTCACTTTAGATTATTATCTTGTAGATCTTACCTGCTCTTATCAACAGCAATGATTTTCAAATTTGGAAATAACTTCAAATATGAACTATAACAAAGGGAGCTGATGATTTTTGTTTTCTTCTTGAGCCAGAGAGGCATTAAATTTGCTTAGTTTGATCCTTACTGTACTGTGTCTAATGCTGGAAGTGCTATTGTTCCCTTTATGGTTCTTTACATGCTTAAGTTTTTCTGTTAATCATTTAAACGAGAGTTTGCATCATCTCACTCTCAGTACTGATATAAAGGATGACCAGTCAATCAGGGTTAGCCTACCTGGTCCATGGTATCTTCATCCCCACCACCAGTGTCCTGATCACCACCCTTGGTTGATCCCATGCGTAGCTATAGGGTATGGGTGGTACCAGGGTGCAGCAGCCATGGTAGCAATGGTGGTTTCATGGGTTGTGGCATGGAATGGTATGGTGGTGAAGCAGCAGGAGCATTGCGGATGAAGGATGGTGATCAGAGATGATACATCATGGTATGGTGGTCATAGTGGGGTGGGGTGAGGGGTGTGGATGGATGAATGGAGGGGGGTGGGAAGGGTACCGCATAAAACCAATAGTAATTATGAATGGTGGTAGTGGTACATTTTGTCAGGATGAGTGATTGCAATTGGTAATGGAATGGTGGAGGAAGCAGTGGTAATAATAGCAACCGAATGGGATGGTTGTAGATGTTGGGTTCACAGGACATGATGATTTGTTAAGCGTTTGGTGGTAGCGGTTGCCACGGTGATGCACAAAGTTCATTGTAAATGGTTGTATGACAACGGCAAGTGCAGCAAATTGGATTGAAGGATGAATGGGATAAAATAAGAATGGAATTCAGATTAATCATGGAATGGATTTCAGGTTAATGTATAAATAAATATGCATTATTAAACACTTTTAGATATAATCTGCTATGTGCTTTTAAAAGATATTTCAGATGCTTTTCAAAAACTATGGAAAGCAAATTCTTTCATTGAAAACAGAACGTATTGAGATATATTAGTCCCATTTAAGTAAACTCGGGGATTAAAAAGCCACTTTTGCACTCTATTTCAACCTTCAAATTCCAACATTGTTATACCCTTACACATCATGGCAGTTGAAAATTTTCAACTCTATGAAACAATTCTTCTCTCCATTGGTTCAGTGAAGGTTTTTTTTTGTTCTCCTGGAAAGTACCAAATAGAGCACATGTACATGTACTTCGCATATATTGTGGCTGTATATCACTGAAATCCATGGGTTAGAGGCACCAGCACCCTTTTGGGCAAACATGATATGGAGCTGTTAATATCCTCAATAGATCCAAAACAAACAACACATGAAGTCAGTAAAACATGAAGCTCTAATGAATTGAATTCTGGAGTCAATCATATATATATTTATATATATACAGTGAAACCTGTCTATAAAGACCACTCAAGGGAGACAAGAGAGCGGTCTTTATGACTGAGTAGGTGGTCTTTATGTACAGGTTCCTTTAATACACATTTCAATGAGAAACACTTTTCAAGGGAAACAAAAAATATGGTCTTTATAGACAGGTGGTCTTTCTATACAGGTGGTCGCTAAAGCAAGTTTGACTGTAGTATGATAATTACAAAATACAATAATTTTAAAAAACCCATTAAATTTCTCCAATACATACACCCTCCAGTACATGTATTGTAGTCAAACCAATGATTCATAGATAAAACATCTTACCTTGGCCCTTTCCTGTATCCTCTCCTGAGCAAACATGGGGATGCCATGGTTGGAACGTTTGGCGTAGCGATTCACAAACGGCGGGTACTTCTTGACAGCCTGTGTGCATTTACCAAACCGGAAGGTCTGCGTGGAAGGAAGGAAGGAATTGGATATGAAAGATGTTTCATAGTACAAAGACTGCTTGGTAAAAGATGTCAAGAATCGACTTGGGAAGGATAAGAAATTAAACACTGATTAAAATGCAGTTTTTCCATGGTCAAGATCTACACAAGTTTTGTAACTATGTTTATTCTAGAAAAAAAAATCATTAGTAAGTGTAAATCAAATGCCAAATTTCACATTATGGCTCACAAAATTCTTAGATCCTAAATGCACATAAATCATAAGATTTCAAATTGGAAACACTGTAAAACGGTACTTTATCTTCCTAACAAAAATAAACTTCATACATACATATCAAAATGCATTACATTTCTTTTCCAATACTGCCAATGCTCACCGATTGCATATTTGGTGAGAATCAAATGAGGAATTGGGACAGTTGAGAAATAATACGCATTAGACATGTAACCATTGACTTTATATTGTAAAGCAAATAATTAATAGAGAAAAAGGATTTGATATTAAAATTAAAAAGTCAATAGAATATACATGTAAGCACAAATGAAACATCATAGAAACTGCTTTTGCAATCAGGCTGAAATGCTTATTTGATAAATTATTTAAATGATTTATTAGATTTATTAGATTTATTAGATTTATTAGATTTATTAGATTTATTAGATTTATTAGATCTGTGTCACTTCCAAATTATTGTAATTGTGCAGATGCTTCTTTTGCTTCAAGTCTTTCATGAAAAATACCATCATTTGCAAAAGTTTAACACCACCTCAGGATTTGTGGGTATTTCAATAATTTGAAATACTTTCTTTTGCTCATTGAATGATTACATAACATGTTTACTACAGTGATCAGTAGCACAACAGTAAGGGTATAAGCCTATAGTTCAAGTATGATACATACTGTAGGTTATGCTATGAAAATAATTGTATGTCTGAAAAACAAGTTTATAATTTTTGTTTATTTCTTTGACTTAGTGCATTTTGGAATAGTGGTCTTAAACTTTTGCAAATGATGGTACTTGCATTTTTGACAATGCATCATATGCATGATATATTTGAATTCATGAATATCATTAGTATGCTTTATTATTATTATTTCATAATAGAGAATTATTCATCGGGCACCTATCTTATAAAGAGTTGCAACTGATCCAAAAATTGCTCAAAAACTTGACTTGAGTTTCATAGTCGTCTATCACAACTCTCTACATCAGAGATAGGAAACTGTACTATGCAATTGATTTTGAGCAATCACGACTCTTTCTAAGACAGGGCTCAGATTTTCAATGGAATGGTTATAATTGTTAGCTTGTTATGATAACTGTCAAGCAATTATTTGTGCAGCTTCAGTATTAAAGCATGTGCAGTATTCATCTCAAGATGGCGGCATTGATATGGAAACAAGAGTGCATTTTAGACCAAAAATATTAGCCCTTACACTAGAAAGCTCCTGAAAAGCAAAGAAAATAGGGATGGCAAGTTTTCCCCATAGGCTAATTAGCTATTTCTAAGTTACAATAAACCATGAAACTTTGTCCATTTCTATGTTAGCAGTTGGAGCAACTCACGAAACATTACCTAAATGTATGTTATACAGTAACTGTAATAATGCAGATTTTATCCCTGAATATCACAGGTTTTTGTACTAATTTATTTCAGCAGCTAGTACATGTAAATCAAGCTGCAAATATTTTTTTTTAATGTTTAATTGCATTCCATTTTCAATCAATGCTACAATCTTTCACAGTGCGGAATCTTGAGTTGACTGAAGTTAATTGTGGTTATTCAAGCAAAATTAAGTGCACAGGAAAGATTTAAAGCAGTGTTACTTCAGCCTACAGTGTGTATGTCTAAAATCAATAAACTGGACTTTTACTCATGTTCTGCCCAAATCATCAAGTATCCATTCAGTAATCAATTAATCATCTAAAGGGCGATTCCGTGCAATGTGTCCCATATGACATACGTCTTTTTTCCACATATTTCATCCCAAAATGAAAAATCTTTAGATATGACCATATTTGAATTTTTAAGTTTTCTGGTATCACCACCTACAGTCATAGCCATATCAAGATATTTTTCATTTATGGATGAAATATATGGATAAATATCATATGTCGTATAGGACACTGAGCACGGAATCACCCTAAATCAATCTATCTACATGTATCAATCAATAACATTTCATCAGTTTCATGCCAGAAGGGCTTTAAGTCCCATCATCTGTACAGAGTTAAAGGTTAATGCCCTTCTGGTTCCTAACAGATGATTTATTAATCAATCCAATGTAATAATCTAACAATTAAACATCATCTATCCACCAACTACATCAACTACAGAAACTACAAAATGATTGTAAAGCACATAGAGAACTATCCGAGTTCTTATGTGCTTAATAAGTATATTATTGTTATTATCATTATTATTACATGTAAATTACATAAGTCTCAAAGCTGATTAGCATTCTGTTAATTATCATTTCATATAGATCATACAACATATGTATCAATCAAATTACTGACTAATCAAGGAAATAATTATTGGCCAAAATTCACGAATAGGTTTATTTTAACTCATGGTATAAACCTCCGTATGTGCTTGTCCCGATGCCCAATGGGCGAACAATAACTGTATATATATGCTTATATATGCTTATTTTAGTCCGTGGTGGAGGTTTAAACCATGATTTAGACTATGGGTTCAGTTAAACCTCCTTCGTCAACTCGAGCCATAGTCTGTGAGTAATACAGATCAAAATTGCCAATCACCCAAGTGAAAAAAAGAAACGTGACTTGAATGTGCTGAAGTTATATTTTAATTGAAACACCAAGGACTTCAATTTGGTTGGTAACATGGTCCTTCAGTGTGTTGAAGGTTTCCAAAACAAAGACAACAACCTTTTTTTAAAGAGATATATTTCATGTTAGCCTATGCTAGTTCACCCGGTGCAAATCCACATCACGCGACGTGTCAATTATGGAGAGAAATAAAAAGGTCCTCTACATTCTCATCTGCCTCTCCAGGTCCGTAGGCGACATATTGGTTGGACTCCCCCAGCTCCGTCATGCATCTTTCCCTCTCCCTGCCTAACCTGAGTGGCACTTCCATCGTCTTTGGTTTGATGAGGCGGTAGACGGCTGATGTGCCCTCGCGCCCGTAGAGCTGGGGCAGCTTCTTGCCCAGGAATCCCGACCGGCTCTTCCCGTGGCAGGTACTAGTACTTTGAAAGGGACGGACGTCCAAGTACAGACCCTGCAGGTTGGCGTTGGCGGAGTTGGCAAGGACGCGGGTGTCGAGGATTGGGAGTAGGTCGTACTGCCGGGCTTTGGAGTCTTGGACGTGATTGGACGCTTTTGTTTCGTCTTCTGAATTTAGGGTCATATTGAGCTGCTTTTTGACATCCTATGAATATTTTTTTTAGCCATGGCAAGTAGTGGTGGAAATGAAAATACATGTACATATATTGAATACAGCTATTTCACAGGAGAGCATTGAATTTTCAAGTATAACTACATACATGTAATCTTTAAACACACTTGTACCTTCACTTGCGGGCAAGGCATGAGTATTATATTATATACATGTATGTTCAAGTACCAGATTGGAAAAGCTTTAAATATCGAAATAACAAGAGCAGATCCTAAAACCTTTTGCTGCATCCAACATAAAATTGAAAAAAAATCATGATAAATAGAGATGTAAATGAATAATGCATTTAGCCTTTACCACACTGAAAATAACTGACAGTGAATGCATGTTGCATTAATGGCAATACTGCTTTCATGCGTTTTATTTTTTTCTTTATCTGCCAGTTCACGAACTCTTTTTCTACATACCTGGCATAAATCACCTTTTCAAAAAATACAATATGTGCTCAAGCACGCAAGGCAAACAAAACACTGCAAGAAGGAATCAAAGAGCTTTTAGGGCAAATGTGATTGCATGTGAAAAGGAAAACATTTGATGCAGAGAATAAACTAAGCAAAGATGTGGATTGTGCACTATTGATAAACCAAGACCAGCAGAATTTGTTTTTTTATTTTAATAGTTATTCATCAAGGGAAGGAAAGATAATGCAATGTAAATTAGCCACAAGCCAGAATGTGGAAAGAGATTAAACATACACCAACATGAAGAAAGCAAAGATCTTTATTTCATTTTAGGAATGACAAAGAGAAAGCTTTCAAAGTGAAGAGCAACCAAGACATATAGAATTGCAGACCATCTCACAGTAGACAAGGTGTCTTTGGAGTTTAGCACTAGATGGTAGCAAAACAAGAAATTAAAAAAAAAGTATCAAAGACCACACATTCAAGCTCTTAAAAATACGCAAGCTTCCACAGCCATCACAAGGCAAAGACAAGAAAGAAATGAAAGAGAATAGATCAAGCACTCCTGCATCAGATTTTTTTTTTTTCTCCTTCTTTTTATCCAAGTGGTATATTTCATAGGCCCAAGGGAAACAGCAAGTACAATAGCAGATTTCAATCCTGCACTTATATGCCAAGTTTAGCAAGAAGGCATTTTCAGACACACTTGAAGCTGAACATTCTATTCATGTTTTATCAGATTCACAATCAGAAAGAAATAAAGAAATAAAATCATTTTCTTTGATCACCTGCCCATATCAACCCAAAGAGAGTGACAGATATTTCCTGCAGTTGAAATGTTAATGATGCAAACCTTTTTCTTGCAATATTTTACAGTTTTTTAACAACCCACTTGCTACTGCTAAGATATTTCCATACCTAAGAAGTGATGACATATCTTGTATTCATAACACTAAATATATAGTTATCTCCTCCAGAGAGAGAATAAGCATAAATTTTCAGCTTCATGTGGGTGTCAAAACGCCTTGAGAGATATTGCAATATGGTGTATCAATTAAAGCCTCTGATGAGTGGCTTAAATGCAATTTTCATGACATGAAGAGAATGTCAGTCAGCCTCTTCACTTTCTCCACTATAAAATCTGTGCAAGGTTGGGAATTTTTGTTGTTGTTGTTGAAAATATTAGGAATCCTCAATCATATTCTTATCATAGCATAACAAGTTTGTATTATCGTTTCCCTTTTTACAGTTCAAGTGCTTGCTATTTTATGAAGTTTGATGTATTTGATGCAACCCATTCTCACACTTAAATAGACGAATAGAGTCATAGTACCATCACCGTTAATATGACAGTCTTGGTCAATTTAAGGGACATTTATAATGGCGCCATCTACGTTTGCAATCGTGGCTGGGTTATCCAAGAAATCGATCATAAATATTTGTGTCAATTTTTGCATTAAATGTATGTCTTGTTTTCAAGGTTATTTAATGGAAATGTGTAAAACAGTGGCGTTATCGTGAAATAAATTGCCCCTCATTCACTCCTCAGAGTTCGGTTTATTGCATACAACGCTTTAGTGACTTCATTCCACCTCAACTCTGCCGAAGCCAATATCACGATTGCAAACGCAGATGGCGCCATTATAAATGTCCCTTAAATTGACCAAGAGTGTTATTAACGGTGATGGTACTATGACTCTATTCGTCTATTTAAGTGTGAGACTGGGTTGATTTGATGATAGCATGAGATACCTCATGTGTCAACTTGCCTGGCTAATAGTCAAAAGGTAAACAGCTCTAAAGGTAAATAGCTCTATTTAAATTTTCATACCCTTCCATTTCAATAAAATGATGAAATAAACAGATTTTGAAATAATCACCCCCTTGGCGGGACCTTCATTTTATTTCAACTATTTTCTTTCACTTAGATTTCTTTATTTTTTCTCTTTTAATATGACTTACTAAATCACCACAGTGCAATATCACAGCATTGGAAACCGAAAGAATAAGAAAGAAGGCGGCTTAGATATCAATCAAGAAAAAAGCAATGAAAAGGCCGCATCAAAAACTCCAAGTTGAAAAGTCCGGCCAAACCTGAAATCTTGGCGTGGATCTATACCGGTGCTTAGGGGTGGCCGAGTCCACTTTGACCGCCTTCTCTGCATTCTCCTCAATGGCATCGCTCACCCAGGACTGGACAAAAGTGGTATTATTCCACATGCGTCTCCTTACCAACCTCTGGACAGGATGCGCACAGAGTAAGGTCAGGAAGAGGAGAGGAGAGATGTTATGTAAGGGAGCTACAGTGTTAGGCTTCATACCCCAGCCACATCGACGAGACCGACAACAGACCGAACATAATATTACACTACGCACCTGAATGGCCATGAATCAGTCAGTTTGGAGTAAGTATGGCGGTGTGACTGAAGTATAAGGCTCGTTCACACAGCTCGGTGGTCAACCCCCTCACAAATGCCCACGCAGCAATTAAAACACTTCACTGGTACATGAATCACACTGTTCACATTGAAGGAGACAACGTTGCAGACGCAACATTTTTGGTTGAGTACTCATACAGTGCATGCAACATCTCTTTTTATTATGCAAGGAGGGCATTTGCGAGGTATGTTGACCACTCCAGTGGGGACAAGCCCTTACTATATAGTATACTTGAAATATAAAAGCTACTTCTATATAAAAGGCAAAAGAGAGCATTCCAGATACACTGATGCTAATCTACTGTCACATCATCTTGCAGAGAAACTCTAGAAAAGATAGAGCTTGGCTGAACAGATCTATATGCTTTGGGACTGAAATATAAGAAAGTGAAATTGAGGATATGTCTAGACCTGGATACAGATAGAATTCTAAAACAGAAATGTAATTGTTATTGCATTTAAGAGTCAGGGAACTGTTATAAAGGAAAAACAGTAGAAATATGAAAGAACTAATATATCTACCATCAATCTGTTATACATGTACATGTACTTGGACTAGACTATTACATGTACCTATTAGAAATATTCCAAAGTTGATTAGTTTTATACGTCAACAACAAAGTGGCAGAGAAGATTTTAAAATTAATACCTATACAGGTCTAATGACACATTTCATCTAAAGTAGAATTGCAAATACATGTAGGCAATGTGAGTGAATGTGTGATGAACCTTCTTGCCCATGTTTGGTAGTTAGATAGTGGTTAATAGTGAAGGACTTCTCTTATATGACATGTTGGTGGTATCATTTCTCTGGCTTAAGCATTTTCCTCTGATAACAAGTTACCTAATTTGTTCAAGGGATGAATGAGTAGCTTTAACAGTCCATGGATTAATACCCCAACATTTCATATGAGTACCGCCCTATGATAAAACCAGAAACCAGTGACGGTATCTCACCAGGCCAGTCATAAAATGTGACATTCGGTGTATCTACCAGTGAAACCTGACCAGGCCCATAATAATAACATTCAGTCCTTTTTGTGTATCGCATATTCAAAAAAGACTCTACGTGCTTCCACAGAGCTTTCAGATTAATACCCCAATTCTAGCCTAGCTGCCATGATAAGGCGATGAAGCGTTCAAGGCACCTATTTGTTTTACCCAAGCCGAGTGTGACACATGTAGACTACAACACCTCGACTAAGAGGTCCCTGTGCCAAATTATGAAGTTTGTATTTTGACTACTGGTAATCATTTGAATGCTTGGGCAAGATTGTGGCAGTCTGGATTTTATCACTGGTATCTACACTTTAATTGTTTTAAACTACATAGGGTAGATGTGTGAGGAAGTGATCCAGGAAAGAGATGAGGTGCTCCACAGTAACCATGGCAACCGATGCTCAGGGAAGGATGATGGATGATGTTACAACACACCTGACTACTGCTGGAGTCTGAGACACTGTACGTAGTACGGGTATTAACGACCGATACCACTTCTCTCATCTCCTCTTTGACATCTTCTATCGGTATCTGGCTCTTCTTCCCTTTTGCCACCAGAGCCCTTTTCAGGGATTCCCCATATTTCTGTCTCACAGCAAAAATCGGTGATCATCAGGAAAAATTGCTCAAGGGTACATGAACAAAATATATTGTTTTACAACTTTCAGTATGTGAGGGTCATCAAACATGTATCAAAAAATATATGTTCATTGCTTTCAACCTCTTTGCTTCTATTGCATATGATCAGGAATTTCTATCACTTAAGATCTTTAACCCTATATTAAATGGGGGGGGGTCAATTTAAACCCCCCTGTAGTAATTTAGCGACTACTCCGGAAACCGCGGCAGATATCAAGTTATCCTTCCAGGACTTTTTTCTTTGAAATCTTGCGCAACTTTTGGTACTAAATTTGCGAAGATCGGACCAAGCATTAGAAGGTCACATGACAATTATGTAAAAGGTCATCCCAAAACAGTGACTTTTCCATAAATGTGTGTATAATAGAATGGACATTTCCATTCTATTCATGTACATGTACACTGTATGTTCTGAAACTTATGAAATACAATCCATTTTTCCCATAGAATTGTTTTTTTCCTTGTCTTTATGGTTGTCATATCTAATATTGTCAAAATAATACAAAACATAAAAAATATGAACAATAGAATACGAAAGAAATGAAAAACAAAGGAATACATAAGCAATATATGCAAATTTCATGCATGCTTATGTAAATATGTAATAGAGAAAACCATAATAAACAAAGTAAATACCTGAATCTCAAACTTATCCATGTCTGTAATTCATTTTGAGTCAATATAATACTTTTATGTTTTTATTTCAAAATTAGCAAAAATTTGCGTACTTTGGTAATTATTATGTGCAAAATTTGCATATTTAACAATGGATCGTTGAAATCATGAACGCGTCGCTAATACTTCAAACCTCCATGCAAAATTTTGTGTGAATCAGACATTCGGTCTCCAAGATCTTGGGGGGGTCAATTTGACCCCCCCAGTTAAAATAGGGTTAATGATACTGCCCACAGCTTTCTACAAAACTATGGATATACTTGTGACAACATTTCTGCTTCAAAGTTCACTTTATATCCACTCTATTTCATTTACAATATTTTCTTTTTCTACTGTTTCTTCTAATATGCACTAATTTTAGAAGTTCTGCAGCAGTATAACTGCTATTATATACCGCATGTCTGGATTCTAGGCCTCCGATTAGTCAAATTTGCGGCCTTGAAATTCACTACGACTGCCGGGCGGTATGGTGAAAAATATTGACCGGGCATAGTTCTGTTCGCGCGTACAATGCTTTGTACACGCACGTAGCTATGGCAATTTAGATACGCGTAGCCGGCACCATAGGCCTACATGTACACCAACCAAAATTTCGAAAGCGCGACCGATGAGAATTACGTTACGGTACTGTATTTCATCTGTCTTTGAAATATTTCTGAGCTAACAAAGGATGCGGTATATAAAACAAATGTTGACTGCTTCTTTTTCGCGTCACGGTTAAAACCATGGCCCTCGGTGATCTTGCAACTGTGCTATGCATAGCACAATTGCGAGCTTACCAAGGGCCATAGTATTAACCGTGCCCCTCAAAGCAGTCAACATTTGTATACTACTAATAAACATATAAGAATGGCGACTTTCTATTCCACTACTCCTGCTGTTTCTACTTCTGTTTATACTTTTAGCAACCTGGAAATTGGATATGAATTGGATCAGATTAGAAAAGAATCTCTTTGTAGTTTGAGAGATATTAGGAACGCTTACCTTCTTTCTCGTCTGCTCATCTGCATTTGTATCTGGTGGGACCACCTGTACAATAATGGATAAAAGTGATTTAAAAAAAATAATAAATTAAGTTAAAGTTAAGGTTATAATTGTAGTTTTGGTGATGAATCAATGTTTAAAATTGCATGCTACATTCTGAAAGCATAAAATTGAAGAAAAAAAATCCAGAGCATATTTGCAGACATTAATATGAAATATCAATCAGATGAACTACCATCATTTGCAAAAGTTTAAAACCACTATTCCAAAATGCAATAAGTCAAAGAAAGAAAAAAAAAATAAAAACTTATTTTTCAGACATACAATTATTTTCCTGGCATAATCTATGTTTCATACTTGAACCATAGGCTTATACCATTACTCTAATATGCTACTGATCACTGTAGTAAACATGTTATGTAATAATTCAATGAGACAAAAGAAAGTATTCCAAATTATTGAAATACCCACAAATCTCGAGGTGGTCTTAAACTTTTGCAAATGATGGTAGATAGAGAACATCTGAGTGAGAATAATTGTAGTTTTTGTGGTGAATCAATATTTAATTGCATGCTACATTCTGGAAGCATAAAAATAAAAATTGAAAAAAAAAATCCATACAATATTTGCAGACATATATGAAATATCAAACAGGTGAACTAGGCCCTCTCTTTCATCCTTTCATTCTTTACCATTTCTAATTATTAAATTACATTATTTTTTTCAAATTACCTTTTCTCTTCTCTTATGTTTTTTTAAATCGACATCCCAACTAACCTCTTCACTCTTTGCTCTTCCTTTTAGCTTCTTTTTCCTCTTCTTTTTCCTTCCTTTGTCATCATCTTCATCATTTGGTCCTTTTGGCAATTCGGACTCTGATGCGCTGTCACTGTCACTCGTGCTGAATTTATGAAATGAAATCAAAGAAGAATTGTGCAAGAATTTTGCAAAAAGTTGATAGGAAGGAAATATAACTGAATGAAAACATCCAGATTTTCTGATTCACTGCAACAGGGATACCAGCTGGGTTTACAACTCACCCTAAAGAGAGGGCCAGACAGGCTGGAACTCTCTATGTCTTGTACAATATGAAGCCTGCTTCTAAGACAAAGTAAAAACTAATACCATGCCTAAACTGATTTCATTCCAATGCCTTTTTAGAGAGGGGGGGGGGGTTCTTGCTTTTCTTCTGGAAATACATGTATGGTCAAAATACTTTTACGAGAAATGGGTTACAGCTGATAACAAACTATGCAGTTTTCTTGAAGCAAAACTGGATTTCATCCTTAACCCCTACCATGCCGTGGGCGGAAAATCCCGCCCAAAAGTTTGAGTGTTGAACATTTTGTTAAGGCTCAGAATGGCTTGAAAATTCTTCCTTGAAACTTGAAACTTCATTTTTGACATTTGCTCAAAAGTCTGGTGGCATCTGAATGATCATCTTACCCGAACTTACTCATCGGCTGTGAATGGTGACTTTGAGGAGTGGGAAGGTGCGAAACGGCCTGATGCCCCATCTCAACCCTTTGCCGACTCTGCACCGACATTTAAGGAGCTGAAGGACATTTTGAAACGCACTAGGAATGCATCAGCTCCTGGGCAAAATGGGTTACCTTACAGGATGTATAAAAGTTGCCCACGCTTACTTCGTTTGATTTGGAGAATTATGGCCATTGTGTGGAGGACCAAGAAAATTCCTATCCAATGGAGAGTGGCTGAAGGAGTGTACATTCAGAAGTCGGCATCTTCTAACGAGAAGACAATAACTGATTTCCGTCCAATTTCTCTGCTCAACGTAGAAGCGAAGCTGTTCTTCGCTATCCAAGCCAAGCGTCTTGAAAGATACCTTCGCTTCAACGGCTTTCTGGACGTGACAGTGCAAAAAGGAGGAGTATGTGGCCAGCCAGGCGTATGGGAGCACATATCAACTCTTTGGGAGACCATCAGAGATGCCAAGACTTGCCAAAAGAACCTTGCGGTGATTTGGCTAGACCTCGCCAACGCTTTCGGCTCTGTTCCCCATGCGGCAATAAGTTTTGCTCTTCGGTGGTACCACATGCCAGACACTTTTGTGGAGCTCATTGAGGCGTACTACGCGGGACTCTACGCTCGCTTTTCGGTGAAAGACTGGACTTCAGATTGGCAGAAATTTTCAGTTGGTATATTTATGGGCTGCACCTTATCGCCAATCCTGTTCGTCACCACCTTCAATCTGCTGAATGAGTTTGTGAGTCAGCTCTCCCCGAAGCTGTATTTGATGAGGAAGAAAGACACCCATATACCGGTACTGAAGGAATACATGGACGACATAACCATTTGTACAGCTTCAGTAGCTTCGGCGCAGGAGGTCCTCGACAAAGTCAACGATTTCATGATGTGGTCGCGCATGAGGATAAAACCAACAAAGTCACGCTCTCTAGTTCTGGACCGTGGTAAAGTTAGACAGGACGAGCCATTTCAAGTAAACGGTCAAGTGATTCCAGGAGTACAGAACAACCCTGTCAAGTTCTTGGGGAGGATCATCAATGGAGATTTGAATGACAAGCAGGCTCGTTTATCTCTCGAGACTTCTTTAGGAAGGTGGCTGAATCTGTTGGACAAATGTGTACTCACTGGTGTCATGAAATGTTGGTGTTATAACTACCTGATTCTTCCAAGGGTCCAATGGCAACTGATGATCTACGACATTGCGCTTAGCTATGTAGAGCGCATGGAGACGATGGCGTCAACATTCCTACGAAAGTGGCTGGGCGTGAGCAGGAATTTATCCAGTGTGGCACTCTACTGTAAGCAGGCCAAACTGCGACTGCCACTGGACGGTTTGACAGAGCTTGTAAAGAAAACTTCGGTTAACAGCCTTCTTCAACTGAGAGCAAGTTCCGATGAGGTGGTGCAAAAGATTGAACCAGTTGTTCGTTGCGGGAGAAAGTGGAAACCAGCAGAAGCAGCAGAGAGGGCAGAGAACAGAGTAAGATTTGAGGACATGGCTAGGGGACAGTGTGGCCGTGCAGGTCTCGGTTCATCGAAGTACCGTGCTTCGTGGAGCAGGATGTCCAGCAAGGAAAGGCGTTCGGAGCTGTGCAAAGCGGTTTCGGCAGAGCTTGACGACACATACTACGTTCGAGCGGTTCAACTTGGGGTGCAAGGCAGATGGACGTCTTGGGAAAATGTGAAGAGACACGACTTGAAATGGAGAACGCTATATGACATGAGTCCGAAGCTGCTACAATTTGTAATTAGTTCAACCTACGACACCATGGCTTCCCCGAAGAATTTGAAGAGGTGGGGACTCTCTCAAGAGGATTCATGTGACCTGTGCGGAGGCGAGGGGTGCACCACAACTCACATTTTGGCCGGGTGCCCTATCAGTCTCCAGCAAGGTCGCTACACGTGGCGACAACCGTGTGCTGCGAGTCTTGCTACATGGCCTTCGTGAAGAGATTTCGAACGCAAACAGTAATCCAGCAAGAGAGGAAGAAGGAGAATTCAATTTGTACGACCCGGAGAAACTCTTCCTCCTCGTCCAGCGAAGAGACGTCCCGGACTCTTGCCGCTAGCACAAGACTGGAAAATCGTGGCCGACTTGGACACAAGACTCGTCTTCCCAGAAAAGATTGCCGTGACTAATCTTCGGCCAGATGTGGTGATCTTTTCGGAACAGAGGAAGACTGTGATAATGATCGAGCTCACAGTTTGTGATGAGAGTAATATGCAGAGCTCGCATGAAAGGAAGAGGAGGAAGTACGAGGAACTGCATCTGCAATGTATAAACAACGGATGGTCGACATCGGTGTGGCCGGTAGAGGTGGGTTGCAGAGGTTTTGCTTCGAATGCACTCCTTCCTTCGTTATTCCGACTTGGTGTTCGACGGTCCAAAGCAAAGCCACTAGAGAAGCTATCATGCAACGTCGCCGAACGAGCGTCATTTCACCTGTGGCTCTGTAGACAACAAACATCATGGGGCACGCCCCATGATTAAGATGGATTGTGACGTAATAGAGGGTGCGCAGATTATCCCTATACACCCAGACAACTGTCAAGACTGAATTACGCGCAGAGAGGCGCATCTTGTTACCTAGAGACGCAGTTGTGATTTTCGCGCACTTCTCAACAGAGAAAACAGGTTAGTTTGAAGATTCGTATTGCCAGGTCCGGTTGTGTTTTTCACATTCGGGTCAGAAACGAATCTTTTTTTCCAACCTTTTTCTGCTCCCTGGCAACTGAAGACGAGAGCAGCCTAAACTAACCTGTTTTAATATTGTTTTTTTTTGGCTAACTCCTGCCGGGGTTTTTGCAATTTTGGCCAATTTATTTGGTATTTTTCATTCAGTTTACATGTATGTGTGCAACTGTCTACAGTGGGAGTATGAAATTGTAAATGCTGTTTATTCATTCTAAGAAGATTTGAAAGTATTTATTCATCTAATGAGCAATATATATATACATATAGCCTACTTGTATACAACTATAACCAAAAGCTTTAAAGCTTTACCAAATTGTAAATACATTGTTGACTGAAGTGAATTGAATGTCACTTCTTCTTTAACATCATTCTGTAAGGTAATTCTAATTCTACCCAATCCTTTCATCATCACTCACTCTGATTCAGCAAACTCCTTATTGATGTGAAGATCAGCCAGAAGGTCAATACACCCCTGGATAGTCTCTGAGCTCATTGTGTCTATCACCTTCAGTGCTGCCAGCTTAGACTTGGTCCTCTTGTCAAGCCCCGCCCACTCGGACCCATCCTGGTCCGTCTTGGCCTCGCCCTGTTTCTTGGACTTTTGTCCTGGAAAGAAAAATTAGGGAACATAAAGTTGTTTGTATAAAAACTACATGGAATAAATGTATGTAATTGTTCAAATAGTGAAGGATCTGAAGCTGAGAAGTGGGGATAGTAAAAAACTATTCAAATTTATGAGAGAGGGGATCTGAGTCAACATGAAAGGCTGATGAATAGTCAATGGAGGTAAGCAGACCTTTTACAGGAGAGTAACAATGCAATTATATGAAGACAGGAACATGACATAATCAAAGTGATCATATATCTAATCTGTCTTTATTATATACATACATATTATATAAATATACATTTGTATGATTGATATGAAACTGAAGTTGTGATTATTTGAAAAGAAAAAATACATACTAATAATCTTTAAAGTAGAATACTTTTATTAATGACCGTGTATACAGGAGCATTTTCCTGCATATATGAAAAGAAATTGGGCAGTCCAAGGTATTTTGTTCTATATGCTATCAAAGTCATCACAGTTTTCAGTGTACCTGATAATGCTATCAAGTGGACAACCCCACTAAACCTTGCGGGATTAGATCAAATGGCAAGGGAAATGGCACTTGCTATGTCAGTTTTTTATTTCTCCTTATTCTTGGTAATGTGTGGGACAGCAAATGATCAAATACCTTTGACTTGCCCAATTAAAAATTCCACATGCACATAGAAAATGGGAATGATACTAAAGAGGAAGCTTTGTGCAACAGCTAGCCAGGCGATTCCAAACAGACCAATACTATCCTCTACTCACCATGTGTGACATCCTTGAGAGACATGAGATCTGGGAATGGAATGTTTGGGGGCAGCAGACCACGGCTGAGGAGGATATGATGGGTGATCTCCTTGGTCAGCTCTAGAATCAACTCAGAGTGAAGACTGACAGAGATAAAAATATTACAAATAATAACCACCTTTTGCTGATGATGCAATACATATATAGGTCACTGGATAGATAGAATGATTGTCTTAGGGAAAGATTTCTAATTATACACAATGGTACGTTGGTGTCCACTGTAGGTACAGAATAGCGCCTTGGTTTACAAAGCGTCAATAAACAAACCACAACTAACAAATAAATTGTATCAGACACTTTTTCGCTCTTATGAAAGTTAAATAAAGTAAAATGTTTTGATGAAATGACACTTGCAGACCAAGCTACTTTGGGCAATTCAAGAACAATAGAATTGCTCTAGAAAAACTTGCTCACCTTGAGTTTTCCTGGGCTTGGTGATATACTAGGAGTGCCTCACAGAAATGGCGCCCAAGGTCCTGGAAGTCTTGCACGTTGAAGTGCCTTGGAGCATCGCTGTGAAGACAATTATGATTGTATATAGAGTGAACAAACAGAAGCGCATATCTACAAGACAGATTAAAGCTTTTTAATTTTTTTTGCAAGCATGATAAATTTTGTATTCAATATCGATTAACCTTTCGAGTATGCCTGACTATAATGTCAAGGGAACAAACGGTTGCTATTTACGATGTCTGTATGATTTGACAGAGATGAACCAAGCAAGTAATGATAATCTATGATTACGATCATACTTTTACATCTTTTTTCTGGCAGACAGGTCAGTCGCAGACTGTGACTTCAACTTGACATTTTGAGCTGGTACAATACCCCTCAATTTTGAATAATAATTTAATAGGGCGAATTTCACTCATTCCCAGATCAGGGTTCGTACTCTTTCTCATGAATTAAATTCCATGACTTTCCATGACCTTTCTAGCCAAAATTCCATGACCTTTCCATGACTTTTATACATTTTTTTTACACGGTCGGTAGACTGAAAATTTGATCTCAAATCAAAGCGAAGCAAAGGGCATGTTTCAAGTCTCCCAATAGAAAAGCAGCTTTTGTTATCTAGTTATTTACTATTTAGAGGCCGCAGGACGCAAAGCCATACGTTGCCTACGCTAGTGCATGCCAACTAGACTGCTAGATGCTCGATTTGGATTCCATTCAGAATCGACTCCGACCAGGCCCGACTCCGACCAGGCCCGGCCCCGGCCCGATACACTGTACGTTGCACCGCAGCACCGGTGGCTTCACTATGTCACTGCATAGGGGTAGTGTGCAGTTTAACGACAATTGTCCGATTTTCATATAAAAAGCTCCGCTTTATAAAACAATTATCGAAATTCTACATACATGACCAGTATAATCCTAGTCTAAGCTTCACTTTCATAACTGTAATGACGAAAACCACATTGAATTCGCGGCTATAATGATGAAAATAGATCGTCTTTTTCATTTGTTCGCAAGGTGGCTGTAGATGACTATGCGTGGTATGACCAAGAGGTGGCGCTACACGGCATGTTCCAGAGCTATACATACAGAGAGTCGTAACACTGATCCGCCATGTTTTAAACACAGACCGTGTACGCGTAGGCTTATTATGCGCGTGTCACAACTCTCTCTCAACGCGCTCTGGCATGTTCCTTTTTCTATTTTACATGTGACCTACAGGCGCCATTTTTTCTGTGATTCTAACGAACGATAATTATTCTTAGCTTAGTTTGAATTATTATGTTGTGGCGTCACTGTGGCATGAATAATATTTATTTCCTCAAATTTTGGAGGGGGTTTTCTTTCATAGTTCTTCCATGTCTTATATTTTTTAAGTGAAGGGCTTGTTGACCATTGCTTTTGATATTTGACCTACGTTTTTTTCTTCGTCCTACTCTCTTACGGTAGGTTTAAAAAAAAATTATTATTCCTTCTCTTAATATTTCTTAATCCTGAAGTACTCTAAAAATATATATATTTTTTTTTTTTTTTAAAACCTGAAAGCTTTCTTTTCATTTTTTATTTTCTTCTCAGACTTTTATTTCTTTTTCTGTGATTTTTTTTTGTTGCTTTTTTTGTTGGTTCTTCGAAAGCCGAGTTTCCATTCCGGAGTAAATTTCGTTGATTTGTTTCATTAATTTTTATATCATTTCACCGGATTTAGATATGCAAATATATATTATGTTCTGTCCCTGCCCCCTAAATATTCATCTTGCTCCCTCGCTCACGTGCTCTCTTTCTCTCTCTCTCTCTCTCTCTTCCAAGCTCTCCTGCATGCTGATAGTTTCCCTGTCTTGCTAATACATCACAATGAGGTGTGCGCTATTAACGGCGTTGTACACACACACCGACACACACATACAGGCAGTCTGACATGATGCACATACCCCCACATGTATACACACACTGTAGTGATAGTTTTTGCGGAGCCAAGTAGCGTCGCTGATAAGTTCAAACTTTCACTCATTCTGGGGCCGATCATGCAAGGCTCGTATATATTATCACACAACAGAATCGACTCTCGGAACCGCGGAACCGCCGGGCACGAGTAGTCGACTCTGGACATCACGAGTCGATTCCTCGGTTCTCGGAACGGGAGTCGAGTAAAAGCGATTACTCGACTCTCGCTCCCTGTAGTGACAAAATACTGTAGTTGAATGTCCATAATTTTGATATTCCTTGACTTCCCATGACTTTTCAATGAAAAAAACAATTTTCCATGACTTTCAAGGCCTTAAAAGCAATAAAGTAAAATTCCATGACTTTCCAGGTTTTCCATGACCCGTACGAACCCTGCAGATGTACCAAATTAAAAACATTTTAATTTACCTTGCAATGTCTTTACTGCCACAAAAGGTCGCCTCCAACGTGAAGCTGTTGCTGATACCCATCTGCCTCCACATCACAACGCGCCCGGTGGCCTCCTTGCAACGCTTGACTCGGAACTTGCACCCACGGAAGGAGAACTTGTCTGGTGCCTGGACGAATGAATGAACGAATATACATGATTGAGAAGCAACAATGACTGATCAGGCTCGGTCGAGTCAAAGTGAAAGTGGCATCTATTATTGCACTTCAATGTTCTAAATCAGGAATGTGATATGCCCAGGGAGGCACATCTCAGCAACAGACTACTATTTTCTTAACATGTAAATGTTCTTTCATAATTCAGTTCTATACAAGTAACATCTGTCTCAGTGAAATAAACACAGAAAAGAATTTTTGCTCCAATAAGCCAGTTTGCAAATAGTTCATGGTACAAATGACCTTGAAATGACCCCAATTTGTGTGCGCACAAGCATCTGTTTTGGTGGACGCGCTACTTTTTTAACATGTAAAATCATACTGGTGCAAGCATCATGGTGCGCACACTATGAAAGCGTATAAAGGTTAATTGTACTCAGTAGAAATGACCTTTATCTGCACATGTGCAAAGTGTAATTATGAACTGGCTTATTTTTAGTGTTGATATCGTGTACATGATCTTATGCAAATCATACACATTATCTCATAAACTGGGAGTTACAGCAGAAATTCTTTCTACAGAAATCTGACCTATGATGCTTCCTAATAATTTCCAGAAATAAACATACTTCTTTGAAAATATTATTATTAATATCATTACTTATACTACCCTTGCTGAAAGCAAATGAGTACGTACCTTTTGAGAAAGTAACCATGGAAACAACCTTTGACACAGGAAAGCAGCCATATCAAGCTCTTGTTTATCCGGGTCACAGCCGTAGATGAAGACATTGTGCTTTCTGCTGTGACCATGCATGTCACAGTACACCAAAATCTCCTGTTGAATATCAAGACAAGCTAAGATACTCAGCAAATGAATCACAGAATTATGAAAACAGCCCATTGAATATTAAAAAGCGCAAAATTGACTGCGCTATAAAAAAAAAAGAAACAAGAAATATGTCAAACGTTATTCTGGCTTAACCAAATTTGCATGAACATATATTTCTATTTTAAATTCAACATCTTGCCCTAGTAAAGATATGAAAAGGAAATCATGAAGTCCATACAATGGGATATGTTCTGATGAGAACTAGGAAGTAGGCTCTAGGATCATATTCATAAAATTGAATTCATGCCTTTCTAGTTCTGAGCAGAACTACAGGGGAGTGTTTCATCAAGTGTTTTGTCAGTGAAATTTACTGAAAAATTTACTCTCAGCCAATCAGATGCAAGGAATTCAGTAGCTTATAACAGCTGTCAGTAAAAATCACTGGTAAAACACTTGAAGAAACGGTCCCCGGATCAATTAATCATTATTCAATAAATTCAACATCTGACATTGTATAATGAACACATTTTTCAGAGAAAAATACAATAAAAAAATACATACCTCACATTCCTCAGAGAAATCTGCTAACATTTGCTTGGTGTTCCATACCGTGGGGAAGGATTCCTTCTTGGGATGGCGATAGTTACGGTTCAGGTCACGACCCGCCAGCGAGCAGCGATAGTTGCCTACGATCACACCGTCTGGGTTGAGCATGGGGATGATCTTGAAAATGTAACACTTCCTCAGCTCCTAAAGTAATAAGATGACAATAACAAATACACACGACATTTAACATTCAAAGTATTAGTATTAACATCTATTTTGAAGGAAGTTATATATAAAACTGACCAGGGAAAAACATCAGTGGCATCAGAGGGTCAGAAACAGCGCAAACAGGAGGAAAACAAGAACGTCCATAACAGAAAACCCAAGGAATATGTCGGGATAATAGAATATAACAATTGATATACATGTAAAGTAAAAGACAAGAATACAAAAAAATGTACAAATGAATGTAGTAAGATGATCAAAAATAGATGTGAAAAAAAAGATGATGATTGCAATTTTTTGTTAAAATTAGTACAAACAACATAACAGTGGACAAAAATGTCAAGAAAAGAAGAGAAGGGAAGAGCAAAAAATATATGTTAAAAGAATATCAAGGGAAGGCTGATGATGTTGTTACCTTGGCAACAAGATCTGAGCTAGTGATGAAGTCCAGGAGTCCTCTCATCATCCAGCTAGCATTGGTTTCACCAGGATGTACCCTCGCTGTCACCACTATGCCCTTCTTAGGACGATGATCTATGAACATTAAATATGTAATCAATATATAATTCTTGCTGAGCATTTTTAAGTCTGCTTTATAGAGTCACAGGGAAGTTAACTCTATGTAAACTATATACATGTATAGTGCTATGGGTGATCACCCGTCGGGCTCTCAGCAGACGATATCATTGAGTTGTTTTTTTTTAATTTTTATATTTGTGTTTTTATTAGGAAATCAACAGAAATCATATTTGTTTTGGACAAAGAGTTTCCAATCATATGTAAAAGAATTCAAGAAATGGTATTTGTATTGATAAGTTAACTTTGGTATCAATGTGGGATTTAATATTCCGTTTTATACACCACCCAGTTAGAGGTAATGATGATAGGAGCTAAATCTACCTCAAACATACAAACAGCAGTGATAGATGTACTTCTGGCGCACCTCATGCTATCCTTCATTCCACAGGATATGGGGCGAAAATTTGTTTAAGATACACTGGACAAGTAAGACGATAATAAATGCTACATAATCCACAGGTACACTTCACAAATATCTACAGCTTGTCTTGAACAGTAACCAAACAGACGAAATATGGACAGTTTTAATAATGAGGAAGAGTAGTGACATAAGACATTTTACCGCTGAAGTTTGAGACAGTGAGTACGAAGCAGCTGTTGCCAGCCCTGCTCTCACAGAGGACATCCCTTCTCATGGTCTTTCGCCTCTCAGGCTGAGCCATCAGGTCATCTAGATGCTGGCAGAGGTCAGTGAAGGTGTATGGATAGCAATGGGCAAGATAGCAGGTGTCGTCTTCATGGCTAAACTCCTGTGCCAAAGAAACAATATCAAAGAGAGAGCAATATTTATTTCTACAAGTTACTATACAAAACATAGAACAACAAAAAAAATGTTATGGATGTGTATGGCTGAAGCCTGAAAGTATAAAATTTATATTTCAAAATTTGGGACATACCGTGAAAACAGAAGATAATGCGACATATGTAAGAATTACATGTCGGTTTCTTTCAAAAAAACAAGTCTGCCAAAACTGTATTTATGCACCCCATGAAGAAATAATACCAGCTCAGTTTCTCTGTCTCTCCTCATCTTCACCTTTCCTTCTCATTCTAAATTTTCAAAAATTTCTTTACCTCATGCTTTTCCAATCGCTATCATCCTTTGCAATCACAACATCGTTCGTTCATCTTTCAGAGACTTCCTCAGAGTTTCGAAAGCTACTGGGGGAAGACTTGGATAGAATATTCTAACATTAGATTCCAGTGATTAAAACATGTAGTGAACAAAATAATGAAGACATATCCTTACCATTTGCCATTCCAGGACATAATATGTAATCTCTGGGTGCAAGAGACCATTTCTGTTGAAGCCATAGCTCCTGTTGTAACTGATGTGATGACCTGTTCTAACCCAGCCTTGGCCACTAGACTGGGTTTCCTTCTCAGAGTATATCAGTGGTCGCATACCTGGGGTAAGATGTTGGAAGAAAGGATAAGTGTCTTAGGTTTGCAGCGGCTGACTTCACACCCACACACGCTTAGTTTTGGAAAGCTTGGTCAAAATAAAGTTCCATTTATTTAGTAATAATGTAACTTAATCTTGGATGAAAATAGTGAGAAAACGTACCAAATGGTATAACTAAAGTGGCATCAGTGCTTCAGGAAACTAGCCACTAGTAACCCACATGGAGCAACCAAATCTCTTGCTTACAGTTTTAAAAAAATCTGATTCAATGAGGACATTTTTTAACTAACCATGATTATAGAGGCTGTCTTTCTTGAGCAGGTTGATGATGTTGAACTTATAGGTGACTCCCGGACACATCTTCTGGACCCGGAAGTAATACCACTGGGTGTGGCGGCTGGTGTAAAGGTCGGTCTTCAGAATAAGGTCATACTCAAACTGACCACTGAAACAAGAATGGAAAAAAGAATTGTATATAAAAATCGAATTAGGCATCCATCCTACATGTGAGGAAGTTTCAAATGTAATGATAATCTCATGTGCATTATTTCATCATAAATTTACAGTAAACATTACTCTAGGACAAACATGGCCAAAATTATCTTCAGTGTTCATTTTCTATGAGAATATTCCATTCAACTTTTAATAAATAAATAAATAGATCTTACGGTTTACAATATCACTTTAGAATCAAACCATTAATACGTGCAGATGAAAGTTAAGTAGAATCTTCAAATGCATTTTCTCTAATGTTCCTGAAGAAACAATTCATGTTTGTACAGACATACACATGTACTGTGCAAGACCTGAGAAAATTGATGCTACAATATTCCAGGTGACCATACCCAACATAATGAGAAAAGTTTTAATACATCATAATCATGAGAGAGTACATCGCAGGCTAAAGTTATCACTTACATTCGTCTTGCTTGTCTGAGGTTACCACTCTCAAAGCGTGACTCAAAGACCAAGCTTGGGCAACACCCCTCTGGTATCGTGTGTGGAATGGTCCCCTTGGAGGTCCTCTCAGAGTCAAACACATTCTGGGTGCCTTCCCATGGCCTGTACCATTTGGTCTTCTGGGTGTGGATGGTTCTTCCCTCTGGAGGAACTGCAGAATGGAAAAGAATTAATATACTAATTGATACAGGAGAAACATTCAACGTCAGGAGAATAACAATATCATACAAAAGTAACACACAAGTACATGTACTCCTCTTTCAAAGATCCTGTCTAATTTTCACAAAGTCCTTGATAGCAGAATAAGAAGAATCAAACAACTTGATGGCAAAAGATAACCACACTGAATCCTTATCAGTGTACAATTTTTCACATTAAACATATTCATATTCCTATCAAAAGTAAATTCAAATTTCTTCCAATTATATCATACATTCAGGCTGAAATATGAACCATGTTCACAAGATATCCTGATTATACACAAAGATACACAAACATTAATGAAAAATAAAGAGTTACACTACAGCCACAAAAAACAAACAAAACAAAACAAAGAGAAACAAACAATTAAAATATAAACAAACAAAGCAAAATAAAACCACATCAAATCAGAAATCAAGTCTTATGAGGCAGACAAAGAACATGCAACTAAACTACACAAAAGACATAAACAAGCTCATACACAAACCATCAAACACAAATGCAGGGCAGATTCTACACAGGTGTTGTTCTGATCAAGCTCTTTTTTCCATGACTACTTACCATACTGCCAAAGAGGCTCAGGTTCCTTTGGGACTGTGAAGACATGTGTGGGAGTGGGCAAGAGCTCACCCAGAAAATAGATTGGCCAGTGAGGGCCATGGACCCAGAACCGATGGGTGTCGTACGCCGTGTACGTCTGATTCCCGTAGTAATCCTCCCGGAATGGGGGCTTGGAGGGCGGGGCCGAGAGAGGGGGTGGAGACTTGAGGGGAGGGAGGAAACGGTAGTAAGGGAAGCGGGAGGGCGAGACGGTACCATTGTGAGTGTAGGACAACTCTGAAGAGGATTTCATGGTCATGGTTGCAGGGTATTCCTCAAGCTCTTCAGAGTTACAAGCATGAGGTTGCCACTAGTCTCTTGATTGCAAATTTGTGACATCGTTCTCTCATTCTATGAAGGATCATATCTGAAGTTCTTGAGATGAGGTTGCAGGAAACTGCTGAAGTCCTTGATGATTGTCACTTTGAAAAGTGATCAAATTGCAATGAGTAGTTAACAGATAAATATTTCCTGTACAATTAACAAGATGACATGAAGTGGATTCCAGCTGTCTTGGTAATATCCTCATTTTGCTTTCTCTTCATTTGAAGAGATGTATGAGATGACGGGCAAGTCATTCCAATGAAATCAACTTCTTCTGTACAAGCATCATAGCTAGAAGTGCACACACTGTAGACGTTGCATCTGGAACAATGAAGAAGGGTACCTCTGTGTCCGAAAAACACAAGGTGTGGCAACGGCAATGCATCTGCATTCACATATTACAGCATATTAACAAGAAAAAATGAAAATAGTGGGTGGATAACGTGTACACCATTCTCTTCTCTATCTCAGCTCCAATAAATCGGACAAAAGGATAGGAAATGGATAAATTGGTACACTGACAAAAAAACAAGTCTAAGTATAGTGCTCTACAAACACAAGATTCCATCTTCAAGTAACAAGTCTGGACATCTTACCGGTACACACATCCTACATAACCCTTCTCCATTACAGACTAAGAGAGACATACACCCAAACGGAGACGACACTAAAAACCAATGTCATTATTGATTAGGCAAGGCTTCACACAATGACCGGGTGTTGCATGGTAGTTTCTTGCGGTGGAGTAAAAATTCTGAAGCACAAAAGGCAAGCTCAGACAAGCGGTCATGAATGTAAAATCATCTGTTATCAGATCCCACTAAGATCAACGGTTCAATGTGTTCTGTTGATCAAATTGATCAGATTTCCGTCGGTAAACTTGTGATAGGGTAGAATACAAAGGAAATCCAGTCCCCCAAAGATAGGCTGATTATGCACCAACGACTTGTACACCCGTTCGCCCTAGTTATAATAAAGAAGTATATATCAAATTTGTAAATGATAAGTGTGATGTCTGCAAATGATTGCCACTGTTTAGAGAACATGAGTAAACAAAACATGGAGATTTTGTAATGATAAATGTTAGATGACTTGGAAGAAGACAGGCAAGGAGTTTATACTTGTACTTGAAATTTGTTTTTTTTCTCATCTCTGAGAGCCTATTTATTGACTGATCATATTCAAAGCAGAATATTCATGGAACCAAACATGAACATAAACATAGCTGATTATCTATGTGCACTTCAACATGGACTTTAATCTCATTTTGAAAGAAATCTCTGTTCCAAGTGAACTACACAACATTTGTAAAAAAAAGAAGTTCTTGTTCATGAAATACTGTATATATATTATATAAAATAAAGGAACAAAATGGCAGGGGCTGTCGTAAAATAAATGTGTTTTCCTTAAGCTGCTTGTTCTTGTTCATTTCATACACAGCTTTGTTTTACAATAATTTCAATAACATTGATCAAGATGCTTTTCAAAAGGTTACAAACTGCATGATTTGGGTTTTGGAATGTTTCCTCTTTCTTTTCATCCTGTATTCACAGCGAGTTTTACACCATCTTAACTACATTTATCCCCATTTAAGTACCATTTAAAAAAAATTCAACTTGAATATTTTACCTTCAAACTTAATCAAATAGAGTATCCAATCTGTACCCATGTGAAATAGGATAGATCTACTGGTAACTGTACTACATATTTGCTCCCTTTATCAGCATTATCCTTATAATGAGAGTCTTACATGTTTGCTATTAGGATTAACAATTACCCTCTAAATAGCTCTGAACTGTGAGTTCTGATTACTAAGGTTGCTATTTGGGCAAATATTGAGTTCCTAATGACCAACTGGTAAGTAGCAAGTCACCCTAGGGTCAATAGCTCTGCATCCTATCTCTACTCCATTCACAGAAATCTTTGCAGGGGATAGGGAAAAATCAATATGGGAAGATGGTAAAGGGTTGCTGGAGATAACAAAATCCTTTGGTAAGGCCATTACATGTATAAAATAGCCGGTAAACAACCATCTCTTATGGCTGCAAAACCACACAGAATTGAAAAACCTTTATATTTTAAAGATACATTTACAGGGGACTCAATTACTATAGCACCCCTCCCCCCACAAACAAATCTTTTCCTTCAGTTTCTAAAAAAGTTTCTGTTCAGTTCAGTTTCAATCTATTTCCATTATGCCCTCTTTGCTTGTCGACAAAGTTAAATGAAATAAGCTGTCTAATTACTTAGATGTAAGTCAAACCTGGACCTACTTGTACATGTAGCTCCATAGGCAAAGAGTGTGTGAGGTATCAACTCTCAATTAATCAGGACAAAGGTATCAGATGTGACCTGTTCAATGGAGGATTTTGATTGGCTGCTAGAAACGAGAACAGTTTTCCTAAATGAAAGGTTTTAGACAAAATGCTCGATATAAATGTATTTTTCACCTACGTACATGCAAAAACATGTTCTGTCAACAAAAGAAAGTGTTTGTGCAGCTTTAATTGTAGGCAATGTGATGCAGGTGCATCTTATGTTTGTATTATGTTGGGCAGGTGTCACAAGGTAAACAGTGTCAGCCAATATCACATGCTCCATTACTTTCCTTCTTTTTCACATTTTCAATCTTCTACTTTGGAATTGTAATATTAATTCCAAACATTATCAAAGTGCTTTTAAAGTATATTAAGCCTTTTTCCTTTTCATAAGCATTTTTCCTTCGAGTCTGTCCTCAATAAAGTTGTTTTTCTACTTCTCTAGTCCGTCCAAGGTGATGCTGGGGCACATTTTACTTTTTATTGTTATTGTGGTTGTTATTCTTTCTTCTTCAGCTTAGATCTTCTCCTTATTCTTTTGTTACCTGGGGAGCGTTTCATCAAGCGTTTTGTCAGTGATTTTTTACCGACAACTGTTATAAGCTACTAGAATCCTTGCATCTGATTGGCTGAGAGCAAATTTGTCAGTAAAAATCACTGACAAAACACTTGATGAAACACTCCCCTGGTCGCACTCATATTTTCCCTAGAGTGTATACAGGTACACACTCTCAATTAAGATAGAACCATGCATAACCCTTCTCCTCCTCTATACCCCCCCCCCCCCCCCCTACATGTCACAGATGGAATGGACCTTATTTCTACTTAAACGTGTACATTTTGTAATAGTGCAAACAATACTACTGGGCCCTGTTTCATAAAACTTGTCATCAATGACAAGTTGCAATAACTGTTATAAGCTACTGAAATCCTTGCATCTGACTGGCTGAGAGCAAATTTGTCAGTAAAAATCACTGACAAAACACTTGATGAAACGCTCCCCCCCCCCCCCCCCTCCCCGGTTTGTATTTCATAAGGGTCTTCTCAATAGTTCTAAGTCTATTCTCTTGAGCACTGTTAAAGTAAGATATTTCTCACTATTCCCTTATGTATCACTGGTCACTAGAATTTAATATTGAAACATAACAATTCTCAGATTTTCTAACTCGATCAATCCACATAAAAAAAACCTTTAGGTATCATTTCCACTGCCATATAGTGTATGTACTTGTAGCTCTGAAGTGTCAGTTTTTCTTCAAAGTCATTCAAACTATATATAGCAGGGGGTAATTAGGTGAATTCATAATTCATACGAGCCTTACAGCTTATATGAAAAGAGACCAGATAGTGACGTGAATGAACAAATTCTTACACCAATGGAGATATTGACCGGGACAAAGCCGCATACAAAGATATGAAAAGAAGAGATTGATTTTCACGAGGTGAAAGGTACAATTTGACAATCAATGAAGCTTCTTTCTATGAAACTCTATACAGTGTCTGTCCCTGCATTGCTCTCTTTGTTAAGTTTTATAGGCATACCTATTAAAGGTGCATTCGACAAACAAAATTAAGGCAAATCAAGAATAGAATGTAAGAGTGCCAATACAGCAAGCAATTTCTTGATACATGTACTACTAGCACTGTAATATACATAATTTCATATTTGTCTCTCAAAAACTTGTCCTGTACAGCTTTTTAAAGCTGTTTAAATGTTCAAAAAGATTATAAATCATCTTTGGTTTTTACTTTTGCTTTTATTATTTATTTAACAATCAAAATTATTATCATATTCTTCTTTTGAGAGGGAATTTTATATGTGATGTGATTCCATACATGTACCTGTGCTGATTGCAAGTTTAGAAAAAAAGTTACAGCCCATTTTTTTTTCTTTTACACAAAGCACTCAGAAGCATTATAAAAGGGTACAGCCATTCCTGATGTCCCCTTGTTTACTTGTTTAAATCACTGCAACTATGATAAATAATGTGTCCAAATTTCTTGGAGGCAGCTTTTAAGATATTTAACAATCAAAGCAACAACAACAAAAAAAAGTAGGATTTTTTTTTGACAGAAACATAATTTCTATATTCTATGGCAAAAAGAGAAAGCATTCAAACATTTAACCCTTCCATTCCTACATACATTTACATCCCCCCAGTAAAAAAGTAAAGAGAAAGTATTTAGTTGTTTGATATAAAAATTGAATGATTTATTTTCTTAGGAGCCATCTTGGTGACCTATCTTCTTCTTTTGTGTGGTTGCCAATAATTTTATGTCAAGATCAGTCCTACAGGAATGCTGGTTGAGAGCCAGTGAGCTACATGTATGACATTCATTTACTAATCCATATTCTATTTAGATCATACATGTACACATATTTCAGCTATGATTGAATGAAGAATTTTCTGACTAATTTATCTAATCTTTTTTTCATATATGAATATTCTTTTTTTTTTCAAATGCATACATAAATACTTTTTAAGTATCACAGGTTGAAAATAAAAGATCTGTATTTCACAGAAGGTAGGCAAAACATTTCTCTATATATGCACACACCTAATATAACTTTAAAGGCAGAGTATATTGTACTCTGTTGATGGTCCTTTGATCCATATTTGCTTTCTCCATGTAATGAAACATCCTTTTAAATGTAGAATCCATTTTTACGAGTTTTTAATAAATTCAGCCTTCAATATTGTAAAATAGCTGCTTGTATAATTTGTATAGTGCCACTACCTTGGACACTATTTTTTTTTAAACATTAATTCCTTTGCATCTTTCACCTAATAGAATCAGCTTACACAGAAGACATTCCAAAGGTAGCCTTTAGCCCAGCCTCTCAGTCAGATGCCACTGATTCTTATCCAGCATTAAATTACACAAGCACATAATAGCGCCTCCTCCAAGACCTGAGCCACTGAGGTTTATTACTTGGAAACAAAATTTCTCAGCTCTTCACATTCCAATTAAATACCTGCAACATGTATACACCACAGAGAGATGCCAGCTACAGTACAATATTTTGAAAAGGAAGCTTATCCCAGCTCTTTTGAAACAGATCCATGCAAACGATGAGCTCAGACAGATAATCATCCTCTGTTACTTCTTATTTCTCTCCTGATGAAATCCAACACAACAATGGTCCTACTACATGTACTTCTAACCCCGCGTTCAGACTATCCCCCGTTTAGCGGGGATGTCCCGCTAAGTGGGACATCCCCTCGGCAAATGCATAGTGTGTACGCTCGCTGGGACTTCTCCCCGTCTCCCCCCAAAACATGTTGGCTTTTTGGATGGGAGAGCGACCTTGGCCCGTAATCCGATGCATAGTTAGCTAATGTGTTTTATTTTGAGTAATGAGTTTCTCCGAAAGGTTGGTAATCATTTGCAAGGATTGGATTGACAAATTATACATCATTTTAAAGTTTAGGATCTGCTTTTTAAAGATGACGGCGCAAGAAGACCACCAGGCGCTGTACACGGTGCCTTAGAAGCTGTAAATGTAGGTACCGCCTTTGCTGAAACATGTAACCCGTTTGAGCGAGCATAAAGCCAAGAAATCCAATGAAATGGACGAAGAGCACAATTTCATTCATCGTCGTATCATCACAATCAAATTTGATCAAGAACAACAAAGTAATACTCCCACTTTAGTTCTTGAAGAAAACAGTGTACCGGTACAGGCAGATCGTTTGTTGTTTACAAATCACATTTTGGCGCGCTTTATCGCCAGGTCGCGTCCTACAGCGCCATGCACGGTGAACTAATGCACAGACAGTAGTGATTTGTCCCCCGGCTAGCGGGGGATTCGAACATAGTATGGACGCTCGGTCGTAAAAAAGATGAGATCTCTCCCCCTTCCCTGCTAAAGGGGGGGATAGTCTGAACGTCGGGTATAAAGTTAATCCAGTCCTTCCCTTCTTAGGTCACATCCTGGACACTGTTCCTAATGCCAGTCCTCTTTGCTTTATAGTAGCAGGCAGAGCATGAACAAAGTTCCAAAACTATCTATTGTGCTGCCCTTGTCAATAGGGGGCCTGCCTGCCTCGATCCACTACAGTTGAGGTCTTTGATACACAGAGGCACTTCTGTGAATAGGGCTATTATTATCTCCTGGGTGCTAAGGTTCCATTCAGGTATGTACTGTTAAGAGTGGGTGCCTCTCAAGCTCAATGGATCGTCATTCAGGAGTCAGTCACAGAAAAAAACCTGATCAGAGAGATATATACCTGTTGTATAATCTTTGGAAAGCTGATCAGAGCTGTAAGGCCAAACTAGTCACACCTACGCAATAATGATAACTAAACAGTTACATTTGTTGGACAATAGTGAAATATATCCCATACATGTTTCGTTCATTTATATTCTACAAACTTCAAAGACTACATATGATGTACATGTAAGACGCAGCTTTTTATTCAAAGCCCAACTCTGTACACATGTTCTAAATTCTTCAGGGCTGTGGAAAAGTAAGTTGTTTTGCTGAATCTCTTAGATGCATGGGAAACCATAAAAAAATGCATGATTGCTCTGGTGAATTCCTTATGAGGTTTGTGAACCTGGGCCCCGTTTCATAAAACTTGCTTTCATTAACAACTGCCTCATTTCTATGACAAATTCACTCTCAGCCAATCAGATTCAAGGATTTCAGTAGCTTATAACAATTGTTGTAACTTGTTATTGATAACAAATTTTACGAAACGGGGACCACAACTGACACAATTCCAATATTTCTGATTTCTACTTCAAGCTACCCAGGAGGCTTTAAGCCATTTTACATGTAGATCTAGCTGTCTTGAAACATAAGACATTGAAAGGCATGAAGATCAGAAGTAGGCAGCCTGGGAATGGTGTTTAAACACAAGTTATTATTGCTGAAAGTTTTCACTTAACAACAACCACTGAATCTTATTGCTGCCCTCTACTGACCATTTACCGTATAATTTTGTAAATGTTATATCTTATGATGTCATAATGAGAAACATGTATGTGCATCAATTACTGAAAATGCCACTGTTCCCTGCAACTCATGAAAATAAGATTCCCTGATTTTGCCTTGATGGAGTAAGAAAATTGCAGGACTGATAATAAAAGAAAAATAATGAGAGAACAGATAAGTGAAAGTTTGAGCAGAAAAGGGTAATAAATAAGAAAATCATGAAATTTTGATGTTGTAAACAATCAAACACAAATTGGCAACTCCTTGACGCATCTATCGAGCTACTGTCCCATTGATATGTACTGAAAATTTCATTTATTTCCATTTTCTTAGTTGTTGATGATGGACATGTAGATCTGTTTCCTACAGGGGTTGTGTAAAAACATATGTGCAATGATTTTTAAATATTTCCTTCAGAGAAAAAAGAATTTATAATTTTTTTTAACAGATCAAATGGGAAAGGACCTTGCAAGATAAAATGTATGTCACGAGTTGCCTATTTGTATTTGATTGATTACAATTTAAAAAATTAATAACTTTCTTATTTTTTATCAGATTTTGCTCAAATTTGCACTGGTCTGTTCTGGGCACTCTTGCATTTAAATTTGCATTTAAACGCAACTCGAAAAAATCAAACACAAGTCCAAAATTGATTGGTTGAAAATTGAGTTGCATTAAATTGTTTGAGTTGTGTTTAATCGCAACTTTTTATGCAAGAGGGCCCTGTGTTTATTTTATATTTTATTTTTTGGTGCTTTTGTTAAAATAAACTTGATAGCAGGATGGACTTCACATTTAAATAAGGCATTTTACACATGAAAAGCCCCCCAAAAGACAATCATCCACTGAATACGCTGTTTGGACATGAGACAAAATATATTAAGAGACTGACTACTTTTTTTTGGGGGGGGGGGCAATGAAATTCCCTTATTTTCCCTCATCTGAGTGATTCCCTAACTTTTCCCTAACTTTTCCCTTACTGGGAAAAGGGAATACCTTCATTTTCCAGGTTTCCATTGATTTTCAACTGGGAACCCTGTTACATACATTGTATATATTTACTAGTTTTATTTCCTCATAAATTAAAAAAAAACACAAAATGGCTGTACTATAAAGGGCTTGGAAAAGGTCCATGACCATTTGTTAGGGGTAGGCATCATTTGATTTTACTCCATGAGCCTAAAATGGGACCCATACTTATACTGCCAATCTGTTCAGAATGAAAGCCTGGCAAAAAAAAGGGTCTGAAACAGAGAGATATGACAGCGCCTGAAATTAGCATGAGAACAGGCATCTCTGATTTTGCAATGTGCATGATCCATAAATACGGGTTAAATAATGATTAACAATAATAACAAGGTTTCAAGATATGAAAAATTAAATGATAAACATGTTTCATGAAAGGTATTTATATGGCATGTTCAATAAAGAATATATGCTAAGAATATGTGGGTCATGTCAACTTTCAGTGTAGTTAAAACTGGTAAGTCTGTTATTTATTCATCAATGCCTATAGTTGCTGACATAGATTCATACAACATGCATAGATCCAGCACTTGCTTAGAAGAGAAAAAAATGCAAATCGTAATGCAGAATATTTGAAAAAGATCTGTCATCAGTAAAGTCTCTCTATTTATTATAGTCCAGTTCATCTGATAAGGCAGGTGGATGGGGTAACATGGGATTGCAGGTTGTTGTTCAATCTGCTTCTCTCCAACCGTTCTTCAAATGTAATCAACTCCAACTGTCTGTGAATGTAAGGGTCACCTTTTTTGCTCAGGATTCATCACCAAATCTCCAACCATCTCCTTATACTCTGACTTCAAAAGCTGCTGTCTCTCATCATAAAGAATTTTCTCGGTCCTTCCTCAAATTCTCCTCACAAAGAATGTCCAAGGAAACAACATAGATACACTGAAGAAAGCTTTATAACAAGCTTCTCTTTTGCTTTCTTTCCATTTGAAGACAATACCACATATAGGCTTTCCTTTTGTAGATGAAGAGGAAACATTGGAACAAACAAAAGGTAAGATACAAACAGACATGCAAAACGCAAAGATACACAGTACAAGTACATAAACACACAAATTTGGCAATTAAAAATAGTTCTTACCATTATCATAGAGTGGTTCTGCAGAAGATGGCACCTTCTTGATGTGGTCAGGTTTTGGGTAGAGAGGTCCACACTCTGGAGGCCAGAAAGGGCCATCCAATGAAAGTATCACTCCATTCTTATCCATATACTTTCCATTTCCAATCTTCCTGAGCATCCCTTTGCCTTTCCTCATGGCTTCCTTGAATCCAGCACTGGTAAAGCGATGGAAAGTCTTTCGTCTGATCTCGGTAATAGTTCTATCTTCTTCAGTGTCTGTATCTCTACCTTTGCCTTCCACGGTTCTTTGCCCTTCCCTAGTCAACGCAACACTTGCACTCCTTGATCGAGGCCTTGCTGACTTGCAAGCCAATTCATCCCTCTCCTCTTGAGTCCTATATTCAATTTGGTTGCCATTCACATCCAGGTAGTTGCCACTTTTGCTACCACTTCCATTGTAGTCAGTGTACTGGTTATTGTAGATCTGGCGCTCAAACCATGTGGGGCTGGCGGGGTTGTCAAAGTACATGAAGGAGGAGTTGATGTCGTTCCAGGGGAATTTCTCTTTGAGAGATGGCAAGGTTTGGGCATGGTTATCACACTCCTCCAGGGACAGGGACCTGAAGAAATAAAGGATGTCGTTGATCAGAGCAGTATTGAGTAAATGCAAAAACAGACACTAAAAGTGGGTAATACCAGATCCAGATTCATGCAGAATAAACTGTACATTTAAAAAAAATTGTGCACAGTGCTTTTGTTTGATCCATTAATTATATGAAAACTTCTCATTCTTTGTACATTAGCTTATTGAAATCTCTTTGCACCACTTCAAGGAACCATGCCTACATGAATGCTTATCAAACAAAGTCATAAGTATTTTTTCAGTATAAAATTTTGAGTGCATTCTTTTCTGGCATCCTTCTCTTCCTCTTTGTTTCATCTTCAGGAACTGTTTATTCATGACTGAAACTTCATGTATGGTCCGAATTCACGAAGGAGGTTAACATTACCCATGGTCTAAACCATGGTTTAAACCTCGACCGTGGACTA
This sequence comes from Heliocidaris erythrogramma, assembly GCA_025617745.1. Lineage (NCBI taxonomy): Eukaryota > Metazoa > Echinodermata > Echinoidea > Camarodonta > Echinometridae > Heliocidaris > Heliocidaris erythrogramma. The sequence goes on from CM046856.1 coordinate 31,966,547, forward strand.
AAATTAGCGTAAACAAGCGTGTGTAAGCATATCACTGCCCGCTCATTGGACATAAGGACACACGCTTTAGGTTTAAACCATGGGTTAAAATTAACCTTTTCGTGAATTTGGGCCTTTGTGTCTACTTTACATAAACATACGCATTTGCAATTCATAATAGCATTGTCAGTATTCTGTTGCGAATACACCTGCTCTACATGTATTCAGAACTGTACTAGCACTGACATGGAAAAGAAATATAAATTATTTTGAACTACATATTATATAGCTTCCTCTAATACAGAAGATTTAACACATGAATACGTCAATCCCACCTCTTATTTTCTTCCTTCTTTTTCTGCTGTTGACTTCTAAGACGAGCTTTATGTTTGTTTCTCCTCATTCTCTCCAGGGGTGGAGTCTCCAGGGCATCTCGGACTCTCCTCTCCAGCTCCTGCTCAATCTGCTCCTGGATGTTCTGCTTCCATACATCGGGTTCTGAATCACAAACATTTCAACAATACAGAAATTATACCAATGTGATCACATTGTCAAAGTCACAAAAATGAGGAAGATTGTGCGTTTCATTTAAACATCACAAATCCAAATGATGTGACCACTTGCGTAATATCAGCAGTTAACTTTACCATCAGTATATGGAGGTGTCGTTGTATAGTGGTTCATTCACTCGACTCTTAATCAAAAGGTTGAGGGTTCGAATCCCAGCCCGGCACTAACATCCTTTGGCAAGACATTAATCCACATTTGCCACTCTCCACCCAGGTGTAAATGGGTACCCGATATGCTTGAGCGCTACATATTTGGCTGCTAATATAAGCTATGACCGGGGTAATAATGAAGCGCCAGGAGCGTCACAACGTGACGGACATGAGCGCTATACAAGAAGCCACCATTATTATCAGAAGGTTTCAAAATTCTAGTGAGAAACTTTAAAACAAATCACTACATACTCCAATCCCACTTCATTCAACAGGCCTAAAATACAGCTGCATTTTCTGTATTCCTCAAATTGGCTACTTGGAGGCAGTGTGCAATCAAACTTACTGGATAGCTAGGTCTCCAATGATAGTGACAAATTCATCCCAGGAGTGAAAGTTACTGCATGTATTATCAGCTGCCATATTTAATCTCTCATACTGTATGCAAAACTACATGAAGCTGCATGATCCTGGAACTAGCCAGCATCCTCCAGAGGTATGAAGGACAAACATTTTCCTCAGCCGGGAAGTATATGCTGGTAGATTACACATTCAAATGATGATAAAATAACATGTAACAGTTACAGGTCATGAAGAACCAATCATAACAGTATGAAGAATTAAATCGTATATCTCGGGACACTGCACATAATCTCTTGACAATCCTCAAGAAACCGAAAACATCACTGAGAGCAGAAATCACATGACAAGGTGGGTATCTCTCAGACAATGCAGAATGGAACAAACTTAGAACTGCACATCTTCAACTGTCCATAGCAGTATTTCAAGGTGATGTTGGTGGCATCAGGCGTCTATCAAACATTGCAGGAAAGTTCTACCAAAGTCGTGGCACAACAACACAACTTCAGCCAATGTATTTTTGTAGTAGTATCTGTACTTGTGGCTATTTATTTCAAGCTTCACTGCATTGCAACAAACCCCATGGAAAATACAGTCACATTCAAAGTTCAAACATGTATCACAGAAACATCTTGAACATTTATGGATTCCTACAGAGTCCTGTCAGGACAGCATGTCACAAAACAATGAACAGCACAAATGTCATCCATCAATACTTTAACTCAGTCACACACTCAAACAGTATAGGTCTCGACATCTGTTTTTCCTGGCAGGTCTTGTTCTGGCATAGGTTCTGGTAACAACTGCAACTGTTTGAAATATCTCAACCCCTTCTCCACACACTGCAAGTAAAGCCACCGTTTACATGCTGTCTACAAGTAATGTTTACCTTCTGGTTCTAAATAATCATACAATGTTTCAGAGGAGTCTAGAAGCCACATTGATGATCAGTCAAACATCAATATTAGGACAAGACAGGGGAGAGAAAGAGGCGTTGATTTGTAAATGGTGTGACTTGTGAGACAGCATATACATTCTGTTTAGCAGAGATTAGCAGAGAGATAAAATGGATTCTATGTTGGATTAGACCAACCTAGGACCAGCCCAGGATCAGTTTTGGACCAAGGCTTAAGGATGTGAAGGGACAGGTATAATGGCTAAGGTATACACTTCCACATTCCTCCAACATCTATTACCTAAGTACTCTGGATTCCAGGCCAAAGGAATTTTCTTTCTTCTTCAGGGAACAGTGAAAGTAGGTTTAATTGAACTAGAGTAAATCCTCTCTCACTGCAAGTGATATGTCCTCAAAGAGCACTCAGAGGAAACATTAATTTCAAGGCTCGGTAAAACTGATTTGAGTCTTACTGTCATTAAGACAGTAGAAAACCTTATTCAACCTTGAGTTAAAGCTAACACTGAAACAAACTGCCTTATTTTCATCTTTGCTGTAAAAAGAAAAGTACATGTATCTACATGTAAGCCCTACATGTACGTTGAGCAATGATACTATTACACCAAACTACAAAATTAAATGTTATTCTCTTTTAATTAAATAAGGATTTCTGGAGAAAAATAAATTAATATGAACGGCTATGAGAGAGTGACATGTGCAGCTTCCAGGTGAGATAGTACCCTACCCCACCCCCCCCCCCTTAAAAAAAGAGAGAGTTTTTACTATAGGTATGGTGTATACATCTAGATTCCGAGTATCCCTAGGCTCTACAATACATGAAAATGATATGCATAGTCCTGGTAACAATCAGGTACAAATTAATGCTAAAACTTGAAGCATACGAAGAGCACCATCTGGTGTTCATAATGTGCAATGTCTTCAAGTGTCTTGTGTCTTGTGTCTTGTGATTTTTACTGACAAATTTGCTCTCAGCCAATCACATGCAAGGATTTCAGTAGCTTATAACAGTTATTGCAGCTTGTCATTGATGACAATTTTTATGAAACAGGGACTTGGTACTGCACAATATGTTTGAACAATTTCTTTTTGTACATGTATGTGGATTTGTGCTTCACCAATGCTCCAGTTTTAACATTATTATAAACATCTGAAATTTGTAATCTAATGACTCAAAATTGGATACGACAACATCAGCGCAATTTCGAAATTTCATAATGGTTGGCAGGTATACATGTACCATAATCTATAATGATGATGAAGTCAATGATAGCCACTATTAAACGAAAATGTAAAGTGCTTTAAAGTGAGACACCACTGAGTTACAACACTAAATCTTTTTTCTTTTTATTATCTCTATATTTAAAGAAAAAAAACATGAAGTTCCATTTACCTTTATCTTTCATGAGCAGCTCCTTCTTCTTGTTAGACAATTGTTCTATTTCATCTCTCAAAGATGTTGTGCTTCTGCAGGAGTAGGGCCTTTCTTTAGCTGCTCGAAACAATGAAAACATCTTGTTATGATAACAAATTAATGTAGACAAATTTCCTTATTTCTAAGAAAGGAAGTATATATTTTATTGTTTGTTTAAATGAACCAAAATATACTGTATGTATTGGGTTATTCATCTAGAATTTCTATTCTTTAAAAAAAAACACATCTCATTTTACTATGACAAACTCATAAAAGCTGGGAGTTCTCATTTCTCTTCTGCTAATAACAGTACTCTCTACCTTCAACATACATCCAAGTATTGTACTGAAATGTGTTCCATCCATATGTGAAGTCATAAGAACATTTTCATTTATCATCTAATTGTCTGCCAGAATAGGACAGAAACAGCAAAGGGGTGGCAACAGCTTTCTATTGACAATACATGTGCATGTCTCATTTAAAAATCGAAGCATTTTGATTTATCGCTACACAATAAGAATTTGAATGAGAAAATAAATATGAATACCTGGTTTTGAAATTGTTTCCTTTCCTCTCGTCTGCATCATCTCTCCTCCGAAGCTGTCACTCAGCTCTTCAGTCGCTCCGCTGCTCATCCCAGCTCCTCCTTCTCCATCCCCTCCTCCTCCTCCTCCTTTCCCATCTTCCTTCATCTCAGGAAGGTAATGTAGATCAGTTTCTCATAATCAAATGCATTAAGGTCACCATACATGACGTTTGTCCTCATCGCTCCTTTGTTCAAATCTCATGTACGCAAAATGTATAAAGTCATTGCATTATCACTACATGGTTTACATGTCTACGGATGTGATTCATTAGCTTTCGATGTCTGCGACTAACTTAATACTGTCCTTTTATACTTGTTTTTTTTTATCATTGAGGGCAGGTACAAAACATCCAATAATTTGATTTCTGCTGACAATAAGGAGAGGTTTGTTCAAAAGTGTTCATTGCTCAGGTGATGTTCGTGAGCATCTGATGAAATGCCTAGGAAGAAAAGAAACAAGATAATGTTGGACATCATTTTAAGTATACAATGTAAGCTAAAATGTCTGAGCATGCTTGAATAAAGTGTACTACATCTATTATAAAGAGCACTATTTTAAAACCATATCTAGGGACCAAAATAATTACACATTTTTTTAAATTTTCAATATGGTAGGCAATCTTTAAATGTTGTGTTTTAATCATAATGTAGATCAGTGATTTCCATTAGATTATTCAAACATATCAGTTTAAATCACAGATCACCCTTTAATTTTCTTTTTATAATGATCTAAATCAGAATTATTCTGCCAACCTTGATTATTGAAATTATGTTTTCAAATCAACATAAAAACAAACAATCAAAGTGTTTGGAAGCTTCTTGTGACCTCATCAGCTCATTCTTTTTGGCTGTAATAAATTTATGGGGTCATCCCTATAGCTAGAAGGTCCGATAGTTAGGGGGTCCGATAGACCGACACCCAATAGATAGAAAGTTCTATAGACCGAATCGGCAGGAGGGTCCGATAGTCCAAAGGTTCTATAGACCGAATCGGCAGGAGGGGCCGATAGTCCGAAGGTTCTATAGATCGAATGACCAACGGGTCCGATAGTCAGAAGGTACGATAGATAGAAGGTTTGATAAACCGAATGTACGAGAGGGTCCAATAGACAGAAAGTTCTATAGACCGAATCAGCAAAAGGGTTCGATAGTCCGAAGGTTCAGTAGAAGGTCCGATAGACCGGCAATAAATACGTAAAAAGGGTAAAATAATGGATAAAATGATACGTGGGTAAAAAATAAGTGGTTAAAATAAGTGGGGGCGTTCCAACCAAATAAAAAGCAACAAAGGAAGGGGTTGAAAAGGAAAGAAGAAAAGAAAAGAAATGAAAAGAAGAGAAAAAGAAAAGAAGAAATCAGAAAGGAAAGAGAAGAAAACAGAAATTCAAAACTTCGCTCACTAGCATTATTAGGGTTATTTACCAATGCCCATTATATTTTCATTACTGATATTAGTTATTAATATAATCGCCATATTTATGTATATAAACCAATGCCAATTATATATTAATAAGTCATATTATTCTTATGGAAGTTGTTTGGTCTGCATCTTGAATCTTTAGCTAATGTTATGCTATTTTTCTACTCAAAGAATGTTAACAACGTAACTGAAAAGAATCGACCGGCAAGTTGACCTAAAGGGGCTAAAGAGATGAATTTTCAGAAATAATGGCCTGTGACAGTCTCTTCCCAATATGAGAACGGAAGATGCCGATGACATGTTACACAGATTAAGAGAACGGAATAACAATACACTAGAACCTATTCTCAGGATACACAATTCTTATTTTTTTCTCTCTCGTTCGCTCGCTTTGCTCGCTCATACAATCAAGAAACTAGGCCTAGATTGTTTCGTGCAGCAAGCACCTCTTACGTCCTGCAGCAACAAGAAGCCCGAATATCTCAATATTCGGGCAGTAAGGTATCCGACTATTCTCGAATTCCCCCCCCCCCAAAAAAAATGGTATAATTTACCCGACAGAGTCCACAGACTAAAATTTGCCACAGGGTAGTATAATGGGTGTAGTCGGTGAACATTCCAAAAAGGATAAAAACTGACATCATAGCTGGTAGGAAAATATCACCTGACAACCCTCAAAAAAAAAATGGAAATGCCCCCCTCCCAAGAAGGTGGTAGGGCCTAATTGAAACAATTTCATTTTTATGGGTCAGAATCTTTTGTTGTCAGAATCTTTTGTTACTTTTAATGAAAATTCAACTATAAAGTGTGCACCCCATAAGATTTCTTTGTTTAAAAAATAACACTGTTAGAAGGGGACGCCCTTTCCTCAGCTTGCTCCACTAGGGAAAAATGCTTCGGACATGATGGGCCTCGGGACTTTAGTGTGCACCATGTACGTTATTGTCGGTCTATCGGACCTTCTAACTATCGGACCCCTACTGAACCTTCGGACTATCGGACCCTTTTGCTGATTCGGTCTATCGAACCTTCTATCTATCAGACCTTCTGACTATCGGACCCCGTTGGACATTCGATCTATAGAACCTTCGGACTATCGGACCCTTCGCCGATTCGGTCTATAGAACCGTCTGTCTATTGGACCCTCTCGTACATTCGGTCTATCGAACCTTCTATCTATTGGGTGTCGGTCTATCGGACCCGCTAACTATCGGACCTTCTAGCTATAGGGCTGTAACCAAATTTATACGACTACTGGTCCAAGTTAAAGGCAATTACGAGTTAATTAATTTGTTAAAGATCTATGATATACTCAAATAAATGAAAATGCAACATTATGAAATTTAAGCCCATGAAATTTACATACAAATACTACAATGGTCATGAACCCCTTCTGTGAATCCCGTCGAAATTGAAAAATATTGCTTTTGACCGAGAATGGAAGATATTTCATACCCATAACGATGAAACAAAGCACCATACACCCAAATAGCACTTGAAAGTTCACTGAGGACAACTGTTACGAAAAACTTGTCAGTACAGAAAGAGTTAACACAATATCACTCAAATTGTCTATTCTTTTAAAAATCAAAACATGTTACGCACATAATTTTCTGTAAATATTATCTGTAAAGAATATTCATTTGAATAATTAAAGTCGACACTAGAATTCACCTTTTTCTGATATCTCTCATTATCCTCTCAGAGATGACTTGTTCATAATGGCTCCAGCCTGGATATTATCTACGCGATGGCTACATCCTTCTCTGATGGTTCCTTACATCATCAATATCTATAAGGGAAGGATTGACATGGGAAATAAGAATGATAGTACAATAACAACAACAAATGTCAGGATGTTGGTTTTGCAGGTCCAATTTTGTTGATTTATGATATGTACCCTTTTGTTAGAATTGCTGCCAAACAATGTACATATTATGAGGTCAATTTGGCGACTATGCAACCGATGACGCTCTGTCAATCAAGCATATTAGACACTGCCCACATTTCACATGCTGAGCTGACGTCACATCAAACGAATGAAATGATTGGCTCACTGAGTTTATCGGATAGGTCTGCCAAGAAAATCGCACTGAGAGCAATGGCACTGAACTTAGAAAATCAGTGCTGAAGACTCATTATCATAAATCAGTGAAATGGGACCTGCAAAACCAATATCCAATACCTTGTCTACACGTATCTAAACTTAAAGGGACAAATCTGAGAAAAAGTTCTTATTTTCCTTATTGGTGACCAGCCCTTCATTATGTTTTTAGAGACACATGATAAATAATACAATCAGAGGAGCGTTTCATCAAGCATTTTGTCAGTGATTTTTACTGATAAACTGTTATAAGCTACTGATATCCTTGCATCTGATTGGCCGAGAGCAAATTTGTCAGTAAAAATCACTGACAAAACGCTTGATGAAACGCTCCCCTGGAGTGAATCTCAGTATGTCCAGAAGCGAAGCTATAATTAGAGGATAATTCGAACACATCGTATCAGTTGGTATTTTGGGGACAAAGGTTCTACGGTATCAAATGTTCTTCCACAAGCAATACAACCTCCCAGCATTTCTCAGCAACAATGAAAGCCATCATCATCTTCCAACTTTCAATGAGTGCTCAAAAGCCTCTCAGCTAATCAAATTAGACATTAAGTTATCAGATTCGTTCTCACTAAAATGACACTCTACATTACTCGTAAATTGAATTTACATGCATGTACAGAGAAAAAAGACAATATCAAACCCAATGGATATAATTACGTTTTGACTCCTGTCCCAATTAAGTTACATGTAAATGTATCTCTGACAAAGTATTAACAGGTTTAAGGGAAAGTCCACCCTGATTACAAGTTGGTTTAAAAGAAGCAGAAAAATTGAAGAAAAAGATCAGTGATGGTTTGAGCAAATATGATAAGAAATAAGAAATGTTATGAATTTTTGAAGTTGCAATCAATCAAACACAATTAAAAAACAATAGGATAATCTGCATACACTTAAAATATGAGGTAATATTTATTAGAACAGCAAACAGAATGTTAGATTTCTTGTACATTGTGCCTAAATACTTTGTTGCTGAGCAACACTAGCATTCTTCCAATCTGTTTGCAACTATACGTTATCAGATTCGTTCTCACTAAAATGACACTCTACATTACTCGTAAATTGAATTTACATGCATGTACGGGGAAAAAAGAGAATATCTATCCCAATGGATATAATTACGTTTTGACTCCTGTCCCAAGTTACATGTTATAAGGGAAAGTCCACCCTGATTACCGTTGAAGTTGGTTTAAGAGAAGCAGAAAAATTTAAGAAAAAGATCAGTGAAGGTTTGAGCAAAAGTGAAGTTGCAATCAATCAAACGCAAATTGCCAACAACAGGATAATCTGCATACACTTAAGATAAGAGGTAATATTTATGAGAACAGCAAACAGAATGTTAGATTTCTTGTACATTGTGCCTACTTCGTTGCTGAGCAACACTAGCATTCTTCCAATCTGTTTGCAACTATTCCTACACTGTATGAAACAGCTAGGGTGACTACATGTAGCTCAAGAAAAAACAGAATACATGTACTGTACAAAATTAATACAAACAGGCAACGTATCTTGACTCTCTTGTATAAAATCTACAATCTTGTGTGCACATAAATACTTTACACTGGAGTGTGTATTGATCCAGTTTGATTGGATGGTTGGTTGCTTAGATACAGTATGCTACCTGCCTTTAATGTGTGTGCACAAAGTATACCTAATTGAGTTGTTTAAGCATTATATTAGGAGAGCTAATAAGGTGGAAGGTTTGTTGTAATTTTCTATCATGGAGTTCAGCTCTCCAAACGTTCTGTTTATAATGAGAGTCATATTTGCACAATTTATTAATGTTGTACATACATGTACCAGTATTCAATTCATTGCCAACAAATGACACATGTACAAAATGTAATGCACATGAACATGTTCTTCACACAATTGAAAGGGCCTATTGAGCTTCGAGACCAAAAAGAATAACTCTTAACATAATATGACATCAGTGAAATACTCATGATACTGAAAATTTGATTCTGACAATTCTCCTTCCAATACTTCTAGATCTACTTTACGCAAGTATCAATCGCTAATTCTTTTTTAATATCTACTTGAACATTGTAGGAACCTGTTTTCTTATCTCGTTCTCATTCTTCTCTTTTTCCATGTTCTCAACTATTTTTACTTTAAATCTACTTTCATTAAATCTTCTTCCAACGAAAACCATACTGTAGTCTTACCCCACTATCAAGTCTATGCATGGTATATTAGAAACTTGCTATAAAAAGAACTCTATCACAAGATTCCTGATACATGTATCATGCAATTTTGCTGGCCCCTGGTATTTATATTCTTTTGTTTTTTATCCTGATAAGGAGATTCCTGATATAACAAGGTAATTTTCATGGTCCCAAGGTCCCAAGGTCCCCATTACAGTGAGTTTCCACTGTATCATCTATTTCTAATCAAGTCACAATATTCTTCACAAAGAGACAGTACAACCCCTGCACACTAGCTAGGCCACAATATGACGTTCTGAGAAGTAAGCGCTAACACTGATAACTGATACACAATTGAGATGCAAGGTGTCACAAAATTACAATTCCTCTTATGTTCAGAGTTCTAATGATATTGTAAAACAAGGTCAAGATGAGTTGTGCTATTGAAAAGAAAACATCGGAACAAAACTTAATAAATACACAGAACTTGTTTTCTCATATCAACGAAACAGCAAGATCTATGACGTATATGCGATTGTTCCATGGTCAATATTTGGGGTAACCTCGCTAGTCATAACGACCGCTATTCATAAGGACCACTTAATCATAAGGACCGCTATCCATAACGCGTGACTAAATGAATAGCGGTTTTATATGAATAGCGGTCATTATGAATAGCGAGCAGACCCGCAATTTTCTACCCTACATGTACATGTAACTGATTTGTTGAATTTAATTTGAACGGATCTGAGGGAAATGTTCCCCTTACCATGCTCAAACTGAACTTAATTTTTTAAAATGTAAACATTGCATTCAAGGCAAAAATGTGACTGTTAACCCCATTTGTTTACTGCCACTTAAAACAACTTGCCATTTATCTTAATGATGGTACAATGTACATTACCAAAGGTGATTACACGGAGTATTGAATATTGACAGGGTTTGTAAGGTCGAATATCTAAGGAAACTGAGGTTATTTCATTCCATGCTTGTTTGAATGAGAGAATTGTAACAATCAAATGCCCTACAAGTTTTGCCCAAACATCAATTCACATTGTAATTCAAAGAATGGCTGGCAAGGCTGGCAAGGCTGACCAATTTAGGCTCAAAGGTGACAAGAGTCAGACACAATTTACACAAATCAATGGAGGAAAGAAGAATGGAAGATCAATGCCTAATAGTTCTCTAATTCGAAAATTCCCTCTTAATATAATGTACATTGTCACTAACAAGGCCTTGCAATGACAAAGATGTGTTTATGAGCATGATTGGCCCAACATTTATTGATTAATATTGACTTTTTTTTGTAAATGAGTGATGACAAAGAATTCGCAACAGACAAAAGTCTTCTCTTGGGTAATGTTCTTGATATGGAAGGATCATTTGTGTCAGATCTGCAGTAAACAATAAAGCTCTATAACATCAAGGTTTCAATATTAATGCAGCAATGACATGCCTTAATGGTACGAAGAGGTTGGAAACCGCAGCCTTGTTACACACACCAATTAAACCACAAAATGAAGGAGGGTGCAGGGATTTGAAAGCACCACAAATTTCCTGTAATCTATCTCAGCTAATTAGAGCACTTTTATTTCAAAGCTCATGTTGTATTGATAAACCCCATTAAAAGATGAATTATCATAATTCTTTGAGAAGAGATGGGAAAAAAAGTAAGATAAATCTCTTTATGTCTGACTTGTCTTCTTTGTCTAAAGTGATGTAACAAGATAGACAGAAAAATAAATCACCTTCACATCGAATGAGCTTTATTTTCCCCTATCTTCGATGTTACAATGTGCATGGACATACATGTAAATGCAAATGAACCTGACCTGATCGGACAGACATTTGACAAATTTTGAAATTTGAACAGAAAATTGTGAAAATAAGTATTTAATTGAAGAGAGCTATTTAAGTTTCATTGTGAAGAGCATCACTGAAGGAGTCGAAATTTGATAAAATTTGGTTGCCATGGTCGCCTACTAAAATTGTAATCCATAAAATATTTAATGTCACGGACGGAGAAAAATGCCTACTCTGAACCCATCAGGCTGAGATGTAGGCTTACAAAGAGAATACAGCTTGTGCAGGTTATATCAGTGACAAAAGAATACCAGTATATCAACGATGTGTGCTACTGTTCAATTTGTGCACATCTTGTGATGTCTGCCACTCTCTGCCATCAACAATAAATTGAAATTCTATCACATAATCCTGCTTATCCATTCATCCCCTTCTGACAATAAGAAACCACGCTGGTGGCATTTTGTTTGGCATCCGATCTTTTCAACCATTGGATATTAACATCTCTTTAAAATGAATGGAATATTGCTTTGTACTTCAAAATTAAAGTTTCCTCCCTTTTATAATTGTAAGGGACTCTGTAATGCAGGTTTTCTTTTTTATTTATTTCTTCCTCTTTTTTAAAGGGAAATCCGAACTTTGTAATAATTTGATTTGTGTGAGAGCAGAAAAATCAGAGAAGCAGACTGGAGAAAGTTTGAACAAAATCGGACAAAAAGAAAGTTGATTTTTTTTTAAAGTTGTAATTAATGAGAATTTAAAATTGGCCAAATCGGTACAGTCACTGTGATGTAGTGGTGGGCAACTATCCCATTGGATTGACCTGTAATATCTTAATGTATTATGCGTACTACACTATTCCTAATCAGGTTTGTCCAGTAGAAACACGTGTCAAACACTTTTCGTCTACAAACTACAAACTTTGTGGATGAGTGGTGTACCATTCCTACATTTTCCCCTTTTTTCTCACTATACTGCATATACTGTACATTGCTAGCTAGAATGCGTGCAGGTTTCTAGACTTTCATGCCTCTGTGTTCCAGAAAATTCAGTGTCATTTCTCGATTGTCTTTTACTACCAGGGAGATGAGTTTTCCATTTTACAACGCGAGAAGTCAGTGCATCACACTTGGCTAATGCCAACCATTGCCATGGCAACATCATGGCTACTCACATGACAAGTAGACCGCAGATGGACTGTATACCATTGCCATGGTAATGGGTGTCTAAGGTCAAACCACTCAGAGTACAATGTACAAGCAGGCCTTCCGTGTCCTGAGACATGCAAATCAATCACGTCTTTTATGCTTTCTGATTTAAGTGAGGTCTTGCTTGAAGGTGGTACCAATTAACATGTAGGCCTCCACATAATCTTACCCAAGTACTTGTTCAAACAAAACAAAATGAATGTCCATTGTCTATATATATATGTTGAATTATTCAGCTGGGAGTCAGGCATGAACATACATGTAGGCCTAAATAAAAACATTTTTACCCAGCATGAAATGTGCATGAATATTCTAACTGTACCCAGAATAAATAGAGACCCCCCAAAAAAGTACAGAGCAAGTGAAATTTAAAAGTTTGAGAGGCACAGAAAACTCCAATTTCTAACTTTTAAACTCCATTGTATCATGTATTGTAAATGAGTTTGCCAATGTTTATTCTCTGATCATATGGTCAGCAACTTGTAGGGTTTTAACTGTTTGACACAAAATTTGTCTGCTCCTACATGTAAATTAATTGTTTTTGTCTTTAAAGTATACACTAATATAGAATACGTACTGTACATACCACACATCCATGGTTCTCCAAACGATGCAAATGGGACTTGGGTTAACTTCGACACTGTGAAACATGCATTACCGGTAATTGATCAAGCTCGCAGAATGTCACAAGCATCGATCCAACAAACGTATTCAAAAAGTACTCATTACTTCATTTACTGAATCCCATCACTAACTGAATCGCACAGAAGACAGAAGTCATATAAGTGGTACCCTTGTTTAACATACCCTCTACAAGCCTGTGCAGACAGACGTCTTTCAATCCCACTGTCCATTCTTCTTATTAGCAACTGAAAGCGAAGAAACCAACATTCCCTTCTCTATTGATCACACTCAAGGCTTAGACAATGATAGGGAGCCAGGGCAAGCTTAGGCTGTACAAATATCATGGTTTAATCCCCAATCGACGACTGTAGAGGGAAAGTGTTGTGACTACAGAGTGCTTGAATGAACGGAATGAAAAGCTTGGATTCTGATGAAACCGCGTCCCTTGTTGGCTACTAAAAAATTTCTTCTCTAAACAAATCTCATAGAAAGATTCATATCATTCCATACATGTATGTGCATGTTGCAAAATTGTACTGATAACTTATGCTGTAACTGATCATTATGTTCCTCTTGGACTTTGATTCATTTGCTAATATGCTACAGCCTACAAGATTACTTTAAAGTTGATCCATGCCTGTGTCCCTTCAGGCAGATCTAATCCTGAAAAAAGGCTTAATATACACATGTTCAAAATCCATGTCGACACCCCATATGTTCTTTATGATAATATGTCTGGAAAAGCTTAAAAACAAGAAGTTTAAGAGCCTAAAACTGGCATCCATTAAGATAACTGTTTCACAAAAACAAAGGAAAAAATATTAGTCTCCCCCCCCCCCCCCCCCCCCCCCCCCCGGAATGAATTAAGCCAGAGCTAAATGTGAAAAACCTAGCTATGTCATGATCCAAGCAGTCAACTTCAGCATACATCTGTACAAATGTATGCTAATGCTTGGTTGCCAAATATGATGCACCACGCGGTACCCCGGGGTAGCGTTGTACCCCGGGGTACCACGTTGTGTAGCGCCATCTCACGTCCACTCGAGTACAACCCCAGAGTTATGAATGCAGTGCGTGTACGTAGTCACAATGCATGTTAACAGTGCAGTGTTATTATGCATGGTGTGCATCATGGTGTGCATCATGGTGTGCATGCACTGTAGTGCTGCTCGCGCGCTAGCTGCTAGCGTTAGCTCCCGCGGCTTTAAAACTTGATTTTATTTCACTTCTTCCTAAAAAACATCACTTCATCGTTACTGTATTTTAGCTGTCAAACTTAGACAATGGTGGAAGGTAATGGTGGATACGGAAATTTACTGTAAGGGAAAGGACGTAAAAGACGGAAGATTCCAAGGACCGAGAAAGTTGAAAGAGCACGATATCGTGCAATACAGAAGTTGGGGGACGAGCAGGCCGCTGATCTGTGTGCATTACATGGTAGCGGTTTTTAGGAAGGCGAGTAATGGGGGAGACAAGGAGCAGGCTGATGGTGTTATTATGACACTGCTGGCCCAATCCCTCTCTCAAATCGAAGAAATAGAAATCAATAATAGAATAATTACTCACAACAATGAATTTGAGAAAAATACATGACTTATGGGATGTTTTACAAGAACATGGGACACAATTGAACGTTGAAAAAAATCACACCAAAATAATTTCCCACTTTTTGGTAACCCAGGGTACAGCCCTAAAAAAAAATTAAATAATTCAAAAAAATGGCCGATTTTTATTTGTGTCATTTGTGTCATCATATGTACAAACTATTGCATCAAGAGAAGTACCTCTCCCTCACTATGGATGCACTAACCTTCTTGAACAGTACTTTTTGTATATGTGCATAAAAATGCACTACCGGTAATTGCTTTCTCCATTACTTACATGTAAAAAAGATGTACACACTGCATGATGATGTATGGAACAGGAGATAAAAAAGACATTCAAAAGTTATGGTCCCTGATTATCTGACAAGCCAATTGCACTTACGGTTAGATGCTACCATACTGTATATCATTCATCATCTCTTAAAAATTTTCATTATAGTGATGCTAATCCTCCAGACCCGAGTCAAGCCGGAGGCTCTATTCACACGGCAAAGTGTACATGCAGCTCAGTTATTTTAACTTATTGCATACTGAATTCTCCCTAGGCCTTCAAACAAGAACTACATATACAAGTACATGTACTCATGTACATGTAGGAAACAGATTAAGCATTATACCTATTGAAAGTCCTTTACTCAATCAATGGTAGAGGTATTTTAAGATGTCATGAATATAAATATTGAAAAGTTCCATGAAAATAAAAATCATCATCATTTAGCATGCTAAGAGAAGAAATTCTACAGTGTGTAAATTTGTATACACACAGAAATATAAAAAGGGATGAAACCTGTCATATTTAATGCTGCATTTGGTGGTTAAGTGCGTATCATTTCTTGCCATTCTTGAAGGTTTTGTCTAGCTTTTGAAATTACATTATGAAAAATTAGTCCAAAATGTTTTGGGAAGCAAGAATACATGGATGATTATATGGATGATGCAATAAAATTCCTTTGAAATCACTGTTCTGATCATGAAAATATTTATTTCAGAGTTATTTGTACTGTGATACAAATATAATTATTTTTATTTTCATTGAAAATCAAAAGTAACTTTCATTCATAAAAAGTTGATCAATTTTTAAGTCTTTCATGAATGGTTTGTATTCCATATAAGTAAAAAAATTCAACTTTACTTTGATGACCATGTCAAAATGTGAAATACTACCTTTAAATAATAATTTCATATTTTTAATGTACATTTGATCCTGCAGCACGGATAATTAAAACAGGATGCTCCAGCTCGTAAATTTTGTATCGTCATTCTTCAAGCATCATTTATTCTCATATTAAGTGCACATAATATGCTATCAAATCCATAATGCCTCCTCATAAATTTGAATTTGTAAAGCAGTCAGCTTTGCAGGTAACAACAAATTCCCAATTGAATTCAGCACTATTGTCAGTTTAACTGCATTTTCCAGGCTTCTCCCCAGTTTAATTGTCAGGCATCATGCATTCACAAGAAAATCACATAAATCTTTCATTTGAATAAATCTTTCATTTGAACAAATCTTTTCATTGATCGATACAAGGACCAACAGGGTTAGAAGTCTAAAGAGGATTCCCACACTCCAAAAATATACCCTTGCCACAAGGGTTCTAGTTTCTACTTCAATACAAAATCTCAGACTTACATGTACTAGTAATACTTGCACGATGAAGAGAAATATATCTCCTTGTAATGGCCTGCGCATATATACATGTATACATGTACTTTGTGAATACAATCCCCACCCCAACTCCCCCCCCCCCAAAAAAAAAAAATAAATAAAATAAATAAATAAATAAATAAATAAAAAATAAAAAATAAAAAATAATAATAATAATAATTAAATAAATAATTTTATTAAAATTTAAAAAAATTAATTAACTGAATATTTAAAAAAACATAAGATATATTAAACATAATAATAATAATAATAAAAATAAATAATAAATAAATACATGTAAATAAATAATTAAAAATGTCCATGTACTGTGAAACCAGAAACCAGAAAGTTTCATGCCCTGAAATATTCAAATCACAACTGAAACATAAAATCATTGCAATTCGCAAGTTTCTTGCTGCAAAATTGGCATTGTCATTAACAATTTGCAAAATTTTATGTCATGCAAGTTTCTGGTACTTATCTCTTTACTATCAACAACTAAAAAATATTTTGGATTATCTCTGAAATCTGAAGACTTTACGTCTTTGTATTCTGTAAAAAAGATGAAGTCACACAGAAATGCTGGAATTGCAGGTTTCATTTTCAAAAACTCAAATGCTTGAAGACAAAAATTTATAAACCTACTCCATCACACATCAAATAATTAATGATATAGGGCAGAAATTAAAGATGACAGTGGCAGCATTCTTTATAAAGTGACTTCGGTAAATAGGCAAAAGTAGCCCTACCCCTGCATGTAATTTAGATGTCTTATTAAGTCTTTAAAAGCAAACAAATTAAATAAAAGTTATTATTTTACCATTAGCTCCTCAAGACAATTTGTAAATAACTGGCTTTGATCTACACCAGAAAAAACAAAGTAATCAGACCTCTTTCTGTCTGTTACAACATACAGTATACTCTTCATGAAGCCAATATTGTCCCAGGAATGTTTTAAGCCAGAGATCGATAAAGAGGACAAAAAAGGTCCAACTGATAGTAGCCAATGGCATAAAGACTTATAGTTCCACTGAGTGGTACAAAAGGCTTTTCTATAACGCTCAAAGGAATGACAAAGCCAAAGGATGATACAGACAGTGTTAGGGGAACCACTGAATAGAGGCTATTGATTTTGACATCCCTGACGTAGTAGCTGGCTTTTTTCTTCACATGGCTACAGGGTTGGACTTAATGAAACATTAAGAACCTGTGTCTCAAGATCTATCACATTGTTGCCCCAATGGCCCTAAACTATGGGACATAGATATACTATATACTATATAAACTTCAGTATTACATTTATCATATCCCAATAAAATTTTGTGTTTGTGGATTGCCTGTTTGTGATAAATCGATTTTGGTAAGAGCAGTCCAATACATATACTGTCAAATCGAGAATACAGGTGATAAATTGAATTCCCTTTCACTAAATTAACCCTTTCAAATGCAATGACGCATACTTCCAATAGCTGATAAATAATGTAAATAATATACAACCACACCAAATAAAAATTCTATTGATTTGTCGTTTTATGAGGTGAGATTCATCTCCATTATGACAATAACATAATTTATTTCAACTACATATGTACAAAATATATACACCTACATATGTAGTGGTAGCTTGCAATTCTTTTCCTCTGATTTGTTTTCTTTTTAAAAACAGAATATAGAATCACAATTTGCATACAGGCATGTACTTTGTACAACAAAGCATGCATAATTCGGTTGCCATGGTGACAAAAACATTAAAGGAACCTCTGCATCCCAAACTGATTTGAAATATTGAGCTGTGTTCATGGATATCTGGCCCAGCATGCTCTCATAATTAGGCCAAAAAAAAAAAATTTTTGTATTGGCGTAACCCGCCCGACTCTAAAAATGTCGCCGACCCTAGGGTTTTTTTTTTTTTGGCTATCGATATCGCATATCGTGCTGCCTTTGGGATCGCGATCGCGATCGAAAAACCCGGAAGTGTTGCGGACAGAGCTAGCTGCGTGTAATATACTGTCATATATTGTACATGTGTATGTACTGTTCCCCAACATGGCGTCGTACGCCATAAAGATCACGGGCATGCTCGGGCCAAAAAAACTGTTTAGCGTGCTCAGTGGTGTGTATGCAGATTGGGGGGGGGGGGGAAATCCCTACCTACCTACCCTATTTTTCAGTGACCCGTTACGCCAATACCACAATTTTTTTTTTTTGGCCTTAGTAAGAGTTACAAAGCTACTTCTAAGCTTCATTAAATAAACCCAATATATGTATCGGTACTGGTGCATGTATGTAGTAGCCGTTTACAATCACTGGTCAACTAATTACTCTACTCTTAACGAAAACAAAAGTAACATCCTCTTAATAAAGCGAAAGTCCACCCTGATATTAAGTTGGTTTTTAATATGCACTAAATAAAGAAAGTAACAAATTAGTGAAAGTTTGAGAAAACCTTAAAGGAAAAGTATTAAGTTGTGAATTTTCAAAATTTTAATGGATTGAATGCAAATAGAAAAACACTGTGACGTACCTTTCGAGCACCTATCCCATTTGCTTTGTACTGAAAATATCATAAATTATAAATATATTTCCTAAAGGGGTCGTGTAAAAATTTGCAATAATTATTTCTATGGTGCATGATCAATTATTTTCCTTTCAGATAGAAACTCAAGAATTTTTCAGTACAGAGCAAATGAAAGACGTGTCAGTCGTGCTCAGAAGTTACCAATTTGTGTTTAATCTATTTCAACTTTGAAAAATGATAACTTATTTTTGATGTATTTTCCTCAGACTTTCACCGATCTGTTTCTCTCATTTTTCTGCTTTTATCAATACAAAGTTAATCTCAGGATGGATTTCCCACTTTAAAAGACAAACCTACTGTGGCAAGAGGAGAAAATGAGGAAAATGTCATCAAATGTAGGAAAGTTATGAAGGTGTTACAATCATAAAGCACCATGGCAAAATTCATGCACCTTACACTCCCGTGGCCGTGGGCGCACACACAATATATGCAAGTTTAACCAACTGGGGCTGTATTCTGAAAACGATGTTATCTTTTATGTTAGTAAAACGATGTTATCTTTTATGTTAGTAAAACGATGTTAATTGTCATAACAAATCAAAATCAGGACAAGTCATTGGTTAATGATTGCGCAAAGATAGTTGTGCTCATGTAAAGTTAACAAAGACATCTGCGCAAGCACCAATGATTAGTGTTTATTGCGCGCAATTTCAGTTTGTTATGACAATGAACATAGTTTTCCTTAACATAAAAGATAACATCGTTTTCAGAATAACGCCCCTCGTGACAATCTTTTAGTTTCAGGATTGAAGGAGGCAACACACACACAAGTTTAACACCTGTGGCAATCTTAAGTTCAGGATTGAAGGAAACATATGAAGCCAGAAGAATAGGATACAAATAAGAATCTTAGGAGGATAAATATTAATTTTAACCCCCCCCCCCCCCCCCCCCCCCCCCCCAGAAGATGAGAGGTTGGGGGGATGGAAAATGGAGAAAAGAAAAGCAAGAAGCTGAAGGCAGAAAAAGACAGGACTGTGTGGTAGGAAAGATAACCTGAGACTTTTGAGAGAGATAAAAAAAAAGATGAAGCAATCTACTGAAGTGAAAAGAGGGCAGAAAAAGAGAAAAGAGAAGAAAAGGAATAATTTTTTTTTTTAATATCACATTCCTAACATTAACAATATTTAAAATATGCGCGAGCTTTGGTCACCCTTTCATACTCATCATAATAGACATAGTATTTCTACAGCAGCGCAGCTCGCCAAGGCCCAAGCCAGCTGCCGCGTCACGTCGCTAGGCACTGAGAGACGGTACCCTACCACGCAAGCCATTTAATTTGTAAAACATTATTTAAGAGTGACTATAAAATGCAAGATAACAGGGAATATAATATGGTAGCGTAACACATTCTTCGTACCATCCCAACTACGCATCAACTTTCAAGAACCAACCATGCATCGTACTAGTACTTAAATATGTCGAAATTCATAACAATGTCTTACAACTTACGATCACTAAAATAACTTGTTCTCGGCTCACCACCTCCATGTCACCGTCGGCGCGAGATAATCGTGAAAAACGAAATTGCACAATTACAGTGTACGCCTATGGTGTACCCACAGAACTCTTCGTTGGGTGTACCCTGTACCCCCATTGTATCGGTCCGTGATCTTGATCCGCGCGCGACCAGTGGCAGTGGATTTAAACGAAATTCCAAGGGCCCCAGTGGCGTATCCAGGATTTCCCAATAGGGGGGGGGGGCGCCAGGAATTATTGATCGCCGTCATGGGGGAGGGGGTCTTTGGAAAATTTTTGCTTCTGAAGAAGGGCTGAGATGCAAAATAGTGCTATATGTGACCAATTTTGAAGCCTATTTAATGAACAATATTTTCAATTGGTATGAGGATTTTTTTTTTTTGCTAGTTTTTTTTTTTTACGACGGCCAATAGGGGGGCGCGCGCCTGTTGCGCCCCCCCCCTGGATACGCCCCTGGGCCCACATATCCCTAGCCCTCACTATCTCTTGCTCTTCATCATGGCATCAACAAGGGCATCAGCCGGCAGGGTATTGGGGGGGGGGGGGCATCAAAGCATCCCCCTCACCTCTTTTGAGGCATTTTTACTCTAAAATGCATTGAAATGCCTAAAACACATTTGCGTAAAACAGAAGACGACCACCACTTAGATGAACTTGCCTTATAATTTGCCTTTTGAATTTAAGTTGTTTTCAAGGTGAGTCATTTACATGCGATCATTAAAACTGCAATAGGCCTATCCCAGGCCTACATAATTATAAAAGTATAAACTCAAGTCATACATGTATTTTCAACTAATGAGAACATAATTTTATGTTTGTTTTGTTTTATTTTTATTATTATTATTTCATAACTACGGTATATTATCTCAGTATTTTTTTTTATCAAATATGCACCCCCCCCCCCCCACATTTTGGCAGAAAATATATAGGCCTAATGTCTATGCAGATTTTTTGTATGATCGGAAAGAAATTCAGGAAAAGAAAGAGGGGAGAAGAAGGAGAGGGAGGGGGAAATGGAGTCGCCGTGCAGATAGCGTCAAAACAACCAAATGCACACCTCACTCAATACCATGGCCCACATGGCCATGCTTTGAGTTTGGCAGTAAAGGATCATCGACACAAAGTTCCAAGCTATATTATCTGATGCCATATACTACTCAAGAAATATGCAAACTTATCAACACTCTCCTAAACGAGGAGGCGTCTTTGAGAAGATTAAAGACGACATCAGAAGCTCCAGGGATAAGGAGTCCTGCGTTCAACACGGTGAACAGTCTGCGGAGATATAGTTTTAGTCGAATTGTACTGAATTATGACGCACTTCTTCCAAGGGCGTATAGAGGGGGGCGATTGTTGTCGGCATATGCGCTACCTCTGTCAGCAAAAAGGGAGGAAGGGAGAGGGAAGAGGAAACAGGAAAGGAAAAGGAGAAAAGCGAAAGGAGAAGAAAAATGAAAAGAAAAAATGAAAAGAAAAAAGAAAAGGGAAAGGAAAGGAAAGGAAAACAAAAAAAGAAAGAAAAGAAGGAAAAGAAAAGGGAAAGAAAGAAAGAGAAGGAAAACTTTTGCTCACTCGCTTCACTCGCTCACAAGTACACTGGAATTTTAATATTCGGGGAAAAGGCGTCCCCCTTCAACAATGGGCTGCAGCCCCCCAACCGGAGGATTTTCAAAGTTTTCAAAATTCATATTCGGCAAGGTTCCTATATATATATACACTAAAGGAAAAAAGAAACTTATAAAAGTTCAAGAGATCACCAAATTAAATTCTCTGCATGGAAATGTACCAAATTTGGATATAATGTTGATTCAATGCATGGCTTTAAATGACAGTCAATAACAAAAAGTTTTCTTCAATGCCACAAAAGAAATGTGCACTGAAACAAAGGACTCTCTAATCCCAAAGTCACAAAGATAAACTACAGTCTTGTACACCATATGCATGTCAATGAATGAAACAAAAGAATTTCAAAAGGGATTTGCACCCCTCGAGCAAGAGGATATTGATGTTCTGCCATGGTTCGCCCGTTCACCAGACCTTTCCCCAATTGAACATCTCTGGGAAGAGCTTGGTCGACGTGTGTCAAGGCGTGACAATCAACCCATCAATAGGGAGACGCTCATTGCAGCACTGCAAGAGGAATGGAACAATGTTCCCCAGGCTACCATCGCGAATCTGATCGGAAGCATGCGAAGACGGTGTACAGCTTGCCAGCAAGCTAGAGGTGGACATACTGGCTATTAATCTGTTTGGATATGAACTTGCAAATCCCTTTTGAAATTCTTTTGTTTCATTCATTGACATGCATATGGTGTACAAGGCTGCAGTTTGTCTTTGTGACTTGGGGATTAGAGAGTCCTTTGCTTCAGTGCACATTTCTTTTGTGGCATTGAAGAAAACTTTTTGTTATTGACTGTCATTTAAAGCCATGCATTGAATCAACATTATATCCAAATTTGGTACATTTCCATGCAGAGAATTTAATTTGGTGATCTCTTGAACTTTTATAAGTTTCTTTTTTCCTTTAGTGTAGATAATAATATTATGTAACTTCTGTAACTTCTTCACTAGCTCGTAAAAAAATAGAAATTGAAAAGTTGATACTCGGGCAACCACCACTCCATATTCGGGCAGCAAGGTGCCAGAATATCCCCATATTTGCCGGGAATTGAGGTTCCCAGATAATAATGTAAATTCTGTATGTAACTTTTGTATATTTTTACTCCGAAAAGTTAAAAAAATGTTATGTTAGCTCGCTTCGCTCGCTCGCAAAAATTTAGAAATTAAAAAGTTGATATTCGGGCAAAAGGCGTCCCCTTCGTCAATGGGATTCACCCCCCCCCCCCCCCCCCCGAGGATTTTCAAAGTTCCGATATTCAGGCAACCACCACTTCATATTCAACATGTTCAAGCAGCGAGGTGCCAGAATATCGTCAGTAATCATTTCGGCAGCAGGTGGGTGTGTTGCCGGCTTCTTCTTGGTGACCTTCTTGGTACTTAATTCCTTATACTTTATTCCTTGAAATGCACTAGCGCTGATTACGGCTGCCGAAGCTAAAGCCAGGGTAATAATATCCAAACCCTTTGGAAGCGCATAGAGACGTATGTATCATAACGTGTTATGCGCTATACAAGAACGGAATATTATTATTATTATTATTACTTCTTTAGACTCTGCTTACTGGTCGTGCGTTTATAATACTAATGACGTAAATTTATTTTTTAATAATTTCCTTAAAGGGATACGCAACCGGGCGGCCGTGGGGAAAGTCAGGATTGCGTAAGCCCCATTCACTCGTACACAAAGTTTGTGCGTCGAACGCGTCCGTTGGACTAAGTGGGATTACATTTCGACTGCACGAAGCCGACCGAATCTCGCACGAGAGCTCGAGCTCAGGTGAAGCGTACATGTTTGTGCGGCGACCAGTCTATCCGAGGTTTGCGCCCCGAGGGGCAACGGCATGATCAGGTAACGATCACGGTGCCCTCTCGCGGCATTAAAACGTCCACAATCTGCGGTTGAGTATCCCTTTAAAGGTTGACTAAATTAGAGAGAAAATGGGTGCTCTTTCCATGTAGTTTTTCCTTCTAATCACGAATCTGCCAATCGATTGTCCAAATTATGTCTCGTTTTGGCGAAAAAGGGGGAAAAGTAGAGGTTTTGGGACCGTTCCTTAAAACTCGTGAGCTGATTGGCTAACCCCCAAGTGATGTATGAAAAGTAAGAGGCACAAGATCTGCAGGCTGCAGCATATATATTGTACACATGCAGAATGCGGTATTTGACCCCTCTGTTCAACGGACAATTTATGAAAAAAGGAAATTAATCAATATAATCTTAGGAGTGAATAATCATTAGCAATATATTTTCTACAAGATCAGAAAACGCTTTTGCCCAAATATACAGCTCTTGTTTTGTTTTTTAGCTTTTCCTTTGAACAATGTTCTCATCTATCTGAACTTGCCGAACGAAAATTTTGCATTGGTCATAAACGCGTGCACAGCCGTGCGTCTGTGTGTACTACACATATTTAGTATATATGGCCGTGACTATGTTCCCCTCGTACATAGCGACTGGTTAAGGGGTCATCCCTATAGCTAGAAGGTCCGATAGTTAGCGGGTCCGATAGACCGACACCCAATAGATAGAAGGTTCGATAGACCGAATGTACGAGAGGGTCCAGTAGACAGAAGGTTCTATAGACCGAATCGGCAGGAGGGTCCAATAGTCCGAAGGTTCTATAGATCGAATGACCAACGGGTCCGATAGTCAGAAGGTCCGATAGATAGAAGGTTCGATAGTCCGAATGTACATGAGGGTCCAGTAGACAGAAGGTTCTATAGACCGAATCGGCAAAAGGGTCCGATAGTCCGAAGGTTCAGTAGGGGTCCGATAGTTAGAAGGTCCGATAGACCGACAATAAATACGTAAAAAGGGTAAAATAGTGGATAAAATGATAAGTGGGTAAAAAAATAAGTGGTTGAAATAAGTGGGGGCGTTCCAATCAAAGAAAAAGCAAAAAAGGAAGAGGTTGAAAAGGAAAGAAGAAAAGAAAAGAAAGGAAAAGAAGAGAAAAAGAAAAGAAGAAATCAGAAAGGAAAGAGAAGAAAACAAAAATTCAAAAACTTCGCTCACTAGCATTAATATTAGGGTTATTTACCAATGCCCATTATATTTTCATTATTGATATTAGTTATTAATATAATCGCCATATTTATGTATATAAACCAATGCCAATTATATTAATAAGTCATATTCTTATGGAAGTTATTTGGTTTGCATCATGAATCTCTAGCTATTGTTATGCTATTTTTCTACTCAAAGAATGTTAGCAACATAACTGAAAGGAATCGAGCGGCAAGTTGACCTAAAGGGGCTAAAGAGATGAATTTTCAGAAATAATGGCCTGTGACCAATAGTCTCTTTCCAATATGAGAACGGAAGATGCCGACAACATGTTACACAGATTATAAGAACGGAATAACAATATATACGCTAGAACCTATTCTCAGGATACAAAATTCTTTTTTTTTCTCTCTCTCTCGTTCGCTCGCTTTGCTCGCTCATACAATCAAGAAACTAGGCCTATATTGTTTCTTGCAGCAAGCACCTCTTACGTCCTGCAGCAACAAGAAGCCCGAATATCATAATATTCGGGAAGTGAGGTATCCGACTATTCTCGAATGCCCCCACCCCCCCCAAAAAAAATGGTATAATTTACCCGACAGAGTCCACAGACTAAAATTTGCCACAAGGTAGTAGTACGGGTGTAGTCGGTGAACATTCAAGAAAGTATAAAAGCTGACATCATAGCTGGTAGGAAAATATCACCTGACAACCCTAAAAAAAAATGGAAACGCCCCCTCCCAAGAAGGTGGTAGGGCCTAATTGAAACAAGTTCATTTTTATCGGTCAGAATCTTTTGTTGTCAGAATCTTATCTTTTGTTGTCTTTTAATGAAAATTCAACTATAAAGTGTGCACCCCATAAAAATTCTTTGTTTAAAAAATAACACTTGTGTTAGAAGGGGACGCCCTTTCCACTAGAAAAAAATGCTTCGGGCATGATGGGCCTCGGGGCTTTAGTGTGCACCATATAATTTCCATGTTTCAAAAATGGTCAGCGTTCCCCATTGCCAATACATCGGTTTAGTGGCAAAATTAACCGGGGGGGGGGGGCTGAGCTGCATGGGTGGACCACCCCCGCCCAACGGTGATGATGATGATGCTCTGATAAAATACTTTTAACATGTTGGAAATTTATAAAACAAAACTTTAAAATAAGTTCCCCATTTTTTTAAAAACCTATTGTATCCACTTATTTTACCTTTTTTACGTTATTGTCGGTCTATCGGACCTTCTAACTATCGGACCCCTACTGAACCTTCGGACTATATCGTACCCTTTTGCCGATTCGGTCTATAGAACCTTCTGTCTATCGGACCTTCTGACTATGGCGGACCCCGTTGGACATTCGATCTATAGAACCTTCGGACTATCGGACCCTAGCCCTCCGCCGATTCGGTCTATAGAACCGTCTGTCTAATGGACCCTCTCGTACATTCGGTCTATCGAACCTTCTATCTATTGGGTGTCGGTCTATCGGACCCGCTAACTATTGGACTTTCTAGCTATAGGGCTGTAACCCTGGTTAAAGCCTCTGTTTTGTTTATTTCACTTACGGCGTTTTTTTTTTACTTCGCTTTACATAGTACATTACCCTTGTAAAAAAAACCATGGTACGGTAAAACCACGGTTTTACCATGGTAAATTGGACGGACATACCATGGATTTACCATGGTTTTACCATGGATTTACCGTGGTTTTACCGTGGTTTAAAACCATGGTTTTACAACCAAAACCGCTGTATAACCATGGTTTTACAATCAAATCCACGGTAGAACCATGGATTTTACAACCAAAACCACGGTATAACAATCAAAACCATGGATTTCGAACTATCCCATTCATATGATGTCGTTGGAGACAATTGAATAATTAACTTCATTATTTCATGTTACCCAACTGATTAATTCTATACCATTGATTTGACATCATATGAATGGGATAGTTCGAACCTATACCACTAAGGGCACTCCGGTGGTCTAGTGGTTGTGACGCGGGTTCGAATCCCGCTCGGTCTGCCTGTGATTTTTTTCACAGCAGTCGAGCAACCTATCACACAGCAGTTGCGTGTGTTACCACCTTCTGGTGGCCGTTGGAGACAATTGAATAATTAACTTCATTATTTCATGTTACCCAACTGATTAATTCTATACCAATGAAGAAATGTACTGCAAATTTTAATAAATAATATGAAAACGTGAATACACAAGCACCCAGTATTTAATATGCAAATTAAGTGGTTTCTATTGGTTTTACAATCAAATCCACGGTATAACCATGGTTATACAACCAAACCCATTGTATAACCATGGTTTTACAATCATCAAAACCACGGTATCACCACGGTTTTACAATCAAATCCACGGTAGAACCATGGTATAATAATG
Source organism: Heliocidaris erythrogramma (assembly GCA_025617745.1). Classification (NCBI taxonomy): domain Eukaryota; kingdom Metazoa; phylum Echinodermata; class Echinoidea; order Camarodonta; family Echinometridae; genus Heliocidaris; species Heliocidaris erythrogramma. The sequence goes on from CM046856.1 coordinate 31,994,152, forward strand.
GATTAACAACCAAAACTACGGTATAACCATGCTTTTACAGCCAAAATCATGGTAGAATTGTGGATTAACCATGGTCTATAACGGCTATAACCACGGTTTCTTTTAACCATGGTTTATAGATGGTTATTTTAACCATGGTAATAACGTGGTATAACCATGGTTATACAACCAAAACCGCTGTATAACCATGGTTTTACAATCAAATCCACGGTAGAACCATGGCTTTTACAATCACAACTCAAAACCACGGTATCACCATAATCAATCAAAACCACGGTATCAAAATCACTGGTATCACTATGGTTTTACAATCCAATCCATGGTAGAACCATAGTATAATAATGGATTTACAACCAAAACTATGGTATAACCATGCTTTTACAGCCAAAATCATGGTGAAACCATGGTTTAACCCTGGTTCTATAACCATGGTTCTCATAACCATGGTTTAACCATGGTAATTTAACCATGGTTTTTTAACCATGGTAAAACCGTGGCTTAACCATGGTTCTATAACCATGGTTATTTAACCATGGTAAAACCATGGTTTATCCATGGTTATTTAACCACGGTTTTTTAACCATGGTAAAACCGTGGCTTAACCATGGTTCTATAACCATGGTTATTTAACCATGGTAAAACCATGGTTTATCCATGGTAATTTAACCATGGTTTTTTAACCATGGTAAAACCGTGGCTTAACCATGGTTCTATAACCATGGTTATTTAACCATGGTAAAACCATGGATTTGATGGCAAAACCATGGATGGTTATTGGTCCATTGTAAAACCATGGTTTTCCATGGTTATGATGGTAAAACCATGGTTATACCATGGTTATGACAGTAAAACCATGGTTATTTTTTACAAGGGTAGTACTGACTTAGATTTTGGCTGAATTCGAGTAACTTATATAGAGTGAGGAAAAGTGCCGGCGATTCCGGCGATTTGGAGGACTTTTCTGAGCCATGCAGATACGAACTCTGATTTATCAGATGATTTATCAGACCCCGAAGGCAAAGACGCTCGAGTGGCAAGGGGAAATTCGACCATATTATATGTTTGAATTCCTCGCAGAATACGGTGAAGGGCCGTGGGTGAAGTAACTCCAGGGAGCGTTGGAGCTCCCTGGAGTTGCGGGTGAAGTAGACCGAAAATGCTGTCTCGCGTTCGTTAGGTCGTCGTAGCTAACGAACGAGAGACAGAATTTTCGGTCTACGGGTGAAGCTGCTGCAGCTGCTGTCGTTGAAAAACAAATTGGAAGACTTGACTTTATAAACAGTCTATACACCTTGCACTCGTACCCGTGCAAACTATAAAGGAAACATCCCTTACGTCCAACTTAGGAGTTCTCTCTGTCTCTGACTCTTACTCTTTCTTTGGAAACTTTAACAGAACTGATATAGCTTTTAGCTTTTTCTCTCTATATAAAAGAGCATAGATGCTGAGCAGGCTATGATGACTCACTGAGCAGACCTAAAGGCTATTGTTCTCGGACTAAAAGGGTGCTGGTACTAGCCAGGGCTTAACGCCCAGTACACAATGAACTTGGCCAACATATACAATTTAAAACAATGAATGTGTGCTTACTGTGTGCATTACAACTTAGTATTTCTCCCCATATACTATAACACAGAGCACCTCCTATGGACTTTCATGTACGAAGGGATTAGAGATAGGCAAAAGATGAACAAGAGTCCCATAACTAAACATATCACAAAAATCTATGATTTACAAAAACTATATGAAGTATATGGCTGTAATATTCTCACTGCAGACCGCTGCAGTGACACCTCCCTTGGAAAAAAGCTAGATCCGCCCCTGCTTTCAGACAAAGTAACTCTGGAACCACAATACTCAAAATTTCAGGTGATTGAGTTTAGGTTTCGGGAAAGAAACGGAGTGTACTTATTATTTATCTGATATTCACCATGAAAATTGTGTTGTTTGTATGTATTTTCTTGTGAATACGCAAACTACTCATGACGCCTCCAATTTTCGGAGGTTTCAGTCATGAGAACCTTTAATATTCAGATGTTTTGCGGTGGATGCAGAGGCTCCGAAAAACGGACTTCATGAATTTCTCTTTAATGCATCTACTTGTATTATCTTTTTTTAAATGGTTAATATAAGGTTATTTTGTGGCAAGTGCATGTAGTGTATAATTTAAAAAGTATCAGACATGATTATCTGATTTATATTCCTGTGATATTTTCGTCAATTTCGCGCAAAATAATGACTCAACTGTGTAAATAACGATTTACAAAGGATAAGGCCGTCAAACTGTACTAAAATGTGTAAAAGCCCACAGCTTCCAGGGGCTCCGCTCCCTTGACCCCACCCGTGAGCTCGGTCGCGCAAGTGCTCCCTCGCAATTCATATTCCCATTCATCATCTTTCTAGTGCCCCCACCCTTTGAAAAACGTTCCACCAGCCCTATGTTGTATTTTGGTTTTGTTTGGGGTTTCTTAATTTTGATAACTTCATGATACTATACTGCATATAGATTTAAAGGCCAAGTCCACCATAATATCAAGTTGATTTGAATAAATAGAGTAAAATTAAACAAGCGTAACAGTGAAAATTTCAAATATTTCAATTTTTATAGATGTGATAATAAAAAATCCCTTCCTTGTATGAAAATAAGTTACAATAATGATGATTTTACATTTTCCATATGGAGTCAAACCATGTTTTACATTATAAAAGAAAAAAGAATGAAATATATGATATTTCATATAATAAAATACATAAGGAAAAGTGAGTGCATGACATCATCGGTTCACTCATTTGCATACCGCCCATGTTATGCATATCACTGTTTCATGAAATAATGCAAAACTTCAAAATGCCGTAACTTTCTTATTTTACATCCGATTTCAGTGAAATTTTCACTGTTACGCTTGTTTAATTTTACTCTATTTATTCAAATCAACTTGATATTAGGGTGGACTTGGCCTTTAAAACATAATTATGGTCCCAACCAACATCATATCCATTTTCATCAAAAGGTCTGTCATCGAAATTATATCCATCCTCATCACCATGTCTATAATCAATGCCTTCACCACCATCATCATCATATCCATCTTCATCACTACCATTACCAAGTCTATCACTAACATCATATCCATCATCACCACCATGTAAATCATTAACATCATATCCACCATCATCACCTCCGCCACCACCAAGTCAATCACCACCATCACCATGTCTATCATCAACATTATATCCATCATCATCATCACCACCATTTATCACGTTCATCAGGTTCTCCGAACACAGTTTCTATGACTGCAAACATTTTCAGAAAATCACACAAAATTATTAGGTACATAAGTCTTATGAATAATTATACTGAAATGTGGAACATTGCATGCAACGACTCTGCATCTATTAAAACACAAGGGAAATGCCCAGGGCAGTCTCGTCTGCATTAATTGCACAATTATCGGGGCAAAATTTTGGTGAAAAATCAAAGGTTGGGGTACTTAAGGAGTGCTGCCCCTGGCCCTGAGCCCCCCCCCCCCCCACCCTGTGTGGGCCAGGTGCCCCATTTGTATAACTCAAATCCCCTTCAACTAAGATTTATTGGACGGTGAAGTTCATTTGAAATCAAGCTGTGTGTTTTTTTGAAGCAGAATATGTGTATATGAAATAATTGACATTGGGACACTTTTGGGCTGCTGCCCCTCCATCGGACCCCTTGAAAATTAAGATAATGATCTGCTGAACAATTTTGAGTCACCTTCCATTAAGAATGATTCCTACCTAGTTTGGTTACATTCTACAGGTAGCAATAGGTTTTACAGAAGGAAAAATGTCAGTTTGGTGTCACAGGCTCTTGGGGGCCAAATGCCCCCCCCCCCCCCAACTCCCTCCCAAGGATTAGGTACCCTAACCTAGTTTATTTAGAACCCAGCCATGCATTGAAAAAATATATCATTTTCACCATAGCCTTTATAGGGGCACTTTAGAGGTGCTGCCCCTCAGCCCCTTGGGGGCAACATACCCTGTTCAAGAAATTGAGGTTTCCTTCCTCTCAGGATGATACCTGCAACAGGGCTTAACCCTAACTAGGCCGGGGGGGGGGGGGGGGGGCCTCCCGAATTTTGTACGTGGCCTCGCGACGGCTGAATCTTTCGCGCTCAAATTTCATGACTTTTTTCCCTGATGTTTCACGCACATTTTGATACCTCATTTATGTGGATCGGTCATACGGTTCTGGTGTCAGATTACAATTATTGATCACATGTCAAGCAAAATGATCAAATTCTCCATTCATGTGTGTATTAGCCTATGGCAAAAAAGTAACCATTCCTAGTAATCATTACAATTTCTTGTTTATTATCACAATATTCATTTAACAAATATGCTTTATGGTTGGCAAACAATAGAATACATTAAAATTCAAAAACAAAAAAATACATAAGATTAAAAACAAAGAAATACATTAGAAATATACACATGGGTAGTTTCTCATTATTTTGCTCATTGATTATTATTAATTATTTTGTGATTACAATTATGGTTTGTGAAAGAATAAAAATAATTAAACTTTACAAATAAAGGAATACATAAGAACTTTTCCTTTCAACTATTTCTTCAAATAAATTTGGCTTGTAATACACATGACACAGCTAATTTGCATATTAATGAGTTATGCAAATTTAATAAAACACCGTTTTACCCAATTTTCTTTCTTTTTATGTATTTGTGAGTCTTAGAGGTCCAGTTACAGCCAATATTCAATCCATTTTCATCTTCATATAGCAAAATTGACCATTTTGAGAAAATCGAAAAAATTTGCATATTATGTAATAAAATAATTAAATTTGATGACGACATATCGTGTAGACGCACTCGGAGCTGTATACATGACATGTCGTCACACGTCTAGCGACCCCCTGCAGTTTCCTCTCTTGTTACGCAATAGGGAGGGGGCGGACCAAAAAAAAATTTCTTTTTTATTTTTTATGGATAAACGGAGACAAAAATTTATGAATACCCAGGGTAATTATATTCTTTGTTTACTAAGCTTTACGTCAATATATGGTTGTTTTGGGTCAGGCTGAGGTCTTTAAGATGATCCCTGCCAATTTTGGTTAAATCCACCAGCAAAGTTTTGAGAAAAGTCAAATGCATGTGTACAATACATTTACATACTACATACATGCATGTAGAGACAACACTAAATTTTACCAAACACTTAACCGAGTTAAACTGTCAGTAGGTGACCTTTAGTGTGATGAAAATGTAAGATTTGGGTATTCATTTGAAAGAGGAGAACATAAAGACAATTCATACCAAGAACGATTCCAAGTTTCAGAGAATTTTAACAAATACTTTTTAAATAAAGTAAAAATTCAAAAACTTAACTTCAGGTTGTTTTTGGAACACAATTTAACTCAATTGACTTTTGACCTAAAATTTGTTCCACATTGTCATACTCTACAACCCTTGTGTGCAAGTTTCATGGAAAGTGAATATATACTTTTGAAATGAGAGCATTTCCAAAATTGTTGACGCCTGTCTCGCTTTTTGCTTACACAGGCGAGACAAAAAGAAAAGATTGGCATTGATACACAAGGTCTCAAAACTGCCCCTTCTTTATGTTGATATCCTGAAAGTGTTTGCAATCTTGGATGATGCTATGTTACCATCTTCATCACCATCATCACCATGTCTATCATCAACATCATATCCATCTTCATCACCATATCTATCAACACCATATCCATCTTCATCACCATGTCTATCAACAACATCATATCCATCTTCATCACCATATCTATCAACATCATATCCATCTTCATCACCATGTCTATCAACAACATCATATCCATCTTCATCACCATCATCACCATGTCTATCATCATCACATGTCCATCTTCATCACTACCATCACCAACATCATATCCATTTTCATCACCATGTCTTTCATCAACATCATATCCATCTTCATTACCATGTCTATAATCAATGTCTTCACTATCATCATCATCATCATACCCATCTTCATCACCATCATTTATCACCTTCATCAGGTTCTCTGAACACAGTTTCTATGACTGCAAACATTTTCAAAAATCACACAAAATTATGAGGTACAAGTCTTGATATACTGAAATGTTTAACATTGTAACAACTCTACATCTATATGTATTTTAAAAAAAGAAAGATTGGCAATACACTAAGGTCTCAATACAACCCCTTTCTTTGTGTTGATATCCTGAAAGTGTTTGCAATCTTGGATGAAACTATTTTACAACACACCATGAAAAAGAGATATCAATTCACGACTGAAATGCATTCTATGGTTTTATTATTTCTCTGTACCATCAAATGGAAATCAACATGACTTTCAAGTGGATATTCTAACCACATGCATGATTAAAAGCAAGAGGAGTTACATGGACAGAGTGAGATGGACAGAAAGATAAAAGAAGAGAGTGTAAGGAAGAACAACAAAATTATTCATACTAAAAGTAAGAGAGAGGGAGAGAGACATAGAGATAGAGAAAGAGAGCAAGGGGGATGAAGGAGAGAAAACGGAGAGAAAGAGACATGGAGAATTTGTACTTCTACGGCAACTCCCTGATGACAATTATTTCTTGGAGATACAGTTGTTAAGACAAGCTTATTGTAACATGGTTGTTGGACAGATTTAGAGTTCTCGTTTTGTTCAACCCGACACGTCCTGCTAAACTGGTGTAAGCCCAGTATCCCTGGCGCATATTCGGTCCATGCCTGCCTGCCTGCTGCACCAGCTTGGTGTAACATGCTTTCTCGATGATATACCCACAACGCTTGTCCTGTAGGTCAGGTGCAGCTGATAGGAACCATAGATCCTGCAAAAAACATGGGAGTATAAAATCATGAAAGGCTCAGACTCTACAATGTAAAATTATTCATTTGTACACTTCAAAAATGTGACAAACTACTAGTACATTTACTTTCACACATAAATATCCAACATTCATCCCTCTGGTAGTCACCCATATTTTAACTCTGGTTTGCTTCACTCTCTCAGGCATACAAACCTTACAAAGCATATCACTAACAGAAAATGTTATGTTTTATCAATATTAATTTTAAACAAAACACCAATAGAATACATGAATGAGTTGACAATTTGTGAATTAAATCAGCAATTTACATGAAATCAATAAAATAAAATAGATTATTTTTTTTCTTGAAACAATCATGATTTAAGACAGAACAATTTTTGACAATCCAGCATGAAACTTATTAAAAATTCATTTCTAAATGGTCAGGCCTAAAGAATCTTGTGGACACTGCATAATAAATAAAAAACAAAACAATGAGTATTGTCGAGTGTCTGTGAATTTTCAAAAGTGGACTTTTGCTACGACTGGATGACTGTAACACAATCCTCTTGTAACAATTATTTTCATGGTCCTGAGGTCCTTGTTATTAACAAGTTTCCACTGATTATCAATCTGGATAATTTCACCATTATAGTTACCGGTATTCTTAACTGAATAAAATCAAATTCTTCAAAAATCTGGTCATGGATTATACATGTAGGGCTTGTTCCAATCGGTAATGCCATTGACGGATAATGTCACAACAACACATAATGTAGTACTATTTTTCAGCTGAATGGACTAATTTCTGTTACTGAAGTTAACTGGATGGGTCTATTTAAAGTTGAATTAATTTAGCTACATATACATGTACTTTAAATTTGAAAATATGTTAAATACACATGCTAGCGTGGAGCTCTACGAATGCTGTCATGTGAATTTAATGGTTGTCATACTTCAAGTATATGTGGCTAAATTGATTTAACTTTAAGTCAGTGATAGAAAACAGTTCATTCAGCTGAAAAGAATAACCAATTACATGTATGTCATGACATTATGTGTCATTGTAACATTATGGGCTGTAACAGGGTGAATATGCCACTTTTCGCCAAAAGACTCAAAATTATCTATTAGCAGAAGAGCATTTCTTCGCACCTTTTCTTTTCAGGAAGGTGAGTATTCTTTCACCGGCTTCTCTGATGGCATACAGGTACTGAAGATATTTTCCAGTCATCTCATCCTCATAACTCAAGTGGCCGAGAGGCTCTGCAGTACATAGTACATGTAGCTGTGTTTGGCAGAAAGCTGTAAGGCACTCCAGAACGCCACTCTAATATCTGATGTGAAAATGGGTCAAACATGAGGAAGGATGAGGAATACACAAAAAATAAAGAGGATTAATGTCATGTAATGTCTACATAAAACTGGTAATTAACATACATGTATTTCTCTAATCAACAAATACAGGATTGGTAAGTAAACAGTGTGTTCATGTAAAGAGACAGTTAATAGAACATTGAAGTCTAGTATATGATGAGCAGGAAATCTATTTTCTGTATGAAGAATTGGCAAACTGTTGTCTCACGAAATTCAAATGATGGGGAAATACACATTTCATATAATCTTCAGAGCAATCTTACCTGCCTAACATATCTAATCATTAAAAGAACACAAAATGCAATTTGGAAGGTGAGAAAATACTTAAATTGGATTTGGGAAAAGAAGACAGCCACAACTCCCACTTCAAACCTATTAGTTCCCCAAAATAGTATGAGTTGCGGTAGATTTTGATAGGGTTGCTGGTCTATTGGAGACAGGACTTGTAGGAGAGAAGAAAATGTACCAAATTTTCTTCCCAGGTGAGTTAATAATCTCATTAAGAAATATTTTTAGGCTTGGGCATGTTCTTCCACCTTCAGTTGAGGACAACTAGGAATTCTAATCCTGTTGGAAATATTCTATATTGTGATGAATGAGACTAGAAATGTTTATAGGCACCCAGTAAGATGAAATTAAAGTGGATTTTAACTCTATTTGGTACAAAATAGAGGGCATACATACGCATCCAGGGTACGGCAAATGCAGATAGGCCAATTATTGGAATGGGCTCAATGGACCGGACTGGACTGGACTGGACTGAAGCGGGTTGGATCGGATAAGGTCCCAAATGGCATGGACAGGTCCACATGCAGAGAATGAAGGGCGTGGACCTGAACCTGGACCAATTGGTTATCCATGGGATGGACGGACGGACTGACAGGCGAATGGGTAGATAATGTAGATGGACGGTCAGATCGGACTTGGGCCCCTTCTGTGGTAGCGGAACATCACAGACCACTTTGCTTAAGAGTGGCCTGTGAATGGACGGACTGGTAGAGCATGGTTTGTTGGACAAGAAGCACGCGGTTAGGAAGGACCATTCAGTGATGACATGAGTCCCATGAACTGGCAGTTTGTCATAGGAACCCGTCAGACAACCACTGAGCTCATAAGAGGTTTGACAACATGGAAAAAAGGAACTCAAGTGGTGAGTACGCAAAGTTCCAAATTGTGCAAAGGCCCTTGGGCTGTTCAAAGGGACCGAACATTCGTGTCTCAATTTCAGTTATTAGATAGAGGAATCAATGTCAATGGCATTTGAAAGCATGGAACAGGGTCAAAGAATGCTTCATCAACTTCACCAAGGTAAGAATGGATGGCGTAGGTATAGTAGCAAAGTTCTGGAATCTGGTTGGAAGGTCGAATAATGGGTCCCTCTCGGCTTTTACTATGGTACATGTAGTCTTGGGATGAATCTTTGGTAGGATGTTGGTAGTGGTGTACTACCTGGACCACCAATGCTTCAGGTGTCTCTGGACCTAGGGGGAAAGAGAACCTCCCACCCATTCCTACCCTACCCTACGCCAACGTTGGACCACTCACACGCCATCGATCGAACAGTGCTCCGACATATGTTCTGGCCACAATTGCTCCGGGCTTTATTTCGTCAAAGACATAGGGTTAGGGTTGCAAAAGGGTTCTAGGTTAGGTTTAGGTTTAGGTTTAGGTTTAGGGTTACTAGGTAGTGTCTGAGCCAGGGTCAAGTTTAGTATTCGGTTTAGTATACCGAATTGAGGCAGAGCAATTGTCTCCAGAGCATGTATCGTACAACAAATTGAACATTCACTCGTTTGCTGCCTCCACCCCAACCCCAATTTCCACTTCTTCCTCTTTCACTCTCATTATCAAATCACCATGCTCAGCACCTTTGAAAATATGATCGTTAGATTAGTCAAGAGAGAAATTCACGGAAGCAGAGGCTCTTGTCTTAAGAAATTTTGGAGGATGTCAACAAAATCACATGAAAGGTCTCATTTAAAATACATGTATGGTTGGTTACATTTCGCTGATCTACAGAACTTCTTGTACATGTATATGTACACGCCAATATATTTTTTAAAACGTCATCAAAAACGCTCAATTGGGCAGTATGACATCATGAAGTCCTAAAAAACACCAGAGCATTCTGTACTTCCCATAATATTTCTAAACCCAAAATATTACGGTAAGTAGGGGGAAATTCCTCTTAAATATAGGGGTCAGTGAAAGGATGTGGGATTAAATACATGATTCAGTCAAAATGTACTCTCATACTGGGTCTTTGACCTTCAAGAAATGATGTATGGTAATCCAGTGAAATTACAGAACCATAGAGAATTGCAACTCTGTCCAGCCCTTAAATGGATCTGAAGGGAGGGAGCAGACATACAAGAAGTACATTATATCTGGCACGTACACAAGAAATTACTTTTTTTTAAATAGGGAAGATTTCAATCATTTGTGAGCAATTTCCAAACCCTTCAATCTCCAGTTTATTTCATGCATTACAACTGGATGCACAAGAGTGAAGTGTATGGAGGAAGGAGGATAATATAGCAAAAAGAAAAATTTAAAACATTTGTAAGCAGTTAAAACTTCCCATTTCTCAGTTTCCAGTATATGCATGGCAAAATAATTCACAGGAGACAATTGTGTAGAAAGGAGGGGAGGGGAGGGGGGGGGGGGGGGGGGGGGGGGGGGGTGGTACATGTATGCTCAAGTTTAGGAAATACATACATGTCAGCATGGGAAATTGTCCGTTACATGTACATACATACAGGGAAATACGTTTGTAACCAAATCTATTATAACTCTAACCCACACTGGAGAAAAGGGTACCGGTAACCAAAATGACAGATAGGATGGATCACGGACAGTACATCCAAGAATCGCTGCCAATTTCTATTTGGAACACCAGCATCCTGTACATGTATGTGAATTTAATTGGCCATATATAACAATGACTAACATAATGGATACCGTAGTCATTTGGTCTCATGTCTGAAATTTCTTCTAAGAAGGAAATATTGTATTGTTTTTGTAGTGGACTCAAGAGTGGAATGGCACAGTCATGGGAAGGGTAGGATATAAGTTTGTTACAGCAACTGGATATTTATTGGGTTCAAATGTTTCAATACAAAACAGCAACACAAATCAAATACATTAGGGTAAAATTGACATTTCATATGAGAATTGGGACTGTCGGCACTAAAAGTTACATTTTTGGAGTTGGGACTCCTGACAGACACTGTCGCTGACATATACATTTTTTTTAGGTACTTGTAGATTTTTTTTTCCTTCCAGGATTAAGAAATAAAAGTTGGAGCTACATGTACATTTAGATACTTTTGCAAACATTTTTCACATTGAGCAGTTACCCTCTAGGATACAGAGGATTTATACACATTCAAGTAAATCTACGAAATGTTTACATGGAGCGATTAACAGCCCATTCAACACCTATGACAACCACAAAACTATGTGACACCATTCATACAAATTCAGAAGAAAACTAGTTTACATCTCCCGGAAATATTTCACTTTAACCCTTTTTCCTCTTTTTTTCTTCCTCCAAAGGTTACGAGAAGTTCAATGTTCTTTCTCTAATTGAATCAGAACTTTTCCCCAGTGCTCAATTTCATGTTTTCATCTCTGTTTCTTTGATTCCAATCCCAGCAACCTTCTATGTTTTACTAATTGTCCTAACAGACAAACAACAATAATCTAGTGATCCTACAAGACATAGAGGGATTTTGGACAGTTAACATGTCATTGCCTTAAGATACAAGGAAATTGTTTTTTTCTGGAACTACAAGTTTGTAAATGTGAATAAACTTTTTGACAAACTAATGGGAGCATTTATATGAAGTTAGGAACAAATATATATGTACAATACGGTTGATTTCCCTCTAGTCAGGCATGATATTTGCACTTTAAAAAGAATTGGCAGTCCAACCATTGTAAATAGGTTGAAATTTGTGAAAGTGGGGAAAAAAGAGAAATGTTGTTGAAGTAAAGTGAACAAACAATGAGTGAGTAATGACTGTTCAAAAGATAACATCGCTAAATATATCTGAATTTCAGATTGGGGATGTGGTCACTGAACTGATGTGATTGGGGACAACTCTCACGTTGAAATATAAATTTTTATCGCTCGGCGGGCTGTACTCAAGATAAAGTACATGTATGGATGACATTTTTATGTTCTAAAGAGAGAGAGAGAGGGAGAGAAAATAAAAGAAAAGAGGAAAAACATCCTACTCTGCAGTCGAATTCGAAAAAGATACATGTTAGTTATTTTGTGTGATAGAGCAAATGAAAGTCATAAAGCGTTGTCCAACAATACGGTACCAGTGAAATTACCAATTTGCCCTGGAAATGAAATTCTCAAATTTTAACACTTTCTTGCTGTTCATCCAAATTTGTTCAAACTTTCACAAAATTGATTATATGTTTTGCTTTCCCCCTGAGCAATTTGCAATAAAGGTTGGATTGCTCTATTTTCCCCAACTGGGGTCATGGTGCATTTCCTCTCCTGTGCAAACAATGGAAGCTTCCTATTTGACTGATACTCGTGCCCAACAGCCCAGGACAATCAGAAATTACATCCAAAATAAATTCTCAATTCTCAATTTGTAGCTTTTTGTTCTAAATATAAACTAGAATTATTTTAATAAACGAAGAAGCTTGACTGGGGAGGAATTTTTTTTTTTTTTTTTTAAATTTGTAAACAAATCTTTAGGCATTTTACTCCCAGTGTTAAAGATCGTGTGCTCGATCTGTAATGAAAAACAAAAGTCAGAAAAAATTGGAACCAGCGGGATTCGAACCTGAATATTAATGAGTCAGAAAGAAGAGGATCTTGGGTATTTGATTCTATAGTTCATCATGACTTGGCCGTGAACCAGAATAGCCTGGTGGTTAAGTCGCTGCCCGGCAAGCAGTAGATGACAGGTTCGAATCCCACTGGTTCCAATTTTTTCTGACTTGTGTTTTTCATTACAGATCGAGCACATGATCTTTAACACTGGGAGTAAAATGCCTAAAGATTTGTTTACAAATTAAAAAAAAATAGAATTATTTTATTGAATTTATAAGGGGGTAAAATGTATTCCTTAAAGTTTCAGGTTTTTTAAATACCTCAAATAATCATAAATTTACTTTCCAAAAAAGGAAATATCATGCCTGTCTTGTAAAGTACTAATGGGAAATCAATCTTGAGAACCATCTACAAAAGCATAAAATGCATAAAATGATTTTAATTTAGAAGTCTTAATATTTAACTAAAATATTGACTAACCAATCAAAGTATTTAAAATGCAACAGCCATATGGTGTTTATAAAAGGAAATAAAGTCTGTGTCAATTTTCAATTAAGTCTTATGCACAAAACTAAAATGCTAGAAAAGCAAGAATTCCACAAGTAAAAAGGAAAATTCCCCAGAGCAATTTGTGGCATAAAAAATAAAGGATGTGAAATAACCATCACCTAGATATTTACAATTTTGATGTATATTCAGTAGATCCTTTGAGGAAAGCCTTTTCCTAAACCTTAATTTTATGATTACTGGTTTCCTCCTCCACCTCTCTGATACTCCCTCACACTATCTTGTAACAAGAACTTGGCATGAGCAATGCCATGTTGCGTACCTGTTATGGTGATGATTCTTTCCTTGGCACCCTGAAGGGGATCATCGATCTTGATCTGTGCTCCGGACTGCATGCGGATACGCTTGATACGCTGACCCCCTTTGCCAATGATGGATCCAGCGAGGTCGTTGGGAATGGTGACCTGTTGCGTCTGGACTGCTTCCCCACCACCACCGCCACCAGAATTACCTTCAAAGCCCTCACCACCGCTGCCTCCTCCACCTCCAAAGCTGGCACGTCCAGAATCCCCGCCGAACTCAAAGGCTTGGGTGCTGAACTGTGGCTCTCTCCCAAAGCCACCGCCACCTCTCCCTCCCATACCACCACGTCCTCGTCCTCTCCCACCTCTGCCTCCTCGCATTCCTCCTCCTCCTCCCATATGTCCGCCGCCACTGCCACCACCAAACGGGCTGCGGCCATAACCAAAGTTATCGTTCCCACCACCCATATTTCGATCAAAACCTCCGCGACCTCCACGACCCATTGGTGGACCTCTGTTCCATTGGCCACCTCCGCGTTCTCCTCCATAGCCACCACGGTCACCTCCATGGCCCTCTTCGGCCGGATCAAAGAGGTATCCCCCGTATCTGTCGTAATACCCTAGCTCATGGCAAAATGGGTCATAGTCCTGTACAGGCCCCTTGACTGCCGTTTCAGAACAGATCTCGTACACCTCACGAGCAGCCTTGGCAATTACATCTGGGGTACCAGTGAGTTGGACAACACGGTCGGTAGACTTGGGGCAGGTTTCTGTGTAAACTTTGAAGTGGGCACCGGTCTTCTCCCTGAGTTCTTTGATCTTAAAACCCGACCTTCCTATGATGGCCCCAGCATGGCTCTGATGAACCATGATCCTGATAAAGGAGTTGTTCTGGTCTTGTGAATGCTTCTTCTCCCCAACACTTGGAATGATATCCTTGATACAGTCAAGAGCACTGTCCAGATTCTTGGTTACTATCTTGATGATACGCTCTGGCCCATTGCAATCTGGAATGGTCACCTTGGCATCATAATCACTCCTGAGGCGCTTGATGTTTTCACCTCCTTTTCCAATCACCCCTCCAGCGTTGATGCTTCTGATCATCAAGCGAAATATTATCTGGTTGAAGTCCCCTCTTGGACGCTTGTTTTGGTTTTGCCTCTGATCTTCTGCTGACCTCTTTCCTCCTTCTCCACTCCCATAGTCTTGGTCGTCAGACATTTTGGTGGATGTGAAATAAGGCTGATCAGCTAATGCAGAGCTCAAAACTTCTACAAAGGAAGAAAGTACAGGAAAAGAAAAATAGGGACATAATTTGGTTTTAGTCTTTTTATAAGGTGACTTATACAAATATGAGATTTGATAAACAAACACGTACCAGCAGTCATACCATGTATATCTTTTCATCTTCATAATTATGAAGTTGTGGACACTCAACATAATGCACATCACAGGCAAATGATTACAATTTACCATTACCATTTCAATGGCTGCAACATAGGATGAATTTGAAGATTGGCTGGTCGATAAATTTGCCTTATTTTTTTTTTCTAACTTTGAATATTAATTTCTATAATGTCTAGATTTAGACCTTATTCAGATCTTATTAATGGATGAAAAAAACATTCTAAGATGGTTGGTACCTGGTAGAGGAATGGGGTGCACTAAGGTAAACAAGAACCCCACCCCCCAAAAAAATACTCTGCTATACAAATTGGTAAACCATTCTGTGAGACAGCTTGGGTACAACACGTTAATGTATAATGATTTCTCTGATGCACCCTTGGACAGCTGTCAACACATCTCTTTGGGTGCAACAAATCAAGATCAAACACAGGATTATTTCCTGCATTATTGCATCTATCCATGCATAGACGGTGCGAAGTCCATTGCTTCTCATGCCATGCACGAACTTCGCGATACAACCATAATTGAAACTATACGTCGCCGACAGCGCGCGCCGTCGCACGCAGCCGCCATTTTATATCTGCATGACAAGAGGAGGCATAGATACACAAACACTGGTGAGTTCTCGGAAATTTCTTATGCTCTTTTTTTTTTATTTTTTGGTAAAAATATGTACGATCAAAAACACATACTAATTCAAAAGGTTTCCCTAGGAGGAAACGCTGTGGGGAAGGGCCCGTCGGTCGTGGGAGTTATCAAAAAAGTGTTATTTCAGGGCATTTTCATGTCCTGCTAACCCGTGCGCATTTAGATTGCTGGGGAAAAACGCCTGGCTTCGTGATGTAAAAGGCGTATAGCCAATTTTTTTTTTTTTACACTCACAAAGCTAATCCTGGCTACCTGCGGCGACCAGGAAATGTACACAATGGCTCCAATCACCAATAGCTTGTTTCGCGACAATCGACAGTAAATTACGGATTTCATATTTGGAATTATCTTTTCCGACATCGGTGAGCATGGTGAGTTGAATTTATTGTGTTTCTTGGATATATATGTTGGGGCTGGTTATTGTAAATTAAATGCCAATTTTGAGTGAATGTTGGTGACATTTGTGCAGTGGTGTTTTAAAAGGTTGAGGTGTATGACTGCCTATATTCTACCATGTCTACACACGAAGTATAGGAATGTAGCTCTGACATCTGAGTGCCCGATACCATGATCATGATGATACTTCGTTTCGCCAGAATTGTTAACGGGGGTTAACATGGTTAAGGATTTCCCTTTTTGGAATCATCTTTTCCAACATCGGTCATGTCGGTGGGCATGGTGAGTTGAAGTTATTATATTTCATAGTCTGATATTGATAGATTATATGTTCAATGTTGGGGTCAATTTTTGTAAATTAAATTTTGAGTGAATGTTGGTGACTTTTGTGCAGTGGTGTTTGAAGATGTTGAGGTATACGACTGCCTAGACATGCTAGATTCGACCACACCACGAATAGTGGTCATATTGACCACTACGAATACAACATGCAAAAATAGTTGGTATTTTCTGTCGCGTGCAGTAAAGGTATGGGGGGAAAATAAGATAAATATTTTAAATACTTGCTTTCAAATTCAGCCCTTAAAAATCTCACTCCTACCTCAAATGGCCGTTAGGAAGAACTTTTGATATTTTCAGCAAAATCCAAAGTCAAAATCTTGTCCAAAACCGGAGAAATCCCCGCCGATTTGTTTCGCGATCGCGTGTTGTTTACATACTGCCGATGTCTTAGACTAAAATCGGCCAATAAAATTTTTGTCCACGAAGAAACTCGGGATCGCAAGCGCACATCGATCTTTACGATCGCGCACACAGAAAATCAGGACTTTTCCGTGTATGCCACAGGGACCGAATTTTTAAGGACAAAACTCTTTTGGGGAGATGTCAGCGCCCGCGGCGACAACTCATAGCTACATTCCTATACTTCGTGTGTATAATGTAGGCAGTCATACACCTCAACTTTTTAAAACACCACTGCACAAAAGTCACCAATATTCACTCAAAATCGGCATTTAATTTTCAAAAACCGACAACAAAATATCCAAGAAATACAATAAATTCAACTCACCAATGTTGGAAAAGATATTTCCAAAAATCAAATCCGTAATTTACTGTTGATTCTCGCGAAACGAGCTATCGGAGTCATTGTGTACATTTCCTGGTCGCCGCGGGCGCTGACATCTCCCCAAAAGAGTTTTGTCCTTAAAAATTCGGTCCCTATGTGGCATACACGGAAAGTCCCGATTTTCTGTGTGCGCGATCGTAAAGATCGCTGTGCGCTTGCGATCCCGAGTTTCTTTGTGGACAAAAATTTTATTGGCCGATTTTAGTCTAAGACATCGGCAGTATGTAAACAACACGCGATCGCGAAACAAATCGGCTGGCATTTCTCGGTTTTGGACAAGATTTTGACTTTGGATTTTGCTGAAAATATCAAAAGTTCTTCCTAACGGCCATTTGAGGTAGGAGTGAGATTTTTAAGGGCTGAATTTGAAAGCAAGTATTTGAAATATTTATCTTATTTTCCCCCCATACCTTTAGTACATGCGACAGAAAATACCAACTATTTTACAGTAATGTACCCGTGAGTAGCCAGGATTAGCTTCGTGAATGTAGAAAAAAAAAAAAAATGGCTATACGCCTTCTACACACGAAGCTAGGCGTTATTACCCAGCAATCAGATCCCGCACGGGGTGTACGACATGAAAAATGCCCTGAAATCACACTTTTCTGATAATTTCCGCCCCCCACAGGCCCTTCCCCACAGCGTTTCCTCCTAGGGAAACGATTACGATGACAATTTTGTTTGGATTGACTCTACTTTTGGTAAAAAATCAATAAAAAGATGATAAAAATTTCAGAAAACTCACCAGCGTTTGCGTATCCATGCCTCCTCTTGTCATGCAGATTCAAAATGGCGGCACTGTGGATCGATACAAAATAATCGAAATCATCGAAACTATACGATGTGCTACAGTGGTGGAGATGTCTGACGAAATTTCCATTAATGCTAAATCTACGATGGCTTCTTGTTCAAAACTGGGCGTTGTGTGTGGCGTATTGCGCCTGTAATCCAGCTAACAGTGGAAGTAAAAAAATGATTCAGCGGACCCAGCCTCGAGACGTATTCTGAAAACTATGTAACTTTTACAGGCCCGTAGGCAGAGTTTCTGAAGGGGTGCGTCGTTTTTGGCAAAAGTGGACCTTGTCATAATCAATACGGACCTGCCGAAGGCAGGTCCCTGCTAGGGGGTCCGGGGGCATGCTCCCCCCGGAAAATTTTAAAATCTAGATCCTTTCTGCTGCAATTTAACGACTCCCGAGGGGAAATTTAGGGGTTGTGAATGATGATTTTGAACACACATTTTTGATGTCGCAGAAACAAAATATTTATTAGAGTGTGTGTTAAATTCACTTGTAACAGCTACACCACTCAGACAGCGTGTGGGTAATTGTGGTAACAAAGATGAATGGTGTGTCTGTGCTTTTTTTCATGAAAAAGCAGACCTGAGCCCAAGAAGGGGGGGGGGGTCGTCCGAGCCCTCCGACCCCCTCTGGCTACGGGCCTGTTTAATGTTAGTAAAATGATGTTAATTGTCCTAACAAATTAAAATCAGGACAAGTCAGTGGTTAATGATTGCGCAAAGATGGCTGTGCCCGCGTTAACAGAGACATCTGCGCAAGCAATGATTAGTGTTTATTGGGCACAATTTCAATTTGTTATGACAAACACCGTTTTCACAATATAGTATACGTGACACAGTGACCCCACTTTTTCAAGTACACCAAAAGCGCCCTTTTCATTTCTTTATAAAAATGCCACCTTTCTCTCTAATAAGTGACCTTATCACTACTTAAAATACATCTTTTCCTTCATAATAAATACCCTTTCCCCTTTCTGATGTAATGTCCATTTCCCATCCTTATCCTTTTCATAATGCCCGTTTTCAAATCCTTATCTCTCTAATAATTGCCTTCCTTCTTCTGATAAGTTCCCCTATTTTTTTTTTCTAATTTGTGCCGTTTTCTGCTTTGACAAGTTCATTTTTACTTCTGATAGGTCACCCTTTTCCCTTTAGTAAATGCTCACATTCCCATTCTGATGAGTGCCCCTTTCCACCTCTGATAAGGGCCATTTCTTCTGCTGATATGCCCCATTTGCGGAACTGGAGGCAAGAGGGGCATAATGTATCCCCACCAAGTGAATGCTTTCTCATTCAACTCGTTCAAATGTGCCTTTCAGTTACATCACTTAAGGTATTACCCCTTTTCTGCTGCTCATAAGTGCATTTTTACTTCTGATAAGTGCCTCCTTTTCGTTGCAGTATGTGGCCCTTTTTACTTCTGATAAGTGCCCCGTTTCCTACGCTTACAAATTGAGGAAGGAATATACTTTCATTTATATATTTCTTGACTAATCAATAATTCCCCCGCAAAAACCGAAACAAGTAAAAGTTATGACCTGCTGGATTTTAAACAAATCACATTATTTGTAAGTGAATTAATTCGTGCAATAAATCTGAATTACTCTGCTTTTCAGTTACAATCCTATAGTGGATTGTATAATTATACTAAATAACAATGGGGTATATTACATTCTTCCATTATTTTGTTGGAAATTTTCACTTAATAACAAATGAAACTCTTCTGAAACAAAACTTTTATTACAGCCAAAATATTTTTACAAAGAGAAATGCTCACTCTCTAACCCTATTTAAAATTGCTAGTACCGAAAGGGTGGGTATATAGCATCGCCTTGACTGGAACGCCACTATTCGTCTAAAGCCGCCCCGGTTTTTCCTAATTGTGCTTTGACTGTTTATATTATTATCACCATTATTACATTATAAAAAGTCAAAACGCACCCTTTCAGCAAAACAGGGGGGGTGGGGGGCTTCGGACGAATGGTGCGTGCCAGTTCCATGGCGCGAAGCAGGCGGCTCCCAATGTACCTTTTTGGCAATTTAACCAATTAAATAGTGGTTCCAGTCTAACAGGACGCGACGCTACCCACCCTTTATAGGTACAGGCTTACAAACAGAGGGGGCAGGGGTATTTTGTAATGAAAGACATTTGGGAGTGGGTATAAGATAAGCTTAATAATTTTGAGGAACACTTTGCATACTGAGATCCGGGAGGAGGGATCACTCCCACATTATGTGTAGTGCAACCGCGTCCACAAAAAGTGTCGAAAAGGGTCTGTTTTCAGCCTTTAGGCGTCGTCGATGGTTTCATTAAAAAGGTGTGTTCTTTCAGCTTCAAACGCCATTTAGAGTATACTAAATAACAATTCGGTCTGCTACATTTATGCTATAAATTGCATGATTACGAGTATTTTCTTTTTATGAATAACACCGATTGGCGATTTTGATTTTTTGCATACAAATGAAGTATGATATCACTAAAAGTAATCTGTTTGTACTCCATTTCCGTTATTTAATAATAATTTATACGCTATATTTTTGGTTGGCGTCATGACCCTGTTGACGCCATGTAGGGTATGTTTTTCTGATCTGACGCCGTATAAGGTCCAAATTAGACTTCGGCGCAATACGCCATTTATTTAGGCTCCATTTATTAAGTGTGTGGACGTGCTTGGGTAGCACATTCGAGGGGGTTGCCCCCCCCCCCCAAGAAAATGAGAAAAAACGTATTTCAACGTTTCAATTTGTAAAAGTTTATTGCTTTTTCAAAAATGTCTGTAATTTTTTTTTAAACAGTAGGTCTACTTAGAAAATGAAGAGCAGAAACATAAGAATCACCAAAAATATATATTGCTACAAATATATAACAGATCACAATTCAATAGACTTGACTATAATTTCCACTCATAAACCAATAAATGGTATAACGTTAACATTTTAATCGAAAAACCTAAGTGGAGGATTCTAAGAGCATGGCTTGTATTTTATAGAATCCTGTTTACGAAACTAAAACTAGTTACAGTCCAGAGATTCAAATAAAAAAGTGCTGCTTGAACACTATTAACATGTATGAAAGAAAAAGAACGGAAAGAAAAATTCGGAGAAAAGGCAGAAAAAGAAAATTGTGATTTATTTGATTTGCATGTGTGATTGAAAGTTCTTTAAAAAGCTGATCCAAAGCGCAAAAGTTTCTCCCTCAGTCTTGAGACCTCGCAAAATGTATACATATTTTTCTATTTGTTATTATTTTTTTTTTTTTGGGGGGGGGGGGGGGGTGTAGGAAATTTCCGCCCCTGTTACGTATACAAAGATATCGTGAGTGAAAAGGGAAATGTGTGTATGTGGGTGTGTGTGTGTGTAATTTGGTTTTGGGGGTTTATGAATAGACAAAATGAATAGACAAAATACACGGACGTGTATCAATCAGATATGATTATTTATGATTCGAGGCTGGGTCCGCTGAATCATTTTTTTACTTCCACTGTTAGCTGGATTACAGGCGCAATACGCCACACACAACGCCCAGTTTTGAACAAGAAGCCATCGTAGATTTAGCATTAATGGAAATTTCGTCAGACATCTCCACCACTGTAGCACATCGTATAGTTTCGATGATTTCGATTATTTTGTATCGATCCACAGTGCCGCCATTTTGAATCTGCATGACAAGAGGAGGCATGGATACGCAAACGCTGGTGAGTTTTCTGAAATTTTTATCATCTTTTTATTGATTTTTTACCAAAAGTAGAGTCAATCCAAACAAAATTGTCATCGTAATCGTTTCCCTAGGAGGAAACGCTGTGGGGAAGGGCCTGTGGGGGGCGGAAATTATCAGAAAAGTGTGATTTCAGGGCATTTTTCATGTCGTACACCCCGTGCGGGATCTGATTGCTGGGTAATAACGCCTAGCTTCGTGTGTAGAAGGCGTATAGCCATTTTTTTTTTTTCTACATTCACGAAGCTAATCCTGGCTACCCGTGAGTGGCGGCGACCAGGAAATGTACACAATGACTCCGATAGCTCGTTTCGCGAGAATCAACAGTAAATTACGGATTTCATTTTTGTAAATATCTTTTCCAACATTGGTGAGTTGAATTTATTGTATTTCTTGGATATTTTGGGGTCGGTTTTTGAAAATTAAATGCCGATTTTGAGTGAATGTTTGTGACTTTTGTGCAGTGGTGTTTGAAAAAGTTGAGGTGTATGACTGCCTACATTATATACACGAAGTATAGGAATGTAGCTATGAGTGGATTCGACCATGTCTAACTTACACACACGAAGTAAGTAATGCCGCGCTATACATGCACTGCACCGTCATACATACATGGACTACATACACCGCACCCAACTCTCACTCTCAGACACGCGCACGCCAGTGATGAACTCCATCCATACGGTACCACGTACAGTACAGTACCAAGCAGTCCATGCCTAAGCGTCGTTACGACACTCGAAAATACAATTTACTGCTTGCACTGAAATGTAAAAATATATCATGTCTCACTCAAAATGATCAGTGAATTTCATTCAAAACTCAAATCGTATAAAAATAGCTTATTATACATTACTTACGATGTTTTCAGCACTAAATTTGCGGAAAGCAAACGAGGTCAGCAACGCAATGAACAAGGAAGTTCACCCAATAATCAATGCCGAATGAATGGTGAAGAATAACGCCTACAGATTTCAGGACAAAGATGTTTGTGAAATATAAATTTTTATAAAAAAATCTTTTATAAAAATAATTTCATTCATATGTTTATTTTTTCTGTTTATTTAATATGACTTTGATTCAATTTAGTATTTTTAGGAATTAATTTTTTATCTAAACACTGAAAAGCCTGGCGTGGGTTCGACACACGCGCACCACGCGCAAAGTATTTTTTTCGTAGGACGGCTTGTGGCAATGGCAACTCTGGGGGGGGGGGGGGGGGGGGGCACGGAACTCCTATTAAAGGGGTACTCAAACCTGAGATCAAGTTGATTTGAATAAAAAGAGTAAAGTTAAACAAGCAAAACAGTAAATATTTTATCAAAATCGAATGAAAAATAACAAAGTTACAGCATTTTGAAGTTTGCATTGTTTCCTAAAACAGTGAACGAGGCTATGTCAAAATGAGTGGAGGTGATGACGTCACAAGCCTACTTTTTCTTTTGTATTTTATTATATGAAATTACGAATATTTCAATTTTCTGCTCCAAGAATGTAAAACATGGTTTGGCTTCTCATGGAATGTGTAAAATCAGCCTTCATACTGTAACTTATTTTGATACAATTAAGGGAGAGATTCTTTATGTATATCTATCAAAAAATGAAATATTTCAGATTTCATATAATAAAATACAAAAGAAAAGGTGGGCTTATGACATCATCAGCTTACTCATTTGCATAATGCATATCACTGTTTCACAAAATAATGCAAAACTTAAAAATTCCATAACTTTGTTATTTTCCATCCGATTTTGATAAAATTTTCATTGTTTTGCTTGTTTAATTTTACTCTATTTTCAAATCAAATTGATTTTAGAATTAATGAATTTTATTTCATATTACTGCAGAAATCGGCCATGAAAATTACAATTGAAAGTATACATTGTTCAGATATCGAATACAGATATCATTATCAATAACATGCAATCATAATCACAAGTGAAAATTTACATTAGTCAATAGAAAATGCAGTATCATGGGAGAAACCTAAGGAAAAGCACAGCTTTTTAAAACGAGGTTCCCCAATCAAAGAGAATTACAAAATACATGTACATGTATGTAATTATGTATACATATACAGAAATGGCAATAAAGAGACGAGAAAATATATGCGTGAAAAAAGAAATAAACACACACAAACACACATATTTCTATTAAGTTAACAGTTAACTTATCATGCTAATACATGTAATATGCCTAGTAATTGTTATATTAATTGCTGTTCTTATAGTTCAGTGTTGCTCATGTTGTTATTATTGTTATCACGCATATTATCATCATCTATGTTCATCATCAAGTATGTAATAGCCCGCAGTTACTTACTTTTACCATTTTTTCCTTCATTTTGGGGGCAAAGAATTTTACTGACATCCCCTCACTCATGCCGGAGTGAGCATGCGAAACGTACTTCAATGGCCCTGGTAAGAAAGGTGGGGGGGGGGGGGGGGTGAGTGTGAGTAAACATGTTGGCCTATGGGCAAAAGCGATATTTGGGGGGAGGGGGCGTAAGACATGCAGTACTACAGAAAAATTTTGTTTTTCCTGTACATGAAAATGTAAGGAAAATATATAAAAGAGTACATTTGTGGCCAAAATATTCAAGTGGGTAAAAAATAAGTGGTTAAAATAAGTGGGGGCGTTATGTTTTCAAATGTGGGGGCGGGAATACCCTCCCCCTCCCACTTTTCATGCCTGAAAAGGGGGTTCCAACCAAAGAAAAAGCAAAAATGGAAGAGGTTGAAAAGGAAAGAAGAAAAGAAAAGAAAGGAAAAGAAGAGAAAAAGAAAAGAAATCAGAAAGGAAAGAGAAGAAAACAAAAAATTCAAAAACTTCGCTCACTAGCTAGGGTTATTTACCAATGCCCATTATATTTTCATTATTTATATTAGTTATTAATATAATCGCCATATTTATGTATATAAACCAATGCCAATTATATTAATAAGTCATATTCTTATGGAAGTTAATATTTGGTTTGCATCTTGAATCTCTAGCTAATGTTACGCTATTTTTCTACTCAAAGAATGTTAGCAACATAACTGAAAGGAATCGAGCGGCAAGTTGACTAAAAGGGCTTATAAAGAGATGAATTTTCAGAAATAATGGCCTGTGACTAATAATCTCTTCCCAATATGAGAACTGAAGTTGTCGATAACATGTTACACAGATTATGAGAACGGAATAACAATACGCTAGAACCTATTCTCAGGAGACAAAATTCTTCTTTATTTTCTCTCTCTCTCTCTCTCTCTCTCTCGTTCGCTCGCTTTACTCGCTCATACAATCAAGAAACTACGCCTAAATTGTTTCTTGCAGCAAGCACCTCTTACGTCCTGCAGCAACAAGAAGGCCGAATATCAAAATATTCGGGCAGTAAGGTATCCGACTATTCTCGAATTCCCCCCCCCCCCCACCCCCCCCCCCCCCAAAAAAAAAGAAAAATGGTATAATTTATCCGACAGAGTCCACAGACTCAAGGTAGTAGTATGGGTGTAGTCGGTGAACATTCAAAAAAGTATAAAAGCTGACATCATAGCTGGTAAGAAAATATCACCTGACAACCCTAAAAAATAATTTTAAAATGGAAACGCCCCCTCCCAAGAAGGTGGTAGGGCCTAATTGAAACAATTTTTATCGGTCAGAATATTTTGTTTTCAGAATCTTATCTTTTGTTACTTTTAATGAAAATTTAACTATAAAGTGTGCACCCCATAAGATTTCCTTGTTTAAAAAATAACACTTGTGTTAGAAGGGGACGCCCTTTCGGGGCTTTAGTGTGCACCATATAATTAGATTTCCATGTTTCAAAAAATGGTCAGCGTTCCCCATTGCCAATACATCGGTTTAGTGGCAAAATTAACCGGGGGGGGGGGCTGAGCTGCATGGGTGGACCCATTTTTTTTTGGGGGGGGGGGTTGGGCCTACAGACCTAGTGCATCGGTTTATTACAATACACACAGAAGAAAATAAGGCATTACCCTTTTACTTTTATGAGATAATACTATTAAAAATTTATTGTATCCACTTATTTTACCCTTTTTACGTTATTGTCGGTCTATCGGACCTTCTAACTATCGGACCCTCCGCCGATTCGGTCTATAGAACCGTCTGTCTATTGAACCCTCTCGTACATTCGTTCTATCGAACCTTCTATCTATTGGATGTCGGTCTATCGGACCCGCTAACTATCGGACTTTCTAGCTATAGGGCTGTAACCCAGGAAACAACCAAATACAAGGAGTAAAATTTAGACTGAATGCCTTGCTTTATTCTGTTCAATGCAAGGTGGGCATAGGCCAGTGAACCAGGAAAAAAAAGCAAACATAATCACTTAGATTCGCAAATTTTAATAAAATAGAAAACACTGACCAAACTTTTTGTTTAGGAATAAGTTTACATATACGGCTTTAACCAAGGTATAAGTTCCTTAATACAGGCGGATCTCCCGGGGGTGCGGCCCGCGGCTCCCTATTTAGAACAAACAACAAAACAAAACAAAACAAAGCAAAACAAAACAAAACAAAAATAATTGCAAGTAAATAAAAATGAATAAATAGGAAACGTTTTAGTGCTAAAAATCGATCGTCCTGCTTTCCTCCTTTCTGGTGTAAATAAGGCCGACGAGATTCCCGTTATCATTAAAATAACTGGTAGGCCTATACAGTCAAAATGCTTCTTGAACAAAAGCAGTCAAAATTATAGACTAATTTAGGGCCTGGGGGTCACTCACTACATTACGTGCGTGTGTGTGTGTGTGTGTGTATGTGTGTGTGTAATTGGGTTTTTACAGACGTGTATCAATCAGATATGATTATTTACGTCTGGGACCGACCTTTAACGTCACCGTCCGAAAGACGTGACTCAGTCTCGAACCTGGGTCCGCTGAATCATTTTATAACTTCCACTGGTAGCTGGATTACAGGCGCACGCCACAACGCCCAGTGCTACGCAACCGCGTCCATAAAAAGCGTCGAAAATGGTCTTTTTTCAGCCTTAAAAGCGTCCGACGTTTTCCTTTAAAAAGGGCGCGTCCATAAAAAGCGTCGAAAATGGTCTTTTTTCAGCCTTAAAAGCGTCCGACGTTTTCTTTAAAAAGGCCGTTTAGAATACTAATAACAAATTCGATCTTCGACACTTAGAGTATAAATTACATGTTATGATAATCCCTAAATTCTGCTTTTCATGTGTTTCTACGGTGGTTAATTGTCACGAGTATTTTGTTGATATGAATAACACCGATTGGTGATTTGGATTGTATAATTTGCATACAAATTAAATATGACATCACTAAAAGTTTATCTGTTTGTACTCGAAAAGCGTTATTTTGTTGTTTTCCTGCTATTATAGGAGTTATTTATTTTAAACACCATTAACTTGGTATTGTACTTGGTAGCATTATAATTTCTACGCTACTTGAAGGTATTTTTGGGTGGCGTGATGACCCTGTTGACGCCATTTAGGGTATGTTTTCTGATGTGACGCCGTATTATAGGGTGCAAATTAGACTTCATGCAATACGGCATTTAGGGTCCATTTTTGAAGTTCGTGGACACGCTTGGGTAGCACATAATTATTACCCACGCCGATAAAATCGGCAGGGTTATGTAAAGGGCTCCGTATGTTTGTTTGTTTGTTTTTTTTGTTTGTTTGTTTGTTTGTTTTTTTGTTTGTTTTCAGGGAATGTTCGGATAGTGACAGGAAAGAATCGATTAGATTTTGGTGATGATCGGTTGACCCCTGCAAATTCTGTGTGACCTTGAAGTTTTTACCCCAACTTCAGTTCGGATAGTGACAGGAAAGAATCGATTAAGAAAACAATCGATTATATTTTGTTGATGATCGGTTATAGGAACTTCAGTTCGGATAGTTTTTTTTTGTTTTTAAGAATATTTTATTACTTCCTTTTTCAAAATAACATTTTTCACAATAATCATGGTAAAATACACAAACAAATATATTCACATGCAGTATCATTGTGCCAAATTACATAATAATAACAATAAGTAACCATAATATTTTACATGCATTTATTAAATAGTAAATTATGCCAAATCTGGAAGTCTTTATTGCGATAAAAAAAGGAGAAAAATATTAAATATTAAATATAGTGACAGGAAAGAATGCAACTACTCTGTAGGGCGTGGGTCTGCCGCCTTTGACGGCCTTTCTAGTTTTGTCTGAGAGTGATGCCACCATTTTGCTTAACTCAAAATTCGAAACTTTGCATCAGACTGTAATTTGCACATCATTGAAAAACAGAAGGATGTCAAATTTATTTGGAGTAAGTTTTATGACCTGCTGTCAAATATTATTCTCACAATAATAGTTCACTTTTTTCGGCAAATCAAGTTTGTGTTTGAATACCATAATTAATTCAGAACACAACAATTGCCAGTGCGCATTGCAGCTGAAATTCTGGGGCACTTTTTGTTATCCAGAGTCATGAGTAATTCATTAATAATTATTATTAAATTGGCTCTGGGTTAAAAGAGGTGTCCTATAATTTCAGCTGCAATGCACAATGGCAATTGTTGAGTTAATTAATTACATATTTTGAGTTTTCAAAAAATCAAACTATAATTCATGCATTATTGTGAGAATAATATTTGAAAGAAGGTCATAAAACTGACTCTAAATAATTTGACATCCTTCATTTTAACAAGGTACAAAATAATGTCAGTCTGATACGAGTTTCAACTTTTGCGTAATAATCAGTGGCGGCACCAGGATTTTTAAAGTGGGGGGGGGGGCAAATAGGGGGCAAAAGAAAATGTTGGGGGGGGGGGGGCAGGGACGGATGCAGGAAAATGAAAGTCAAAATGTAGACCCGTATTTTTTTGGTCTCGCCAGCTTCTCAAAAGATGGCTCAGTGGGGGGGGGGGGGGGGGACCAAAAAAGAAATTCTCGCCAAACCTCAAAAAAACGCTCAGTAAAGGGGTTATGGGGCCCACTTTGCCTCCATAATTCCCTGACAAGCAAAAAAAAAATCCAAGAAAAATGGCGCCAAGTAAAAAAAAAATTTCCACCCTTTTATTTTTTTTTCACTCCGAAAATTATTGGGGGGGGGGGGGCAGCTGGGGGGGGGGGGCAAAGCTTCTGACTGGGGGGGGGGCAAATGCCCCCCCCCCCTGGTGCCGCCACTGGTAATAATATTAACAAGCAAAAGGGCCACATATTTTTATCTTACACCCAGTATGCACAGCATGGGGCCCCATAGGCCTACATATGAAATATGAAAATTGAAATATCTTGAAAACCTGAGCCAATCAGCAATTTTCAGTTACAAATGAATTCACCATGTCCATTTTTGAAAAAGGCATGTTTTTTTCAAGAGGCAGACAATTTTTGAAAAATTGTTGACCGGTCAGTGTTTTAAGGCCCGGCACCCATTCCTCCCTCGTGAGAAGCTGAAGCTGGAGAGAGTTGGCGGAATTCCCAAAATTACCCAAACAAATAATCTCGCTCCTTCCCTCTCTCAGACTATCCTGGCGTTTGTTGTACACAGGGGCGGATCCAGGATTTAGTATAAGGGGGGCACACAAATGCAGGTTTGTCAACTTTTGGAAAAGGTAGACCTGTATTTTTTGGTCTTTTTTCGCCAGACCTCCAAATTCGCTCAGTGGGGGGAGTTATGGGGTCCAGTTTCCCTCCATAATTCTCTGACAAGCAAAAAAGAAAAAAAAAAGGTTTCATTCTAAGGGGGGGGGGGGGGGCACAATCGACAAAAGGGCGGATCCTTTATGGTCAAAATGCATATATTATGTATATAATATAATTATATAGGCCTACTTGTCATTT
Source organism: Heliocidaris erythrogramma (assembly GCA_025617745.1). Taxonomy (NCBI): domain Eukaryota; kingdom Metazoa; phylum Echinodermata; class Echinoidea; order Camarodonta; family Echinometridae; genus Heliocidaris; species Heliocidaris erythrogramma. Next base: position 32,023,860 of record CM046856.1, read on the forward strand.
CAATACAACTGTCGAAACATCTCTTTATAAAACAAGAAAGAAAAGAACGATCAATGACAGATTTTCTTTCCTCACCAACAGTCAACATTGTTACGAACATGCATTATTATAAGTATAGTGACGAATAGAAGTGATGATGATAATGATAATGATAAATGATGATGATGATGATGATGATAATTGTAACAAACTGTGAGTAGACCTACGTCGAAAACAAAGGGGTAATCAAGCAGAGTGGACCAATAATGCATGCGATCACAATAATGATAATGGGTTCCTTTGTTTCCTACCATATTTATTTTCTAGCATATTAGTGAAAATCATCAAAAATGTTATCCGTTGCTCACATTTACTATTCCGCTAACTCCCCGTGTCGTACGATAAGGTAATCATCATCATGAGAACCGTGATCACTGAGCGTGACTTATATTCTCCGCAAAATGTACGAACACATAAATCAGACTGATTTCATCTTTCAATGTCATACAGAAATGTAATCATCACGACAAAGAAAGATTGTTGCAAATAATTATGACGTCATATCATATAAAAAAATATAGAATATATCTTCTTCTTCTTCTTCTTCTTCTTTTTTTTTTTTTTTGGGGGGGGGGGTTGATGTTAAATAAATAATGAAACAAATTGCTTTCGAGATAATCAGGTATTTTGTTTGTTTGTTTGTTTAGTTTAGTTTAGTTTAGTTCTTATTTTTCTTTCTTTTTTGTGTGCGGCTATGTCCGTTTTTCAAATGCTCAAAACATTAAAAAGGTCTTAATTTGGTACAAATTTAAGTTCACGCAAAATATTATTTTCGGACGATATTTTGTTTATCTAAATCGTAATTTCCATAAACGCTGATTGATTGTGAGATAACCACCCCCTCCCTTTATATTACATGTATATTTAAAACAATCGGATAACCCGTACATGAATTATATTCAGGGGCGTCACTAACGGGAAGGGAAGGGGGATGTGACATCCAATCACAGTTTCTGTGGGCACAGAGTTGTCGTCTGGTTTGACATTTTCAACCTATGTAAATTATGTCTGCACATTGGAAAACTTGAAGATTTTTTTTTCTTGTTAGCAAATATGACAATGCTAAGAAGCCTCTTTCGGTTTTTGCTGTAAAAAAAATGGTTGACGAATTTTGTCCGACATTTCCCTCCACTCAAAATGTACGAATCACGGGAAAAGCCCCATTTCCTTTTTGTTCTGCAGTGTGTTTAGAATGTTGTTGTTTTTCTATCATACAGCCACGTACGTACGTAGGCCTCCAAGTAGGCCTATGAATTTCCTGTTTTATTCCATTCCTTTGTTTTCCCATGTACATTTAATAATTACCTTGCTATATACTCGACCGAACACCGACGCAATCATCATTATCAGCATCATAATCACTTTGCCACTTGTGCAGAACCGGAGTTAATGATCTTGGTGATGATGGGGGTATAGCATGGGTCTATATAAGAGACTCGAGGGGAGAGGTAGAACACAAAGGCTTTTCTCTGCCTGGTTGCCATTTTTTAGAATATAAATCCTACCTTGAATATTATCATAATTGTGGTGGAGGTCATTTAGATGTGGCAGCGTATAAGTGGAACATGATAAATAAAATATTGCTGTGATGGAATACGAAGGCATTCGAACCCAAATAGCATTGTGTATGAGACTAGCTGACATTTTGACGTGGCTCTGAAAAGAGAATAAAAACAAAAGTAATGAATAGCAACAACAACATGACAACACAGCAACAACACAAGACCAACAACTATAACAAGAAGAAGAACAACAACAAAACAACTGCAACATCATCATCAACAACAACGACAACAAACCCTCATTTTTGTATTTAGAGATTTGTAAAAGTTTTAAATAACCTTTGGCCGAGAACCCCTCCCTCCTGGATGTTTTATAGCTCTCGCAAGATGAGGAATGCTACATTTGGTCGTGAGGCCAACTGGTCTTGACGGACGACTCTCGTATAATATCTTCTTCAGAGAGAGAGAGAGAGAGGGGGGGGGGGGGCGGGGGGGCTGACGTATCTTGCCAGACCATCAACTTTCTCATTATTTTGCTTGTATGCGAGCTAGCGAACCGAATGAATCGGAAACGAGTAAATAATATCCCACTGTATTGTCGTGACATTGTTAATTTGTCATCGAATAAGAATTAGTTTAGATTGCATGAATCACTGTAAGCCTATGTGTACAGGCCTCATATTTTTGACTTTTTGTTTGTATAATCAAGGAGATAACTTCTTGGTATAATTATTCTGCTGTTCGTCGTTGTTTTTTCTCGATGTTATGACGTAAGTAGTATACACTGTCTGAGCCATGCACGCCGAGCAAAGTGTCTAGACGATTGCTCAGACTAAATCTGACCCCTGGCTGACCTCGGCTGATAGGGTCGCACGCGACTGAAAGTTCGTTTAAGGTTACAGATCCTTGCCTGATAAGGTTACGTAATGCCAAGGAATTCTGTGATAACTCCTTGGTAATGTAAGCTGGATTTTCTGGATGAGCTAAACATGAACTGACAGACTTTTCTTTGTTGGGGTGCTCTAGGTAGGTGGCGTAATGGAGTTATGGAGGAACAAAAACATTTTGTTAAATATTCATCCCCCCTCCGCCCGTATCGCCATAACGGTAGTAACTGCAACATAAATTTATAGAAAGCTATAACCTTCACACTCAGGCAACAAAAAATATATTTGTATAACATTTTCCATTTTTTTTTCACTCCATCCCTTTCGAAGTCATTTAATTTCAGTCAGGAAAAATGCTTTCCATTATACCTTTAGCTTTCGGCACAGTAACAAAATGAAAATGCGAATCAAAGCATCAAGAAAACGAGTGCGATACTCACTCAGAATGTAAAGTCAACATGACTTTGTGTAAAGGATAAGATGAGTAAAGGATGAGAGACTTACAGCCTAATAACGTTTAAAAATAATCGTTATTTAGAAAAATAGAAACGTGTCATGTGTAAAAAACAACCCCCCCCAAAAAAAAAAAAAAAATAAAATAAAAAAAAAAAATAAAAAAAATAATCAGGCGAGGTTGTATTTCCATACTGAAAATTGGCAATGTATGCAATCAACTAAATCATTTTATTCACTTAAGCCTATATCTAATTGGAACAAATTTAAAATGATATTGTAAAAAACAACAAAACAAACAAAATGACCAACAGAAATCTGTGAGCTATACGAGGGTCTTGCTGGGGTATACATTCTTGAAAGAAACAAGAAACAAGACTAGTATCAAAAATCAACGGGCCTAGTATTAGGAAACGTATTTTCATTTTTGGCATGAAAAATCTTCCACGGATTTATTTTCTGATTGTAGTCAAAACTTGAAAATACAGTAATCCAAAGATGAAGAATTATGAAGGGGCATTGAAAAATCCTTCCCTCTACCCCGATGCGAAGCCTAATGATCCATTATTATGGTATGGCGCAGGCGATAAGACCGTTGCCTAGCAACCCGCGCCATTATCATCAATCATCGCGTGGCAAGGCAATCGTCATTAAGCCTTGGCATAGTCATCATCATCAGCATCGTCATTATCGTTTTAAAGGCACAGGGAAACCCGAATGCTATAGTACGCTATATAATTATACTGCGTAGTAAAGACCTACCTAAGCAAGTCTACGTACAGTACAGACATGATCGCATATGACGTTTACGTTTAGTCAAGGAGTTATGATAACTCCTTGGTTTAGGCCTATATAGGCCTACATTATTCTTGTGAACTTCCAGACTGGCAGACTCAGTCTTTGCTGTTGATCCGAAGTCTTTTAAGTTTCAATCAATCGCAAAATTTACTGCCTAAAATATTATTTTCTTACCATTAAATTGAAGTTAAGTTGCATTGCAAATCTGTATATAAGACGGTGCCCAGTTATTTAACTTGACGGAGATATATATATATATATATATATATATATATATATGTGTGTGTATATATCTCATCATTGTCATCAGTATTTGAGTGTTTCATCATTGGAAAAAAGTCAAGTTGAAAAAGAAAGTGAGATGCCTTTTCTATTGTTCAAATGGGCGGTGCAACGCGGCTTGCATGCATGATAGAGAAAGAGAGAGAGAGAGAGAGAGAGAGAGAGAGAAAGGGGGGGGGGGGGGGGGGAATGCAACAAATTCAAAATTCAAAATACATGCATCGGCCAAGGAGGCCTAAACCTTTAAAGTCTCCATCACGAAAAAGCCAGTGGGAATGATTTTCGGGCAGATTGATCAGATTTCAATGATTGGACTATAAGTCTACGCTTTTCCTGTATAGCGGCACACTTATAATAACGGCGTGTTCTGTTAACTATACCGATGAAATATTATTGTTTGTAATAAAAAAAAAAATATCTAAGAACGGTATCAGCCGGCTGCGTAATATTTTCTTCATTTTAAAATGATGTATAAAGATAAATTCTGCCCAACCCACGCGTAGACCCTGTCCCTGACCCTTTAACTTCTCCCCGGTTACCAGCCGGCCTCGCTTGCCTCACTCGCCGCCGCCGAGCGGGCGCCTACTATTCCGTGACTCACAGCCATTATCATCATCATCATTATCATCGCTATCATCAGGGCAGCTATTTATAGTCCACACCGTCGTTAAAATCATTTGAAGCAAGGCTGCATGAACACACAGTTCATAACGCAACTGCATTACAGTGTATGACAACCGGCTTGTATCATGCTAGCGACACACAAACGCTCGATGTGTCTTTGTCATTGCGAATACACAACATCGTCATTATTATCATCGTTGTTCTCTACTCTGCTACACGCGCTATGATTTTGTTCCTGCTAGGGAAAGTATCTTCGTTCTCTTTTATAACGCGAGAAAACCCGGCCATTATAACAGCGTTGTCACTTCAAATTATATTCTTTTCCTTGAAGAACATTTCGAGATATCAGAGAGAGAGAGAGATAGAGAGAGAGGGGACAAAACGAAATTTTGGAAGAAAACTTCAAGTTTATCCCACGGTGATCTCAGGTGTGATATAAAAATATCATACAGCAAGTCATGATTTATATCATGTTCTCTCGATCGTCATAGCACGTTTTGTACTTCAGACCCATCATCATTATCAGGTAAGTGATTATTTGCGCGGTATGATTTGTTGTCTTGTTGATTTAGAATCATCATGACCTTCATATTTGCCTATAAGCTGCAAATGTATTTTCATTCCATAGCAAAATGAAATAAATATATATATAATTACAGACTTACTTGGGGGTAATATTTGAATAATTTGGCGGGAAAATGTTGGGAGACTCATGTCATTACCGGGCAGGGCGGATCGATGCCGCTGCATCCAATCAAACAAAGGGGGGGGGGGGGGGGGGGGGGGGAAGGAATTAAGGGAGCGTTGGCCAATATTGCTGACGGATCAAGCATTTTGCACGTCATTATATAGGCCTGTTTTCCAGCGTAATATAGTCCCCCAAGCCCTCCCAGACACACCCAGCGGGGTGGTGGTGCAATTTTGGGGACAAAAGTGAGTCATTTTTATTTTTCAGCCCTTCCCATTTGGATCTTATAATACAGTGGCCAACAGACGCACACTCCATCTCTCTTTCTGCATTTATGGTAGTAATATGTGGAAATTAAATGCGTTTTTGTTTTCTGCCGACATGATCATTATTACGAAACGACTGTGGGGTACGCCAACGAAAGCGTATACCCCACCCCCTCCCCTCCAGTTCCTTAAATCCCTTTCCGTTCCAAAAGTGCACCTTGGGTGCAGTCGATTGGCCAATAGGCCTAATGTGATTTGGATAGATATTCTGTTTTCTCTTGGAGCTTTTCTTTGCATGCTAGTCCCTATGTTATCAACAGGCCTATATGATTATGTTTGAGGTATTATGATTATGACTGACGGGTTGTGTCTAGTGTTTACTGAATGCAATATGCAGTTTACCATAACTCATTTCAATCCTATTGTCATATATTGAACAGATAATCTAAGATTCTAATCATCATCATCACATCATCATTATCATCATATTCTCATCATCACATTTTCATCAATACAATCATCAATATCATATAGTCATCATCAACTTAATCATTAACCACTGTGACATCATCATCATCATCATCATCATCATTATCATCGCAATCATCATCATCATCGCAATCATCATCATCATCGGTCAGGTGAGGTGGGGGGGGGGGGGGGGGGGATTTGAACCCGTTTTGAAATTTGAACAGCTGGTTCATAATACATTTTGCGATTTGAACCCGTTTTGAAGTTTGAACAGCTGATTCATATTTCATCGAATTTGAGTGGTTCCCCTTTTTTGTGTATCCTTGTGTTAAAAGCATACAACAAATGTATACATAATGAATAGATTGAGGTCACCCATCCCATCTTTGAAAAACATGTAATTCTACTTATAAAATAATATGTTTTCTCCCTCATGTTTCTCTAAAGTCACGCCCATTCCACTTCATGTGCATTTTCTTAAACTTATTTTATTCTTTTGACTTTAGTTAAAGCAAAATCGTTTATATACGGATCAGATTCTGCCATTTTTTGAAACTTGATATCTGAGGAGATGTATGGGACAACTACCATTATAGTACCTCATTAACCCCGGTAATTTTGGCATATATAGTCTACAGGGGCAATTACCAACGGACATCTACACCAGAGAACTATTCCTGTTCCCAATATATAATTACCCCTGTGTCAAATATTATTTCCGAGCGTTTATAAGATTGATTTTAATTTGGTCATTTCTGAGGGTAATTGTGCTTGGAGGTAGTTGTCCGGCGTGTGGTTGTACGGAGGCAATCGTCCTATCACCTTGACTACGGAATTATATCTCAGTATTTTAAAACAGTATAACCCCCCCCCCCCCCCCCCCCCCCCGAGGTGTCTCAATAGTCTGGTAATATCGGCAGCAAATCATTAAAAAAAAATTAAACAGGGTTTTTATTCCTCCAAGGTTACTGCCAACCCCGGGGGGGGGGGGGGGGGGGGGGGGCACTCAGATATATGGGTGTACACATGCGTGTCCATGGGTTTTCAAAATACCCCCTAAACAGGTTTTATACTTGGATGAAAAAAAGACCCCTAAACGAGGATTTTTTTTGCGCGGTTTTTCATCATCCAACCCCCTAAACAGGTTTGACTTAAATATTATACCCCCTAAACAGCGCGCGCTATAAGCAACAACACATTTCAGAGGGGGACCATTTCGGTGCACTATGGCTGCGTGGTATAACTCTCCGCTCCCGATTCTCCTCTCTTTTTTGCATCCATCTGCATGCACTGCCGCGCGCCACTCCCTGAACTGAAATCGGGCTGTAAATCCCCGTGAAAATCCCTGAAAATATCAGAAAATGTCCCATTTACATATTGGTGCCAAAGTGAAAAACTGTACCCCCTAAACGCGTTCGGCCAGATTAGTCAAAAGCACCCTTTTTGTTGAAAATCAGCGTTTTTGGACCCCTTAACGCGTAACGCGCGTTACGCGTTCCACCTGAAAAAAGGACCACTTTTTACGCGTTTTCTTGGACGCGCATGTGTACACCCATATATCTGAGTGGCCCCCGGGCTGCCAACTTAATTCAATAGCTGACAACGAATGATTTTTCTTATTTTCTTCCCCCAGTTACTTCAATTTCGTTTCGTGAGGTCCATCGCTAAATCAACTTTAAACATAACGTGAAACAATGGACGACAGGCACGACGACGAGGGGTTTGTTGGAGCTGCAACTGGAGGCAGCGAAACACCCGAGAACCAATCAGGGGTTGAAGTGGGATCTGACGAGTTTTACTCAAACACCACGAGTATTCCCTTGAGCGAAATGGATCAGAGCGACAGAACAACATGTGGAGCAGAGGGTTCAGCAAGTGAGTCTTCTTCAGCGGAAAATTCCAGTTCATTCCAAGTCGATAACGCGCCTGATTCCTTTCCCCTGAACCAGGAATGTGCGGACGACACCAACGACCCTCGTGCTACTCGGGTCTTTTGCTACCAGACTAAGAGAGAAGGAGACGAAAGCGAAGGTTACTTCCCTCGGGAATCAGAGCAGAAACAGTCGACAGCAGAAGAGAATTGTTGTTGCGTCGAGTGTGGCGTGACCTTTGCCAACATAGATCTTCTCCTAAAGCATGTCCAAGAGCATGAGGCCGAGCAGTACGGCACTGATGACATTTATCAAGGAGCAGACGACATGGAAACACCGGTAGACGGTTTGCCGGGATCAAATCCCAGTCAGACACCAAGTCCTGCGAGAAACATAGGGAATGTCTCCTGCATGGAGTGCGGTGATGTCTTTGACAATGTGGACGCGCTTGTACGCCATGTCGAGGTCCACGAAACGCTGATGCGACAGAGACAAAGTGCACAGATGAGCGGAGATCATGAATGTCAAGTATGCCACCAGTCCTTCATCAATGAACGACTTCTTCATGAGCATGTCAAAAGACACAACTCACGTGGTGGGATGAACTCATCAGGGGGACAGTCGCAATCAGTTGGACCCAAGGCAGATTTTAATGTCCACTCCTACGTCCGACGTCCCCCTGCCCAAAAAGGAGGAGCGACGGGATGTAGAACAGCTCATTTGTGTCTCATCTGCGGAGACGTCTTTCGCCAGCTGTCGAGTTTGGACAAACACTATCAGACGCACAATAGCAACCTACAGGTTCTCGACCACAAGTGTGGCCTTTGTGGCAAAGTGTTCTCTAAGCTCAACAACTTACACATCCATATGCGGCTTCACAACCAAGACAGACCGTACGCGTGTACGATCTGCGGAAAACGTTTCACGCAAAGTAGTCATCTCAGACAGCACGAACTTATCCACACCCAGGTACGTCCGTTCTCCTGTCGCTTCTGCCCAAAGACCTTTCGTCAGAGTAGCCATCTCCACATGCATGAGCGCATACACACGGGAATGCGCCCCTATAAGTGTCATCTCTGTGACAAGGCATTCATGCAGAGTAGTCATCTGCGCATTCATGAGCGCACACATTCTCGAGTACGCCCTTACAACTGTAGATTCTGCAACGCCACGTTCATTCAGAGCGCGCATATGCGCTTGCACGAAAAGAGACATTTGAATGAGGCTACAGGAAATAATGAATCGGCCACCCAAAACGGATCAACGCCAGCATCTCCTCAAACACCCACTTCTTAGATTTGACCACGGTGCGATTTTTTTTTAATTCAAAGTGTAATTCAGTTGTGAAACTGCGAAATTGATTACGCCTAGGTCTAACTTAATTTGATATCTAAAAAAAAGAAAAAAAGTTGGCTTTAAGATTTCTAAAACTAGTTGTCCAGCAGCCGACTGCATGCTTTATAGGAAAGCAAATGGTCTGGAGTCGCGAGAAACCGCTGATTGGTTAGAACAATTGCTTATTCAATTTTGGATTATGCATTTGGTCTATTAAACATTGGTGTATTTTTACGCGGGACTGTTATACTCCACCCTCCCTGTTTGACCATCATTGGGGGGGGGGGGGGGGGGGGGGGTATTCGTTTTTCCGAAGGTTCGTGATCCGGAACACAAATTTCCCATAGCAAGGGGTTCATAATTCCGAACATTTGATGCATTACTCGTAATTCCGAAAATGCAATAGAGCCCTATGCATAACTTTTCGGAATTACAAATCTTTAATATTAGCTCTTTTTCATTTTCGGAATTGTGAACCTTCTTTCATTTTCGCAATTACGAACCTTCGGAGTGACGAACCTTCAGAAAAAAAAACGAACCTTTGGAATTATGAACTGCTTGTACCCGTCTGGATAAGCCATGGCTGAACCGACATCGTTTTTATTGGAAATGGATGCACTTTAGGCTCGGAAAATTCAAGTACAGTATTTGTATGAGCTACAGGGAAAAAGTTACTCATTCACGATTTCTTCTTGAATATTGTGACGGCTGATTGGTGAGACTATAGAGTGCTAAACTAAAGAAAAAACAACAACAGCAAAACCAAACAAACAAAGAAAACAGTCGTTATAGTCAATGTTCATCGCAGTTAGGCAGTGACTATTCCACCGTGATTTTAGCACTGCTAACCACAAAAGAGCATCTTACACCGTATGGACAGTGAATTATGTTTATTCTAATCATACATGTATACCGTAGTTATACTTTGAAATTACCATTGTAAAAACAATTCATATGTCCCAGAGTCAAAATATTTATATATAATGGGGATCACCGTGGTGTATTGGTGAAGGCTCTTTGACTCTCATACGAGAGGTCCTATATAGGTTCGATCCTCGCGCTGGGTGCTTACATTCTTGGACCAGATGTTTTATATACCCACGTTTGTCCCTCTCGACCCAGTTGTACATACATGTACATGTAGGTACCTGGCAATTGCTTGGGTAATAATTATTGCAGGGCCCTCAGGAAGAACATTAGTGATGCTGATGAGGCTTCCCCGGGTAAACAAAATTATTATTAGTAGCATTAATACTATTATGATTATTATTAGTAGTAGTATTAGTATTAGTATTAGTATAGTATAACTGCCACTAAAGGCGAATCATAACAGTACGGTTTATTAATATAGAAATTCGACGTTCAGACGAAAGCGAACGTGGGTTAAGGCGAATCTGAACAATAGGCTGAGATAAAATGTCACAGGTAAAGTTATTATTATTATCATTATCATCATCATCATCATTATTATTATTATTATTATTATCATCATTTTTAATATTATTATTATTATTATTATTATCATTATATCTCTAGAAAAATTACTGTTTGTTAAAACATGAATTCCATTAATTCCAGATGACGTGGTTGGAAAAAAATAATTTTAGAAAAATTGCATGTGTTTAAATTGAAGACTACGAAGTTTTCTTAAGTGTTGGAAGAAGGAAGTGAACTCCTTTTGTAAGTGAAAATGATAGCCTATCGCGGATTATTGCCAAAATGTAATGTATGATGATCATGTATCTTTGTAAACAGATAGTGCCGTAACAGTCGCCAATGGTCACGTATGTTTTGCATCTTTAATAACGTCATGTCAACGTCAACTTGCTCTTATATCTGAGTGGCTTAGATTTGCGAGGAAAAACTGAGTTGTTGAGGGAAGTCTGATCGCTTTATCTGTAATATTTAAAACACCATAAGAAATGAAAGCAATTAAGTAATCATGCTAATGTACACACACATGAAAATCATATCCCCACCAGGTTTTAGAAAATGGGATGTAATTTTGTATTGATTGTTGATGTATCATGCTTTTATCGCTATATACACAAACGCCATACTCTATATTAATGTAACTAGTTTTCATTTCACGTGATATTCTATGTTCCTGCATGCTACTGCTGCTACTACTACTACTACCACGACTACTACTACTACTACTACCACGACTACTACTACTACTACTACTACTACTACCACCACCACCACGACTACTACTACTACTACTACTACTACACTACTACTTCTATTATACTAACTATTGCTCCTCCTCCTACTACTACTACTACATGAACTATTACTACTACTGCTACTACTGCTACTACTACTACTACTACTACTACTATTACTATACTCCTCCTATTACTACTGCTACTACTACTACTACTACTACATGTACTATTACTACTACTACTACTACTACTCCTCATACTACTACTACTACTACTACTACTACTACTACTGCTACTACATGTACTACTACTACTACTACTACTATTTCTACTTGTTCTTTTTTAACCTCTCCTCCTCCTTCTTCTTCAACTTATTCTTCTTTTCCTTTATCACCATCATCATCATCTTTTTCTTTCCTATATTCGTAGAATTTCACAAATCACAAGTAATTTTGTGTTATCATTAATAGACATGTACATGTATATACATTTTGAGAACATTTTTGGAAGTTGAAGCATACATTAAAAAATGTGGCATAAAAAAAACGTTCTTGTCTATTGTTTTCTCTGCTTGTTTAAAATGATCTTTCTGTCAAGGTTGTCAAATATTTTAGCTTTCATTCAAAATATGAAACAGGCTACGATAAGGTTTGTAAAATGTACGAGTAAAATATCCTCCGAAGTGGGTTAGCACAGTCCAGTTTTATGACATCACATTTAAGATGGGGAACCCCCAGAGAATTATCGCTGTTAAGTTGCCCACGTGCACACATATGCGAACCTATGCGCGCAACATACCGTCGGGCGCATGAACATACGGGGAAGCCCCTGTGTTGGTGCATAAAATTATACTATTAGGACGTCTTGTAGAAAATGGGGATCCCCCTAGTAATCGTTAAATGAACCGTTCTGTTTTCTACCCTAGTTTACCTGTAAGCTCCGTCAACTTGTTGCTGTCATTTAAAACCGAAAAAACCAACATAATTTTTTAACTAACAGGCATGTTCTTATTAGTTCCTTATGAATTAAACAACCACCCAATCACTTATTTTTTCCTTCTCTCTTTCGGTTTTGTTCCATTTCTTCTTTCCACCTATTCCTCTCTCTCTCTCTCTCTCCTCTCCTGTTTATCTCCCACACAGATCTTCCCTCCCCCTCTCTCTCTCGCACATATTCCCCCCCCCTTGCTACATTTCTCTCTCTCCACATTTCTATTTTCTTTTATCTTGCTTTCTCTCTCCCATCTTTCTAGCCTGGTTCACGGCTTAATTTTTTGTCGACATCACTTGAAGATTATGCTGTATAAGTACAGTCTATATAAGTAACAAGACGAATGTGACTGTGTCTCTATTATGCCTCTGCCTAAATGCAGTTGATGGCTCAAACTGTTCTTGAAATATTGTGATAAACATAATAAAAAGCCGACAATTACATATTAATTGACCTCTTTGAAATTTGGCCTTACACCTTTATAATCAAAAAGTCTGATCACTTCATCTCCTCTTAATCATGAATACAAAATAGTTGAGATATGGGGATAACAAAGTACAAAACCCCATTAATTTCACATATAATGACCTCTATGACCTGTCACCTTTGATCAGTTTGTCTCACTATAGAAGTTATTAGATCAAATAGTTCTTGAGATATCGCGTTAAGGTTAGAATTTTAGAATTTCAGAATTGACCTCTATGACGGACGGACAACCCGAAACATAATGCCTCCGGTCCGGCACCAACTTCGGTGGGCGGAGGCATAAAAATGAGTAAAATTATAATTTTGCCTCAGATCAGAGACTTTCAGTACATGTACAGTACAGGTACCTGTAAAAGAATGGATATACCACACACCCAATTTTGTTATAAAATGCTAAAGTTTACTCTAATCTTATCATGTGGTTCAACCCCAGCTTCTCCAAAGAAATGTTCTTAAATGCCTTTATTTCAGTATATAACAAAAAATAATTTCTGCAAATGCACATATTTGGTTTATATCTGATATTTGCAATCTATTTTTTATTAACATTGTTTCGAAATCATCAAATACATGGATACAATCAGCACGATGAAAAACATTTTTTAGTACAGCTGTAACAAGTAATCATCATTTACAGAATTTGAACAATACTTATGAAAGGAAGAGAACGAGAGAGAAAGAGAGGGATGAAATAAGTATGGATCAATAAATATTTAAAGAATTGTTTTTGAAGCACAATAATATAATTATTTACATGAAGAGTAATAAAATTTGAACTTACAGCATATATTTGTTTATCATTTTCTTAGCCCAGTCTCCTAATTTTCCATGGCCTTATATTCATTCATTCATGGTGGATATGAGCGCTATATAAATATCCAATATTACTATTATTATTATTATTATTATTATTATTATTCTGGAAATAAAGTGGTTGTCCTGTCTCTCCAAAGGAATTCATTTCACAGGATTTTCCCGTTTCCTGTTAAACACTGAGCAAAAAAAAAGAAAGTAAAAACTTTTTCAAGTTCAGGTTTTTCATAGAAGACTTCAATAAAAAGCAATAAATTATTTATCATATTAAAGTAAACTTAATTGTTTTTCAACCTGGTACAGGTAGGTGAACAGAAAGTGAAACTTTATGCATGAGTGACCACATTCATTTGTCTGTTCCAAAGTGCCAAAGTAAAAGTTGCAAAAATGCAACCAAAAAAAAATACAAAATGAAAAGACAAATTTAAACAACTTGAAATCACAGTCATATTGCACCGAAAATGAAAACAAAGCATGATAAAAGTTTGCATGGTTCATTGCACTTGAATAGAAAATCAATCTTCAAATCTAAAAATGGGCAAAGGAGTAGCCAAAATGGCCCATAGCATGGCAGATTAAGGACAATGCATTTTGGGGGCCGCTATTGAACCCAACAAGTGTTCCCTAGAAATGCACACACCCACACACACACACACACACACACACACACGTTTACATGGCTTTACTTCCGAGGACAACTATTGTTCCTCTATTGTTACTCGTCCTCGAACAGCCGACGGAATAAAGCACAAATTCATTGTTCGACGTTCGAGGACTATTGTCCGGCTTCCGAGGACCATTGTTCTCATGATTTTTTTTTTGTTCTCTGTCGGAAAATGTCCTCGGACATACTGCTAAACAGACCCATACTCACACACACACACACACTATGCCACTAAGTAACCATAAAATACTGTCATTACATTTTACTCAAGCCTTCAATTTCATTAAAATTTTAAGTTTTGAACATTTAATCACCTTTCTGGCTACTCCGGATCCCATTTGAATTTGGACTTTAATACAGAAGCTTCTTCTCTCTTTTTTTTTGTGGGAAAAAGAGAGAGAGAGAGAGAGAGAGAGGGGGGAGAGAGAGTGAGCGAAAGCTCGATCAGGCAGTTTCAACCAAGTCTCTCATTCAAAGATAAAGCCATCATGTAAGTTTGATATTTTGTTTCCATTGTTATGTGGAAGGGCATTTACACATCAATGGCAAATTGTCAAATTTTGCAAATTTTTACTTTTGTACCTTGGTATAGAAAAACGAATGTGTTCACCCATGTCTGAAATTTATCGTTATGTCATCTAAACAGACTGAAAGTGTGTTATTACTTTTCATTTAATTTTATATAATTTATTGGATTGTATGACAAATCTGAACTTAAATAAGTGTTTACTTTCTTTTTTTTTGCAGAGTGTATATGAAAATACCTTAATAGAATAACAAATTGTCTAGAGAGAAAAACAAAATATTTTGTGAAACCAAGCAACCTTCAAATAGGTATAATTCAAGCTGGAAATTGACGGAAGCCAAATCTTACCATATATAATAAATGTACATCAGTAGTTTCATTTAAAATATCATATTATTTCAAACTAATATATATATATATACATAAAATTTATATAAAGTAAAAATCCACAACCACGACTTGACTCGACCTAATTTTTAGGTACAGCGATCTAAGAATTAAGTAAAGTGACTTGGCGCAAAGGACACTAGTTTGTCAAAGGTGCCATTAACTCACAACAACAACAACAAAGTAAAAATCAATAAAAATCAATGTCAGTATGAGACATCGGTCTAATTTTTCATAACACTGATGAAAGTGTTTGACTACTTCAAACCAACTGTAACATGTATCATTGCATCTATTACATATGGCAATTGCATAATGAAGGTAAAACATTTAATATTCAGAGTAAACATTACTCTTTGTGGATATTCATTTCACAGTAAAAATATTGAAGTACATGTATCTTTTGAGAATTTTTTAATGTGTCTTTCCATTATTCTAGAGCTTTATTACTCTATACTCCCATATATTTTTAACTGCAAATATTGCAATCTAGAAAAAAAATAGGTGCAGATATCTACAGACATTCAGGTATCAAAAGCAAAGAGCAAATTATTTTTGTAATGGCATTTGGCAATGCAGTACAACATGTATGAATTGAAACAACTTTTCACAATACCACTCCAGAGACCCATGGTTTTGCATTAATCACTATCATCACTGCTTTCAATTGTTGATCTTCTCTTTCTCTTTCCAGGGGTATTACTACATTTCTGAATCATTCCATCCTCTTCATCATCATCATCACAATCATCGTCGCTTTTATCTTCTTCATCACTTGAGATCATGGAATTTATCTTCTTCTTTCTAGGGGTGCGACTGGATTTCTGGATCATTCCATCTTTATCATCATCATCACAATCATCCTCACTTTTATCTTCTTCACTACTTGAGCTAATTGCGCTTATCTTCCTCTTTCTAGGGGTGCTACTGGATTTCTGTATCACTCCATCATCATCATCATCATCATCATCATCATCATCATCATCCTTATTTTCATCTTCTTCACTACTTGTGATCTTTGACGTTGCCTTTTTCTTTCCAGGCGTATGACGGGATTTCTGGATCATTCCATCATCATCATCGTCATCATCTTCTTCACTACTGTCAATGGTTAATCTCACGTTCCTCTTTAACCGATTCCTCTGCATCGGCCGATCTTCCTCTTCGTTACTCTCATCCTCATTGCCACTGTCCTTATCTTCCATCCTCTTACTCTGCTTGACTTTGCTTTGACTGCGAGTGTTTCTCCTCCCTTCCGTTTGGTGTTGCGCTATGGTTCTCTTTGATCTTCTCCTTTGACTATTTCCACCATCTGTTTTTTCACTGGATGCAGTCTTTTCATTCCGTCTTGCTGTCCTTTTGATACTCACCGTTCTACTGCCTGATCTGGATGACTTTCGGTCCTCTCTATCATCGACGTCGCTGTCATCATTACAACCTTCTGATGATCCTGATTCAGAACTTTCCTCCTTAGCGCTACTATCCTCCTCGTCATCATCAGCAATGAAATCTGACATCGCATCCTCGTCCCAGAGAGATATAGGGTCTGTGTTGTTGTATCTATTATGCCTGCAACAGTCGGGGATATAGTACAAAAAAATAGAACCTTGAATTCCTTTACAATTATGCTGTTGAAGACAGTACTCACTCAGAGATTTAGAACCCACATTTACGCAATTACTTTTAATTTCATACCATCTTTTACACATTATGCTTTGTTTGATTCATTTTGTAGATTTATATTCTCACACTTAGAGATTATTACGCTTAAGTTCTGTACTGTACACAGCACTGTCCAGAACTTATGCCCTAAGATCCTTCATTATTTTGGAATGTTTTCTCACTTCCAGTAAATATTACCAACAAAGATGTTCGCAATATTTTCAGTATAAAAGAGTAATCACCACCCCTCATAATTTGAATAGATAGTGGGCAAAGTAGCTTAACATTGACAATTCCAATGAAACTCTTATCAAGAACATGTTCAGCATTATTTCTTGTGTTGATTATGAATAACATCTCACCCATGAAATTGTTACAGATGAGGCTAGCAAATCACAAATTAACAAAAGAATGGGTAATTCCTAGGAAGGGAATTCTAAACGTGACAATAGATTTTTCCAGCCAGATAGCTAACCTTTATTTATTATGTACTGTTACAGAGTACCAAAGTACTGACGTCATATTCGCTCGTCGCCCAGGTTACTGGTACCGAACAACAAATCCCGCGCATAAGGTTCACCGCGAAATCATTCAAGCAACATGCTGGAGCAGGGCAAATTCAGAGTTTGGCGTTGGTGTGATCACCACGCCATGATCACCACACCATTGTTCAGCACAAAATTGTTTGGAACCAGCAACCTTGACAACTTAGCCGTTATGACATCCTACTTTGGTACTCTATAGCCTTCAAGGTAATGTCAAGGAAATGAATTATTATTTTGATCTTACATCCCAGTCATATTGACTAGACCAGACCAGACCGACAAATGATTGAACAAAAAATCACCTTGAATGGTCAAGACTTTGTCAGCTAACAGTCGGTTTGGGGTCAGTCTGGCGGTGTGACTAGGGTATTAATAGTCCATCTGAATCAACCACACACATATACCTTCGTCGCTTCGATGACAAAGTTTTTAAACACTCTATCAGAAACTTACCCCTTCACCAAATTAAAGACCAATTTTCGATTTCTGAGGTGTTGGAAGCTCTTATGCGGCGTCTTGTCCACTTGGATCTTTCCGAATTCATCATCTCTTGTTGGCATCTCAAAAGCCTTCCTGGATTTGAGCCTGGACGAGGTCCTGCATGGTGAGCAGAGGTCTTTCCGATTGTCAGCCATGTTGCATAATGATCAAGGAGACTTGATAAAGATGTCCCAATATTAGACAGCTTACTGTCTGTAGATTCAAAGAAAGAAAAGAAAAGGAAATGAGCTATAGTCAGTGGAGCATTTCATCAAGCGTTTCGTCAGTGATTTTTACTGACAAATTTGCTGTCAGCCAATCAGATGCAAGGATTTTAGTAGCTTATAACAGTTGTCGGTAAAATCACTGACAAAACACTTTATAAAACGCTCCCCAGATGTTCCCCATATAAATGCACAACACATATGTGGTGAAATATTTGGATTTATATGCAGCAGTTTTCCTCAGTCTTTACAGCTTTAAAGGACATCTAAACAAGACAAGATCATTTTGCCAATAAGAACTTAGACATTTGAACTTGTAATTATAAATGCAGTCATAGAGTCTACTGCAAAAATAACTCCATTTCTTTAAAGCAATTAACCCAGGGTATATCACAGCCTTCACAAAAATCAAACAAAATTATGCACTTTTAGTTGGTACCCTAAGGTACATACATGTACATGTATACTGTTTCTGCATACAATTTTCATATTACTAACAAAAACCACTTGGAAAATGAAAGTAGGACACACTTTTGGCACTCATACACATACGACTAACGAGGTTAACTTTTGGATAATATTTCAATTTTCACCACACAGCTCAGCCCACTTAATCTATAGGCTACATGTACAACTACAAGCTTATCTGAAGATAAGCTTGTACTCCATAACAGTTTTCACGGGGAAATAAGCTGCAATAGCTTTTGTTTGTATCAGCGGGCCTTTTTCCAGTCTAACAGTTACAGATCATTCATACATGAGAGGAAAATAATTATTAAAAATTTCACTTTCAACTCTGAAACCCAATTTGTAGCAAGAGTTGAAGAGTCCCTGAACCGGGTAATCTAGCAAATTTAAGAAAATTAAATCTTGCTCAGAGCAATTTTGTTGTCTGTTTTTTACTGCTGTAAGAGTAAATGTTGGACACAGGCATACATAGGCAAGGGCTAACTTTGTATTAGTAATAGTATGAGTGAGCTCACCCCATCATTGCCCATGTTTTTTAAACTTCAGAATTTTTAATTTTGCAGGAATTGATCTAGGAATAGGATATACAGTTAACTGTCACTTTTAGCAAATTCTTAAACTTAAAGAACTGGAACACCAGTCAAGATTTTGAGCCACTCATACATACAAGGTTATCTTAAGATTTTGAGCTAACATTATTAGGCCTATATTAAGCACTCCCGGGTACATTTCTGTAAAATAGTTGGTATTTTCTGTCGCATGTACTAAAGGTATGGGGGAAAAAATAAGATAAATATTTTAAATACTTGCTTTCAAATTCAGCCCTTAAAAATCTCACTCCTACCTCAAATGGCCGTTAGGAAGAACTTTTTATATTTTCAGCAAAATCCAAAGTCAAAATCTTGTCCAAAACCGGAGAAATCCCCGCCGATTTGTTTCGCGATCGCGTGTTGTTTACAAACTGCCGATGTCTTAGACTAAAATCGGCCAATACAATTTTTGTCCACGAAGAAACTCGGGATCGCAAGCGCACATCGATCTTACGATCGCGCACACAGAAAATCGGAACTTTTCCGTGTACGCCATAGGGACCGAATTTTTGAGGACAAAACTCTTTTGGGGAGATGTCGGCGCCCGCGGCGACCAGGAAATGTACACAATGACTCCGATAGCTCGTTTCGCGAGAATCAACAGTAAATTACGGATTTGATTTTTGAAAATATCTTTTCCAACATTGGTGAGTTGAATTTATTGTATTTCTTGGATATTTTGGGGTCGGTTTTTGAAAATTAAATGCCGATTTTGAGTGAATATTGGTGACTTTTGTGCAGTGGTGTTTTAAAAAGATGAGGTGTATGACTGCCTACATTATACACACGAAGTATAGGAATGTAGCTATGAGTGATATTAAGTTAGATTAATCATTTTAGACATTATAACTGTTACAACATGAAATACAACGAATGGGACAGTACTAGACATAAAGACAGTTGTTATCATTTCATAGGTTTTGAGATATTTAAAATGATAAATTCTTTTGTGACTACAAAATCTAACAAAGAAAGAGGAATATGGATCATGCAAGTAACAAGTCGATCAGTGACTTACTCCGAACAGCTCGCCCTAACATAAACATAAGTCATAAACGAAACTAGACCCCTGCTACTGTTACTAGTTCAAGATTGAGTCCCACCATCATCGCATCATCGCATCACGATCGACGCCACGCGCGACCCCGGCGCGGCCCCCATGCATGTAATTAGGATGCATGGCCTATGGTCTGTTATGGACAATTAATTGGACAGACGCGGGAAATATCATCGATGGGGATTCCCCAGTCATGTGTGAAGTTTGGAAAGATTTCTTCTTTTTCAATTCAATTCAATTAAAAAACAACATTTATTTCCTTCTGATTTGTTACATACATGGGATACAAACACAAGAAAACAGTTTAAGTACAATAATTGAAGGAGGCATGGTCCCTGAGAAGCATAACAGTGCTTGTGATTGGGGATACCTGTTTACCAAAAAAAAAAAAAAATTAAAAAGTAAACCTTTATCCCGCATTCCCGCTATATATGTTGTATATTATATACAACATATATAGCGGGAATGCGGGATAAAGGTTAGAGGGATAGGGATAGAAAGAAAATAAGATGGATAGGATAAAGGATATAATACCATGAACAATGTGAGAAGATATGTTTGAAAATTCCTTAACTGATCACTGTTAATTCTTATATCACTTGCAGATAAGTACATTCAACATTAATACTAACAACGTATATTTTAGGATGAAGCAAGGTAATTACAAATTTTTAATACACTTATACAGACTTTGCTTTCACTTCGAATTACATGTATTCCAACAACTGTCTTGCTGGGGTCACTTTCGAAACCGCCATAGGTCTGTTCAAGAGTTCTTGGACATCCTTCACAGGCGCGGATCCAGAGGGGGGGGGGGGGGGGGGGGGGCGCAAGGGGCGTGCACTAGCTCCCCGTTTTGTCTGACAAAGTATGCCCCCGGACCCCATGCGTCCCCCAAAATCCTGTATCCGCCCCTGCTTCAGAAAGTCGTAATATAGAATTTACGTGCGGACGTTTCAACGGAAACCTTCGACGGTTTTATGGTTTCGATGGGTCCGGGTCCTGCCCCTGCAGCAGATAGGCCTACATTAGAATTATAGTTCCGTCTTTTTTTGTGCATAAAGGCAATTCCTTCAATTTCTCTTCCTTTCTATCTCTTTCTCTCACCCATCTCTTGCTACATGTACATCAACTTCTCTATTGCTAGGTCGCTGTATTCCCTGGGCAATTTTTTCTAAAGGTAAATTACATACATAATCTCTCTATATCATAACTTCCCCTATCTTTAGGGGCGGTTTGACAACCCATCCCGACCGGAATATTGTCAATTTTTAGTACCGCAATCATAATAGTAGGCCCTACGTCCTTTCTTCTGACAAACTTTGGCGCAATATGTTAGATGGGTTGAAATCGACCCAACTTTGCGGGGCCCATTTTGGGGGCCTTGGGGGTCAAACCCGGCAGCTTCGTTTGAGCTGACGTCAATTTTTTGTGAATGACATGGATGGTCTAAGTAGCTTTAAAGGGTCAAATTTCATAAAATGGGGTGACTATTTCGAGACAGGCTCTTGGCCTATCGTCATCGCCCAGAGAAAAAAATGTAGAGTAGACCAACGTCTTGAAAAAAATATAGGGATTCGAACCCTGTCAGTTTGATTGAAAGTCAAGCGAGTGATCCATCTGCACTATACCACAAAACTTCCACAATACATGGCGATCTCTATTTCTGTCGATTCTCTCGTTACATGCATCTCTTTTATTCCTTTTTATATACCTCATACATAGATTCTTATTCACTGATTGGTCAAAACTACTATTTATATCACATGACACTGGCACACTGCACATCTCGATCTATCATTGCGCCAGAGGATTTTGGCGTTCTATCAATTGACCTAAAAGGTCACTTTGATAGAACGCCAAAACCCTGTGAATGAAAGCGTAACCCCTCCGCGACTTTTGCACACACGTATAATTTGGTTCAAATTTTAAGAGCGCTCTCGCGAGCTGCTAGCTATGCTACGACTACGCGTTAATCAATACACGCGCAGCGCGTAAGAATCAAGGAAAAGGACGTGGTATATAAAACAAATATGGACTGCTCTGTAATCGGCTTCGCCTCGGGGGTGATAGAAGGGCCACCGAGGGAAAGATAATTTCCACCATCATCCTCATGAGCAGTCAATATTTGTATACTATCCCCCTTCTCCTTCCAAATCTACCCCCATCTCTCTCTGTGTTCTATCTACATGTATATCTTCCCCATCACTTTTATATCGCCCTTTCCATCTCTTCTCTTCCTATCACTTTCTCTTTCCAAGTTAGAAAAAAAAATCTTTTCAATTTCTTTCATTTTTTCCCTCTCCAACTCTTCTTCCCTTTTTATTCCAAAATCTTCTCTCTCTCTCTCTCCAATTCATTTTCTTTGTTTTCATTCTATCTCTCTTGTCTTTCTGTTTTCTCTTAATTTCCATCTGTTTCTTTCTAAACCACCTTTTTCAAGCCTTCTCTCGATCTCACTGTCCACCTCATCTATCACAACACTGCTTTTCCCTATTTGGATCGCATCATATTTTTTGGATAGGAAACAAAATTTTATTTGCGTATTCACACGATATTGAGGATCATCAAATACATTCTATAGAGTGGTATTATGCTCTCTCATACGTAATACCACACTTGTTAAAATGAGAACAGTGCAAAACTCAAACATTGTCAGTTTCCAGGTGAGCTAATAATTTCTATTAATGCGTCAAGCTTATTTAGAGCCTTTCTTTGTTTAACAAATGTTCATTAAATTGATATACGCAAGGAAACTGGTTATTGATTTCTGGGCCCCGTTTCATAAAACTTGATATCTATGACAAGTTACAGTAACAGTTATAAGCTAAAGTCATAGATATGTGGCATTAGTTATTGATAAGTTTTATGAAACAGGCCGGCCCTGATGTACCAGGTACGTCACCTTTTCAAACATTTGACCTCAAAGTGAACCTTGGTCTACAATGAAGAAAAAGTAATGACTCGTTCGTCAAACTTCAAACATGCGACAAGAAAGCAAAAAAACAAACATAATAAAACAAAGAAAAAATTTAATTCATATCTGATTTATTTGTGGCACTTTGCCTCTACAAATGCAAATTTATTCCATATAAAACATGACAGGTCCTTCTGAAATACACAATATATAAAATATTCCCAAAAGAAAGATAACAACGAAACACCTGAGAAAGTACCAAAAGTTCCCTGAGAAATAAATTCAGTACATTCAAAGAAGAACAATACAATAACTTTAGCGGAACAATATGATAAAATGACAAGAACAATGCGGTAGAAAAATAGTCACTTGCATAATTTTTCAATAGAGAAATATGCATAAATACCTCACAGGTTAAATTTGATATGACATTAGGTAAAAATTCTAAAACTAAAGAATAATTATGATTTTTTGTATAAAAAGAGAGATTGAAAAAAATATAACATAAAAGTTTGATTTGAATTGTAACATTAACACTTACGTAACAGTATTGGCATGACAAGACATATTAACAACATTTTATATAATTAGTCTTTTAAAAATGTGAAAGACGGATGTAGATGCAGCTAATACACTCTTTATTTCTATGTATTCAATTTTCATAGTTACACTATAAAACATACTATACCTCTACGTTTTTCAATTATGTGTGTATCTGCTGGATCAGTATAAAACTACCCTGAGTGTCAAATATGAAATAACTGTACATATACATATACCTGAAAATTGTTGAATGGAGAAAGTTTAGTGCAAAATGAATCCTATGCAGGAATTGACAAGTATTATAAAGGGTAATAAAGTACATATTCAAAGTTCTACAAGGAAAGCACACAAGAGTATTGCATAATTGTATTCAAGAATTGACATGCTTGAACAGCTCCTTAGGAAGACATAAAAATATTTCATTATTCTGCACAAAAAAGCACCATACAGGTATGCTACATGATTCTAACATTCAAATAGGAGTAATGGAAGCCAAACTAAAAAAAGCTTACGGTATAGTTCTGGGAAGACCAGACATAGCGTGGTAAAGCTCTTTATAGAGGTACGCTGTCATGTGAACGAACCTTTCCCTTTTCATAATCAACCACTTGGGGGGGGGGGCGTGGTGGGAGGGCATGTATTGATCATTTCCCCTAATCCCCAAATAACAATAGATAACCAAATGTTTTTATGCTCATGTAGTGAGCACAGATTACTCTGTGGTGTTTCATTAGTTTATGTATCTTAGGCAAGCTTATTTAAAAAATTAATTCATATTTTCATTAATTCAGTGTCTAGTCCCGTGTGAATAGAGCAGTATTCCAAGCATTACTTCCACCGAGAATTGTCCTTTCCCAAATGAGCCCATGATACACAAAGCTACCCAAAATGCATTTTCACTCCCAGAAATGGATACACTGTTTGACCAAAGAGAAAGAAAGATCTGTTCATTCCCGAGTTGCACAATGTTACGAAATATCAGTATTGGTGTCAAAAGTGGTCCATTTTTCTGATTTGGTATTTGAGAAGCACCAATAAAAACATAAAATAAATTAAAAAGAATACCATAACGACATACATTATCATAGCACTTGTTCTTTGCACTTTCCAAAATCGATTCCATTCATTAATTGGCAGTTCTTTGGTATAGCAGGTCGATGTATAATGCACCATACTTAATACTGATGAATCATTTTACTTTCATTACAAATATAAATATAAAATCCGTGTGACAAATATATAAATATTGTTAATACAAAAAATATTATTACTGTCCGTTAGCAGTTCTTTGTTATAGCATGTCAATGTATAATGCACCATACTTTAATAATACTGATGAGTCATTTTACTTTCATTATAAATATAAATATAAAATCTGTGTGACAATAATATATAAATATTGTTGATACAAAATATATTATTACTGTCCGTAAGCATGCCATATACAACATATTCCTTATTCTAAGATAGAGCCCGTTTTCTGTAAAAGACAGGAATAGGACACTCTTCAAGAGAGATGAATGTTGTTCACTTGTCCATGTGAAAAACATCAGTTGCATTACACTATCCCGAGGGATCTACTTCACTTTAGATGCTGTAATTGCTGTAGTCTGAAAACAAAAATATGAGACAAAAAGGACAATTTGTAAATGGTTTAAACACTTGACTGGAGATGGGAAGGTCGTGGGTTCGAACCCCGGCGCGGCACTACTGTTCTTTGGCAAGACATTAATCTACATTTGCCACTCTCCACCCAGGTGTTGAATGTGTACCGGCAGGAATTAATTCCTTGAATGCTGTGAGCACTGAAATCGGTAGCCTAGCTAGAGCCGGGGTAATATTGGAGCGCCTTGAGCACCATTCATGGTGGATATGAGCGCTATATAAATATCCAATATTATTATTATTAATGCATATTACCAGTATTATCTCTGAGAAGATACAATAATGATGCTAAATAAATGCATATATGACATTAATTCTAAAGTTGATTTATATTTCATATGATAAGGTGAAAATTTGGCATTTCCAGTAGATTTATCACATTTTTAGGCAAATCCCATTGTGTGTACACTGCAATTTTGGCTATTACAGATACAAAATAGTAGATGGATGGGTCTGAGCTAAGAAATCATAATGATGAAATTGAAAAAGTTCTAAATTTGAATCCAAGATTGAATATTATCATTTTTATTAATTTCATTAAATTTCATATCATTTATCTACCGGTATTTATTCATGCACTTATTTTTATTGTTATTCTCATTTGAATTTTTATCTATTTATTTATTTTTTTTTTGTAAATTACAAAGGTGTCTTTTCTTAAAAAAAAAAAAAAAAAAAAGGAAAATGGCATATGGAGATTTTGAAGAAGAAAAAAAAAGGGGGGGGGGGAACATATGATCTATATTCTTTGCTTACTTACCACTGGTATTCAAAAGTAACGATCCTCATTTTCTACATTGCGATGGCCATAAACCTGGAATGACAAAAAACAAGAAAATTTCATCAAATTAACATGTATGCAAAAGAGGGCATATAATTTCTAAAATGCTAATTAATAACAGCAAGTACTTTCAAAATTAACTTTGATGATCTTATGGACTCTGACTGACATGGGAAGTTTTATAGAAACAATACATATCGTGCAGAATAAACAGGTCTAAATATGGAATAGTTTTATAACTCTTCATTTGAAAGAACAAGAAGATTCGATGACAACTGCACTTGCTGCAATAGCACCAAAGTATGGCATTATCCTATTAATCATTCAAATATAAAACAAAGATATAAAAAGTTTTTTATTAATTTATTTAATTAATTGATTTAAAACCGTTAATTGATAAAATCATTCGCAGCTTGTGGCCTGAACTGCAGATTTAAAAAAACAAAACAAAGGATAACACAACATAATAATCATATACAGAAGAACATAATATCCAACTATGATAATACATCCAACATAAATAAGAGAGAAAATGCATACACATACACACATTATACGACTTGGAAAATGCATGAATCTTTATAAAGAAATGGAAGCTGTGATAAGCTTTAATAAAAAACCATCACCCACCCACCTCTTTTGACTCATAAACATACATGTAAACTTTTTAAAACTAAAGAGAATCACCTCTAGCCCTTATGTTAGGGGGGGGGGGGGGGGGGGAGAAAGAACCTACATACATGTAGATATGATACAGAAAGGCTTTCTCATGAACCAGTGATCTAGTCTGAAAGAAAATGATAGTGCTAGACCCATTAATATATATTGAGAATAAGATAACTAACCGTAGCTGCCTCCTGTCCAGTGGCTATATAAGGCTGCTGGTGTGAAGTAGTATTTGGTGCATCCATCTATACATAGACAGATAACAGAGCCACATGGTTAGTTCATAATTGAATAATTGATACCACAAAGATACAGCTGGTTTTTAAAGAATTGGGAATGCTGTGTGTTCTTAACATTCATACAGTTGTAATTAAAGTTATTTGATTATTTGATTGCATAATCATATCATACATAAAACAATTCCTTGCTTAGATTTTGAAGCATGCAGACTGTAAGAACAATGAAGGCTTGTTAGAGGTTTTCCTGATAAAGCAACAACAAACCCATGCAAATTAAGTGAAGCTGAACTCCGTTTAGACCTGGCATTATTTTTTTAAGTATACAAGTTGGTGGAAGCTGTCATAAACTGAATACAAAATTCATACGTGCATACCTTCCAAGGCAAAGAAAAATGAAGAATATGATTTTAAAGTGCATTTTCAGAAAGAGAGGAATCTAGTGTTCCTGACATTTTGGGCCCTGAAATAGGTATTGTTGGCAGCTATGCAAATTGTTTGTTGGATAGCATTACCGTTGGATCTTGTGCATCAACTGCATTTGAGAGTTGAGTTGTATCATTGCTATTGTGATCACTTTCTTGATCTTCAGGCTACGGATGATGAAAGTATTAGAAATGAAGGGGTTAATATACAAGACACATGACATTACAAGAGAGATGGTAAAAACTTCTTAAAACATGATAAAATGTAATTAAAATGATTGGGTTAATGAAATTAAAATGAAAGAAATTTAAGGTTCTTGTATGTGCTTGTTCGCCGGGTCAATGAAGACAACATAGAAAGATTCATAAACAAAATTATTGGGTTTTGATAAGAGCAAAACAAGAGACTTTAATATAAGGGACGAGTTAGTTGAATGAAACATGCTTCACTAAAATGTGAAAAAAAAGGAACAAGATGAATGTGACTGCGTCTCCTATATGCCTCTGCCTTAATTCAGTTAGGTTTATGGCCCAAATCGTTCTTGAAATATTGTGACCACCGGAATAAAAAAAACCCTAATTACACGTTAATGGACCAGGTTGCCCCTTTGACCTAACAACCCAAAAATCTGAACCCTTTATCTCCTCATAGTCACGCATACAAAATAGTTAAGATATGGTGATAACAAAACTAACAAATCTTTAATTTC
Organism: Heliocidaris erythrogramma; assembly: GCA_025617745.1. NCBI lineage: Eukaryota > Metazoa > Echinodermata > Echinoidea > Camarodonta > Echinometridae > Heliocidaris > Heliocidaris erythrogramma. Next base: position 32,052,082 of record CM046856.1, read on the forward strand.
ATGCACATTGACCTCTATGATCTTTGACTTTTGGCCTACTAAACCCGAAATCTAATCATTTTTGTCTCACTATGGTGATGCATAACGGTACCATGTCTGAAGTTCACTGCTAAAATATTGAGATATGGTGATAAAAAAACTAAAAAAAACACTAATTTCACGTATATTGACCTCTATGCGATAACGAGGCTAAAAACCTGAAATTTCATGGTAAATGACTTCTATGACCTTCGACCTCTGACCGACTTACCCCAATATCTAACTAGTTTGTCTCACTATGGTGATGCACACAACTACCAACGAGATAGCGGGACGGACGGACGGACAACCCGAAAACATAATGCCCCCGGCACCACCACCTTTGGTGGGCAGAGGCATAATGAAAACAAACAATGTACATCTACGACAGCCAGATTGTAGAAGTCTTCATTTCATTACATGTAAATGTAGGTTCATATTAGTTTATGAAGTGCATTCAGTGGGGAAAGCAAATAGACTACACCTCCATTTCATTAGGTTCATATTAGTTGATGAATATACAGAGACAGATTCAGTTACGAGGTCTCTTATTACAAAAAGTATATGTACAAGTTAGTTTCTGAACATGAAATGTATGAATACATGTTAAATCATTGTTGAGCTCTCAATGACAAGCCAAACTTACTATTTGTGCTGGATCCATGTCTGGTCCACTATTGTAGAGTTGATGAATGACCATGTCAACAGGCTGTTTGGAAAATATAAATAATTCTGTATTTACTGACTTATTTATCATTAAAGAGAAAAAAATTCATAATGCAGGAGAACAATCAACTATTCAAGCTTTTCCTTCACTTGAGTATCATGTATAGAGGTCAACTAAAGAAATAGTCTTATACTATCATCTGAACACTTAAAAATGTCCAATTGAATAGTTGTTGGTTTCTAGATCTCTGGTTAAAAGGGGACTTAATTAAACCTGGATTAACTTAGTCCACTGAGTCAAGAAGCACAGAGTGTGAATCTCTTTATTCCATACAAATTACATGACATGGTAATACAAAATTATGATGTCACTTAACTTTATTTAGTTACATTTAGTTATGGAAATCAAGGAAAGAGTTTGATCCTTGGTGTTCCATAACTCAGTGGACTAACTATATCCACTCGGTCCAGGTTTAACCCTGGCCCAAATTTAGTCCGCTTTTATGAATATGACCCAACAAGTATATCTCACCCTAGAAGCAGAAGATACCCCGTGGGTGAGTGGCCTTGAGGCAGCACAGTCCTCCCTAGCCTCTCTGGCTACTCCCACTCCAGTACCATGGTAGGAAGGAGGTGGGGTATCATGATAGAACCGTTCCCCATACTTCCTGTGCCTTGATGCATGAGGCCTGTGGTGATGGCCGTAATAAGATCGGTTGTGCCGATGCTCATCATCCTTGGTCGTCCTCAACTCTGCCCTGTCCGGGTCACTAGGTCGACTGATCATGTGATCGGTGTTTGCCCTGCTGGGACCACGCATGTACAGCATGTCATCACGGGTGTGGCCGAACGTGAAGTTTTCCTGTCCGCCTTCCACGCTGTAGATAAAGTTGCCGGTGTCCTTGTTGCTGGACGTCCTTATGATGAAGAAGCAGAGCGCAAGCAGGACAAGGACGATGATGACCAGGAGACCTGCAGCTACAATCAGGACTATGATGTAAGTTGGGATGCTGTTCAGGTCGATCTCACATTGGTCACCTTCAAAGTTTGCTTCACAGCTGGAAAACATAATCAAAACATGAGGATCACTTAAAAATGAACTATGAACAAACTATTTCTCCATGCAAAGTGTGATCGTTTAAAACTGCTGCATATACTATCATAACTTTAAAGGCATGTTACCCATAGGATTCCCTTCTAATGATGTAAGCATATGAAAATCATTGTGTGTCATACCTATACTGCCACTGCCTATTTAATGAGCTGCAAATTTTTGAAAGCTCACATTATCACTTTATCAGCACTGCAAATTTGTAAAATCAGCACTGATTTTCTTATTTACTATATAAATCTATATACCTACCTATTATGCCTGTAGTCTTGACTACGGGACCCCTTCGAGAATTATCACACATGTGTCACAATATTGTGCGCACCCCGCGTAATCCTATTGTCCCCTTCGCCACTCACGCGCGTCAATACGCTACGGCCATCTTCCTCTTTTGCGAGCAACCCCAAGAAGAAACATGTTGCTTGAAAGGAGCGGGGAAGGAGGGAGGGTCATAGGTAGGTATATAGATTTATATAGTAAATAAGAAAATCAGTGCTGATTTTACAAATTTACTGCAATAAATCATATATACCTACCTATTATGCCAGACCAGCGCCAACTCAAAGAACGGGAGGCATGTTTCGAGCAGAAGGAAATAGGATTACACCAAAGACTACAAAGAAGACACAGCGGCCTTCAAGGTGGCTGACGCAAACAAAGCTTCACCTGCGGGAATATCCCTAAGGTAGCAAGAAATGAAGGAATTGGGCGAACGCCAATAAGCAGCCTTCAAAATATCAACAAGCGCCACACCTTGAAACAGAGCCCAAGAAGTGCTGACACTACGAGTATCATGAGCATGAGGCTTACTGTCGGATAAAAGAGCCTCTGTGCCAGCGGCCCTAATAGCTTCAACGATCCATCTAGAAATGGAATCAAGAGAGGCAGGAGTGAGTGATATGTGGTTTAAAGCCCTGTCAGCACCTAAGTGGGCTATATCCGGGCTTAACACATATGTTTGGTTCTATTAATAGTATATTCCATAAACACTGATAAGATAGACAAGGTTACAGTTCAATGTGAACAAGAGTAGTATATTAAGAACAGTAGATAAGAGAAGATCTAAAAAAAAGAACCAAGCTTATATTTCGTAGAAGATACGAGATCTCTTCAGAAATCCCAAAATACTAGGTATTTTGACAGAAGAGAAGAGCTGCCTCAAGGAGGATGCACGGAAATAGTAATTCCTGATGCAAGAGAGGCAGGAGAAAAAGGCTCTCTAGTGATCAGGAACAACTGATCATCCTTACGATAAGACTTAGTCTTATCAAAATACCATTTGAGAGCCCTAACAGGACACCAAACTTTGTCCTCACGCACCAAAGAAAAGTTAGAAAGCGGACAAAGAAAAATCTCAACAGGACCGGAGGCAGCTGTCTGATTCTTGGCAACGAAAGAAGCCCTAGGAATCAATCTAACACCTTTTCTCTCCCAGCGAACATGACCAGGAGTAAGACAGAGAGCATGAAGAGTACTGCGCCTCTGCCCAGAGGCAATAGCTACCAAAAAGAGCGTCTTAACCGTAAGATGATGAAGCGAAGCTTCACCTAACGGTTCAAAAGGAGGTTTCGCCAAGGCCTCCAGGACCTTAGGCAGACTCCAAGACGGCACTAACTTAGAAAACGAAGGTCGTTTCAGAAAGAACGAACGAATCAAACCACTTAGTAGCGGGGAATTGGAAATCCCCGAACCATCCGAAAAACCTGAATGAATGGCCCCGATCGCCGAACGGTAGCCTCGGATAGTAGAAATAGATCTCCCTTTGTCAAATAACGAGATTAAGAAATCCGCAATTGAACCAATAGGAGCCTTAGAAGGGGTTTGATTTCTCTCTTTGCACCAAAGGAAAAAGACCGAGAGACGGGAATTGTAAATTTCCCTAGTAGAAACCCTACGACTGGACATTAAAAAGTCAGCGGCTCTATCAGAGAGACCCGACTGTCTTGCAGATTCCCTGACAGGGGCCAAGCAGTCAAATGAAGAGACTCCGGATTGTGGTGAAGAATCCCCGATAGGGGCTGTAACACCAGATCCGCTCTTAACGGGAGAACTAACGGTTGAGCCCTTAGAAGGCTCATAAGTTCCGGAAACCAATTCCTCCTGGGCCAAAAGGGAGCTATTACAAGCACCCTCGCCCGATCTTCCCTGATTTTCCGCAAGACACGCGGAATCAGTTGGAAGGGAGGAAAGGCGAATCCCTGAAGGTTCTCCCAGCTGAGGGAGAAAGCATCGAGAGCCCATGCTCCCTGATCGCGAACACGGGAGCAATACTTCGGCAGCTGGTGATTTAGCACCGACGCAAATAGATCCACTTCCAGTGGACCTAGGCAACTGCGAATGCGGCAAAATACCTCCGGATGGAGCATCCATTCCGATGGAAGATACCTGCCCCGGGACAGAAAATCCGCAATGAGGTTTTCCCGACCGGGGATGAAAGAGGCCACGGGTGTGATTGCCATGCGACGACACCACCTCCACAGCTGAGCTGCTAGGGCATTCAGGGCAACCGAACGAGTGCCTCCCTGCCGATTGATATATGCCGCCACAGTAACATTGTCCGTGAGAATCAGAACCGAACGACTGAGAAGTCGACTTCTGAAATGGAGCAAGGTCAACAGAACTGCCATAAACTCCAGGACATTGATATGAGGAAGAGTCCCAAGATGAGACCAATCCCCCGCAACCGTGCTGCCGTTGCAGTGTCCTCCCCACCCCAACCGAGAGGCGTCCGTCGATATCGGTTTCGACGGACGCCTCTCGGTTGGGGTGGGGAGGACACTGCCTCGCGCGAGAAACACCTCGCTCGTCCAACAAGCGAGAAGAGACTTGATCTTTACTGGTACTGGAATCCAGACCAAAAGAGAGTCTTTTCCCGGCTTGAAGAACCTGAGGAGATGTCTCTGAAAGGGTCTCATGAGGAGCCGGCAGTCCTCTAAAACATCGACTAGACTGGCTAGATAACCTAGAAACTGAAGCCACTGTCTGGCCGAGACTCTTCTGGCCAGCAAGAGCTTGCGAGCCGCAGAGACAATGGTGAGAATCCTGTCTCGACTGGGCCGAGCTAACTGATTCCTTATGTCTAACACCGCCCCCAGAAAAACTGGGCTGCGAGTGGGGACTAACTCTGACTTTTCCCAATTTATTAGGAAACCTAAGTCTTGAGTAAGAGAGACGAGCAAACGAGTCTCGTCCAACAAACGATCGCGCGACTCCGCAAGGAGAAGCCAATCGTCCAGGTAACAAAACAACCGCAGGCCGCGACGCCTCAGAAAGGCCGCTAGCACCGCTACAACTTGAGTAAAAACCCGAGGGGCCGGGCGCAGCCCGAAAACGATAAGTCTCCGAGAGGAAGGAGAACCCCAGAAGATCGCGAGATGCGCGATGAATGGGAATGTGAAAGTACGCGTCCTTGAAATCTATCGAGACCGCGTAGTCTTCCCTTTTGATCAACGGAAGAATGGAGGCAAGAGTCTCCATCCGAAAATGAACCGGAGGAATAAATTTGTTTATCCTTTTTAGGTTCAGTATCAAACGAAGTTTTCCCGAGCGCTTGGGAATAACAAATATTGGAGAAAGGGAAAGAGACGGCCTGTCTCTTACCCTTTCTATAGCCCTCTTTTCCAGAAGAGACTCGATCTCCTTTGAAGCATGAGATCGAGACAGGGCAGACATGGGAGGTGACCGAATTCTTATAGCCCCTCCGGGGAGCGAAGCGCAAAGATCTATGAAGAATCCGTCTCGCACGACGGAGAGAACAAACGCGTCCCCGGAGATGGCCTCCCAAGCGGGGAGAAACGCGTGAAGACGGCCACCTACCACATTCGGTTGAACAAGCGCTCGGGGAAAAACATCAAAACCCAGGCTTGGCCTTCTGCGAAGCCATCGCCTTACCACGAGTACCTCTCGAAATGCCCCTGCCACGACCCCCTCTCCCACGAGAAGGAGCTGGCTGTGGCTCAGGAGGCGGGACCCTAGACACGCGACTGCGTTGACCCGAAACGGGACCAGCAGGTCTACGCTGAACAGGGGCCCGCGTTGGCTTAGAGCTAGTGTGAAACTGCTTAGTCATATCCGAGATCTGCTTACGTGCATCGATCTCTCTCTGAAAAACCGTAGCGAATTTACCACCAAAAAGCGAAGGACCCCGAGACGGAACATCTCGGAGAAGTTGAGCAATGCCCGACTCTCTAACACCCAGTGCCGAGAGAGCCGAGGTCCTGCGACGGAACGTAACCGAAGCAGCTGCGGTGGAAAGCTGCGACCACTGCAGACAAAAAAGAGTATGCAACAGGTCGTCAATAATCAGCTTGTCACCATCGGTAACATTCAACTCCTCCGCCCTGGACCTAAGATCGGAGAGAAACCCTTGAAACGCCGACAAACGCATCCCCGACCTAACCTGGTTTTCAATATTAGACCAGATCTTATCCTCCGCCTTGAAAGCGGCGGAGGTAAGCGGATTAGTCGCCCGTAAGCGACGACCAACCTCCAAAATCTCAGGAGACAGAGTCTTAGCCTTAAAAAAGCTGTCTTGGTCCTGAGAACAAAAGGCAAAGGCCTTACCCTTGACCGCATTAGCGCGCTTAATCAACAGCGCGCACTAAAGAAATTTTCACAGCCTAAAAACCGTAAGAATAAACGCCGAACCCGAAGGCTCGGTGACAAACGGAAACACCCGCAAACACGGAAATATCTACGTGGGGCTGACCGTGAAAGAGAAAAATAAATGCCAAGAAAGGGAATCAAAAAGATACGATACGACCTGATTTCAGGAGCGCTGTGACTATACGTCCTAACTCGTCGGGGGCGAGCAAGAAAGAGGAAGATGGCCGTAGCGTATTGACGCGCGTGAGTGGCGAAGGGGACAATAGGATTACGGGGGGTGCGCACAATATTGTGACACATGTGTGATAATTCTCGAAGGGGTCCCGTAGTCAAGACTACAGGCATAATAGGTAGGTATATATGATTTATTGCAGTAAATAAAGATTGTTAAAAAAAAAAACAGGCAAGGAGCAATGAAGACCTTGACAAATTCAACAAAATTAAATAAAAATTTGCTTGTATGTTTTTTTACTGAAAAAAGGTCAGTTGGGGGTAACCTTGAACACGAGTGTTTTATTACAGGTTCCTTTTGTAGTAGCTTTGAATATACTTACACGCAATGTCTTTGAAGTCCAACTGTTATCACACATATACCATTATTCTCGCAGTAGTTCTCAGGGCAAAGCTCTGACAAGAGAAAAGGAGTTAAAATGTCAAGAGATGATCAATGGCAGAATAAAATGACAGTTTTTTTAGGCATACAAATGTACCTTACATGTTCCTTTTTAATGGTGACCTTTATTTCTAAATGAATTTCAATAGCAATATCAAACAAATATGCAAAAGCTCTCAGGAAATTGAGAGAGAGGAACTATGCTCCTGATTTTGTTGTTGTTCCAATAGTGATGCAGGCTCAGAAAGCATAAATACAGAGTATTTGTCCAAGACGAATCAAAAGCAGAACAAAAATTATACCCAAACTTGAAATGTAGAAATGGATTTGTAACATGAAAATCTTTACTCACAAGACACTACTAACCAAAGGAATGCCTAGATCTGTATACAGCTTACCTTGCACAATCGTGATAGAGGATGTATTGACGGTGATAGTTGTCTGACTGATCTGTCCAGTGGAGTCACTGATACTCTTGTTGAACATGCTGGATACACTTGTGCTATCCACTGGACTCTCAAAGAGAAGTTCATATTCTACCTTGATACTGCCGCTGGAAAAGGAGATCACCGCAGATCCTAGGTATCCCTGGGTGCCGTTGTAGATGCCATCAAGCTTTGAGAGAAAAAAACAAATAGTCTTAATGAGCATGTTCGGATGAATATAAGAACAGCAATTTTAATGCATGTATCAAAGTATAGTCACATCTGTCGATAAAATCACCCATGGGGAAACATAAAAAGTAGCCAGTATAGGTCAGGCAGCCTCTCTAGAAAGGTTCTACAATATGCATTTCTCCCTAAAGGTCATGCCAGGAGCAGCTATATAGTACAGGGCCTATCATGGTAGTTTTGCAGTTCAGACACTCTTTCACATTCGCAAGGGTTTATGCCTACAATTGTCTTCTTGCTTGACGCTTTCAATGGTAATTGGAAGAAAGTTTCACTTACTGCAGAGGTGACCCTGGATTCTAGAGCGGTAAACGTAGGGGAGGTCTGGTCATTCAGGTCTGGGCTAAAGACGGCAGTCTGTCCATCAATCATCTCTATGTCAAAGGCACCACCAAAGGATTGTGCCACTGATAGGAGGATGAGAAAATACAAGTTCACTTTGGATGTTACTAAAGCTGTGTTGACCTACTGGCATGGATGCTGAGGAAATTGTTCATGCTGGCCACAAAAAAGTATCTCTAGACATGTTTTTGTTTTCAGAAGGGGGGGGGGGGTGAACTGAAATTCATCCTTTCGGAATTAACAAATACATGGTAAAGAGGCATATTTCATATATTGTTAGATGTTGCAAATTGTAAACTACCTGTTTAGTTGTGGGCTAATGCAGGGGTCACACCTTTGTGTGTTTGGCTTGCGTATTGCTATGTATTGCCCGAATGCAGACATAGGCAGTCATACCCAATAAAGCGCAATGAAACATACTCAATACACAGACTAGTGCATAGGCCTGCATGTATAAAGGTCAAATTGCCTGCGATACGCAGTAGTGTGACTGCTACATTTGTACCTTCAAATTTGCCGCGTATATTGCTGGCTACGGCTGCGTATCGATATACCCCACATAGTGCAGCAATATACGCAAAGGTGTAACCTAGGCATTAGGCATATCATTATGTAAAAAGTTACCCAACGACAGTAATAAAGAGCAAAAATAGCAAACTAAGCCAAAAGGCATTTACTAAAGGTCGGAGAAAGGGGAAAAAAGGAGAGAAGAGATGTGTAGGTAATAGCTCCTTTTCTGGAATGGCATGACACATGGGGTGAGCCGGTATCAAATTGACATTGAATGCAAGAGAATCATCAACTGACTGGACATGTTAAAGTTACCTTTGACACACGCACTGTTCACATTGGCGAAGCCTGCGGAACACTGGCAGCTGAAACCTCCATCTGTGTTGATGCAGTCTTGGTTGGCTCCACATGGAGATGTATTACATTCATTCACATCTGTAGAAGGACACGGAGCATGACAAAGCATGAGTGACAGGAAAAGGAAGAAAACAGAATGGGAGAAAGAGTTAAATTTTGTGTAGATGACCTGCAAATTCTACACAGTTGCCGGCAAATCAAAAGATAGAACAGCACATATTCTTAATATACGTTGGTCTTTCTCATTCTATGGACATGTACAACAAGTATTGCAGTACTATGTATCAATGACATGCACAAATTACATGGGTGTCATTAGCTGAAAGGGAACTTTGCTTTCGAAATAAACTTATGAAGTTACTCTAAGAATTTTCTATGATCTGTAGAGATATTCCAGAGTGTTAAATGGCAATGGAATATTAACAGCGGCACTGTAATTATGAAAATTTGTACAGCATGGAACAATATGTTATGGGAAGCAAGATCAAATCAATTGTCATCATCTTTCCTCACCAATTCCTCTGCTATCACACACATTTTACCAATTAAAATTAATATATTTTAGGCAAATATCATACACTGATATTGACGGTCTATAGGAGGTTTTGACTGCTTACCAGTAGTACAGAGTGTGCCAGTCCATGCCGATGTGCATGTACACTCAAAGTTGACTCTGTCGAGAGCGGTACAGGTACCAGAATTCTGGCAAGGTGTAGCAGAACACGGTCCTGGAGCTATAGACAAATGAAAGTATTGATTGATTAACCCATTGCCTACAGGAACCGGGTCATCCCTGTATTAAGCATATGGGAATTACAGAATTCAGTAGTCAACAGGTTAAGACATGTAAATCAAGAATTGGTGCAAGATTGGGATCTTAACATTAATGGACTTTTCAAAGACTAATTTACACATCAAATTTACTTGGGTGACATACCAGTAAATTTACAAGGATATATTTTTTCAACTTGAAGGGTTTTCTTCTCATTGCTGAAGAATATAGATGTCCCACAAATAACAAAACATATTAAAAGAGAATGTGTTTATGAGGATCTCTCTACAGGGTTGTCAGGGTTGTCATGAGGGGGGCCTGAAAATAATCTACAATTATCTATTTGTACACAAAACAGACTGAAATATGGCCTAAAGTTAAATTTATAGGGCCAGCTCTGTGTCTTATAAAATACTGATAATGGCTAAGATTCCTCACTGATGTAGAAGTCATCAGCTTGGGCCACCCCGTTGTTGATGTCAAACTTGTCGTTGGTCAGCAACCCATCAAAGGCGCTCTCTATTGCTGCTTCAGTGACAGAGGCATCTGTCTTGAAGTAGAGGGTGAGAACAAAGTCTGCAGAGAGATCTGAGGAGGGATCTACGGCAGAGGAAACGATCACCACTCCTGCAAAGTAGGTGCTGGCAGTGCTCTGACGGAACAGGGTTTCCAGCTGTTTGACAAAATTTAACAAGAAAGTGTGTAATGTAAGCACGACAGCCATAGACCAAGTCATCTATTCACAGCCAGAACGGTGTTAACTGTGTAATACTATATGGGTTAACGCCCTTTCTGGCTCTCAACAGATGAAGTATGAACAGGGTATCAAGCTTATTGAACTTGTGAAAGAATATCTGAAAAGTGGCCTAGTATGAACAGGGTTCTCAGCTCTTTGATATCATAAATGAAATGTGTAATGTAACCATAGCCCTGGTACGAACAAGGTTTCCATGTGTTCGACAAAATTTAACAAGAAAATGTGTAACGTAAGCATAGCCAAAGAACAATGTTGACCGATAGAATGATCTGGTGTGGCATGGCTTCACTCAAAATATAAGAAATCAAAGTTTATTATAAGAAACAGACCATTACAGAAGTATAATTTTGATAAACATTACTGAACAGTTCTTTTGTAGCATGCCTAACTTTAAAATGTTTCTGTGACTATTTTTAAGCTGAGAAGTAACATGTCCATCAACGATAAGTATTTTAAATATGAAAATATACTGAAGTCACATACAAGAACAAAAACTGTTTTACTAGAAAATTATCTTTTTAAACAGCTGTAAAAGCACTCAATATACAAGCGGAGATGAAATTGCTCATGTAATACACTGGGTGGCTAGTGTGATAGGCATTTTGAATATATTTGTTCTTTACTTACGTCATCTCGTAACTTGGATTCACTGGCAGTCACATCACCCGACGAATAGGGTCCAACCTGGTCCCGGATCCTGTTCAGCTTCAAGTTGGCTTCATATTGACTTGCACCTGCAAAGGAAAGAAATGTAAAATGAATAAGAGTTTAATTCAATTCAAAACTTATAGGTCATGTAAGATATGAAAATACAATTTGGCATAGAAATCATTCACTAGCTGTTTCTGTAAATGGGTATTTCCACAAATAAGAGTCCCAATTTGTGACATTCTTGGTGTTCCGCTTACAAAAGGAACACACTGGGGTTTTGGGGCTCTGGGTAGAGACAAATAGTGGAGTAAGATTGAGTAGTATTCTAACAGTGAAAAAGTATTATGTTATGCTTAGAATCAATTTGCAGTCTTACTCCACGATTGACATCTTACACTCAGAGCCACAAAACCCTGTGTGTTCCTTACGTAAGCGGGACACCAAGAATGTCACGAATTGGGACCTTTATTTGTGGAAATTCCCAAATACACATAACATCAATTTAACATTATATTCATATAAAATCAGAGATACAAATAACACAGTATACATGGGACATAAAATACATATAATACATAATAGTACATATGCATGACAAAGGAAATAGAAAGCACACATTAAAAGACGATACAGTCCAGTAGAGTGAAAGATTAAGATTACACTATGATAGGAGGTATCATGGAAAAAAATCACAGCAACATGTGCAACACTGTCTTCATTTTCTCATCAAATATATTTCACCAAAACCTCTTAATCAATACTCACATAAGCATGCTTTGAGAAGATACATTGTAAAAAGCACAAAGTGAAGATAAGATAGGAAATGTATATTATACTAGAATGGACATGTCATGTTGACACTCAACAAATGACTGGTCAAAGAGCTGGATATGTGATGTGAACACTGAATGTGGCATATAAGGAACGAAAATGTGTGCACTTTTAACCAACAGTTTGGAATAATTATTTAATAAACACTCTGGTTGGTATTCTACTAATTCAGTCAAACCTGATGCTTGGTCTAAAGTCATGTTTGACAAAAGAAAATCTTAGACCTTAGTCTAACTTCCTTTGTTAAAATTTGACTTCAGGGGGGCGTTTCATGAAAGGACTTGTCAGATATTTTATCCGACAAATTTGCTCTCAGCCAATCAGATGCAAGGATTTCAGTAGCTTATAACAGTTGTCAGTAAAAATCACTGACAAAAAGCCTGACAAAACGCTTGATGAAACGCTCCCCAGACCAAGGGTCGGGTTTAAATTTTAGCAGAATATGGGGCCAAAGTGTACTAGGTCATTCTAAAGTTATATGTAGCGCTATTTCTGAACACACCCTGAGAGTTGACATCCATAAGGAAGTGATATATCGATGCTGATTTTTTAGATATATGTATAAAACACAGTCGTGGCTAACTGAGAGAGAGAACAGTACTTACTGGTAGCAACTTGTACAATGACAACAAAGCTACAGGTGTCTATGTTCTGGGAAGAATCTGTGGCAGAGTAGAGCACCGTCAAGCTTCCAGAGCTGAAGCTGCCTCCTGGTGCCACGTTGGAGTTGGGTGTGATGGTCTCACCGGAGTTGTCCGTTACGGATGGCTCTGTCCATGTGATGATGGCTGATTCCGATGAGTTGAACACGTATGCGTTGATGTCGGATGGGCAGTTCACAAGGACTGGGTTTTCTTCATCTGATCGGGAAGAGAATGATAGACAGATTGATAAATACGGGATGGAATTTCTTTCCTCTCAACAAAAGGCACATCCCCTAAACCCACAACTTTCCTCTTGATCATAATGCTATTGGATCATAATGCTATTGGATTCTTGTACAGCCAATCATAATTGCCACACAGTGGCCCTCAATGGCATCTGCCAGTACCGTAACTACTATTGAGAGGCCAACAGTATTTGAGGAATTATTTCCTACCAGGTACTCTCCTACTACACCTGGATCAAGAGAGACAACTGTAGAAAATGACCCAATAGACTACAACTCTAAAATCATTATAATGATCCTACCGTTAACCGTTACGTCAAAGGTACAAGTTGATGAAGACCCGGCCGAGTCCGTGGCTGTAACAGTGACAGTCCTTGAGCCTATAGTGAAATTATCCCCGGATTGGTAGTCTGATGTCAGGGTTACATTGCCGTTATCATCAGTGGCCGTGGCCTGGGTCCATGTCACCGAGGTGTAGTCCACTCCAGCATCGGTGGGCGTGGTTATTGCAGATGGGCAAAATGTGAAGGTAGGTGGCTGATCCACTACAGAAACATATTAAAGAGTACAAACATTTAAAATAAATGAGAAATCCCTCAATCCTTACAATGATAAGCACATTAACCCACTCAATTTATAATGAATATGCATTGTAAACTATACAGTAATATATTTGGTGGTTTCCTGGGCCTGGGTAGTAAGAAAGATTGAAATCAACCACTGCAACCTTTGAGCCTCTCCAAGAGGTAAATTGATCCACTAAACTAAACTAATCTATAATTCAAATCGTAAGTCTCTTCATATTTGATGGAGGAATTTCTGCTTGCATGTCTAATGTTCAGCAGATGTATGTAAATACAATTCAGTCATATCTAAATGTAGATCAACATACAACAAATTCACGCAGGCTTTGACATATATCCCTCCAGATTCTAACCTGTGTTTTATTCAGTAAACCTGAAATAGTGCTAGACATATTTATAGTCAATATGTCTATACTTCATAAACCCTGAAAAAAAAAACCAAAACAGAAAAGTGTGGGGTCTGAAATTGTAGCAAAAGCGTGAAACCGGCAACCCAGCTATGAATATTGTGAATCATGCTAATTAGGCCAATATCTTGCACCTTCAGGTGGCCTATCGAATCCCTCCAGATACTAACCTGTGACAACAATATTGAACATGCAGACATCTGTATTGCCATAGTCATCTGTAGCCGTGTAGCTGATCTGATGAGTACCCTCAGGGAAGGACGTGCCAGACGGAATGTTGACAGACAGGGAGACATTGCCAGTGTTGTCGGAAGCTGTTGGTGTGGTCCAGTTGACTGTCACTGGCAGCTGAGATGCGGGTAACAGTTCATTAATTTGACTAGGACAGTTGGAGAATACTGGATCCTCGTTGTCTAATGATGGCCACAAGCAAAAAAAGGAAGAAAGAAAACATGCGTAAAAGTAGAGTTGCTATGTATGATTGCTGGATTTCTGCTTGAACGAAAGGGGGCACAATTAAATTACACCATACATTTGAACTTACATATACATTCGTTTTGGAAAACTTCGCAATCATACTCCTAGGAAGTTGCAAGGTCATTTGAAGGCAAGAAAAACAAATAACTTCACCTGAAAAACATGAAAATCTGCAACATTTTACATGACAACATTCATGCACATTCTGACTATAATAGCTGGTTCTAGATGATAGACCTTTCAGTATGACATGGTCCAAAGTCAGCAACAAAGCATATGAATACAGTATAAAATGGATTTATTAATCATCTTCCACAACTATGTTAAAGCATTTACTACAGAGTATATATTATCAGCTTCTTACCCTGAACTGTGACCGAGAAAGAGCAGGTACTGGTGAGATTGACAGCATCAGTGAAGGTGTATGTCACCGGAGTCGTTCCCAGCGGATACTGAGTGGAGGACGGAGAGATGGAGACTGTGACATTTCCTGTGTCGTCGGTGGCTGTAGGCTCAGTCCAGGTAATGCTGGCATAGTTCTGACCGATATCAGTACTCACAGACTGGTCGCTGGGACAGTCACTTACTACAGGAGGTTGGTCCTCTGTGGAGAGATTGAGAATCCAAGAAGACTGATCAGACATATGGGTGGAAATTATCAAATTGAAAATGGATATCTTCAAAATACCAATTCTATACCATTGAATTTATCTATCCAACATAGCAACTGATGCATACAACTTCCATTGCATTTGCAGGAAATATTTATTTCAGGTTATATAGAGAGAAGCTATACACAATAGCTATTCTGAGTTGTTTATCACAAAAAAATTAGGTTACTTCGTCTAGCAAATACTACAAAAGAAATCAAAACTTGCTTGACATTACATAAACTGATGAAGGTGAAGAAGCATCCACAACTTTGTGAACTCCTTCTTTGCCAAGCACGACTACTCACCTGTGACCGTAATCACAAACGTGCACACATCATTGTTGCCTGATCCATCGATGGCGAGATAGATGACCACCTCGATGCCTGCACCCAACAGCTCGCCAGGGTTGATGTTTGCAGTCACTGTGACTGAGCCAGAGTTGTCTGTGGCGGAGGGCGGAGTCCAAGTCACAGGAGTGTTCACTTCATTGGGGCTGATGATGGCAGATACTGCAGTTGGGCAGTTGGTAAGCACAGGTTTCTCTTGGTCTAGAAGAGATCATGGTGATAGAAGTATTTTCATTTACTGTCACAAGAATCTAAAAAGCCTTTGTAGAGCAATTTCATTAATCTTTTAACTCTTAGAAGAAAAATACCTGAACAAACACCTAAATGGAGGCTTGTAGTCGGGGGCGATTCTTGATATGTTTCGCCAACTTACAAAACAAACAGAAGACTCTGCAGGGCCTGTATAAAGCCTGCATTTTTCTTTATACTTGGTGACAAGTTAATTTCTGTAAACCTCAGATTGTGGTGAATGTGTGACAACCAACACCTCAAATTTTACATATCATTCACACTCTGGAAATGCATAAATATATTTTTTAGTTTCTCTCTGATGCACAGATAATTTCAAGACGCAAAAATCAGAAGAATGTTCTAAAAAATTACTCTTACTCTTCGATTTGCTTGTGCAATATATTTAGGATGGAAAAACTTTATAGCCAATCAAAGCTTACTAAATGTAGGCTGTGACATTTGATTTCATACACGTGTGGTTCAAGTACAAAACAAGTTGCTGATAGGCAATGAAAGTGTAACAGGTCAAATCACTCTGATGAAGTCAGGAGGTTACATGATTTGGAGAACATACCACTGATCACCACATCAAATGTGCAAGTGGTAGTTTGGCCGGCCGAGTCGGTCGCGGTGTAAGTTACTGTGGTAGTGCCTATACTGAAGGGTGAACCCGAGGCAATGTCCGAGGTCAGGTTGGCACTTCCCAGGTCATCTGTAGCTGATGGCTCGGTCCAGGTGACCACGGCAGTGGAGCTGTTAGTGTCTGTGTTCTGGCTAATGTCAGAGGAGCAGTTAGATATGGTAGGTGGTGTGTCCTCTGGAGGGGGGATATCAAGAATGGACCATTTGTACATTAAATTTATACCCTTGCTGAATTTACGCATTTTCACAAGGCAGCTTCAAAGCATTGTCACTGTTTATCCCCTTTATACAATCCTCCAAATGGGAGTAGTCATGTTTGTTTTTGAATGAGATATATATATATATATATATGAATGCCTTTATTCTTGAAAATCAAATATCAAGTTTATAAATTTTGAATTTTGATATCCTAGAACACAGTTTATATTAAGATAAACAGTGAAAAAGAAGAGAAAAAAAGGAACCATTGTTGATATATGTTTGTAAACATGGTGGCACAGCTAAGGTAGCTTAGCGAAAAGTTGTGGCAGGTAAAAACATGGGAAAGATGCATATGACAAAAGACGTATATGACCAAAATATTAAGAATGGGAATACTTCTTTGAACACTTTTAAGCAAAATATGAAAACTTTTATTCAGGTATGTCTGCTTCTAATGTTAGAAGCACAGACGAAGCTGGCAAGTTTCCTCTTTATGCCTTTCCTGCATCTTTATGATCAACTGCGTTTTGGTAAGCTACCCAAGGCCAATGATTTTCCTCACATGGAAAATGCTTTCAAGACTACCAGGCTCTGTAATTTGTTTGCTGCTTAAGGAAAAAGTCATATGATATCCCACCTAAGATGGTGACACGGAAAGTGCAAGATTTCGTATTGGAGGAATCATCCACAGCAGTGTAGATGACATCTGAAACGCCCACTGCAAAAGGTGTTCCAGACTGTATATTGGACGTCAGGCTTGCCACGTTGTCGTTGTCGGTGACTGTAGGTTTGGTCCAGGAGACCGTCACTGTAGTGGAGGCTGGGGTGTAGTCTGTGATCGCCGAGGGACAGTTTACAATCACTGGATTCTCCTCATCTATGTCAATAATGAAGTTAAACATCAAAAGTTCCGAGATTTTGTGCAAAGGAATTGGAATGATATAGTATTTATTAAAATCCATACGGCACCTTGACAGCTGAATTTTATGGAATGTAGTAAAAGCATGAAATAAGATGAAATTTCAGTAAACATTTATAATTATTTTCAAATCAACCAATAATACAGAGAGAGAGAAACAGAAAGATGAAGATAAAGAGTGTTCTTCAAGTAAATATACATTTAATAAATGCATGATGCCAATACATGTATCTGCCTATAAAATTTTCCATTGCGCTAATAAAAGTTTATGCAGTGAATCTTGTAAGCACAAGGAATGAATAAAGACATTTTAAACAGTGATAAAACATGCAATATCGTACTAATGACAAAAGATGACTCTAGTTTGATCCAATTGCTTACAGAGTTTGATGAGGAACTTCCACTCTGACAAAAGAATTGGTTTGAGTAAGCCATAACTTGTAAAATGCCCCTCCAGTATTTGTCAAAAAAGAAAAGAAATAAGCAGAGCACCATGCAAATAATAAGAAATAACCAGATGGATTTTCATATTTCATTGTCATACCATTGATGCGAACAGTAAAAGAGCAGGTAGCAGTGTTGCCGCTGCGATCCGTGGCTGTGTACATGACAGTGGTAGAACTAAGAGGGAAGGTATCCCCTGAGGAGTAGTTGGGGGTTGAAATGGTGGCATTATCCCTGTCATCGGTCACAGTGGGCTCGGTCCAGGTGACCGTGGCAGTGTTGACCCCAGCGTCAGTGGTCTGGGTGATGTCGCTGGGACAGGTCACAAAGGTTGGTGATTGGTCCTCTGTGGGTGAAGGATTGAATGAACAAAATATGCATAAAAAACAGACAGGGAATCTGAACAGGAATTGCCCACTACAAGGAGTGTCATTCTAAATTTCAGTAGAATCAGCTTCATTGTATGGCAATAGAAAAAACTGACCTCATTAACAAAAGTTGTCATGTGTTGAATAATTTTCTAAAACTACATATTTTGATGAAATCTATAACATGAATTTTTTCATCATGAATAGACAAAACACTTTTCAAGACACACCATTGTACAGTCAAACCTGCTTTAGCGACCACCTGTATAGAAAGACCACCTGCTCATAAAGATCGCTTTTCTTGTCTCCCTTGAGCGGTCTTTATAGACAGGTTTCAATGTAATATCTACTTTAGTGAGTTAATGCTATAATGCAATACATATAACTGGACTGTTAAACATAATCTATACCACCATCTTAAAAAGAGACAAGAGAACAAAGCATGATGAGTAGTATCATATTTCAGTGTCAGATGGATCCTGAATGAAAGGACGGAGTCCAGGTATACTTACGGATGACTTCAACTGTGAAAGTGCACAGTTCCTCATTGCCACTGGCGTCCTGAGCACTGTAAACCACCGAGTAGGTTCCAACATCAAAGGTACCCTGTGAGAAGGTACCAACCAGGCTGACCACACCCACGTTGTCTTCAGCCATGGGTTCCGTCCAGGTCACGTTGCCAGAGGTAGCATTGGATTGGACGTAGACAGTGGCGGTAGACGGGCAGTAAGTGAATGTGGGTTTCTCGCCGTCTGGAACCAGAAAGATGCGTGAAATTTACTATGGATCTTTTCGTGAATATTAGAGTATGTGACTTCAATTTTATGTTTGAACATGACAAAAGGCAGGACAATTACAATAAATCTTTCCATGAACATTAGCCTTGATGATATGAACATTAGCCTTGATGATATAAACCTTACCCTTGTTCAATTTCTTAACTTAAAAATACAACTATCAACTACAAAAGACATGACGCATTTCCAATTATTGATTCCGAGACAGATTTATCTATCTATATGTATCTTTCTCTGACTTGCACACCATATCTTAATATATCGTTTTACTGCAATACAAAGATTGTAAAGATTTTTTCTTCTTCACTGTTAGTAGTACCATAACATTACCTGAAATGGTGATAGTAAAAGTGCAGTTGGCCGTGTTGTTGGTGCCATCGGTCACCTCATAGTTGACTATCGTGGAACCTATTGGGAAGTTATCCAGGGGAGAGTAGTTGGAACTGGTCGTCACTGCACCGTTAGCATCACTGCCAACTGGTTCTGTCCACGCCACAGTGGCATTGGGAGCACCAGGATCTGTGCTTTGGGAGATGTCTGAAGTGCAGTTCTCAAACACAGGTGCAAGGTCCTCTGTGAAAGAAAATATGTGTATATATTTGTGTAAGAAAGATGTGCCACTCAAAGAACATGTCAAAAATCACATAATGTAAATTGTAGAAATGTGTATACCAAAGTTCAGCTTTAATGTAAATTCCTTGGCGGAAGCAAATTCAGACTTCACTCATGACATGCTTCATATTTGTACTGAATGTATGTATGACGGTCAGCTGACTGCAATTCTAGAAATTGTTTATCTTCATTCTGGCTCCAAGTGATGTATTGCCTAGTTATACATGTATGTTTTATAATTTAACACTTATTTTAAGACAACACTAGAACGTAAAAGATAATGGTTCATATCAAACTTCCATTCCATTTTATTCCATATTCACTCCTACTGCTCAAGTTGGAACATGAATTCTCAAGTGGCAGTGTTGACAAAGGAGATTAGCTCAGCAGATAGACAAATGGTGTTGGAAATGGAGAAGCTGTGATTTAGTGTCCAACGGTAGACCTACATCTTCAATAAGCTAGTCCCTCGGATAGGACCTTTAGCTGTAGACCCCTTTAAAGCATACAGGCATTTACTTCCTCTTCTCACCCATTGAATACAAAGCCTAAGATAGCTAACCCTAACCATACGGAGGTGTTTTTTTAGAGAGGTTTGACTGTAGAATTTAAAGTGAAAACACAATAAAAAAACATGCCATACCTATGAGTTCAAAGGTGAATTCACAACTGGCGGTGTTATTGAATGTATCCAGGGCAGTATATTGAACAGTATAGATGCCAACACCATAGATGTTGCCATTGACGTAGTTTGAGGTGAGAGTGACAGGCAGGCGGGTTGCATCAGATGCGACGGGTTCAGACCAAGTGACTGTAGCATTGGTGCTGCCTACTGCTGTGTAAGTGGTGAAGTTGCTGGGACAGAAGTCAAAGACTGGCGGGACAGTGTCTGCTTGCACTGAAAGAATTGTATAAAAATACAGAAACTGATATTAAATATGGTGTCATTTTTACAATGATGAGCATCCCCCACCTTCCTATGAAAACATTGATGAAAACATATAAACAGTAAGCTGCTCATCATGAAATAGGTCTTTGACACAGTCATGATGTGCAAACATAGAATTTGCTTTGTCTTAAACAAGTATAAAAATTATCATGTTGTTACCCAAACACTCCAATTAATGACAGATTGTTCAAAAATATTTGCAAACTGTAGAAATCATAACCTTATTCCCCACCCCATAAAATTCTGAGAGCCTGTTTCCCTCATATTTGGGTTCTCGATCATTACCAGTTATAACATTCTTAATTTTCTTTTATTTCTGTATTGTTTTACAAGTAAATCTTTCACCGTCGCTGATATTACTAAGCCTGAGTCGAATCGATTGGTTAGCCGGTGTTCGATCGAAGACATCGACTCCCGAATACGTTTTGGCAAATTCGGTGCATCGATTTGTAGTCCGCCAGATTTTTGACTACCGTAGCCGCCATGAAAAAATCAAATAAAAAAAGAAACTCCGTAACGTACAGCATATATACTAGCAGAGAACGTGAAGGCGACTTCAAAGTTCAAACTGTTGGCTAACTTTCGCTAATTCGCTCGCGGAGGACGTCGCGCTTTACCTGTGCTTTCTCTATGGAAAAATTGTTTTGTCGTTACGAACTGAAGTTTACGATAATTTTCTTGCACTCTCTCTGCATTGTCAATTTGACAATTGTATAATTGAACATGATAAATACGGGCATGAGTACGAGTGTTCCTACTTAATTCGCAATAACTAATATCACACTCTCATCAAATTGGCAATTACTTCTGAATGATCTCTGAAGCTGAATGAAGTCGAGTCTATATTGAGCGACGAAAAGTTTATTTCGTATTTTTTTTTTGGCATCGAACAAACGTGTTCCATTCAGCTCTCCAAAGACAAAGTAAGATTATTAATTCTTTGAATTTGAATCATTGTCGGGTGTGTCGACAATGAGCATCGCTTCGTGCGACACTAGTGACATTTTAGGTAGCCATACGGACTAGAAACTTAAGATTTTGGCTCGTCCGCTGTGATTTTTACTAGCCATTGGCTAGCGGGCTATCGTTAATTTCGAGCAGCGAGAGCCCATGCCCGCGATGCCAGCGGACCGGTCACCGGTGCATGGTGCATACACTGCGTGCAACTGTGTGCAACTCTGTTTTCACCGCACATCATTTATCGATTAACCGGTATTCGATCGAATCAAAGCCGTCGAATCCCGGTTTATGAAATATTCGATATGACTCAGGCTTAGATATTACATTACAAATACCCATATGCCTTTGCTATAAATGTAAGGATGCCATAATTATTGGGAATAATGAAATAAAATCTAGCACAAATTATCTTTTTCCGACTTCTGTTCCAGCAAAAATGACATTCTGCTTTTGTACAGAGCGTGTCGCATTTATATAATATTGACCGGCCTTGAGGGGCATATGTCATATATTCCCTGAACTAGATTCATATTAGATAGTTTTCGTTCAGCAACGTACATGTACGCAGGATTTCAGTACGGAGATTAACAATTGCACATGACAGAGGATGCCCGTCTTAAAGTATTTGTGGAAAAATTTAAGAACTGGAACAGTAGTTTCGTCCTAGATTCAGAGCGAACGATGCATTTGTAATTGATTGTGCGCTCTTGATCTAGCACGGTATTGCCATTCCAGTTCTTTCATTTTCGACAAAGAATGCCTAGGCGTCCTTTGTCATGTGCAATTGGTAATCTCCGTCCTCAATCCTGCGTACGTGGCTAAACAAAAACTCCCTATATCCCGAGTCAAGACAGGGGCAATATGGATCTGGTGAAGGCAATATAATACATCGTATCTCCCAAAACTAGGGGCCAGTCACTATTGTTATTATCCACATCAGACATCTAGAGCACACAAGATGTAAGATTATCATAAATGTATCCCAAAGTCATCATTTAATCTTTTATATGTTAAAATTCGCAAATCCAATTTTCCTACTGCACTGAGCCAGCAACTGTGCGATGCAACCGAGCACTGCAGTAATGCGCGGTGCCCCACCAGGCAATACTAGACTATACTGCTCAGTTTTACAACACTTTAAGTCCATACTAGGATTTTGTGAAAGAGGGGAATACAATTTTGTAAAACTATAGCTAAGATGACTGACACAGATAATAATATGATACAACATCACCTCCAAAGAGCTTTGGAACTTATTACACCTAATAGCTATGTATTATCGAGTACTCACATACGACAGTGACATCAAATACACAAGACGTAGATCTGCCAGTAGTGTCTGTGAAGAGATAGGTAACTTCAGTTACTCCAATGGGGAATGAATCTCCAGAATAGTGCGTCTGGGTCTTGTTGACAGCATCAGAGTCTGTTGCTGACGGTTCTGACCAGGTGACATTGGCGCTATACGTGGCTCCCGATGAGTTGGCTGTGATGTCCAACGGGCAGTTAGAGACCATCGGGCTGCCGGTGGCTGAAAGGCAGTCAGAAGTCAGAAAAATTTCATTTGGATGTTTGAAGTACAAAGTCAGAATTTGCAGTACATTGATATTCAGTACACTCTGTATTTTACAGGTTAGCAGAATCCTGACTTGCATCCGACTGCCTAAGCTTATCCTGGACCCTGTTTCATAAAACTCATTAAACTGATAACTTTCACAATTCTATCATGAATTGTTCACAACGAGCCAGATGCAGTGATTGTAGTACATGTATATGTATATACATGTATATCAGTTATTGTACATTGGGGTAAAGCACACATTTCTCAATTACCAAGTTCCACTAGGACTGGCAGCTATAAAGATCGCCTAGTTACTTATCTGACTTTAGATGTATACATATACA
Source organism: Heliocidaris erythrogramma (assembly GCA_025617745.1). Lineage (NCBI taxonomy): Eukaryota > Metazoa > Echinodermata > Echinoidea > Camarodonta > Echinometridae > Heliocidaris > Heliocidaris erythrogramma. The sequence continues at coordinate 32,075,371 of CM046856.1, forward strand.
CTTTTCTTTTTAATTCCCAAGAAATGGGTTCTCACAAGCTCCGGCAACAATTGCTCCGCAGCCTTTTTTTTTTCACAAAACAAATTCCCAACTTCAGCCCTGGACCGAAAAATGTACCTGGCTCTTACACTAAACCTAACACAAAGAAAAATCGCAGTCATAACCCTCAACCTACACATCTTTGACAAATGGAGCTCAGAGAAAATGTTCCTGCAGCGTGGTTCCGATCACCCTGCATATAAAGTGCCTTTAAACATAACACTTGTTTAAAACACAAACATGTTTTTTTCTGTCCCTACCATCAACAGTGACTGTAAACTGGCAAGTGCCCTTGTTTCCGTACTGGTCAGTGGCATTGTAGCTGACTACAGTGGTGCCAGAGGAGAATACACCTGGTTCATGGGAGAAGACAGATGATGCAATGACTCCTGTGTTATCTGAAGGCACAGGGATGGTCCAGCTGGCTACATTGGTTGTGTTCAGGTAGAGATCGCTTGGGCATGGTTTGTATGTTGGTCCTTCAAGATCTGGTCAATAGAAGAACAACGTAGGAAGTCATGTTTACTGCACAGTGAATGCACGGTATGCCATATCAGACCCCCAAAACAAAACGATTTTTGTGTTCCCATTAATGCATTGATATTTGTAAACTTGTCCACGTTTATATTCATTGAAATTTGTAAACTTCTTTGTGTTTTATTATGCATTAAAATTTGTAAACTTGTTCATATTTATGCACTGAAATTTGTAAACTTATTCATGTTTATGCACTGAAATTTAAAACCTTGTTCCTGATTGTGATTTAAAATTTGTACACAGAATGTGATATCACACTCCCAAAAGAACATTTATGTCCTTTTAATGCTGCTGCAGACAAAAGATAAAATTAATTTATGATCAATATGGACTAAAATATGATACACTGTGGGAATCTCGACGACCACTAATTATCATGCATTGAGCAATTTAATTCTAACGGCAATTTTACTGCACAAATTGGCATATAGAAATATTAATCATTCTTCATAAATTCACAGCTTCAATGCATTGGCAAATGTTTCTCAATATACATATAGACCCTGGAACGTAAGAAAGGTTTGCAAATTTTCTGGTGGTCCAGGTTCGGAAAAAGCTGTCCTTGATGTTGCACAAGTTTCATGTCACGATGAATAATATGGCAGACTGTTCACCTGAGACAGTGATGTTGAATTCACAGGTCGCCATGTTTCCAGAGCCATCTGTTGCAGTCACAGTGACCATGGTCACTCCCACTCCGGCCTCGTCACCTGGCAGGTTGGAGGTCAACAGTGGAGTTCCCGAATTGTCCGTAGCACCGACCGCTGCGGAGATGTTTGAGGCAGTGGCTTGACCAACATCAGTGGTCAGTGAGATGCTGGACGAGCACGATAAGACTGGATTCACATTGTCTGAAAGCAGATTATTAAAGGTAGATGGAATGGACATTATAAAAGAGAATTTCAGGAGTTGTGGTGGACGAACTATTTAGAACAAAATCGCAGGTGGGTTGTCTCATTTAAGTGACATCATGTTTCTAAGACATACACAGGGAAAAAGTTGCTTTCTTTGAAGATTTGATGTGTATAGTTTGAAATGAAATTAGGAACAGTAGGAACAGAAACTGCAATGTTATTTCAAGTAATAAATGTAGCTGTGTATTGCTGAAACATTTGTGAACCCTCCAAAGCATAGTTTTAGCAAAAAAGTATCCCCAGCTAAATCGACTCACCTAAGACGGTCACATCAAATGAGCAGGTATCTATATTTCCTGAGCCATCTGTGGCAGTATATGTAACATTAGTAATTCCAATAGAAAAGATGCTGTAAGGGGAGTGGGATGGCTGAAGGCCCACATTGCCGCTGTTGTCGGTAGCTGTCGGCTCTGTCCAAGACACATTGGAGGTAGATTCGGAAGCTCCAACCTCTACAGTAATGTTGGTGGGGCAGTTGGACAGCACTGGGGTCTCTAGGTCTGTATCAAAACAAAAGCCAAAATAGGCACAGTCAAGGTAAAGTGCCACTCATAACATGAATACCATCTGCTCTCTGATCTCATGAAGATAACACTTGAATCAATTAATTCCACAGTCAAGACAGCATTTTACCATACATGATCTGGGGACGATTGCTTCACAGACAATTCACTCAACACTAACCAAATTACTAACTTCAACCTTGGACTAAACATTAAACATGTAACTACCTCTCAACCAACACTCGATTGTAACTTGTAACCCAAACCCAAACCCTGAAACGAAATAAAGCTGGCCTGAAGTAAATGTAGCCAGAGCACATGTCAGGTCACTAAAGACTGTATCTTAAATGGCAACATTTCATTCTTCTATCAATCTTTGTACATACACTAATGAAAGGGTTTTAACAGATTACATGTTACCCAACGTGTTTGATTGGTAGACTATACGTTTATACTATACATACACGTAAAAGACACACCCCCACCCCAAGTAAAAGGCTTTTAAATGTATCGGGACATATTCACATATCCTTGTACCACCATGTTGAGGTAACTCCTACATGTACATGTACATGAACATGATTATAGTCTTCCATAACTACAGTGTATCATTCTGTTCGATGATACCTTAAGGCCTATGCTGCTATTTTCTTATTTCGAATGACCCTAGGCAATTTTGGAAGATTTTATCAATAAAAGAAAAAGGAAAAAGAAAGAAATATAATTTATATAAACAGGCTACATCAAAAGTTCTAACCTATGATGGTGACATTGAAAGAGCATGTTGATGTGAGACCAGCAAAATCCCTAGCTGTGTATGTCACTGTTGTTACTCCGATGGAAAAGGGTGCTGGAGGACTCTGAGATGGCACAAGTCCACTGACGACACCGTTATCTGATGCAATTGGAGCATCCCACGTCACAGTGGCCATAGAGGCACCGATGGCTAATACTCGACTGATGTCTGCTGAGCAGTTGGACAAGGTTGGCGGGATGGTGTCTGCAAACGGAAAGTAGGAGGAATCATTTGTGTTACGTGAGCCAAAATTACAAATAACACTGTTGGGGTGAAAATAGTCGGCCTGGAATCTAGACAGGCAAGATAAACTTCCACTGTAAACATCCGATTCCATTTGCCAAATATATGAATATTACAATAAAAATAAGAGTAAGAGTACATGTAATATCTATTCAACTCTTCATTTGAATAATGGATTGAGTCTCTGGACTGCTACATGTACATTGTTTAAAGTATACAATACATTACACACTACACATGTGCCAAACGTCGACTGTGGCAGTCTCCCGTTTGTTCTATTGGTAGACCAAAACCAGCAAAGAGATGACATCCTGACCTAAGCATGGAAAGGAATTTCAGTACATACCAAGTAAAATGTATAATTATATTTTCATGCCCCAGGAAATCAACAGCAAACATTTCCACATTTCATAGAATACAACAATCTAAATGATTACCTATACAAGGCATTTTAGCTGCAAAATAAAAGGCTGTATTTTGTACGCTACTCCGGATCCGTTACAGGAGGGGGCAATATTTTCCATATTGCCCTCTTCTGGGTTTTCCCCATAGACCACTGTACTAAAAAAGAGGGCAACATTTTGCCATGTTATTTATATCAAAGTGCATACGCGGAGTATTGTGTACTCGTTTAAGTGCATGTACAGAGGCTTAAACAATGGATACGCGGGGTAAAAATTTATGTCACAATAATTGCTTGGCCCAGATATCACATACCTGTATAAATAACCTGAAATCAGAGGGACTGACAGGCAAATAGAAGTTGTTTGTAACTGCTACAAAATAGGCATATACATGATATAGATATTATTGGCTGGCTCTATACTTTCGGTTATATCGAAAATATTGCCCTCGTCTTCGACTCGGGGCAATATGATTCTGTTGCAGGCAATATATTATGATATCCCCCTCAACGCCATCCAATATGATACAAATATTCACTGAAATTCCAAGGTATTCAAAGACCTAGTAGGTAAAATATCTTTTGATCAATGAAATAAATCATTCAGCAGGTGTATTAATAGCAATTTTCTAATTAACACTTTACCACAAGGGCATGGATCTCCCACACACAGTACCTTCTTTTAACCTTCTAAACCTAGGGATGGAAAGAATGTTACACTTTAAAGTCCCTTACCCTGAACAGAGATGACAAAACTGCACAAAGCCGGGTTGCCTGAGAATTCTTGAGCTATATGTAATAAAGAGTATGTGGTTTCTGAGACTAAACTCGAACCATCAATTAACCTTCTAAACCCATGAATCAAAAGAATGTTGCATTTTAAGTGGCTTACCCTGAATAATGATAACAAAACTGCACACAAGAGAGTTGCCTGAGGAATCTTGAGCTGTGTAAGTGACTGTGTGGTTTCCGAGACTAAAAGAAATAGGGGGATTCCCGTTTGATGAACCAACTGTAACATTGCCCGAGTTGTCAGAGAACGTTGGCTCGGTCCAGTTGACGAGGATAGCAACCCCACCATTGCTGTTGAATTCCAGTGTCTGAGAGATGGGGCAGGAATCCACTACAGGGCTCTCATCATCTGTGGAGGATGGATACAAGGTGAATTTACATGTTCAGTTAAAGATAAAGTACATGTAGAGTTCTGGTCATGAGATTACATTGTGAAAAAAACCGTTTCAAAGCAATTGGGAAAGGTTGATTATATATAGCACATAAGAATTGGTGTATGCTGTAAGATTTTGGAATCACCAAAATGATAAGAAATTGACTCAGTCCTGCCGAGAGTCACCTGCACTGCACACAGAAATGTATATATGGGACTACACACAAATGTTCGGCCCGAACATTTCAGCCGTTTCTTGTCATATTTTGAATGTGAGGGCCTTTGAAGAGCAATCCTTTTCAGGGGACATATCTACTATGATAATCTTCCAAACTAACATAAGAATGAGAAAGCTCACAAATTATATTTTACCTTTCCCAGAACTCAACCTTCCCCAACTACTGAATTCCCTCATTCCCATAGACTTAATACATGGATCACTCGGTTCCCGTAGGCAATGGGTTAATGTTCACTTTTTAAGCTATTGTCTGTTAAATGTGAGATTTATAAATTTCAAATACAAGTTACAAATTGTATTCACTCACTTTCACAATAATCTATTGAAGAGGTTTGAAAATAGTTCAGTGGTGAAAAAGATATCAAATTTATATTTTATCAGGCCTGCTTTATTTGGTATTAATCAAAATATTTTCGTAAGCATAAAATAACAAGATCCGAGGGATAAAGCCAGATAAGTAAACTATAACTTGTGTTCACTTCCTTTGAGTAAGCTTTCTATCCACAATAGGTGAGGTCCATGTCTATGTTTTCAACAGGAGGCTCATCATACAATTAACCCGTTGAATAGCTCAGGCTGGAGTCTATGTAAAATGTGTGTTATATCAAAATCAGATCGTACCCATCGGGTTCAAAGATGTAGAGCGGCAAATAAGTTTGTGCTGCTTTTAAAGCTCAACAAAGTAAATCAAGGTAAATCAAAGTAAATGTTACACACAAGCAGTGTCGTAAAAGCTATGCAATCCGCACCCATCATTACTGTGTATCGCATGAGCTGTTGTTCACTATCATAAGTTGCCGCAATAGACTGCAGAGGACCCTCCCCAATGAAATAAATGATATTCCTCTCCCCCCCCCCCAAATGACATTTATAATAATATGAAAAAAACACCATAACCAACTCACCAGCGATGTTAACAACAAATGTACAGGTGACGGTCAGGTTGGCATTGTCAGTGAACACATATTCCACCGTGGTATCACCAAGGGTGAAGTTATCATAGGGACCATGACTGGCCACGACAGACTGTATGCCATTGGCATCAGAAGCATTAGGTGTGGTGAAGAGAGGTCCCTGACCAGGTGTGTACATGGAAAAGTTGTAGGTCACGCTGGATGGACAGCTCACCAGGGTGGGTGCAGTCACATCTTGAAGGGAAATTTTGTTTTTAATATCAGGATTAATTTTTTTTGTCAAGTTCAAATGACAGATATTTTCTAAAATATACATTGATATAAAAGGTATAGATTTACTATCAGCTTTAATCTAATGCACTATATATGCATATACAGTCAAACCTGCTTTAGCAACCATCTGTATAGAAAGATCACCTGTCTATAAAGACCACAATTTTCGTTTCCCTTGAACAATGTTTCTCATCGAAATGTGTATTAAAGGAACCTGTCCATAAAGACCACCTGCTCATGAAGACCACTTTTCTTGTCTCCCTTGAGTGGTCTTTATAGACAGGTTTCACTGTACTATTGCTCATAAACATTAACAGTAGTTCATTTTGTTTACATGCAAAAGAGACGAAAGTGATTTATCAATGAGGGAAAAAGATCAACATTTTTTGATCATATTACAAAAAGGTTTGTGTGTAGAAAATATACTACTGATATGATTATTTACTTTTACATAAATATCATACCAATTTGTGCATAGCTAGATGTATTAACTGTATTTTAATTTGCATGAAGTGATAAGTATTGGGTCACCAGACTGGAAAAGACATCATACCTTGAACATCAATGGTGAACTGACACTGCATCTCATTGCCTGCGGTATCGTTTGCATAATATGTTACAGCTGTCATCCCAAAGTAGAAGTTTGAGCCGGGGGCAACGGAAGAGGTATTTGAAGCAACCATCACGTTATCAGATACAGTCGGAGGTGTCCAGCTGATGGCTTGGAAGCTTTCGGAGGGTCCAAGGTTAACAGTCTGGTCTGATGGGCAATTGGTGTAAGCTGGTGGCTCCGTGTCTGTTGAAAAGGTGTGAAAATGACAAAAGAATAGCATATAAGATGTGGGTAGACATTTCCTCAACACAATTTATAGGCCAAAATAGTAATAAATACTTTAATATTTGTGAGCTGAGTACCTTTTTTGTCAAATATTTGAGTCTAACAATTCTCTAAAAAAGCAGCGATATTCCAATAGCATTATTTTCCTCATCATGTAGAGAAGTGGTTTTACAATTATAGGTTACACAAGACAAATCATATATGTCGCAATTGCTGCATACACGATAACACAAATGAATGACATAACACTACTAAAATACGACTCGAAAGAGGGATCTATTAGAGCATCAAACACACCTCTCACGCTAACAATGAATGAACAATTCGCCTCATTGCCCGAGATGTCCGATGCTGTGTAAACCACTAGCGCTTCTCCCACGAGGAACTGTTCTAGTGGGTTGAAGTTGGAGTTCAGTGTAGGAGTACCGTCATTGTCCGTGGCTATGGGTAGGGTCCAGGACACAGTTGCGTAGTTCTGACCAGCGTCTGTGCTCTGGACTATGGTGGTGGTGTTACAGGAGGTAAACAATGGTAGCTGGTTGTCTGGAATGAGCGCAAAAAAAAAAAAACTCCTTTGAAACAAAAATTTGCTATTTGGATTATTCAAAATATGGCCATAAAGAAGAAAAAAAAGACTGGAAATTTAACAGCCTACACGTACATGTGTTCATCCAGCAGCATTGCCAAAGGCAGAGCAGAGATGTTCTACAAATTGCTAGGAAATGGTTATCATCAGAACAATGGAAGCCTTGTCTTCACATAAGCATTGTAACATGGAAAATGTTACAATAATGAAATGACAGGAGGAGAATACAGGCTGCTGGTATGTTCAACTCATACCTCTTTATATAAGCTGTTAGGTTTATTGCTGATTTAAAACAGTACTATTTATTGAAAAAAAAACTATAAACTTTTTTAAGAAAAGAAAGAAAGATGCAGCCACACCCTGCAACCATTTTCTTGTAAACTACCCACCAGTGACTGTCACAACAAAAGAACACTGCGCTGTGTTCCCGCTGCCATCGCTAGCAGTGTAGGTAACAGTTGTAGATCCAACAGTTAACGATGTCCCACTGGCAACATCAGGAGCCTGAGACACTACACCGGAGTTGTCTGCTGCTGCTGGCTCTGACCATGTCACGACGGCTGTGGGAGAGTTGGGGTCAGTGTTTGCTGTGATGTTTGCAGAGCAGTTGGCCAACGCTGGCTTCTCAGGATCTGAGCATGGCAAGAAAAGAAGTGGATTTTAGCATTTTTGTCATTTTTAATACATATACACTATATATACATATATAATGAAATGAATGAATGAATGCTACAGGTATATTTTTTACATTTTTTACATTACATGCATATCATGGCAAAAATAACTCTGCCTTTTACTCCCACTGTTATGTAACATTACTTCTTCACAGCTTTTGCTTTTGATAAAGTTTCTTAACAAGAAAGTGGAAATCACCATAGAAACATCAACAATAGATTTGCATCAACATCTTAAAAAAAAAAGTCTTCACAACATCAGAAAATGTCTGCTAACATTGGAATAAATATTTTTTTTCTGTATAAACCTGACAGAGTAGGTACTGAAGATTCCAACAAATGTAAAGTAAGTCTAAAATATTGCAAAAATGCTGAATATGTCCCTTTTTGAATACTGCTCACAAATGACACGTGTTACCCTCATTATTTTCATTCATATAAATGGGGCTTTAGCAGTAGACTCTTACCAAGAACTTCAATATACAGCGAACAAGTATTGATGTTATTGGAGGAGTCGGTAGCTGTGAAATCAACAGTGGTGTTGCCAATGGGGAAGTTGGATCCTGAGGGCATCGTCGACATTACGGTAGGGTTGCCATAGTTATCGGAGGCTAAGACATTCCAAACAGCAAAACCTGTTGCAAGACCTGGGTCTGTGTTAACTGTCATGGTGCGGTCACACTGGTAGAATGTAGGTGGGGTTTGGTCTATAAATAAAAAGATGAAAAATGATATAATATTACAACATGGTGAACATAAAGAATCTTCAGACAATAAATTTGAATTGATACTGGGGCAAAGCTAGAATTTATTACATATGTAATGAAAATCTACATGTAGCACTAGACATGTATATTATAAATGTATTGCGCATGCATTAGAACAAGAAGGTATGAGCAACTATATATGAAATAAGACAAGCTGAATATTCAAAGCACATGTTATGCAAGAACAGATACATACACAAAGTCATGTAGAATATCATCTGTTTTGTAAAGTAGAATTGTTAAAATATTGATTTTGAAAACAATGCTGAGATGACAACCTTGTATCATTAAACATATTACATGTAAATGTCAAGAAAGATGCTAAACAGGAAAATAACCTCTAAATCTAAACAGCAAAATATAAAGCAGGAAATAGGCTGAATCAAAAGACATAGAATATAAAATCAGGAACTTCCCTCAAAATTTGCAAATCAATACACTGGTAACAAATACAGCATCAAACAACTTACCAAGTACACTCAAAGTGAAGTTACACGAGTCTGTATATCCTGAAGAGTCTGTGGCAGTGTAAGTGACTATGTACTCTCCAACCACCAGCACAGTGCCAGGGTCAATGTTGGCACTCAGACCAACCACCCCACTATTGTCAGAAGCAGTGGGAACGGTCCACGTCACATTGCTACTGTCGGAGTTTGAGTTAACCACAAACTCCACGTTCGTTGGGCAGTTGGATATGACAGGAGACTCGTTGTCTGGAGAAAAAGACAAGACAGGATTTGATTAATTAATACTAGAATGACCAGAAAGAAGACTTTTTACAAATTAATCATGCTTGTAAAAATAACAGAAATATCAAACAGCTACAGTGTACCTACATGTACTATCACAATCTATAATGAAATACAGACAAAAACTAGAAAGGCCGTCAAAGGCGGCAGACCCACGCCTTAACCCAATAGGTTTTGTTTTGTTGCGATTATTTTTGTAAGCAGTAGCCATTCAAAGGGGATAACAAGAGGCACATCTCCCCCCCCCCCCCAATAAATTTTGCCATATCCAGGTCATAGCTTTGTGTGTCCCCACCCTTGAAAAAATTCTTCTGAAAAAGATATTTTATTATTGAAACATCCCTCCCCTAAAAGTAATTGATTAGACATGTCAGAGAGCGTGGCGTGGTGAGAAAAAAAATGTTAGCAATCAGTTGTATTCAGTGTTCAGTCCAAGGCCGTACGCAGAAATTTTTTTCCTGGGGGGGCAAGATGATCGCTTTCAAAGGAACCCATAACTTGAAGTCTAAAACCCGATTTAAAAAAAGTATGATTTTGAATTTTTTTTTTTTTTTTTTTTTTTTTGGGGGGGGGCAACTGCCCCCCCCCCTCCCCGCTGCGTACGGCCTTGGTTCAGTCATGTCAGTGTTAGTAAATGTATTCATGTTCTATCTTTACATTGCAATTCGGGTTGTTGTTTTTTTTTTCATCGGGCTTGGATAAAATAAATATGACGACAAAAGAAGTTGGATCTCGACTTGAAAATGACGTGCATGCGAGGCACAGAGCTTACTCACTCAGTACTACAGTCAGCCGTACACTACAGCTACTCAGCCACTCACTCAGATCAACACACGCGAACACTCGCGAGTGCGATAGACTCACTCACGTCGAACAAACGCACCAGATTTTCACCGAAAACAATTAAAATCACGTACTACACGTCCACCAGGATAAAATAAATCACAAAAACTTCCACAACAAAGTGGAAAGAACCGGGGAAAATAAACAGAAATGCACAGAAGATAAGAAATAGGAGAAATTAGACGTGCTAGGCTATACGTATACCGTATACCTAGCCGCTTTCGATTTCGCAACGAGAGTACAGTTCAAGCGCGAAAAATCCCTTGTTGCTGGGATACGTTGGCTTTGAATATTCATTGCAGGCTCGTGCGGATTTGAAGTGAAATAGCAAATAATGGGTCTAAAAGTCTTCTAAAATTCATAAACCTGAAATAGATTTTTGGTGAGACGAAGTAATGAGTGTTTTGATTGACCAAAATATTTCTGCATCGGCAGGGGAAGTTTGGGGTCATCAAACTTTCTAGTTTCTATCCTGTCACTCTCTGAACTGAAGTTCCTATACTTTACTACAGGGTCAAAAGTTCAAGGTCACACAGAATTTGCAGGGGTCAACCAATCATCACCAAAATCTAATCGATTCTTTCCTGTCACTTTCTGAACATTCCCTGAAAATTTGGTGCAAATCCGTTCACCCGTTCTCTTGTTATCTTGTACACAAACAAACAAACAAACAAACAAACAAACATACAAACAAACAAACAAACAAACAAACAAAAAAAAAAAAAAACAAACATACGGAGCCCTTTACATAACCCTGCCGATTTCATCGGCGTGGGTAATAATACACCTGATGGATCCCATGAAAAGTAGAAGGACACCACTAACATTGAATTACAATAGGATATTCAACAATAAAAAGTTCATACTGTACAGGAAAAAAGCTTATATTATCTCTTTAACAGGCACAATTTTTTTTTTTTTTTTTTATTTTATTAAGTTATTAATTTTTCATTTTTATTTTTTATTTTTATATTTATATTTATTTTTTTATTTATTTATTTATTTATTTATTTTATTTTTTTATTTATTATTATTATTATTATTTTTTTTTTGGGGGGGGGGGTTTGAATTCAAAGGGTGAGTTATAGTCCATATCACTCTTTATGCCCTTTATTGTGGATATGCCCAAAGAGCCACGAACCTATGACAGTCACAGTAAAGGAACAGGTATCTGTCAGCTGAAAGGCATCTGCCGCTGTATAAGTCACTGTCGTCTCCCCAATGCTGAAGTATGAGGGAGGATAGGCCGTTGAGGTCACGTTTGGTGGTATGCTGTTGTCGGTGGCCGTGGGCTCTGTCCAGGAGAGGAGTGCTGTAGCATTGCCACTGTCTGTAAAGCTGGTCATGTTGCTGGGACACCCGCTGAGCACTGGTGCTTCGGAATCTATGGCAAGATGAAGTTAATCAACATGAACAATGACTAGTGCGCGTTTGTTATCATTAGATTTTAACAGACGTATGTCAATATCATTAGATTATTTACATGTGGGGGCTGACCTTTGACATCACCATCAGAATGATTAGGCTCGGGATTGAACCCTAGTTCCTTGAATAGGACAATAAGAGAGTCGACCACTAGATGAACTCACATTTGATTACAAAAAGGTATCAGTTTATTTCACAACCTGATCTCTGAGCCACACAAGTTGGGGTACAAATGTGCTGTGCATTATGAAGCTTACAAAAGCCTAAAGTGGACTGTCATTGCTGAACTGCAAACAAATCTAAAGACTGGGGCAACAATCATGGTAAGACCAAGCACTATTATTAGTAGTATGATAATTATCATTATCATTACATTACTATCACAACATTGCATTTCATTCTCAAACAGAACCAGCTACATGATGTACTTGATCTTACCTGTAACCGTCACAGTGAATGAACAAGTGTTTGGGTTTCCAGATGGGTCAACAGCCATGTAGACCACAGTCACAGTGCCTCCATTGAACACAGTGTTGGTGTACTCATTCTGAGTGACCGTTACTGAATAGGAATTGTCTGTGATGGTGGGTTCCGTCCAGTTGACCACTGCCGTTAAAAAGCCTTGGTCTGGACCAACTGTGATGTCTGATGGACAGCCAGTTATGACTGGGTTTTGGGTATCTGTAACAAGAGTTATGAAGATGGCTTATAACTTGCTTTGTTCATAACAATGACGGATATGTATCTGAATCGAACCATATTTCTTAAATGTACAACATAAATGCCACATTTCTACATGTACATGCACACTAGTATACATGTATATTCATATTAAGACCCAAACACATCAAACCAAAGTAAAACAATTCAGCCATTTACAAAGTTGTTCAAATTAAAGGAAGAACAGTGCAATGAAAAAATGTCAAAATATAACCGACTATAACAGTTTCAGACTTGTATCTGAATACAGATATAAGTATTTCCATCTACACAAAATATCAATAAGAAGTACTGTTATATGAAAGTCTATCCAACACTCAACTTGAGAATAGAAAGACAGATGACGATAAAATGTCTGTTCATGCTCTGAATGATGAGACTTACCATCCACCTCGACAATGAATGTACAATTGGCCTCATTGCCAGCTCCATCTGTGAATACATAGGTCACTGTAGTGTCACCGATGTAGAACCTATCCAAGGGCTGGTAGTTACTGGTCCTTGTCACATCTCCACCAGGGTCGGTAGCTGTGGGCTCTTCCCAGAATCCAATGGTATAGTTCTGGTTCAGGAAAGCAGCTGCAATGGTGGTGCCAGGACAGTTCCTGATGACTGGGGCACTCTCATCTGTTTGTGTGTGTGTGTGTGTGTGTGGTGAGATTGATCCATCAGAATAAAGGGTAAGGACATACTACTGAAACTTGCTGTGAGAAAATCAGGGGAGCGTTTCATCAAGCCTTTTGTCAGTGATTTTTACCGACAACTGTTATAATGTAACCTACTGAAATCCGTGCATCTGATTGGCTGAGAGCAAATTTGTCGGTAAAAATCACTGACATAACGCTTGATGAAACATTCCCCAGATGTCCTAAACACACCACAATTAATAACTGCATGTAGTGGAAATGTCTATTTTTACACAGTGCAATATTGTCAATGTGAGTTTGCATAGATCACTCAAGGTCTCTCCTGGAGTTCATTTTTAGTTCAGGGAGTTGTAATTGAGGGTGAGAGGAGGGCTTCATGTGTTGAAGTACCAACTACAAACAGGAAAAACAATATAAGGAAGGCATACCTTGTACGATGACAGTAAAGTTGCATTCTCCTCTATTTCCAGCTGCATCAACAGCCTCTAGGATGACCTCAGTGCTACCCAGAGAGAACCGAGTGCCATTGGCAATAGTTGATGTCTCATTGACCACTCCAATGTTGTCGGTGGCAGTCAGCTGCCAGGTGACAGTAGCATAGCTCTGGCCAGAATCTTGAGCTGTTAGGATCATGGCTGGACATCCAGGGAACTGAGGTGCCTCGGTGTCTGCAAGGCAAGATTTTAGGGTTTGGTCACTTAACAAGCTCTAGGAAGGCAAGGGGGAGCCTGATCGGTTAGTCACAGACAGACATTTGACAAATTCTGAAAGTTTGAAGACCTGTAGAAAATAATTTTTTCATTGCAGAGAGCTAGTTTATGTTTCATTGTGAAGGGCATCACTGAAGAAGTTGAATTTTGATAGAATTTGGTTGCCATGGTCGCCTACTAAAATTATAATCCATAAAATACTCAATGTCACGGACGGACAAAATACCTACTGTTAACCAATCAGGCTCAGGGTGTGTACAATGTGTATACAACTACCATTGAACACTACGAGATCAGATGCCTTGCATAATCCTCAACTTAAGGTACAATATATCAAATGGTCATGCAATATTCAGAAAAATAGAAGGGCATTGCATATACTTTAATTAGAGAATGCCCAATCTGCTCTGAACAAGAAGGTTGCTAGTTTAGTCCCATGACTTCCCCTTACAGTGCATTGGCATTTTAATCTGACTAGAATGCTTCAAATACATTGCAATTTGATTATCACATTCATGTCTATCCTAAAACCCAATCAGAAAATTTCCCTTTTGTAATCTTCCAAACTTTGATCGTAGCCAAACTTGGAAATGCTTTTGTTACCATTCAAACTTACTCAATTTTTGCACTGCTCACCAAATTCAATACCTGTTGGTGTTGAACTGTCATAAACTACAATAGGCCTCTGATGGCATATGCCGAAGGAAAATCATTTAAAAAATAAATTCAATAACAAAAGAAGAAAATAGAAAACTAATAACATCTTTACCTTCAACAATGACAAAGAAGGTGCAAGTAGCAGTATTGCCTGAACCATCGACAGCTGTATACTCCACCGTGTTGTTACCCACTGGGATGGAATCACCGGGTGAATACGTCGAGGCAACAGTCACAGACCCAGAATTATCGTTCACAGTGGGCTCCGACCAGATGACCGTTGCATTGGGGGAGTTGGCATCGGTGGATTGCGTGATTGTGGTTGTGTTGCAGTTGGTGAAGACGGGTAGCTGAGAGTCTGTGGAGGAGTTTGGTGAATGAAGAGTGGCAATCGATGATTTGACATGAAGTCATTTGAAGTAAATTCTATATTAATTACATGCAACTACAAACTTACAGAAAAAAATACAAGATCCTTATTTTTGTTTCACTACTGTAGTACGCTATCACTCTGGAGCGTTTTGTAACATACATGTATTACTAAGCTTGTCTACAACATTTAAGAGAAATTGTGTCCATACTAATAAATTTTGTTTCTTTAATTTACATGTACATGTAATTTATAATCTTCCTGAATTCTGTTAAAAAAAACCTTTTAGTAGCTTTACACCGATAAAGGATTGTATGACAGTTTGAATTAATTGGGACCCTGTCCAAAAGCAATGTGCTTTTCAAGGTTATCCCACCATTTAAAATTTTGATTTTCTTGTTTTTTTTTGCCCATATTCTTAAACATGTTTATATTGCTTTAAAATGGAATATAAAGAAATTGAATTGAATTGAATTTAACACGAGTATGAAACTTTTGCAAGATAAGTAGTATGTCATTAGAGGCACAAATACTAATGCTAGACACTAAGGATTTTAAATTTAGATGATTAGAATTTTAAAAAATTGTACATTACATTAACATAACAAATTAGGGAAAATAAACATTAATTTGAAGAAAAAAAGAACTGTACACATGACACTGACACAGAAAATTTGAAAGAATAAACATTCCTAAATCCCCAAAATTCTCACAAGACAACTGTAAAAGCATAACATTTTCATTGTCTGATTCTGTAATAATACAATATCTATCCCTTACCGGTGATAGTGACAGTGAATAAGCAAGTTTCTGTATTGTTGTGCTTGTCAGTTGCGGTGTATTGCACCACAGTGTCACCCACACTGAACGGTGAACCAGAGCTGACATTGACAGAGAGTGTGTAGATGATGGTGTTATCCGTTGCAAAAGGGTCGGACCACCTGACCACTCTGGTAGAGGCCCCCGAGGCAGGCAGTGGTAGGGTCACGTCACTGGGGCAGGTGATGAAGACTGGTGCTTCGTTGTCTGTCAAGAAGAATCAAAAGGTCATTACATTCATTGTTAAGTTAGCTATGTACGTAGAGGTGTCGTGAGCTAGTGAATGTGGATAACATGGTACATGGTTCAAATCCCGGCTGCTTCATTACCGTCCTTCGGCATGGCATAATCTACATTTGTCACTCTCAACCCAGGGGAGCGTTTCATCAAGCGTTTTGTCAGTGATTTTTACCGACAACTGTTATAAGCTACTGAAATCCTTGCATCTGATTGGCTGAGAGCAAATTTGTCAGTAAAAATCACTGACAAAACGCTGGATGAAATGCTCCCCAAGTGAACTGGGAGGAGGAAATTCCTTAAAGGCTTTAGAGCTTTATCACTTTTTATTTATACCTACATGTATTAGAGTATACTTGTATAGTAGTAAGGATACATACAGTCATCTTTTATTTTCATTATTGGCTCAAGGCGTATCCTTAACAACATATACATGTATGCAATCTGATGCATTATCATTTATATTAAATATATTGAACCTATTTTCCTAAATGGAGCGAGACTAAATTCTCATGTGACTGACAACATACTCTCCTTAAAAATCACAGCATAAATGTACTCTCTGCCAATTTAAGTGTAATAATTTTTTTTTTTTTTACCACAAACACGGAATTATGTAGTATGAATAAAAAATCTAATTGGCATTATTCAAACATTTTACCTTGCCATTGTCAAAACAGTACACAGGAATTCAAAAATAAAGTATGAATCTATTGCATATTAAGCATGCAATGATTGCGGGTGCTCCATCCAAAGTAATTCAATAAATCTCACCAGACACAGTGACAGTAAATGTACACGTTGCCTCATTATTGGAACCATCCACTGCTGTGCCAGTTACGACAGTGTCTCCCACATCAAAGTTGGTTCCACTCTGGATATCAGATGTGACGGTCACCACACCACTGTTATCCGTAGCATTAACTGCATTCCAGCTGACTGCAGCGGTGGATGCACGAGGATCGGTGCTTACAGAGATGTCAGAGGGGCAGGTGATGACAGGCACAGTTTTGTCTGCATAGGGGGAGAAAATGAGCTTTTTGTTCAATAAATATTTTTGAATAAAAACAGCATTCCTGTACTTTTACACAAATAAACTGTTATCTCTTATTAAAATCATTTATACATTCCACTCCATTCAATTGGATCCTGAACATCTGTGCATAAATATAATTTGTACAAAAGTGTACAACAATGCAAGTATGCGTATTCAAATGACATGAAAATCATGTAAATCCCTTACAAAACATACTTAACATGAAATTATCTTGCATGGACACATATGAGAAATAAAAGGCCAGGAAGATCTCAAGAATACATCTTTCCGGTCTCTGGAACTCACAAAATGCTACAAAAAGAAGTGAAAGAAAATTACCAAATACAGAAAGCGTAAAGCTGCACTGGGCTTGATTTCCTGACGGATCCACGGCGGTATAACTGACTGTGAAGGAACCAATGTTCAGCACTGTGTATTGAGACAGAGTAGAAGAGGTCATCACTACCAGGCTGTTGTCTGATGCCGTTGGCTCTGACCAGGTGGCGTTGAGGGCGCTGGCATTGGAGGGTAGGGTAAGGTTGATGCTGGTGGGACAGGCGGTGATGACAGGAAGCTCCTCGTCTGGGAGAGAAGATGAAGGAGGATGAAGAAGAGGAGATAACATTAGAAAAGGGGACCAACAGAAATGACAAGGTTAAGAACAGGGATGTGTGGGGAGTGGGACGGGTAATAAGAATGAATAAAATTTGTAGAATTTAAAAGAGGATCAAAAGGAATAGAAATACTGATATTCACAAGAGAAAAACCTTGAACAGGATGTGATGATTAGGTGGAGGGTACTACAAAACAATGGCTAAATCTTGTATTAAGTTCTATTTATTTCTTTGTGACTTATCTGAACAAAAGTAACATTTCATCTTCTTGCACCAAAATTTCTCTACATGCCACCAGCTCATCAAAATATCAACAGAACAATAATGTCCATAAATGTTAAGTCAAATTCAAATGCCTTTACCTCTGACAGTGACAGTGAATGAGCATTGTGTGGTTAGCCCTGCTGCGTCTGTAGCAGTGTAGGTGACCAGGGTGTCTGTTATGCTAAATAGGCTACCCGAGGCCTGGCTCACGCTGAGCGAGGGTTCAATACTGTTGTCAGATGCTACTGGTTCTGACCATGATACGTTGGCTGTAGAGAGGCCTGCATCGGTCGTCAAGTTGAAGTCACCTGGACATCCAGTCAGAGCGGGTGGAATAGTGTCTGGGGAGAGACAGACGGAGAAAACAAGAGGGATCATATTTGTACTAAACAACAAAGATGGATGAATCGTCTGGTGAAAGAATGAAAAACAGAAACAAATTATTAGGTGACTTCAAAAAGACTACCTGTTTAACATGAACACAAAGAAAGAACAAAACAGTTTCAAAAAATAAATTTATATGAAGATTCCTGACATATTTCCAGATCATCTTTAAAAGTGCTAATCCTATTGCCAAGAATATATTGAGGTAGGATACATGGAGACAATGTACATTTAGGAAGAGAAAGATAGATACTTTGGGAAAGGAAGAGAGCAAAAAGAGACACAGAGAGACAGTAAATAAGTATCAAAAGAAATCATATTCTTTTACACTTCTCATATCTACATAATCCATTAAAATTTTAAAAAATCAAAGAAGGTGGGAAAATTGTACAACATACCTTCCACAGTGACATAAAAAGCACATGAACCGGTATTGCCAGAGCCATCAGTAGCCTGGTACAGCACCAAGGTTGTACCCGGTTCAAAGACAGACGGAGGTGCTGGCCCGCTGCTGAGGGAGAAGGAGCCAGAGTTGTCGCTGAACACCGGTTCCGTCCAGTTAACGGTGGCATTGAGGGATCCAAGGTCAGGCTCTACGGTGGTGTTCGATGGACACCCACTAGCAACTGGCCTGGTGACATCTGGCAAGGTGAAGCAGAGGGAGAATGGAAAATAGTACTGGTTAATCTACCACTGTAGGAATGATCGTATTGTTAAAAGTATTGTAAATTATGAAATGGTTGTCAATATATTCAAGGATGTTGATAGCTTTTTTCCTTGTTCAGAATGAACATGTGGCATATACATGTATGTATACTGCTTTTAAAGACAAAGTCAGAAAACTTTTCAAGTTTACATTCAGCTTTCCTACCACACTCCAGTAATAATTCTACAAAAAGCGAAATATATAATTTTTCATTTCAATGTTTGTCAGTTTTAACGTGGTAAATAAATTAAGGACAGGTTGTAAGAAGAGTAGCAGTGAAATATTCTGATGGCAATTGGTTTATATACTTCTTTGTCTAATACAAGAACTCCTTAGGCAAAGAATCACTTTTTAACAAGAACTTTGCTTTAACTGTACCCTGATATTGCATCTTTTTCTTTATGGCAATTTTCTGGAACATGGTGCTGTTGAAGAGGTCATTAAATCTCAGCTACAATCCATAGCAAAGACTTTTGTTACACTCACCAAGCACAGTCACATCGAAAGTACATGTTGCATCATTTCCATTTGGGTCAGAGAAGTAGTAAACCACCGTTGCGGTTCCAATGTTGAAGTAGGAACCATTGGTGTGAGTAGAATTCTCTGAGGCAATACCAAATGCATCTGAAGCTGTTACCGGAGTCCAGTTAACAACCGATCCATTCTGGTTTGAGGGTGCTTCAACCTCAATGTTTGAGTGGCAGCCAGATATAGTCGGTCGAGTAATATCTGTAAAATTGAATCATGCAATGTTGCCAGTTAGAATTCATGAGCGGGCCTGATAATCAACCTCCATGATCTATTTTGTACACAAAACAGCCTGAAATGTGGCCTGAAAGTGAATTGCTCGGGCCTGAATTCAGGCTTTTGCCCAAGAACTGGCATCTATCATGGAATAGCATTTTCATTATATAATGATCATGTGCATCTGGTGTATTCATGTTTGTGTCACACAGGCTGTCACCTGTGTCTATAAACAACACAATGAAGGCGTCAAACCCACAATCTTTGGTTCAACAGGTAGAAGCTCTACAGTCTCTGCAATCTTGAAGTCATACATCATTGGATAACAAAATTGTGTGGCAAGCAATATTAGCACCGGGTATTAGATAGGAGAGTCTCTTCAATTCCAACAAAGAAGCTACAAGGTACTGAAGATGATCATTTCATGGTCTTGAACATGAATGATCTGAACCCTTTCTAACCCGTTTTTACCACCCAAATTTTACTGAGTGAATGACCTGAAGTTACTTTCTTCCTAAAGTCAATAAAAACCGGTACATCGATTGTGAAGTTAGATAACATGAAATCATGTTTTCATTCAGATGAACACTGACATGTGGCAATATAACTAAAAATTTATTTCGGAAACCTGTTGAAAACGGGAAGAAAAAAGAATCTGTGATTTATCAACTAATTTTCTCCTTCGCTCACCAGTGACTGTGATATTGAAGCTGCAATCTGCCAAGTTTCCAGCAGCATCAAACACAGTTAACACCACTGTGGTCACGCCCAGAGGGTATGTCTCATTAGGATAGTTTGTCTGATTGCTGAAGACTATTGCCACATTGTCAGAAGCTCTTGGAGATGACCAGCTGACTGTGCTTGTGGTGTCGTTTCCAGTAAATCCACTCATGTCCGCAGGACAAGACCGGAACACCGGGGGCTCGTTATCTGTAAAAGAGCACAATAGAGCAAGCAACCTTGTTGATTTTTAAAACATCATTTTTTGTAATCACTGAAGAAAGGTAGAAAGAATTTAGAGTAAAGAAAAAAAAGAGATATAACAATGAAAATATAGTTCACGTAACATTTGAATACTGCCATTCAATTGTAAGACATCTTTAGAAGCTTCCTAAAGACATCTTTTGTAATTGCCACACAGCGCATATACATTATATCATTGCCATATTTCTCTAAATATAAAAATGTGCTCTGATTGCAGAGTTGTACAAATGTTTGTAAAGCATATATATAGAAGAGTAGCAAAAAAAAAAAAGTAGATCTCCCATTTTCAAAACAGACTGAGCATGAAAAATTTACCAAATATTGAGATGTTGAAAGAGCACATGACAGTCTGTCCAGCACTATCGGTGGCTAGGTAGGTGACGGTAGAAATGCCCAGAGGGAATGACATTGCCGGGTTGAAATTGGAAGTGACAGTAGGGGCACCAGCATTGTCCGAGCCTGTTGGAGGAGTCCAGGTCACCACTGCTTGATTGCTGCTTGGATCTGTTGGCTGGCTGATGGTGCTGTTGATACAGCCCTGCAGGCTTGGCGGTAGGTTATCTGTTCAGAAAGACAATTCTAGTGGTTATCAACAGTCCATTCATAACAAGATAAATAAGAGATGAAAAATGAGAACAAATCCACCGGGAAGAGATGATTAAAAATGAAAAATAACGGAGGAAAAGAGGAAGAATCTAATTATGAAAGTGTGGGTTTTCAGGTACTGCTCCTTTCAGGTATAATATTTATCATCGTTCACTAACAAATTCTCCCGTAATTCCTTATTTAGGTACTGATCCTTTCGGTATGAGCTTTCTCATCTTTTGCCCAGAAATTAAACAAAAAAATTATTCTTACGATTTTGACAGTATTTCTTTCAAAGCATATACTTAATCTGAAGCCTGAAGGGCTGGGACATGAACCATCAACTCACCATAGACATAGATATACACAAGGCAGGTGGCTGTATTGCCATAGGCATCATGTGCTGTGTAGGTGACCACAGCATTGCCCAGACTGAAAGAGCTCCCGGATGGCGTATCAGGGGTTGAAGTCACTGCTACCGTGTTATCGGACACAATAGGCTCTGTCCAGTCGACAACAGCGCTGGCCATCCCAAAAGCAGTGGGTTCACTCACATTGAAAGGACAGCCCATATACACTGGTGCTTCATTGTCTGATGCAAGAAAAATAAGATCATGTTGGACATTGTAAAGTTAACTTTATATAGTTATACACTATTCCCCAATGGGCTACTGGTGAGTGGGCTTTTCAACACACATATTTAGCAACCAAAAAATTTGTTTTTCTAATTATGAATCTTCCATTCTACATCTCATTTTCTACATTTTGTACATATCCATTTTTCTCTCTGCTCAGCCTCTGTGTCTCTCACATGCTTTTCCTGCATAAAAAAAGGACAAGCAGGACACTGATAGAATAATTTGCCTCAAAACAAACAAAGTGCAACTATCACTTTATCTAAATAAGCTTTTTTTTAATTTGTAGACAGGTGCATTCATTGGTGAATCATTTACTTCTAACTCAAGCATAGATGAATAGTATGTCTTTATCACACTACTCGTCCAATTTTTCCAAAGGTGCTTCACCCCTTGGAAAAAGATATATATGTAAAGAAATTTTTAAACCAACAGCTTACCAGATACTGTTACAGTAAAGCTGCAGGTGGCAATGTTGCCAGAGGCATCAGTGGCAGTGTATGTGACAACTGTATCCCCCACTTGGAATTCGGTGCCTGACTGCTTGCTAAGCAGAACTGTGGGTGTCCCTTGGTTGTCGGTGATGTTGGGGGACTGGAATGTCACGACTGCTGTAGGTGAACCTACATCTGTGGTTGTGTTAATACTAAATGGACAGCCCTCTATCTTTGGAGGTGTCATATCTGCAGCAAGGGAATGGGAGAATTATAGAGATTATGATCACTTTAAAACAGTAAATAATTCTTTTATATCAAGACTAGGACCATGAAGTGTACTGATTATGAGCAGTTTGTACCAAATGGTACTACATAAATCTGTAATATCCCTAGTTCCTACAAAGCCCTTCCTGAAATCATATGCAGAGTTACATTGTAACTTGCTATTACCCTTGTACACAATATTCATAATTGCTGCTTGATCTATATTTCTAAAACAGTGTATATATATATATATATATATATCTATCAAATTAAAGGAGAATTAACCCCTGAGTACAAATTTACTTATATTGAAAGGTGTAATATATTCCTACTTATTGGCCTAAATCATTTTCTAATAAGATATCAGAAAAGGGTATAAATAAAGATATTCCAACACCCGGTATCGTCTCCTACTCATTTACATGGGGGCTGCCATTTTCTTGCTGATTTGGATTTGTACATGAACCATTGAGAAATGTTCCGGTCAGGAAGATATTTTGCATCCAAGACCTAAATTGATTTTCTTCATTACCTAAAATCCCATATGTGACGAAAAATATAAAGTGGGTGTTTACATGATTTATAAAAATTAAATCTTTATAATGATACTTTTAAATTGTCTGGTTTTGCTTAACAAAAATCTATTTTCTTGGGTTTGCCAAACAGAGCAGTATGCAGCATGCATTCTGACTTTTCAAGTCCCATTATCCGAAAGCAGGTGAATGCATAGTTTGCTGCTATAGATGCTCAGGGAAGAAGCATCCATAAAATTTGAATTAATTTGCTCCGTCCATTGCGTCACAGTATCTAGAAAATAGATTTATATTAAGCGAATATCGATTTTCAACAGAAATATATAAGGAAATCTTCAGTTTAAAAATAAATTGACATATCTATTCTATATTTTTAATCTCAAATGGGTTTTTAATTTTGAAAAAGGCAATTGGGCATTTGGATTAAGAAAATCTTCTTGTACACATAAAAAAATGGCAGCCCCCATGTATTGCTAGCAGACGATACATATTGCTAGCAGATGATAAATTTTGCTCAGAAAATCTTGATTCGTATCGATCTCGTATATTTTGACGCGAAGCCATATAGTCTAACAAGTAGGAATAAATAACACCTTTCAACACTATCGTCTTTATTGTTTGAGGTTAATTCTCCTTTAAGAAGACGTTTAAATCTGCTTATTATTCGCTATCAATATTATCTCATTAATGTTGGACAGACACAAGTTCTGAGAACATTCCCTATAGCATTCAATGAATTGTAAGATATACCAGCAACAGTCACAACGAAAGAGCAGGTTGCCACGTTGCCTGTCAGGTCCTGCACGTGGTAAACAACGGTGGTGTCACCAAAATTAAAGAGGGTGCCTGGATGGGTGGAGATCACCGTGATGACCATGTCTGTGTTGTCCGAGATCATTGGGGCTGGCCAGGTTACGTTGGCCTGGCTGCTGGAATCTGTGACATTGAAGGTGATGTCCGAGGGACAGTTCAACAGCATGGGCTTCTCCTCATCTGTAGAAGGTATGATGTGAGAAAGACATATGTGAATTACATAGGAACCATCCATGGGAAACAGTAAAAGAATGCAAAGCAGAAAGGTGGCCTCTTTAGCAAGTTCACATATCTCTTTCTAGAGGAAGACATTCAGGTGACACTAGACAAGTGTCCTTTATAAAGAGGTGGCCACTAAGACAAGTTTGACTGTAAAATGGGGCTTCATATCATCATGACTGAAGTGCAAGATTAAACTAAGAAAGTTTACACAAATCCAGTGCTGAACAATAGCAGGGTACAGTGTACTTCATCAGCTCTGTAGCTATCAGAAAGATCCTACCCTCTCCTGCACCCCTCTCCCTCCCATGCTTTTTATATGCAGAGAATCTACTCGTTTATGCCAAAATCCACAAAACCTGTTACTTGCCATCAATCCCTATCCCTATTAACTCTTTACCTATGGGAACCGGGTCGAACCTGTACCTAGCCTATGAGAATGAGGAAATTCAGTAGTCAACAGGTCAACATAAACCTGTTTCTTACCCGATATTGTGACTGTGAAAGAACAAGAGGCTGGGTTCCCTGATGGGTCACTAGTGGTGTAGGTAACAGTTGTCACACCAATAGAGAAGTTAGAACCACTTGCAATGTCTGAAGAGACATTGAGAGATCCAGAGTTGTCTGTGGCTACAGCAGCAGACCAGGATACCGAGGCCACAGCCAGACCTGGGTCTGTCACATTCACAATGTCTGCTGGACAAGTGATTGTTGGGGCTTCATTATCTGTAGGAAAAAGACAATATAGTCAGTTTGATGACTGATAACTATTTCAGCATAAATAAGAGAGGACATTACTGTTACTAGTTGGTAAAGAGCACAACCATCAGCATCAGCATTAGTAATGTAAGAAAGAGAATGTACTCCAGTTGTATTACAGTTGCTTCTTCTTAGGGGTTAACAAACAATACTACTTTGAGGGCTAGCTATAGAGAGACGGTTCACGTGATAAATACTGTAGGTTATACCAATGCTTATCCAGCAATCTTTTTAATATATTCAAACTTGGTTCAGTGACCATTGACCGGGGAAGACTATAAAAGAAGTGCCCTTTGAGAGTGAAGCTGTTCTTTCGACAAAGGTAAAGGTAACTCCTTACCTTCAAACAATAATGCTGAAACTAGAAATTAAGTACATGTCTTTAAATATTAAGGCATTATACCATCAATTCTTGAAACGGATGCTGCAATTAAACTCTTTCAAAATGGCTGGAAATCTTCATACTGGTGGAATGGATGGATATTACAAGGCAACCTAAATGTACATGTGCGTGAAGGAAACTTTAATATACAATATTTGGCATAAAAAACTTGCCAGTAACTGTGACTGTAAAGATACATTCTGCGCCGAGTCCATCCACATCGACAGCTGTGTAGTTGACTAAGTATGAACCAATATCTAGTACCACTGGAGGTATGTAGTTGGAAGATAGTATAAGGCCTGATGTATTAACATTGTCCATGGCAATTGGCTGTGTCCAGTTAACCGTGGTATTGACGGAGCCGACATCTGCAGCTACAGTGATGTCAGAAGGACAGCCAAGATATGTAGGAGGCTGGTCATCTGTTGATGCAAAATGTAGGTTTGAATAATTATCTTGTAAGCACTGCATTGAACATTTATAGATAAGAAGAATGTCACAAGATGTGAATTTATGCTTCTACCAACAAAAGAAACTGTGTAAAAAATCACTTGTTTTGGGAAAGTCCACAAGAGTGGATGATAAAACAAACATGGATGAAAGATTGCCTGCAAAATTTCAAGGTTGGCAGAAGCTTCAAATCATATGGTAAAATTATCTCAACATGATTGTCATCTAATCAATTTATCGAGTTGATAGTAAATTAACTACAGTAGTTAAATTTACTTCAATACCATACTACCAAAAAAGCTACACTGTGCATGTACAAATAGGTAATCAAAATACATACATGGAAATACCCCCCTCACATGATCCATAGAAAATAGTTGAGTAATCAATAAATTGCATTCTGCTGCCTACAATATCTATAGTTCTAAAATATCTTGCCACATGATAAAAATGAAGGTTTTTCTTGATATGAATAAATCTTACCTGTTACTGTGATGTAAAAAGTGCACTGTGCTACATTTCCTGCATCGTCAGTCGCATTGTATGACACAGCATGAACTCCGATGGGGAAAGAAGAACCGGAGAGATCGGTAGCAACAGTTGGGGTACCATCGTTATCAGACGCCTGTATCATTGGCCAGCTGACGTCAGCCAGTGCAGATCCAAAGTCTGTTGCAACACTCATGTTGGATGGGCAGTTGATGAAGATGGGGAGCTCAGTGTCTGATTGATAAGAATGGATCGGTGCATGAAAAGAAAAAAGTATTCACAAAACTGTCACAGATACAGTCATGTACATACTACAACTGATGATCCTTCATTTGTTCCTGTATATTTGAAACATCTATGGGAATCAATTATAAGAACCGATTTTTACATACATGTGTAGGAATAAATCCCAGCCAACAATGTTTCTTTTTCTAAACCATTTCTCGTGCTGATAGCTCCTAGACAAGCCAAAACACTTGCAGCTGTGTATCTAAGTGACTCCATTCACTTCCCTTATGCACTATTTTGCATATACATGTACATGCACTGGGAAGGTTAAAAATCAATTATCACATTCAGGAACATTTGGCATGTATGAAAACAAGATTCAATGTCAACCAATCACCTCACATAACCTGGCACAGTAAATGAAGAAAGTAGTACAACAACTCACCTACAACTGTGACCTGGAATATACACAAGTTCTCGTTTCCTTGAGGGTCTACTCCCGTCAATGATATCTCTGTGGTACCAATGTAAAAGATGTCCAGGGGCTGGTGTGAATCCACCACAGAGACTGATCCTGCGTTGTCAGTGAATACTGGCACAGTCCAGTTCACATTAGTTGACACTGATCCCGGGTCAGCAGACTGGGTGATGTTGCTGGGACAGCCAGAAATGCTGGGCAGTTCAGTGTCTGGAGGCGAGCAATAGGGGTAAAAGTGTAATGCAATATTAAGGGTTATAAGTTCAATGCAATAATGGTATAAATGTAATGCAATAAAGGGTTCAGGTAAGAGGCAAAATGGCATAATGGGAAATAGCTTGATATCAGGACACCAAGACATAGAGGTCAGAGGTACATGTATGCTTAACTAGCCTAAGAAAATTTAGAAGGCCATTTAATTTTCATAGAGAATCTGGACCATTCATATTGGTTCAGTTGGTCATTTTTGAGAGACCTAAATACATCCAGAGCCAATTGTGCAGCACTCTGTAACTGCAAGGTAATGGCACTCTATCAAATATCCATTGTGGAAAGAACAGTATTTGGATTTAAGTTGCTTTCCGACATCAATTATGTTGTAATATCAACACCCTATCATCTTTAATATGTTTATAATCCAACATCACATCACTTTTTTGAATCATCTTAATATATTTCTGACAGCCCTGTGTTATAAGCATCTGTTTTACCTAATTCCCTTACCTGAGATTGTGACAGTGAAAGAGCAAGAGGCTGGGTTCCCTGATGGATCAGTAGTGGTATAGGTAACGGTTGTTACCCCAATAGTGAAATTAGAACCAATTGCAATGTCTGAAGAGACATTGAGAGATCCAGTGTTGTCTGTGGCAACAGCAGCAGACCAGGAGACTGAGGCTACAGCCAGACCTGGGTCTGTCACATTCACAATGTCTGCTGGACAAGTGATGGTCGGGGCTTCATGATCTTAAAAAAGATGGGTAAAAAGACAATAAAACCAACATAACATACCCACCAATATAATAATAAACACAATATAATAAACATAATATTAAACATATTGTTGTGTTACATCTTTGTTACACAATTCAAATCTACATTCCGATTATTCTTCCCTCCTTCTCCAAATACCTACAAGTATATCACTGGCATCTTAGATGTATGTAAAATATCTTTCATCATATAACCTAATCAGCACTGAATAAAATACATTTTCAAGTACACTTGCTTGAGCTAAAATATAATTACAGAAACAGAAATGTTCAATTTGACATACCTTCTACCGTTACTACAAATGAGCACTGTGCAATGTTGCCAGACAGATCCGTTGCATTATAGAGGATAGTCCAGACTCCAATGTCCAGGACAGCTGGAGAATCGTAGTTTGAAGACACCGTCACGTTGCCAGCATTGTCGCTGAATGTTGGAACAGTCCAAGTCAATGTGGTGTTGACGGCACCTCTATCGGATGAAGCAGCGATATCACTTGGGCAGGTAATTACTGATGGCGCCTCGTCATCTGTGTCGAGCATAATGATAAATGAAAATGTGATGGTTATCATTCAAAATACAAGTCAATGTTTATTATTGAATTCATTTTTTTCCCTACTACGAGCTACGAGTAGATATTTGAGATGTTTCAGGTTGTTTTGTTGGAGGCCTTTTTCTTCTGGCAGCATCTGCAAAGCTCATTAGTATTTTGATGAGCAACAAAAATCATAGTAGATGATCAGGTTTCTGTTAAGATCTTTTTCATTTTATGCATTATGCAATCACTTTACATCCACAGAATTACCCCCCCTCCCCCCCCCGCTCCCCAAGTCAGGAATTTGCAAAGCCTGAGCAAACATAAACTTGTTGGCCTCCACTATGATTTCCATTGGTGTTTCAGTATTGGAAATGGAGTTCTTTCATGACTAGAGGAAACCAAGACTATTTCTGCTTACAATATAAAGTGCCTACCTGTAACATTGACATAGAAGGAGCACATGGCAACATTGCCACCCAAGTCAGTCGCATTGTAGGTGACCAACGTGTTGCTGATGGGGAACATCTGTCCTGGGGTGTAATCAGATACCACTGAAGCCACATTAGTGTTGTCAGTGGCTGATGGCACTGTCCACCACACCACGGCAGTGTCCATGGAAGGGCTGGTTCCAGTGGAGATGGACGGTGAGCAGTAGGAAAACGTTGGATCCTCGTTGTCTGGTTAAAAAAAGATAACACAGATATACAGTGATTACGTGTCAATGATAAGGTGTATCCCGTGTGGAGGTAATTTCTCTGCATTAAATGAAGATTTGCATGTACTAGTTATCTCTATTTGAAATCATTCTTAAATACAAACTGTGGGAAGCAAGAAAAAAGGATATACTAAGCAACTCTGTTGAATACAATAGCATTCTGGACACAATACCAAATATGATCATCTACTAAATGCTAAAACACACTTCTAATGAAAAAAATAAAATGCTAATCAAAGTGTACATAGAGCTTGGCAGCAAGAGATGGACATGTAGCTAAGCACCTGTATAATACATTTAAGAATGAAGCAACTTACCTTCAACTATTACAGAGAAAATGCACATTGCTTCATTTCCTGCAGCATCTACTGCTGTGTAGAACACGGTGGAGATACCAAACATGAACATATCCCCGGGATTCTTGGAGCCCACAAAGCCAACTGTACCAGAGTTATCAGTAGCTGTGGGCTCTGTCCATGTCACATTGGTGGCTTGATTGGAGCCTGGGTCGGTGGACACAGTCAGGTTTGAAGGACAGTTCAGGATTACTGGTAGCTCAGTATCTGATGGCGTGTAGGCAGAGATTACCAGATTTATTTTGCACTCGATACAGAAAGGGCAACAATATATCATGCTTTTATGAGTTTAAATTTATTTGATATTCAGTTGGATTCCTTCTTTACAGATCAACACTTGAGCGACAGAACAAACAAATGTCAAACTAGGATAGAGCATTCAGCACAGTTTACAGCTACAGAAGGTTTAAAATCTAGACAAAAGTACAAACTAACAGAAAACTACATGTAAATAGAGAGCAGATAATTATGAAACATACATGTAAGAGACCTAAAGAGCAGGAGAGGTATCAGGTAATGAAATAATTCGACAGGTAATGAAATAATTAGACAGAAAATGAAATAATTCGACAGAAAATGAGAAGGTGAAAATGCGAGAGCAAAGGGAAAGAGATAGTAATGGGGATTTGAGGTATAACAACTTACCAATGATGACCACATTGAAAGAGCAGGTGGCCATGTTAACTGAGGTATCTACGGCAGTGTAAGTCACCAAAGTTGTACCAATGGAGAAGACATCACCAGGATTGTAATCTCCAGTTACAGTCACATTATCTGTGTTGTCGGAGGCTGTAGGTGGGGACCAACTGATGGACGTGTTTGGCAGGCCTGCATCAACATTCTGCATGATGTCTGACATGTTGCAGGTGACAAAAACAGGGTTCTCCATATCTGTAATGGTATAATATCAAACAAGAATGCATAGAATTCATATCAGTTATGAATTTTTCTGCATTGATTACAAAGAGCAATTTGTACATCTGTCTATCTTTTAATAGTAACATGCCAAACAAGGGCTAGGGGCTATGGAGTATTGTTTCATCCACTTTGATACTGTACAAAGAGAGAACCAATATATATATATGTTCATGCACTCTATATATCTAAGGACCATTTAAAATTTACAATTTGGTTGATGCTAATGATCAGTTATGACCCCCAAATACCCGTTACAGATTGCTTTTTTATTTTCTTTCCCTGGGGACACATTCCAAACACTACGTCAACATCTTCTCGAGACAGCATCCAACTCTTCTATTTTGATCAATGAACTTCTTGTCCCCTCAGCCTGTCTGGCAAAGGATATACACTGAATCATGGACTAACCAAGCAAGTAAACAGGTTGATGACTTACCACTGACAGTGACTGTGAAGGAACAAGTTGCGTTGTTGCCATAGCCATCCACTGCAACATACTCCACCACTGTCGAACCAAGAGGAAACGCATTCCCAGAGTCATAGTTGGATGAGAGCATGAAGTTCACTGTATTGTCAGTGACGATTGGGTTTGTCCAAGTGACCATCTCGGTGGAGTTGCCAGGATCCAGGACTTGGGAGAGAGACCTTGGGCAGTAGAGGAACACAGGTGACTCCTCATCTGTAGGAATACAGGTTTTAGCATTATAGTTATATTCATAATCTTTTCTACAAGAGATCTATTTTGCATGAAAATTTCCTACAAATGAAAGACTAATAAAAATTTGTTTCATCATATGAACTGTCATCATGGCTATATAAAACCAACCTAAACAGCAACCTACTTTTGTTGTGACTGCACTTTTACGTCTGCAGGATTTACCATAAACTAGATGACTATCTATTTTACCTCATACATATACTGAAGACTTTTAACGGACAATATGTAAGGTGTTATTACTATTAACAGGCAAAGCTATGGAAACCGATCCTTCCTATCACCAGCTCCTGCTCTGTGGAATTCTCTACCCTTAACCATTATGAATACATCTTCCCTTAATGATTTTAAAAAAGCCTTAAAAAGCCTTAAAGACCTTTCCTTAAATTACTTAGTGTTCCATTTCTTCTTAGATAAATTAATATAAGATTATTATATACATCTATGTAATGTGCATACAGAATTAAGTATTAATTATTATGCACTAAATAAATTGAACGTTATTATTATTATAAGGTCAAGCTCACGAATCAAAAACATCTAGCTGCCATTGTGCTTTCTAACACAACATTGGTTAAGAAAGGACTTACCATTTACAACAATGTCAAAGACACATTCAGCACTGTTGCCGCTAGCATCTACTGCCTGGTAGGTGACTTGAGTTGTACCGACAGGGAAAGATTCGTTGATGCTGTGTGTAGATGTGATGGACACCCAACCAGAATTGTCCGATGCCGACACCATCCATCCTACTACCCTGAAGGCCTCCCCTGGGGGCGTGGTGAAGGTGAAGTTGCTTGGGCAGACATCAAAGACAGGACTTTCATTGTCTTGGGAGAGGAAAAAAAAGGTTCATTGATAACCATAAGGTTTTTAAACAACTCTTCTATAATATGCAGTACACTCTGTTAACCAACAAAAAAATGCATGTAGATACGAAGCAAATAAAAGAGAAAGTGGAGTAGGAATAGATGTATGTTACTTATTAGTTGCATTACTGTCATAATCTTTTTCTATGCTGCACTTGAAAGGTGAAGAGTAAGAAACAAGATATACAAATACAAAGTTTTTAAAAAGACATACATATATCTGCTGCAGCTTCGTTTGGCAAGAATTTCAAGTGGGCCTAAACCAGAGTATTCTCATTTTTGTTCATCTTTGATTTAAAAGTGCCAAATAAATGATAATTGAATAATAAGCTGTGTCTTCAAAGATACTGATGAGTGCCCAGAGAGAGAGAAAGAGAGAGAGAGAGAGAGAGGGAAATGCATAATACTCACCAGTGACATTCACTACAAAGGTGCAGGATGCAGGGTTTCCAGCAGCATCTTGGGTGGAGTATGTGACTGTGGTCAGGCCAATGGTAAAGTTAGAACCACTGGGGATGTCTGAGGTGACGTTCAGTGGCCCTGTGTTATCCAAGGCCACAGCATCGGTCCAGTTGACCGTGGCAATGGAAAGTCTAGGATCGGTGTAAACGCTGATGTCAGATGGACAAGTAATGTTTGCAGCTTCCTCATCTGAAATAAGATCAGGCAGAAACAGCATATTGAACATCAGACAGGGACATACATCGTTTGTGTTGTGGTCTGGAGAATAAGTCACAGGACTATGGATCAAATGGTAAAAGGTTTGACCCACATGAAGCAAATGGGTGTCCAGAGCATATCTCTAAATCTGTGCATTATTTTTTGTTGCTTCTTTTAGAATTCAAAAATTTCTCTCATCAATCATTTTGCAGTGAATAAAATGAAATACAAGAGTACAAATACAAGAACAAACTCACCCACAACAGTGACAGTGAACATGCAAATGACATAATTTCCTGCAGCATCTGATGCATTGTATGTGACAACATATGAACCAAGACTGAAAACAGCCGGTGGAACGTAGGTCTCTGTGAAGTTGACATCGCCAGAGTTGTCGGTGAAGACTGGGATGGTCCAGTTTACTGTGGCGTTCGTTGATCTGACATCTGCAGCCATTTGGATGTTCCCAGGACACTGATCAAATTGGGGTGCCTCATCATCTAGTTTCAACAAACCAGCAACGAATACACACGAATATTTAACCACGTAATACAATGTAGAATATGTTTTTCTTAATCATACTTAATCAAAGATTCCACTGTAACTGAATACTGTCATTAGCACATCAGAACTTGAGCATGACCAAGCTACTTTGTTCCATATGTTACCAACCACATCTAAGATTTTCTGATAACTGTATCAAGCAGACCGCCTTCAAAGACCTTGGATCACACAAAATATCACATAAAATGACACTTTATGTCAATTAAAGAAAGCGAGGGCACTTTTGCCTTTATACTTTCCTTCTTTCACCATTTATTTATTTTATTTTATTTATTTATTTATTTATTTATTTATTTATTTTTTTTTTTTTGGGGGGGGGGGGGGGGTGAGCCCCCCCTGTAGCTATGTCACTGGGTGTGAGAATACATAAACAATTTACCTGTGACAGTCACCACATAGCTGTATTCGGCCTGATTCCCAGAGGGGTCTACAGCCGTGATGAGAACAGTGGTTGTACCAATAGGGAAGAAGCCATTGATGGGAGCCGTTGATGATATTGTGACAGATCCTGAATTATCCGTAGCAGTGGTGGTGGTCGGTGAGATAAAAGCACCTGCCCGGCCGGGATCGGCGGTTACTGTCATGTTCGTTGGCACCCTGGTAAACACAGGGTTTTCCACGTCTGTTTTGAACCAAGAAAGGAAGAGGCAGAGGAGCGGACAGCAAAGAGAGAAAATAGAGAGAAATATAAAAATATAGAGATAGGGAATGAGAGAATAACAGGGACAAAACAAGATAGAGACAGTGTAGAAGAGAGAAGAGGTGGAAAGGGAAATGAGAGATTGAGTGAGAGAGAGAGAGAGAAAGAGAGGAGAGACACATATAGGGAAACAAAGTGAGAGAGAGGGAGAGAGAGTGAGAGATATATAGATATATAGATATATATATATATATACATATATATATATACACACATGTATGTATACCCATATATATATATATATATATATATATATAAAAGTTCTGCGACGGAGATTAAAAATAGAGAGAGACACAGGACAAATTATTCCGTTAGACACAAAAGGTTCAATATTTCACATATAAGGCTTATAGACGAAATATTGAACCTTTTGTGTCTAACGGAGTAATTTATTCTGTGTGTTTCTCTCTCTTTTCCTATATACATAATATATACAATGTGAAAGGCAATGAGAGAATGATGGTTGTGTAACTTAAATCAAAGTTCCCCAGAGCTGCCCTCCTTTTTTGCAAAGGTTGGAAAAATGTCTCTGCCAGGAATCAAACCTGGGTCGATGGCCTAGAATTGGCATTTATAAGTGATTTTATATTGTCACTATTTGTTCTTCTCTATGCTCTCTGTAGAACAAACAGTGAAAATATAAAATCACATATAAATACAATTAAATAATATGTCCATATTCCTATGCATTTTAATATGGAAAAAAAATCTCCTCAGCTGTAGTAAAAAAAATAGTATATAACATGCTAAATTACAACTCCACATACTTGGCTCATACAAGCTCTGCACAGTGCTGCAAATAAGTAGAAATAAATTACCCTTACCCGTCACTCTGATGGTGAAAACACAGGTGTCCTCATTGCCGTACTGGTCAGTGGCAGTGTAAGTTACTTCATGGTCTCCGATGGTATACGACATGCCTGGGTTATCAGATCCAGACAGGGCCACGGTTACCGTATTGTCCGTTGCTGTGGGTTCCGACCAAGTAACGTTGCTTTTGGAGTCACTGCCAGCATCAGTTGTCGCATTGATGACAGCTGGGCAGTTGCTGATGACAGGAAGCTCATTATCTGTGTAGAAGTTTAGAATTGTTTATCTCTGTATTCTATGTTAAAGTTTACATTAAATATCAGCCTTGTTACTGGACATGGATGTTCTTCATATGTCTTTTATGAAATCTATAAAATTAACATTTTCTTCAAGCTGGAAAAAGATCAATATTCATCAAGGCTATATTGTGAGTGACACTCTTTTTTATTCATTAGCTTACATGAGCATTCAACATTAGGTATTTTTTGATTAATTAGACTTTCATTTTCAAGTTTTAACACAAGATTTATTGTTCCACAAACAATTTTTCATTGTACATGGCCATTTCTATAAAGAATAAGTTGTTCATGTTTTCCATACCTGAGATTGTGACAGTGAAAGAGCAAGAGGCTGGGTTCCCTGATGGATCAGTAGTGGTATAGGTAACGGTTGTTACACCAACAGTGAAGTTAGAACCAATTGCAATGTCTGAAGAGACATTGAGCGATCCAGTGTTGTCTGTGGCAACAGCAGCAGACCAGGAGAGCGAGGCTACAGCCAGACCTGGGTCTGTTACATTCACAATGTCTGCTGGGCAAGTTATGTTTGGAGCTTCATTATCTGGAATATAGAAAAGAACTTACAACATAAATGCTACAGAATGACTTAATCATCATCAGGGCAGGCATTAAATCAAAGTTGCAGCTTGCTTTCAAATATAACCTGTCAATGCTAGAATGATGGATCTTCATGAAAGAGTCATGTCATAAAGCATTTAAATATTTTATGTGAAATACTGCATCAAAACACATGTATACTGTTCGGATGTAATTGGATCTCTCACACGTTTACTAACTGTAGAGCCTGAACATGACCTCAGAGTACGAGGGTCAGACATTGTTTTCATGGGCATCTCAAATTTTATATGAAACAAATTGTTATAATAAAAACGGGAGAATATGCAATAAAAGATGTATCAAAAGCTGCTCGTTTGTGCACTGACACATGGAAGGCAGCGCAGGGCCTATTTGTAACAATGACAACACTTCCAACACAGCAGGGACTGACTCAAAACCAACTCAAACCCGTACCATCCTAAAGAGGTCTCACAACACTGTGAAATCTGTACATAAAAACTGCTCAAGGAAGACAAGAAAATGGGTCTTGCTAGGCAGGTCTTTATGTACAGGCTTCCTTTAATGAAGGGTTTAAATGAGAAACATTGCTCAAGGGAAGGAAATAAAGTGGTCATTATAGAAACATGGTCTTTCTATTCAGGTGGTTGTTACAGTAGGTTTGACTGTTGTTGTACCTGTGACAGTGATGGTGTATGAGCAGTATCCTACAAGTCCTGCTTCATCAGTAGCTGTAAAATTGATAATGTGCTGTCCAATATCAAGGACAACTCGGTAGGGATGGCTGTTGTTCAGTATAAGGCTCTGTGGAGGTGTCACATTGTCAGTGAAGCCAACTGCAGTAAGGTTGACTGTGGTGTTTGTGGACCCAGCGTCAGCAGACACGTTGAAGTCAGATGGGCAAGAGTTGTACATTGGAGCCTCGTCATCTGCACAAAACATAAGTTGTGAAGAATTATTGCTGCGATTTCTAAAAACGTATCTTTCAGAATTGCTCTCCAATAAAGGCTTGAACTAATGCATAAGATTAGATTTATTATTCACTGGTTGTAGAATACAGTGATAATTTAATCTAAATGTGCAAATCTTTATCCATTTCACAGCGGGTTGTTACAATATGACAACTTTATGCATTAAAGGTGCGTAAAAATGTAAGAGCATTAGTTGAAGGGTGATATACATTCACACAATAACGATGCAATAGCAGTTGTTGATGCTCAGATAGCAAAATACAGTATACATGTATATCTTATGGAAAATGCAATAAAACTCAATAAAATGTCCACTGCCGCTTCTGAGTGGTCAGGTGGTCCATCAAAACACACCATTTTGCCCAGTACGGGATATAAACTGTCTTTGCTGTGCTCTTATTACAAACTGAAGCTACGGATTAATATCTTTACCAAAATGCTAATTCACTTACCGTAGACAGAAACACTAAACTGACACATTGCCACATTCCCAGATGAGTCTGTGGCTGTAAAGGTAACATTGGTCATGCCCAGGGGGAAGGTTTCCCCAGAAATGTAAGTCATAGTCACGTTCACACTTCCAGAGTTATCGCTGAACATTACAGGACTCCAGGTTACATTTGCAGTGTTCACATTCGCATCAGTGCCTATAGCAATGTCTCCTGGACAGGAGATCACTGTAGGGACTTGATCATCTGAAAGAAATTGAAACAAAATCACGATATATTCATTTGCATTGGTAGATCAAGAACAAATGCACTATTTAACTTTGTATGTCAGCATGTACTTCTTCCACAATTTCATTTTTTTCTTTTGAATTCATGAATAGTGAAGTTATATTTACTTATCATAGAGGAGTATTTGTATCAAGATGAACAATAATAATAAAAATGCAATCACATTAATTTTAAACACTTGTCTCAGAAAATGCATTTGTGACGTTATTAACCTCCTCTTCTGCGTATTTAGTGCTGCTTCAGTCACTGAAGATGCATTGCATGTTGCTCTGTGACCTGTACATGTATATACATGAATAGAAGTTTCCTCAAGAAAGGGGAATTAAAGGAATACTACACCAAGTCTACAAACAACTCTTCGTGAGAATTGCTTCATTTTCACATGCACAGGGTGCAACTCTTCTATACACAGTAATCCATTTAGCATCCTATCCAAGGGACAGTGGCTTGAAGGGTTGTACGGCACATGCTCTGCGTCAATTTTGTACACTAACCGAAGACTAAACTCTGACCCTGGACCAAACACCATACCTATACCTTACCCGAAGCCGAAGCCTAACCCTAACCCTAAACCTAACCTAGAACCCTATTGCAACCCTCACCCTAACACTATATCTTTGACGAAATAAAGCCTAGAGCAAGTGTCGCAGGAGCATATGTCGGAGCACCTCCTTGGAGGCACTATAACGATAATGACATTACCTGTAACTGTGACATTGAAGGAGCATGTAGCCATATTGCTATACGGATCCATAGTTGTAAAAGTGACCGGGGTTGTGCCAATGGAAAATCTTGTCCCGGATGGTATATCCACAGTGACGGTAGCAGAGCCAGAGTTATCGGTGGCATCGGCTGCGGTCCAGTTGACTGCGGTATCGGACAGTCCAGCATCAGCCGGTTGGGAGATGTCAGACGGACAGTTCATCAGCACCGGATCTTCATTGTCTGCAGCAAACACAAAATTAAGTTTGAACTTCATAGTCATATTTATAAGTTACATGTATATACATGTATCATGGGATATTTATCAAGAAAACAAAGTTTTATCGAATATCATTTCAGCATCAGACTTTCACTTCTTTCTGTGGTCAAAATCCAAGCAAAGACTAAAACTCCTCCTCAATTAACAACTGCAATACAAATTCTACATCTTCTCTATGATCTTAGATCCTGATGCTCTCTTTTGTTAAAATTATCTAGTGAAGTCTATCTAGTCTTGGGCCCCTTAGAAAAACAGATATTAGCTGACAAGGCCAATCCAACCCATGAGTGGAGAATAAATGAACAAAATCAATCAATCAAATACTGAATTCCTCACCATTCACAGTCACAGAGAAGTCGCAAGAAGCAGTGTTGCCGGCTCGGTCGGTCACGTTGTACATGACCACTACCGTACCGATGTAAAATGGAGAGCTGTTATTGAGATAGTTTGACTCTACAGACACCACTTCCATGTTGTCCGAGTACCTCAGCTCTCCCCATGTTACATTTCTGTAGTCTAGGCCTGTAAAGGTGTCTACCATGATGTCGCTAGGGCACATAACGAATGGTGTCACTGAATCATTTGCTGAGGATTGAGGATTGAGGGGTGAAAATTAAGCATTAATGTCAATAACTTTATTTGGTCACGAAGCCAAGGGGTTCCTTGCTTATACACAGAGAGGTGTCATATTGAGAAAACTGTAGGCTAAGACCACGTTTACACAGAGTGAACTCGAGTTCAAATTCGACAGCGAATTCAATTGCGACCTTGGATTAGCATAAATTATTTTTCGGTGGGCTGTTTACACCAAGCGTTGGACGAACTCGAATTCAGAAGGAAAGTGAATTCGACTTGATTACGGCCTCGCTTGGTGGGAATATCGTGATTATCAACTTCCGGGTTAAATTTGTGAAAACCCCGCGAGTGAGTTCAAAATGGCGGTAGCGAGTATTGTAAGCGCAGTCATTTTGATCTGGTTTCGTATGATTTTACGTCGGAATAGGAATATCCTGATCAATAATTATATGCGACAGCAACGTGTCAGATCTGCTCGTCGAGCAGACCGTTTAAGAAGATGGCGGGAAGATTTTTTTCTTCAATCCAGCCGCTTCTTTTTTTTTGGGGGGGGGGGAGGGGGGCGAAAGACTGCAAAAGGTAGAATTTACAAGATACTTCAGTGATTTACTAGTTAAATATTACGCAATGCTTCATTCATAGTGTAATTTTCCAATATCTTTGCCTGAATAAACCTATAAACTTGACAACTCTGTTAAGCCTCCATGTCAGTTTTTCACACATTTACCTTTTGTACATGGGTCAGAATCGATATGTGACCCGCTCCCACAAACCTGCCGTAATGGATAAAATTTTATTTTAAAGATTTGCTTGTAGCTAAATTGCTCAAATAGCCAGCTTTTTCTATTTATTTGGATGTATTGTCTGAATTGTCCTGGTGACTTCGGCGGGTTTTGTAGGATCGTTCGTGCGTTGTGGTTCACTTGTTGGATGACGCTTTAATATTTACTGACGCGTTGCTTAGCAATACCGGAAGTGACGTATGACGGGGTCACTGGCTGGATATTTGCTAGTCGACTTTCAATTACGTGTCCGTTCACACAGCAAATAGCGAATTTAAATTCGATAAAAGTCGAGTTTGAATTCGATAAATGTTGCTCTGGGTCGTCATTCGAATTCGAGTTTTGAACTCGAGTTCTAATTGCGACTACCCTGTTTACACACAAATGAACTCGAGTTCAAATTCGACTAAAGTCGACTTCAGTCTCTGTGTAAACGGGGTCTATGAAAGCTATCTCAAATTAATGAAGTTTTCTCATATATTCAATATCTTGATATTTTCCCCAGGTTTTTAAACATGACTTTGCGTGATACCGTGTTATACAAAATAGGATGTAATGCCAATATTAATTACTGCAACCTACGAGTAATTAGATTAATTGCTAACAAGTACATGTACTGTGCATCCATACTCCTACCAACTCTCAAAGTGAAGAAATAAATACAAATAATACCTGAAACTGTTGAAAAAGAAGTGTGAGGTTCACGATGGCTTACCATAAACTTGAACAATAAAAGTACATGTCGCAGAGTTTGACGACGGATCAACTGCCATGTATGTCACAGTATAGTTGCCTACTGCAAACTCGGTGCCGTTGGCATAATTAGATGATAGGGTGATGGACCCAGAATCTGTCGCCATTGGTGTCAGCCACTCGACACTCACATTGTAAAAGGCAAAGGCCTCTTGATTGGTTG
The DNA here is from genome assembly GCA_025617745.1 of Heliocidaris erythrogramma. NCBI lineage: Eukaryota > Metazoa > Echinodermata > Echinoidea > Camarodonta > Echinometridae > Heliocidaris > Heliocidaris erythrogramma. The sequence goes on from CM046856.1 coordinate 32,116,092, forward strand.
GACAGTAGCTGAACACGGGATCCTCATGATCTGCAGAGAAGAACAAAAAATATTCATTTTCTTTCTTCCTGATGTAAAAAAGAGTGCACTGGGAGGCATTTTCACATGTCTACAAAAAACACAATCCTGTTTCTGGTCACACCAGTCCTGTACTTTTTTTAAAATAGAATTTTTTCTGAATCCTTACTTTTCGTTGTTTTAATCCTTTTTCTTGCATTCCCTATTGGTTAATTACAAAAACCATCCGGTTCCCATAGAGGGTGGGTTAAAATAACTCCATGGATGCCAGACAGAATTTATGAGAGTGCCTGAAAATGTATCTACAATGAACTATTCTGTACCCTAGAAGAACCTGAAATATGTCATAAAAACACTTGCAAGTAAATTTAGAATAAGAACTATATGGTGCACATCCTCATGTTTGGGGATTTAATACCATTTATTTTCTCAAAAGGACATTGACAGAACTTCTCACCTTCTACATTGACAAAGAAGGTACATCTGCCAGTGTTGCCTGCATCATCCACTGCTATGTAGATCACTTCGAAGCTGCCAATCTCAAAGCTTGATCCAACAGCTTTATTGAAGGTGATCTCATAGCTCCCAGAGTTATCAGTGGCATTAGGTGGAGTCCAGCTCACTACAGCATTTGACTGGCCTGCTGTTGCGTTCACCGTTATGTCAGACGGACAGTTGATTACTGGATTCTCAGTGTCTGAAGTGAGGAGAGGAAAGAGAAAGAGAGATAGAACACTAAAATTGTTAAAATAAAATAACCTGTAACCTTTTTTTTTCAAATTCCCGAAATTTTACAAACAAGACTGAACCTCAAAATTTTAATGTGGGTTTCAGCCTTTATCATCCATGGGATATCGATGAAATCATAGACCCATAACCATGCAATAATTTGAACTTTGACCTCAATATTCTTTTAGCTAGAAACCAGAAGTGTGTATAGGTATCTACAGGCCATTTCTATGTTTAGAAACTACAGCATCCTAAATTATTTTTTAAAAAATTTAAGGTTGATCTAATATTTCATTCACGTCAATTTTAATAGTCGATTCCAATACTGCGGGAGGGTACAAATATTAAAAGGCCTTGCGTGAATGTGATTGACCTACCTCGAACAATGACCATAAACTGGCAGGTGTTGTTATTCCCAGACGCATCCTCAGCATAGATGGTGACCTGGGTAATACCGATAGGGAAGGTGTCCCCAGAGTTGTGGCTATAGCTCGAGTTGGTAACCATGTCATTGTCGCTGATAGTGATGTTGTCGAAGGTGACGGTGGCATGGTTGGTGCCATTGTCCTGATTGACTGTGATGTCCGAGGGACAAGGCGTGAACGTGGGAAGCTCAGTATCTGAAAAGAAGAATCAGTTATGGACATGGTGTTTAGTCAGTATATACATCTCACCTCAACGCTCTGATATACTTAGTAACCGTTACATGTAATATCTAAAGGGACATGAACAAGTATATACTTGTGGGTAAGCAACCGGTTGGGGGGGACCTACAGCTTTAAGTCTTATTCCAGGCATTTGGTCATTCAGGATTAATGCCTTACAAAAACATGAGCACATCAACTTGATATGGGACCTTGGACCTGATTACGAAACCACTGGCCTATCACTGAAGGCATCCGGCCTCTTTACAAAATACAGACATCATCTGGTTGCCGTTGGCAATGGGATAAATGTTTGAATAGGAATGTGGCAAAACTTATTTACACCTTCATGAAATAGCATATGCTGAACAAATTAAAATATCAAAATAAATTAAGTTTCTTGATGGAATAGTTGTTCAAATTTGGAGATGACACCGACTTTTAGAGGGTGATTTGTGCTTAAACTGAAGCGAGTGTCAACCCTTATGTAAAATAAAAAATGAGAAAGGTTTGGCTATCAGAGGCTACTTACCGATTACAGTGACATTAAATGTACATGTTGCCATATTTCCTGAGCCATCTACAGCAGTGTAAGTGACCCCTGTGGTGCCAATGCCAAATGCGGTCCCAGAAGCACGATTAGCAGTGGCATTGACTGAGCCAGAATTGTCAGAATATGCTGGCTCAGACCAGGTCACATTTGCAGTGTTCAAGCCAGGGTCTGTGTTGTTCACAATACTGTCTGGGCAAACCAGGACTGGTGCTTCCATATCTGTAAATTAATTCAATGTTAAATGGTGATCAGGTATGGTACCAATGACCCTATAAAGGATATTTCTTCAACACTGTTGAGGTGACTCACATGGGAAAATGAAGGCCTGGGAGGACAAGGGACTATGAACAGAAGAATATTTCATGCATGTACATGTATGTCCTGAAAATTCAAGATACATGTCTACCTGAGCAGAGATGGGTTAAAACAGATAATCTAATATGTTGATTTAATTCTAAAATTAGAATAAGCAAGGAGACATCTATTTAAAGTTATCTGAAATCAACTGCCATAGGCAGCTTTCTTCCTGATTCAGGGAAACCAATTATTTTCCCCAAATTAGCCTGAAGAGAGACCCAAAACATGTTGAAGCAGTATATAGTTGTATACTGTACAATAACAAGCTTGAAAAAGCTTGAAACAGAAAGCGTCAGAGCCTGAAATCAGGCTATATCCTAGCACCCTTTTCCACTTACCCAGAACTGTGATGGTAAATGAACAACTGTCCGTCAGCCCTGCCATGTCCATGGCAACATAAGTGATTACTGCATCTCCAAGTGAAAAATTGCTTCCCGAGGGTGCCCCATTAGTTTGTGTCAAAGTGTAATTGCCAGAATTTTCCACAACCGTTGGTTCTATCCATGAAACATCAGCAACTGCAACACCAGCACTAGTGTTCACAGTGATGTTACTGGAACAACCAGATAAGACTGGGTTTTCTCCATCTGAAATTATGGATTAAATTGCAAGGTAAATGTGAATTTTTTGTCTTTTTCTTTGTGTCGATAAATCATTATTTTTCTCATTATTTTTTTTCTCAGCAGTAAATAGTACTAAGAATTCAAAAGTGAAAATATGAGGCAAGGTATTGTTTATAAAGAAAAGATTATCTGACTCATTTTTCACCTCTCCTATGCACGCTTCTCCCCTTTAGAAGAAACAAGATGAATGTGACTGCATCTTCTATATGCCTCCGCCTAATGCTATGGTCACGCACGTGCGTGTCCGCAGCTGCGATCAGCTGTGGGCCAACTCCTGTGGTTCGTATGTCCTTCGTGTGTCATGGTCACAACCAGTCGTGCACCTTTCTGCATCTCCTCTTGGGTGTCTTGCACCATGCTCATTAACATACCCCCTCTTACCTGCAAGAACTCTTGAGGTAAACGTATAGCCCTGTACTGGTACCGTGCAACTCAGACGTGCAACCGACGCGCGACATGTCACGGCTCCGTATGAAGCCATGGGCTTTGCGAGACCTCCGCAAGAAGCACGTTCAGGAAGTACGATGGCTGCGCGTGTCACATGCGTTCATCAGAACACGTAGCCACACGCAGAGATTGTTGGATATGTCCAAAAGCCTCCTTGCGTGTCCTGCGTGCTTCTACATGCTTGGAAAAATCGTGCAGACCCGTGCATGCGACGTAAGGATTTTCTGCGAAATCCGTCGCAGACCACACGCAAGGAGGTGCACGACCGGTTGTGACCAACCTTTAAATTCAATTAAGTTCAAGGATCAAACTGTTCTTGAAATATTGTGATAACCAGAATAAAAAAACTATGATTACATGTTTATTGACCTCTTTGACCTTTGACATAACCAAAATGTCTGATCACTTTGTATCCTCATATTCATGAATAAAATATAGTTGAGATATGTGATAAAAAACTTAACAAATCTTTAATTTCATACATATTGACCTCTATGACATTTGACCTATTAAACCCAAAATCTAATCAAATTGTCTCACTATGGTAATGCACCACCTTTGGTGGGCGGAGGCATAACAAATATATAGCTGTCTAAATAATTTTGATATCTTGCTGTATGAAATAATGTTCTTAACCTGGAAAACCTTTGGGGTTTTTCTGGGGTGGACGAGTGGTTCATACACGAAACAAGTCCAAATGTATTACAAAAGGGGAGCAGCGCTGATCAAGAACTACATTTTTGGGGTAAGAAAGAATATCAGATGGGTTGTGGGGCCGAAAAGGTTCAAGAATCACTGCTATAGAAGAAACAAACAACACAGCTGTTTAGAATGTTTAGATATCTTTCTCTTCTCAACCACATCAGCACAGACATATAACTTTTGCTTTGGGGGCCACCATTATTTGTTTCTCCAAACCTAAAGCTGGCATATCTGAACAAAATTAACAATCAAGACATCTACTTTGACCAATACACCATTTACCAATACTATGGAGCACAGCAGCAGAGCTGCGACACAATGCTAAGTGAGTAAATATTCTAAACCTTGAAATGCAGATCAAACTTACCAGTCACACTGACATAGAAGGAGCATGAGACACTGTTCCCTGAGGGATCAGTCGCGGTATACATGACAAATGTGTCACCAAGAGAAAAGTTTCCTGGGGGAGAGCCTGCAGTCAAGTTTGCAGTGATTGGCCCAGAGTTATCTGTGGCCGTTGGAACAGAATAAGAGACCATGGCCACCGGTAGCCCAGCGCTGGTGTTTGTAACAATGTCAGATGTCACACAGCCCGTAAGGACTGGATCTTCATTATCTGTTCAAAAAAAATATTACAGAATTTATTCTCCATAAATAATTCTTCTACAGATTGGAGACAAAAAGCTTGATGACAGAACACGTAAAACAACAAAATACATGTGGTTTATAAAAATTATTTCAGACAGTCTTACAAATCAAATTCAGAAAATACTAGTAATAGTATAACTGCAGATTTAAAACTCACCACTAATTGTAACAGTAAAGGTACACATGTCACTGTTCCCAGAATCATCTACAGCTGTGTATGTGACCGTTGTCTCTCCGATGTAGTACATGGCCCCTGGAGCATGGGTGCCTGTTAGGTTGACCTGCCCAGAGTTGTCAGAGGCCATTGGTTCAACCCAGTTTACCGTGTCAAAGTCACTACCAGGCAGTGCAACCGAAGTGAGTGCAGAAAAGCATCCAGATATCACAGGGTTTTCATTATCTGTATAACATAAAGAGGCAAGATTAAAAAGTAACAATTAGATACTGTGTCGTCCAACTTCACAGTCTACTATATGACATAGATATACTGCAGCAGTTCATCACTTTCTTTACCCCATGACCCCATGACTGAAAAAGATTTTAGAAAAGTATGACAACACATAACAAATAATTTCATGTGCAATTCAGATAAATGTCAACTTTATTCCGTTGGATATCTAATGTTGAATTCACATTTCAATATTATCATAATCATGTCGGCAACATCAGATTCCTTTCAGTGAAATATCAGCGATACTTTTCATGATAGAGAAACTGAATTGTAGGTTTAGTTTTTTTCAGGGTTACAACCTAAAAACTAAACCTACATATCACATTCTTTGTTGACATGTCGTCTTCCTGCTAAAGATTGTCGACAAAAGGCTTGTCGATGACAGCACTGCTGGTCATACAGAAGCTGCATGTATACCTACATGTACAGGTAGAACTGTGAACATGTGAATTTTGACATTATTAATTTTTTGCATAAAGCACAGCACAGCAAATTTTTTGTGCTTAGAACTTCACACTCTGGCCAGTTAGTAGTAATTATTCCTAACAATTTTAGTCTGTTTGTGCAGATTCAACATTTTACACTTGTGCAGCGCTACATGCACAAAAATGTACATACTGCAAATATTTCCAAATTGTAGTAGCTGTAAAAGCATGCAGCCTTCAAAGATTTGTTATTAAGGTGTTCTGGCATGAGACATCATATCCAAACAAACCTTCAGCTGACAAATCCCCCAATATCTCTAAACTGAAGCATGAAATCCAAAAGGTCATAATTAAAGGAAAGCTGAAAAAGGAAGGGAAGGAAGAAGTAAAATGAAAGAGAAGGCATACACAAATTAGAGAGTAAATAAGGAAGATACCTGTAGATATCAATAGGAAAGAAATTGGAAAATGGCATTGAAGAGAGACATACTGAAGCTTTTCGTCTTGCACTCATCGGAGTATACCGCAAGAATGAACAGAAAGTCGAAATTGAACAATATACCGGAAACTAAAGGAACAAAGCGCAAGAAATATTAAACAGATTTTGATTGGCTGCCTGAACATAACAGGAAATTAGGCTTATTGCCAGCCGGTTTTGTAATAACGGGAGCTAAATTAATACGAGCGTCCTCACAAACTCTTTCTGTCAGCATAGAAAAGGTTAATATTTTGCACGCTTTGTTCCTTTAGTTTCCGGTATATTGTTCGGTTTCGGCTTTCTGTTCATTCTTGCGGTATACTCCGATGAGTGCAAGACGAAAAGCTTCAGCATGTCTCTCTTCAATGCCAAGAAATTGTGTAAAAATATAAAATTGCTCTCATACTTGTTTGTTACCATGTTCTACTCGACAAAACAGAGCTACAGCTACTGCTCTTCTGTACTTACCAGTCACAGCCACAAAGAAGGTACAGATTTCTGTATTTGATGCATCATCTGTTAATGTGTAGGTCACTGTAGTGTTTCCAATAGGAAAGTAATCCCCAGGTGTGTGAGAGGATGTCAGATTCTGGTTACCAGAGTTATCTGTTGCTGTAGGTGGTGTCCAGGTTACTACAGCTGTAGCATTACCACTGTCCGTGTTGACACTCTGATCACTCGGGCATCCGCTGATCACTGGATTCTCAGCATCTATCAAAAGACAAAAACTAATGATGTTCATGTATCTTGAAATTTATGGACAATATAAAATCATTTTACACAACCGATGACCTTTCATGCAAGTATGTCCTGAAATTCAAGATACATGTCTACCTGAGCAGAGATGGGTTAAAACAGATAATCTAATATTATGTTGATTTAATTCTAAAATTAGAATAGGTAAGGAGACATCTATTTAAAGTTATGGCATCAACTGTCATAGGCACCTTCTTCCTGATTGAGGTATACCAATTATTTTCCCCAAATTAGCCTGAAGAGAGAAACTACCCTGAAGAGAGATCCAAAACATGATGAAGCAGTATATAGTTCTATACTGTACAATAACAAGGCGTGAAAAAGTCTGAAACAGAAAACTTCAGAACCTGAAATCAGGCTACATCCTAGCACCCTTGCTACTGAACTGTAAACATTCTCCCTTTTCCACTTACCCAGAACTGTGATGGTAAATGAACAACTGTCTGTCAGCCCTGCCATGTCCATGGCAACATAAGTGATTACTGTATCTCCAATTGAAAAATTGCTTCCCGAGGGAGCTCCATTAGTTTGTGTCAAAGTGTAATTGCCAGAATTTTCCACAACCGTTGGTTCTGTCCATGAAACATCAGCAACTGCAACACCAGCGCTAGTGTTCACAGTGATATTACTGGAACAACCAGATAAGACTGGGTTTTCTCCATCTGAAATTATGGATTATATTGCAAGTTAGATATGAATTCTTCTGTCTTTTTTCTCTGTGTCGATAAATAGTTATATTTCTCATTATTTGTTTTCAGCAGGAACTACTACTGCTAAGAATTCAGATTTCAAGACATGACAAACATAAGAATATGTGACCAGGCACCACAAAACCACCAAAAAGTCGGCAGATATGAATTTTTAGTTAAGGTCCGATTCTGAAAGAGCAGATTCTCAGCTTTAAAATGACATATAACTCATTAGCATACAAAGAAAAGAATGCACAGTCCCTCATGTTACTTTTGAGAAATAAGGGTTTAAAGTTTGTAGTCTATTGAAGCACTCTGATTTGCAAGGTGTTGTGCTAAGATGACAAAAGGAGGATCATAACTCAATGAAAATTTCTATGAAGGGATTATCAGATTGTCCTAAAACGTGGCATACCAATTAGTCATATCCTGTTTATCATAACGCACAAGTATCAATGCAAGAACTTACCTGGTTTAAAATTTATGGAAGATCAAAATGAGACAAGTATTCAGGGTCGTAAAAAAGAAAAGTAATACAATATCCAGAGAAGACACACATAATTCTAATAAAAAACTGTCAAATATACCACTTTTATGGGGGGGTTGCAAGAAAGTTGCGATTGATTGCAAGTTGCAACTGATCGGTACTGACCAATCAAAATCATTGTTGCAAGCGCATCTTCTTGAATGGGCAGACCCTGAACCATTCAGAATGGTTGTTCTAATTTGCTTTACAATTTGCAATTGATTGCAACTTTCTTGCAACACCCCATTAGATTGTTTGGTGCCTCCAAATTTTTAGATTACTTAGAAAAAAGTATACTCTTTCAGGAAATACCCAAAACTAAAATTTGACCCTGCCAACCAAAAACTCATTTATGGAGCTCTAACTGAAAATCAAACAGTGCGACTTTTTGGTGATTTTGTGGTGCCTGGTCACATATTGTCTGTTCTCACACATAACATCCCCATTTTAAAAACAAGAATTAATGATATCTTGCATTTCACATTCACCCTCTATATATATATACGCACATGTTGCTGCTTACAAGCATTACATTACAAACAGGGACATTGCACAAAGCAAAGACTACAGACTGGAAAATCAATTATTCTGATTAGGTTAAAAACAAGAGCCCCAGGGGGCACGACGCTCACGTGAGGTGGATCAATTCACATCTGGTGCAGGGGCCCCTATAAAGCCACCCAGAAAAATTTCATGAACAACTTTCATTCTTCATCTATAGAGGTATCTCTATACACAATACCAAGTCTGAGCTTCCTACCAAGTTTGGTTGAATTCCAATCATGTGTTTTGGAGAAGAAGATCAGAATGTACATTTTGCCTGGCAGCACCCCACCCCCCCCTCCAGTATGTTAACCCCACAGGGCCCCTATAGGGCCACTCAGAGAAATTTCATGAACAAGATTCATTCTTCATCTATAGAGGTATCTCCATACACAATACCAAGTCTGAGCTATGCCTGGTTCTGGAGAAGAAGATGTTTGAAATTTACATACTGTAGCTCTTACAACTGGGGGCCCTCCCCCTGGGCCCCCCCCCCCTGGCCCCCCCCCCCCTGGCCCCCCCCCCCCCCTGGGCCCCCCTGGGGGCCACATGTACCATTTTAGCAACTTTGGGTCCCCTACCCCTAAGGATGATTCCTACCAAGTTTGGTTGAATTCCGATCATGTGTTTTGGAGAAGAAGATCAGAATGTACATTTTGCCTGGCAGCGCACTGCTTCTGTGATCAACAATGTCCTCTCAAGTCATTACACAGGGATAGTTAAGAGTGGACTTGTTTAATCTCACCGACGACAGTGATGAAAAGGCTACAGGTTGCCATATTGCCATAAGGGTCGTGTGATGTGTAAATGACCTCAGAGATTCCGATGGAGAAGTTGGCAGGGTTGGATGTATCTGCCGACACGTTGAATGACTGAGAGTTATCTGTAGCCGTTGCTTCGGTCCAGTTCACAGTGGCTACTGGAAGGCCAATCTCTGTGTTCTTGGTGATGTTTGCTGGGCAGTTCAAGACAGGTGCCTCATCATCTATGCAAGATAGAGAGTTTGAGTATATGAAAATCAATAAATCAACTGGGAGAAATATTGTATTAAATGATCACTCCTTATATTTATTGCTAACACTAAAAATCTGTATTTGTTAATGCCCATAGTGACATTAAAAATGCATAAACCTAGGCATAGGCCGAACGGAGGGGAAAGGGTTGCAAAAAAAATATTCCTTCCCCCTTGAGAGACACAAACATAATAGACATTTCAAGAAAAGCATTTAAAGGGCTAAAAAAATGATAAATTCCAAGAGGGGGGGGGGGGGGTGAATCCCCCCATATCCCGATTGTCTATACACATATGTTTTGACTCACCAGTGATAGTGACAGTGAAGGTGCAGTTATTCTCATTTCCTGACGCATCACTGGCATTGTAGAGAATGTCTGTTACACCAATGTTGAAGACATCCCCAGGTCTGCCATACCCTCCGGTCATCACTGAACCAGAATTGTCAGAAATGGTTGGCTCAGTCCAGAAGGCTGTCCCAGTGGCTAAGCCAGCTGAGGTCGTGTTGCTCACGTCTGAGGGACAGCTAACAATGCTGGGGTCCTCTTGGTCTGTCATTTAGAGGAGAGACAGTTTGGAATGACGAGCTGAATACATTGAACTGGAATAGGGTATTTATTTTGGTAAAAGTAACAATAACTTCAAAAATCGGTGAACTCATTCATCCCTTTCATCCATTTAATCAAAATATGAACATAGTAGTAAATAACAAGAAAAGGACAGCTCTATTAATTCTCTATTTCTCTAGTAAAATACTCAGAATAAATCATAAATTGGACCACATAGGAACCATACATACATTTCCATTATTTTTCATTGCTTGGGAGATTTTCAACAAGATTTATTCATTCGCTGTTATTTCTATAATTCCAAAGTCTTCATTCTTGATATACAATTATTCTCATTTACTAGGTGTTTGCATGTTTTTTTAAATTGGAGAATAAATAAAGATTGAATTGAAAACAATCAAAGGGCAGTAGCAAATTTTGCACAAACAATACAGTGGATTGTGATTATTTTAAAGATACTGATATGAAATGTATTCATCAATGAGAGTACACCATTTTACATACAGTTTGCGTTGACTTACCATACACAGTTACGCTGAAGACACAAGTGGCAAAGTTTCCTGAGGTGTCACTGCCATTATATGACACTTCTGTGACTCCAATATTGAATGTATCCAAAGGAGAATGTGTTGATGTAGCATTGATGATATCCACATTGTCTGTGAAGACTGGTTCTGTCCAGTTCACAGTTGCATATGACAGCCCAGCGTCTGTAGTAGCGTTGATGTCCGAGGGGCAACCTGTGATAGTAGGTGCCTGGTCATCTGTCAATGCAAAGATGATTATCAAATATTAAACATGCTACAAAAAAAACCAGATGACACCACAAGTCAAAGAGAAAATGCAGAAAGTCGGCAGGTCCACAAAAAGTGGCTCCTTTCATCTAAGTCGTATGCATGATCTACATATAAAATGAGGAAGATCAGTTCGGAAAACCCTAGCCGCTCTAAATCTGCATCAAATTGGACGTTTTTAGAGTCTAACTAAAGGGAAAGACCCAAACTTTTATGTTCTGCTTTCATTTTAATGACAAAATGTGTAATAAAGGTAGGTGAAATTTTGGAGTTAAAAAATGATATGAAGATTTCAAGCTTGTTAGAAAATCAAGAAATCTCGTCCTGTACCTTGCTGCTTCCAAGTGTGTTCTTGACCCGATTAAAAGGTGCCCCATAAAGATAAAGTTGAGTTCTGGTCATGAGATTGAATTGTGAAAGACACTGTTTCAAAGCGATGTACGGTTTTGGAATCACCAAAATGATAAGAAATCGACTCAATCCTGCTGAGAGTCACATGCACTGCACACAGAAATGTGTATATGGGACTACACACAAATGTTTGGCCTGAAAATTTCAGCCGTTTCTTGTCATATCTTTAATGTGAGAGCACTTGAAGAGCAATCCTTTTCAGGGGACACATCTACTATGAAAATCTTCCAAACTAACATAAAAAGAATGAGAAAGATCACAAATTATTTTTAAATTTCCCAGAACTCAAGATTCCCTTTAAGAATGGTATTTTGAGAAAATACAGACTTTCAGCATTACTGTGATATACATATTATTTGGGCTCGAAATAAAGAGATTTCCACACTGATCAAGAGAAATGGGGGGAGGAAAATAATGTGTTCTGAAGCAACTTTTTCTCCCTAAACTTCACTTATTATTCTAAAGTCAATTATGAAAAAGAATGAACAAATGTAAAAAAGTGAAATTTGCTCTTTTCAGTGGTGTAGTAATCAATGACTTCACTTGGTGATAAAGTGGTTAATTTCTTCCTGAGAGAAAATCTCACAATTCACAAGATTTTACAGGATGGAAGATTTGGCCACGATAGTATCTGGATGTATCCTGGGCAGCATTTCATCAAAACGTCATAAGTATAAGTGCGTCAACATCCCATTGAAACCCGTGTATTAAATTAACATACATTTCAATAGGATGTCATACTTATGACGGTTTGATGAAACGATGCCCTGTTGGTTTGGTCTTTGGCATACAGACCTGCCGACTGACTAAATGAATATGCGTAATTCAAGAAAAGATGCATGAAAACAATTCTGCAAATCGTCTATAGAGTTCCTGAGATTTTTCCTATTTCACGTCATAACAAAAATATCAAATAAGGCATGTGAACAGGCAGGGACAAGAAGCTACTAATCAGCTTTATTTGACATAAGATATGTAAAATCCTAGATATTACACTATGACAAATCTCCAAAGAACAGAGGAAAAATGATATTGATAGGGATTAACATGCCAAAGCTAAACTTCCACATTTTCGTGTACAGATCTGTACATTTCATGTGATATTAATTATTGCAATTACTAATAGGTACCACAAAGTTCACTGAATATCCTCAATGTAACTGTTTAGGCAAAAACAGCATTTACAAACTGATTAAAATTCTCAAATGATAGATGATTTATCTAAAGTGAATCTAGAACATTTACCATAAATTGTTATTTGGAATGAACAATTCCCTATATTGCCAGAGAGATCAGTGGCATTATAGACGACTGTTGTTACGCCCACAAAGAACTCGTCCAAGGAAAAGAAGTTTTGAGTGACGGTAAGGTTCCCGGTTGGATCTACATTGTCTGTTACCGTTGGATCGGACCACCTGACACGACGGAAAATCCTGGCCCGAAGTCGCTTGGTCTCATCTGAAGGGCAGCCACTGAAAGATGGAGCCTCATTATCTAAAGTAGGTATGAAAAGAATATGTCAAGTATTCAGTCTTCAGGGTCCTGTCTATAAAGAATTGGAATTGATTCAAATCAATCACAATTAAGTCCTGCAATTAATCGCAAATTAATATCCTATATCTCTTAAAGTACACAGTTGCAATTGATTTTAAGTAGCGATCGGATTGAATCAATTGCATCTCTTTATATGAAGGGCCAAGGAGTGATATTTTATTCACTTGTTCAGCTAAACTATATGTGAAGCGGAAGTGACAATGCAGGCAAAGGGCAAACGAGCCCATAAATGAAGAATACAAGTAGGTAGCCATGTACAAAATGAAAGGAAGATGATCTAAATGAACAAAAAGAACGCTGTACGTAACGTGAGCGATGTTGCTGGGGGACATACACCATCGCGCCACAGCAAAAACTGTTCTCAATTTCACTGTCCATCAATTTATCGGTGCAGTGGTTTTTCGACCAGAGCAAAGATGTTGCTCCAAGGTTTACAAAATAATCGATATGACTCAAACTTAATCATTGGTCAATTCACATCATATTCATATCATTTAAACATTAAAACACACATTTTATATATTTTTTAAAAATTGATCAATTAGTTTTGTAATTGATGAAAGTAAAAAACTATTCAAATTTACCTCCTAAATCAGAATGAGGACTCCATGCATGCTTGGAGGTGAAAAACGCATGTGTACGCTTACGTTATTCACTTATTCGTTGAATTTATTTCTTTCATAAATAATTCCAGTGTGTACAATATCCAGTGTAAAAAATATAAATCTAATAAACCTTTATTTTCAATTTCTATATTTAAGAGTGTTATATGAAAAGAAACTGATTCTTGAAAGATGACTGTGAATCACTGCAGCGACAAATTGGCACAGTGTGCAGACTGTGTATACTCCACATATTCTTGTGTATCAGTAATTACAGTAATTCAGAGCACAACAACTGAAATTGTGCATTGCAGCTGAAATTCCAGAGCACCTCTTTTAAACCAGAGTTATGAATCATTAATGACAGTGCACAGCAAAAGTTTATCAGAAATAACTATGGTATTGTTTTGTTTTCAATTAATTTCTGATACACACAAAGATTTTGTGGCCTTGGTTTCTTAAAAAGTGAAAGTCTATGTTGAAGGCATGTAATGTGTAGGCGTGTGGAGTGAAAAGTTTGTTGTCCAGAAATAAGTCACTCTCCTAGCCGAGCAGATGACAATGTTTTTAATATTAAGATGGACTCTTGCACGCTGGTTGCAGGCTACTCAGTTGGCCATTGTGGTGATCTGGGTGTCAAATTAAAGCTAATGGTGCCCCAAATCACGTAATGCAGTTGAATCTCAATACTTTTGGTTTCCTTTAATAACAGTACTGAGGTTCTGGATTCATATGGCACCCAAGACATCTACAGTTTCTCTTAGCACTTTGCAGATATATTTTTACCTCGGTCGTCGGATTTAGGTTTAAACACATACAATGTATGCACGTTTGACTTTTGCAACCTACTTGTAAAATCAGCACTGATTTTCTTATTTACTATATAAATCTATATACCTACCTATTATGCCTGTAGTCTTGACTACGGGACCCCTTCGAGAATTTATCACACATGAGTCACAATATTGTGCGCACCCCCCGTAATCCTATTGTCCCCTTCGCCACTCACGCGCATCAATACGCTACGGCCATCTTCCTCTTTTGCGAGCAACCCCAAGAAGAAACATGTTGCTTGCAAGGTGCGGGGAAGGAGGGAGGGTCATAGGTAGGTATATAGATTTATATAGTAAATAAGAAAATCAGTGCTGATTTTACAAATTTACTGCAATAAATCATACATACCTACCTATTATGCCAGACCAGCGCCAACTCAAAGACCGGGAGGCATGTTTCGAGCAGAAGGGAATAGGATTACACCAAAGACTACAAAGAAGACACAGCGGCCTTCAAGGTGGCTGACGCAAACAAAGCTTCACCTGCGGGAACATCCCTAAGGTAGCAAGAAATGAAGGAATTGGGCGAACGCCAATAAGCAGCCTTCAAAATATCAACAAGCGCCACACCTTGAAACAGAGCCCAAGAAGTGCTGACACTACGAGTATCATGAGCACGAGGCTTACTGTCGGATAAAAGAGCCTCTGTGCCAGCGGCCCTAATAGCTTCAACGATCCATCTAGAGATGGAATCAAGAGAGGCAGGAGAAAAAGGCTCTCTAGTGATCAGGAACAACTGATCATCCTTACGATAAGACTTAGTCTTATCAATATACCATTTGAGAGCCCTTACAGGACACCAAACTTTGTCCTCACGCACCGAAGAAAGGTTAGAAAGCGGACAAAGAAAAATCTCAACAGGACCAGAGGCAGCTGTCTGATTCTTGGCAACAAAAGAAGCCCTAGGAATCAATCTAACGCCTTTTCTCTCCCAGCGAACATGACCAGGAGTAAGACAGAGAGCATGAAGAGTACTGCGCCTCTGCCCAGAGGCAATAGCTACCAAAAAGAGCGTCTTAACCGTAAGATGATGAAGCAAAGCTTAACCTAACGGTTCGAAAGGAGGTTTCGCCAAGGCCTCCAGGACCTTAGGCAGACTCCAAGACGGCACTAACTTAGAAAAAGAAGGTCGTTTCAGAAAGAACGAACGAATCAAACCACTTAGTAGCGGGGAATTGGAAATCCCCAAACCATCTGAGAAACCCGAATGAATGGCCCCGATCGCCGAACGGTAGCCTCGGATAGTAGAGATAGATCTCCCTTTGTCAAATAACGAGATTAAGAAATCCGCAATTGAACCAATAGGAGCCTTAGAAGGGGTTTGATTTCTCTCTTTGCACCAAAGGAAAAAGACCGAGAGACGGGAATTGTAAATTTCCCTAGTAGAAACCCTACGACTGGACATTAAAAAGTCCGCGGCTCTATCAGAGACGCGACTGTCTTGCAGATTCCCTGATAGGGGCCAAGCAGTCAAATGAAGAGACTCCGGACTGTGGTGAAGAATCCCCGATAGGGGCTGTAACACCAGATCCGCTCTTAACGGGAGAACGAACGGTTGAGCCCTTAGGAGGCTCATAAGTTCTGGAAACCAATTCCTCCTGGGCCAAAAGGGAGCTATTACGAGCACCCGCGCCCGATCTTCCCTGATTTTCCGCAAGACACGCGGAATCAGTTGGAAGGGAGGAAAGGCGAATCCCTGAAGGTTCTCCCAGCTGAGGGAGAAAGCATCGAGAGCCCATGCTCCCTGATCGCGAACACGGGAGCAATACTTCGGCAGCTGGTGATTTAGCACCGACGCAAATAGATCCACTTCCAGTGGACCTAGGCGACTGCGAATGCGGCAAAATACCTCCGGATGGAGCGTCCATTCCGATGGAAGATACCTGCCCCGAGACAGAAAATCCGCAATGAGGTTTTCCCGACCGGGGATGAAAGAGGCCACGGGTGTGATTGCCATGCGACGACACCACCTCCACAGCTGAGCTGCTAGGGCATTCAGGGCAACCGAACAAGTGCCTCCCTGCCGATTGATATATGCCGCCACAGTAACATTGTCCGTGAGAATCAGAACCGAACGACTGAGAAGTCGACTTCTGAAATGGAGCAAGGTCAACAGAACTGCCATAAACTCCAGGACATTGATATGAGGAAGAGTCCCAAGATGAGACCAATCCCCCGCAACCGTGCTGCCGTTGCAGTGTCCTCCCCACCCCAACCGAGAGGCGTCCGTCGAAACCGATATCGATGGGAAAGGGGCAGAGAAGGACCTGCCTCGCGCGAGAAACACCTCGCTCGTCCAACAAGAGAGAAGAGACTTGATCCTTACTGGTACTGGAATCCAGACCAAAAGAGAGTCTTTTCCCGGCTTGAAGAACCTGAGGAGATGTCTCTGAAAGGGTCTCATGAGGAGCCGGTAGTCCTCTAAAACATCGACTAGACTGGCTAGATAACCTAGAAACTGAAGCCACTGTCTGGCCGAGACTCTTCTGGCCAGCAAGAGCTTGCGAGCCGCAGAGACAATGGTGAGAATCCTGTCTCGACTGGGCCGAGCCAACTGATTCCTTATGTCTAACACCGCCCCCAGAAAAACTGGGCTGCGAGTGGGAACTAACTCTGACTTTTCCCAATTTATTAGGAAACCTAAGTCTTGAGTAAGAGAGACGAGCAAACGAGTCTCGTCCAACAAACGATCGCGCGACTCCGCAAGGAGAAGCCAATCGTCCAGGTAACAAAACAACCGCAGGCCGCGACGCCTCAGAGAGGCCGCTAGCACCGCTACAACTTGAGTAAAAACCCGAGGGGCCGAGGGGAAGGAGAACCCCAGAAGATCGCGAGATGCGCGATGAATGGGAATGTGAAAGTACGCGTCCTTGAGATCTATCGAGACCGCGTAGTCTTCCCTTTTGATCAACGGAAGAATGGAGGCAAGAGTCTCCATCCGAAAATGAACCGGAGGAATGAATTTGTTTATTCTTTTCAGGTTCAGTATCAAACGAAGTTTTCCCGAGCGCTTGGGAATAACGAAAATTGGAGAAAGGGAAAGAGACGGCCTGTCTCTTACCCTTTCTATAGCCCTCTTTTCCAAAAGAGACTCGATCTCCTTTGAAGCATGAGATCGAGACAGGGCAGACATGGGAGGTGACCGAATTCTTATAGCCCCTCCGGGGAGCGAAGCGCAAAGATCTATGAAGAATCCGTCTCGCACGACGGAGAGAACAAACACGTCCCCGGAGATGGCCTCCCAAGCGGGGAGAAACGCATGAAGTCGGCCACCTACCACATTCGGTCGAACAAGCGCTCGGGGAAAAATATCAAAACCCAGGCTTGGCCTTCTGCGAAGCCATCGCCTTACCACGAGAACCTCTCGAAATGCCCCTGCCACGACTCCCTCTCCCACGAGAAGGAGCTGGCTGCGGCTCAGGAGGCGGGACCCTAGACACGCGACTGCGTTGACCCGAAACGGGACCAGCAGGTCTACGCTGAACAGGGGCCCGCGTTGGCTTAGAGCTAGTGTGAAACTGCTTAGTCATATCCGAGATCTGCTTTCGCGCATCGATCTCTCTCTGAAAAACCGTAGCGAATTTACCACCAAAAATATTAAACCAAATCTTATCCTCCGCCTTGAACGCAGCGGAGGTAAGCGGATTAGTCGCCCGCAAGCGACGACCAACCTCTAAAATCTCAGGAGACAGAGTCTTAGCCTTGAAAAAGCTGTCTTGGTCCTGAGAACAAAAGGCGAAAGCCTTACCCTTGACCGCATTAGGGCGCTTAACCAACAGCGCGGCCTCAATGCGGTCATACTCCAGCTTGAAATCCTCCTCAAGAGCAATACCCTCAGAGGAAACCTGCTGCTTAAATTTCCAACGCGAAGTCGAACCCTGCGCGCGGGTTGACTGAAATTCAGGGAGATATTTGGACAACAAAGCAATCGCTTCCACCCCGCAGAGAGCGAGCGATTGAGACTCCGCCTGCCCAAGCGATTCGGGAACCGAAGCTTGAGAGGCCACATCCAAATCTGGTTCCACCCGAGTGGAATGAGACAAAGGAACGCTAACAAAGGCCTCCGCAGGCAGAGCCCCGCATGGTTCAACAAAAGTCTCCTCGCCCGGCGGAGCCCCAAGGGCCGCGGGAATAGGAGGCACATGCGAATCCGACTCAGACAAAGAGGAATCAATCACAAAAGGCTGATTAGACTCAAAGCGAGATCCCTGAATAGGGACAGAAGTCAGGGTTGAAGTAGCCGGTACAAAGGACCAACCCTGATTCTGAGCAAAAGCCCGCATCATACTGAACATGTCAGCTTGAGAGGAGCTAGCTGGGTTAGCCAGGCCAGACGGGCAAGAGGCCGGCAAAGCCTTGCCACTTTTTGCCTTCTTCTTGGCCTTTTTCTTGGCTGGCTCGACAAAAGTCGTAGCCGAAACCCTTTTCTTAGAACGCTTAATCGGATTCGTTCGGATCCCCGAAGCCTCTTCGGAAACACGAACCGATCCCTCCGCGGAGGGACGTTCACTTCCCATAAAGGGATTGGAGCGCTCATGGCGTAAGCCTAGAGAATCGCCCAAATCACCCATATTGGCTAAGCAAGAAGATGCAGTAGCCATGGGTTGGGAGCTAAAAGCTCCCAGTGCGGGGGCAGACCGAGATGACTCGGTATGTGCCCGATGACTACTAAAGGCGTGTGAACCCGCTATTGAACCGCTCGAAAGCAGCAATAGGGGAGCACTAGTAGTCACGCACTCAGGTGAAAACACCTGTTGCTCCGAAGAGCGTCCATAATTGTTAGCTCGAGCATTCCCATTAGCTGGCAATGTAGACAGCCCAGGAAGTACTCGTTCCCCCATATGGCGTTTGCCGGGGGCTAGGGTTTGAGAACCCAGACCAACATGGACTAAGCCCGTGGGTTGCCCTGCAGTAGTGGGGCGCGTCTCCCCTAACGGATCAGAGCGAGTGAACGCTACCGTACGGGAAACAACCGCCCCCCCTCTGGTCTCAGCGACCGGGGGATTGGATTCGAGATATCCAAACCACTAGAATCTGACGCCACCCACCCCGAAACCACAGGCTTCGGAGTTGACAATCCCGATTCAGTTAACGCCACCCGTCCCGAAGCCGCAAGCTCCGAGACTGGCAAACTCTGCAAGGAAACACCACTAGGCAACTTACCCTTAGCCCTCCTCCCTCCCCCTTGTACCGCAAGGGGGAGTTCTGGAAGGCCGAGTCGTCTTGCTAGACGACTCTTCGGAAGAAGCAGGTCTCCTTGACCTAGCTGCTTCTTCTTCCGAATCCATACCACTGCAATAAAACAGACAATAAAGTATACTTTTCAAAATAAGAAATACTTCAACTGAATGCAGTAAAATAAGGGTAAATTTTATTTGGGAGATACGCACTAAAGAAATTTTCACAGCCTAAAAACCGTAAGAACAAACACCGAACCCAAAGGCTCGGTGACAAACGGAAACACCCGCAAACACAGAAATATCTACGTGGGGCTGACCGTGAAAGAGAAAAATAAGTGCCAAGAAAGGGAATCAAAAAATCCCTTGCAATCGGCAAGAGTGACTACTAAAACACAAAGTACTATAATCTAAACGAATATAGGTACCTAAAAGTGCTTTAACTATGCGAAAAAGCGCACCTAAAAGATACTATACGACCTGATTTCAGGAGCGCTGTGACTATACGTCCTATCTCGTCGGGGGCGAGCAAGAAAGAGGAAGATGGCCGTAGCGTATTGACGCGCGTGAGTGGCGAAGGGGACAATAGGATTACGGGGGGTGCGCACAATATTGTGACTCATGTGTGATAAATTCTCGAAGGGGTCCCGTAGTCAAGACTACAGGCATAATAGGTAGGTATATATGATTTATTGCAGTAAATTGGGTAACCATTTAACACATGGGTAGAGAGGAGCAATATACATAAAACACCTTGCTAAACGACAAAAGTGACATGTACTTACCAGTCACAACAACATAGAAGGTACAGGTATCCATATTTCCTGAACCATCTGCTGATGTGTATGTCACCGAGGTGTTTCCAAAAGAAAAGTAATCTCCAGGATTGTCAGTTGATGTCAGTGTCTGGTTACCAGAGTTATCTGTTGCTGCAGGTGGTGTCCAGGTTACTACAGCTGTAGCATTACCACGGTCTGTGTTGACACTCTGATCACTTGGGCATCCACTGATGACTGGATTCTCATTGTCTGTGAGAAGTAATGGAGAACTTTACACATCCAGCAACTGTTACTCCATTCACTCTTAAACATATTCCAAAACTCTTTTAAACCTACCAAAAATGGGTGAAAGGGGACAAATTATAATAAAATGTGTTTCTCAGTATGTTTGTGAATAATAAAATATTTTATCAGCAATTTATCCTATTAGTTATCTACCAATTGTTTTGATTGAAAAAAATTCAATACTGTAAAAAGTAAACTAATGTTAAGTAGGAATGATGGATGCTGTGAGCTACTTTAGGATCCAGAAGGACTTCCCCAGTCATAAATGATAATTACCGTCAATATAATATTAAATATAGAGATCCAGGTTAATACAAATAAATTTATTCTTTTGGCATCTGGGTCACTAATGTTCATTAGGAATGATGAATACAGTGTGGAATTATATAAATCCGAGGGAATTTTTCCTAAATGCCAAATAACCATTAATATGACTTTCTATTAAACATAGATACCACGGTTAACAGTTGAGACTCTGTACAAAATGAAGTCTGAAAAACCTTAAAATAGAGGTGTTAGATCCTGAAGACTGCCATCCCCAAGATATGGAGATGTGATATCAGGAAATATGATTTTCTTTCTGATCCAAAATACAGAAATATAAAATTATGATAGTACATGTATGTAGCAATATAGAAAAAGGATTTTCCTTCCGATACCAGATACAGATAAAAATAAAAGATGTCACAGTTCACGCACTTTCTTCCTTATCCAAGATAAAATATATGGATATCTTGCTGCGCGAAATAATGACTAATTATGTGGTTTCAAAAAGTGGGACCAAGAAATACATTTTTTTTATTGGGGGGGGGGGGGGGGGGGGGGGGGGGGGAAAGAGAATGTCAGATGGGGTTGCGGGCCAAAAAGGTTCAAGAATCGCTGCTATAGAAGAAACAAACTACACTTCTCAACCACATGAGAAAAGACACAAAACATTTGCTTGGGGGCCACCACTATTTGTTTCTCAAAATTTAGAGCTGGCCAGTGCTGGGAATCAAACCAAGCCGGGTCCCTGAAACTTCCGGCTTGGGCTTCTGGTCGGAAGGTGAATTTTAGAAGACAGGAAAGAGAATACCCAGATGAAATTTTGTTTAGGTGCTGTCGTAACGAGTATTTAAAAAGGCATGTCTTTTACTGCCCACATCTATTTCGTCAAATTAATTCTTTGGCTTCCCGGTGTCTGTATCTGTTTTCAGACGACCTTTCTTATTCAAGCATCCATAGTCTTAAACATTTTCGGGGTCTGGAATACACTTTAAAGTTATGATTTCGATATATTTCTCATCCTTTTCGGACCTTTCTGCTGAGCTGCAACATAATGCCGAATATCTAAACCATGAAAAACAGAGAAATGCCGATTGAAGGTGTAATGCACTGACATAGAAGGAGCATGAGACACTGTTCCCTGACGGATCAGTTGCTGTATACATGACAAATGAACAACAAGTTTCCTGGGGGAGAACCCGCAGTCAAGTTTGCAGTGATCCGCCTAGAGTTATCCGTAGCCGTTGGAACAAAATAAGAGACCAAGGCCAGCCCGGAGCTGGTGTTTGCAACGATGTCAGATGTCAAAAAATTTCGCATGTAGACTAAAGCATTGCGCATACACTACTTTGTTGAACACTACTTACCATACACAGTTACGTTGAAGACGCAAGTGGCAAAGTTTCCTGCAGTGTCACTGCCAATATATGACACCTCTGTGACTCCAATATTGAATGAATCCAAAGGAGAATGTGTTGACGTAGCATTGATGATATCCACATTGTCGGTGAAGACTGGTTCTGTCCAGTTCACAGTTGCATACGACAGCCCAGCATTTGTAGTAGCGTTGATGTCCGAGGGACAACCTGAGACAGTAGGTGCCTGGTTATCTGTTTATGTGAAGTAAGTCCAAGTAAAGTTATGTACCACTTCAATAATGTAAACTACTTTGTATCAAGTCATATGATAACCAAAAGCTTAGGAAACAACTTGGAATACCATTTGAGTTTCACCACAATCACATGTAGTGTTTGATGATAGAGTCTGGTTTTTGTATTAAAAGATAGAATTAAGTTCATACTTTACTGAAAAAACTTACCATACACACTTATGCTGAAGATGCAAGTGGCATAATTCCCTGCACTGTCACTGCCATTATATGACACCTCTGTGACTCCAGGGCTGAATTGATCCAAAGGAGAATGTGTTGATGTAGCATTGATGATATCCACATTGTCTGTGAAGACTGGTTCTGTCCAATTCACAGTTGCATACGACAGCCCAGAGTCTGTAGTAGCGTTGATGTCCGAGGGACAACCTGTAACTGATGGCATCTCATTATCTGTCCAGTAAACAAGTGAATAAGTACATGTACATTATGCCATGCGTAGTATATTTCCCCCAAGAAGTGGAAATTGGTCATGAAATAAAGAAAAAGCAGCACTTTTTTGTGGAATGAATTATTACATTCTGTACACAAGTTTTAAAGCCCCCACCTAGAAGAATTGGTTGATAAATAATAGCAAAGTACTATTTTGTGATTTGAAATGAATTTGCACAAAACAGCATCATAAAGTAGCTTTAATAGCGAAACGTAATGGCACGAAAACAATTATGTATAGAATATTTGAAGCCCCATCTCGCCCTATGAGATAAAACAAACAATGAAAAAAAGCGTAGAAATTAGGGCGAAACATTTTTGGGTTTTGAATAAATTGGAATAAATGAGCACAATCAATTCATTTAATACAGAATTCAACGTAGAAGTTTTGAAGCCCACACCTAGCCCTACCTAAAAAGACTGAAAAAGAAACAAATTGAACAATTTTACACGTGCAGACACACATGCCCATGTACATGTACGAAGCCTGTTTTTATAGTCCCTGTCTTAATAGGTGAAAACTAATCAAGAGACTCATTAGAATTATGCCGTTTAAAAAACAGATCTCCAAGACTTCACTTCCTATATACTTACCAGTCACACCAACATAGAAGGTACAGGTTTCTGTATTTCCTGATGGATCTGTTGATGTGTATGTCACTGTGTTGTTTCCAATAGAAAAGTAATCTCCAGGATTATGAGTGGATGTCAATGTCTGGTTACCAGAGTTATCTGTTGCTGTAGGTGGTGTCCAGTTTACTATAGCTGTAATATTACCACTGTCTGTGCCGACATTCTTATCAGCGGGGCATCCACTGATGACTGGGTTTTCATTGTCTATAAGGATGATCATAAAAATGATATTAAAACTTCAAACTGCAATTCTAAAGACATGAAATGTGCCCTCCAAAAAGATTTATCTGCCTTCAAGTGTGACTGGGCTCTGAATATCTCAAATGCAAATTTGAAGTTCTGCACAGAATAGCAGACCTTTTCAACATAATTAAATATTTCATATGCATTATATTTAGTTCTCTACCAATTGTGTCCAAATCAATACTGTAAAAAGTAAACTAATGTTAAGTACATGTAGGAATGATGGATACTATAAGAAACTTTAGGATCCATAGGGAATTCCCCAGGCATAAATGATAAATGTCATCAATATGATATTAAATATAGAGATCCAGGTTGCATTGAAAGTCCCAATTTTATAATGATTAATGCTGACATTTATGAGTTTAATGCATGAATGTAAACATCATTATTAAGACTGCATTGTTAGTGTTTTTCTGTGCGCTAAACCTAAATGAAATAAGTGAGAACAAATTGAGGAAAATATGAAGCAAAGTATTGTTTATAAAGGAGAGATTATCTGACTCTTTTTCACCTCTCCTATGCTGGCTTCTTAGCTGTCTAGAATATTTGGATATCTTTGCTGTACGAAATAATAATTATCCAGGGGTTCATAACCTGGGAATCCGTTGGGGTTTTCTGGGGTGGACGAGTGGTTCATAAATGAAAAGGAAATACATTTAGGGGGTAACAGAGGATGTCAGATGGGGTTGTGGGGCCAAAAAGGTTCAAGAATCACAGTGACTGCTATAGAAGAAAAAAACGACACGGCTGTTTAGAATGTTTAGATATTTTTCTCTTCTCAACCACATCAGCACAGACATAACTTTTGCTTGTGGGCCACCATTATTTGTTTCTCCAAACCTATAGCTGGCATATCTGAACAAAATTAACAATCAAGACATCTACTTTGACCAATACACCATTTACCAATACTATGGAGCACAGCAGCAGAGCTGCGACACAATGCTAAGTGTGTAAATATTCTAAACCTTGAAATGCAGACTTACCAGTAACATTGACATAGAAGGAGCATGAGACACTGTTCCCAGAGGGATCAGTCGCTGTATACATGACAAATGTGTCACCAATAGAAAAGTTTCCTGGGAGAGAACCCGCAGTCAAGTTTGCAGTGACTGGCCCAGAGTTATCTGTGGCCGTTGGAACAGAATAAGAGACCATGGCCACCGGGAGCCCAGCGTTGGTGTTTGTAACAATGTCAGATGTCGCACAGCCCGTAAGGACTGGATCTTCATTATCTGTTCAAAAAAAATATTACAGATTTTCTCCATAAATAATTCTTCTACAGATTAGAGACAAACAGTTTAATGATAGAACATGTAACACAACGAAGCAGTTTATCAAAATTATTTCAGACAGTCTTACAAATCAAATTCAGACAAGCAAAAGATACGACTGCGTCTTCAATATGCCTCCGCTTGTATTCAGATAATTCCTGATCACCTACAAGTATAATATAGTTGATGCGCATTCATCAAATGGTTATTGCGAAATTGTGATTTAAAACACTAAAATCCTATATTACTAATTGACCTCTGACTATAAAGCAATATAATCAGTTGTTCTTGAGATATCGTGGAAATGTAGCCAAAAACTGTATTAATATCATGTAAATTGGCCGCTGAGACCTGCAACCTGTGACCTTTGACCTACTTACCCCAAAATCTAATCAGTTCATCTTTCTATGGGGATACATACTGGTACCAAGTTTGAAGTTCTCACCTCAGATAGTTCTTGAGATATCGCGGTAACGGTGCTAAAAACCAGTAATTCCATGTAATTCCATGTAATTTCATGTAAATTGACCTCTGTGACCTCCTTATCCCAAAATCTAATCAGTTCATCTTCGTATGGGGATACATACTAGTACCAAGTTTGAAGTTCTTACCTCAAACAGTTCTTCAAAAATCGCGGTAACGGTGCTAAAAACCAGTAATTCCATGTAATTTCATGTAAATTGACCTCTGTGACCTCTGACCTTTGACCTACTTACCCCAAAATCTAATCAGTTCATCTTCGTATGGGGATACATACTAGTACCAAGTTTGAGGTTCCTACCTCAAATGATTCTTCAGATATCGCGGTAACGAGAAGTGGGACGGACGCACGGACGCACGGACAACCCGAAAACATAATGCCTCCGGCACCCACCTTCAGTGGGCGGAGGCATAAAAATACTAGTACAGTCAAACCTGTACAGAAAGACTGCTCAAGGGAAACAAGAAAAGCAGTATGAGCAGGTGGTCTTTCTATACATGGTGGCGGCCAAGCTTGATGATAGAAGACGTAAAGCAACAAAATACATGTGGTTTATAAAAAAATATTTCAGACAGTCTTACAAATCAAATTCAGAAAATACTAGTACCGTAATGGCACCAGTCGTGGCGCGCCCTTGTGATACAGCTTCATTGCTGCCGATCGCCCTACGTCAACTGCCCTATTCTCACCAGAGCGAAATGAACAGATGCGATTGACTAGCAGATATTTTACCAATATAAATAAGGAACAACTATGCGGCGTTTAGCTCACTGCCGATCGCGCAAAAAATGATGGCAGGAAAAGTTTGTTTCCAAAGAAATTTTCCACGGGGCTTTTTTATGTTCTAATTTTTTGGTAAAACAAGAACTTCCTCTTTAGCAGACTGAAACAAAATAAATAATATGTACCATATTTTATGTTTTCGATGTAACAGAGCTTAAGTTCCATAGATGTTGGCCAGTCAAGTTTTTTGCATGAAAAATACTTTGGAAATAGATTATCTTTCTTCAAAGTTAGATGTCTTACCGAGAATGCCTATGCTCCAGTCTTGACGCGCCATTCCTACAACACACAAATCATGACGTAGCATCCCGACAAGCGCATTATACTAGTGCGCATGCACAATCCCCCAAAGACAACGTGATAGCTAGATAGCTTCCTGCGTATGGTTTAAGTAGCGCGCCGTGTACTGAGTGAATATTTTTACAACAGAGTGTTTTATCTTAGATTAATCCTTCCATCGCAATATCATTTGCGAAGGGTGCGCCACCACTGGTGCAAAGTGCGGCGACACTGGAGCAGCAGAAGCCCCGCAGAAGCGCCACAGTAGCGTTCGCGCCGTAGAAGCAAGATGCAATATTTCAGGTGGATTTCATTCACAAGCATTTTCGGCATCGAATGGTGGGTGATTCCTCAACAACCGTGGTATTTTCTGAAAATTATGAATCTAAAACTGTCAAACCCCTCCACGACGGTATAACTGCAGATTTAAAACTCACCACTAATTGTAACAGTAAAGATACACATGTCACTGTTCCCAGAATCATCTACAGCTGTGTATGTGACCATTGTCTCTCCGATGTAATACATGGCCCCTGGAGCATGGGTGCCTGTTATGTTGACCTGCCCAGAGTTGTCAGAGGCCATTGGTTCAACCCAGTTTACCGTGTCAAAGTCACTACCAGGCAGTGCAACCGAAGCAAGTGCAGAAAAGCATCCAGATATCACAGGGTTTTCATTATCTGTTTAACAAAGAGGCAAGATTAAATAGTAACAATTAGATACTGTGTCGTCCAACTTCACAGTCTACTAGATAACATAGATACATAGATAGATGTATACTGCTGCAGCAGCGATTCTTCACTTTCTTTACCCCATGACCCCATGACTGAAAAAGATTTTAGAAAGTATGACAACACATAACAAATAATTTCACGTGTAATTCAGATAAATGTCAACTTTATTCCGTTGGATATCTAATGTTGAATTCACATTTCAATATTATCATAATCATGTCTGCAACATCATTATTGTAAATTCAATGGCAATTCAGCCTCCTAGTGTTGACAATAGGCTGCAAAACTTTGAATAAATACATCTTGAATCTTGAATCTATTCCTTTCGGTGAAATATCAGCGATACTTTTCATGGTAGAGAAACTGAATTGTAGGTTTAGTTTTTTCAGGGTTACACCCTATAAAATTGCTCTCATACTTGTTTGTTACCATGTTCTACTCGACAAAACAGAGCTACAGCTACTGCTCTTCTGTACTTACCAGTCACAGCCACGAGGAAGGTACAGATTTCTGTATTTCCTGCATCATCTGTTAATGTGTAGGTCACTGTAGTGTTTCCAATAGGAAAGTAATCCCCAGGATTGTGAGAGGATGTCAGATTCTGGTTACCAGAGTTATCTGTTGCAGTAGGTGGTGTCCAGGTTACTACAGCTGTAGCATTACCACTGTCCGTGTTGACACTCTGATCACTTGGGCATCCGCTGATCACTGGATTCTCAGCATCTATCAAAAGGCAAAAACTAATGATGTTCATGTATCTTGAAATTTATTGACAATATAAAATCAATCATTTTACACAACCGATGAACTTTCATGCATGTATGTCCTGAAAATTCAAGAAACATGTCTACCTGAGCAGAGATGGCCGGGTTAAAACAGATACTAGTAATCTAATATTATGTTGATTTAATTCTAAAATTAGAATAGGTAAGGAGACATCTATTTAAAGCTATCTGACATCAACTGTCATAGGCACCTTCTTCCAGATTGAGGAATACCAATTATTTTCCCCAAATTAGCCTGAAGAGAGAAATTACCCTGAAGAAAGATCCAAAACATGTTGAAGCTTTATATAGTTGTATACTGTACAATAACAAGCATGAAAACGCCTGAAACAGAAAGCGTCCGAGCCTGAAATCAGGCTACATCCTAGCACCCTTGCTACTGAACTGTAAAAATTCTCCCTTTTCCACTTACCCAGAACTGTGATGGTAAATGAACAACTGTCCGTCAGCCCTGCAATGTCCATGGCAACATAAGTGATTACTGTATCTCCAAGCGAAAAATTGCTTCCCGAGGGAGCTCCATTACTTTGTGTCAAAGTGTAATTGCCAGAATTTTCCACAACCGTTGGTTCCGTCCATGAAACATCAGCAACTGCAACACCAGCGCTAGTGTTCACAGTGATGTTACTGGAACAACCAGATAAGACTGGGTTTTCTCCATCTGAAATTATGGATTATATTTGCAAGTTAGATATGAATTCTTTGTCTTTTTCTCTGTGTCGATAAATCGTTATATTTCTCATTAATTTTTTTGCAGCAGTAACTACTACTGCTAAGAATTCAGATTTCAAGACAAGACAAACATAAGAATATTGTCTGTTCTCACACATAACATCCCCATTTTAAAAACAAGAATTAATGATATCTTGCATTTCACATTCACCCTCTATATATATATGCACATGTTGCTGCTTACAAGCATTACATTACAAACAGGGACATTGCACAAAGCAAAGACTACAGACTGGAAAATCAATTATTCTGATTAGGTTAAAAAAAAAGGATGCAATTGTGTCCAGGTTCACAGAATTCATTTTCTGCTACCAGAGAGCATGTAAACATCATCATACTCTATCCATACCACATGCAAGGCTAAGAATTTCAGTGCAACAGTGTAAACCCTCACTGCTTCTGTGATCACTTGTCCTCTCAAGTCATTACACAGGGATAGTTATGAGTGGACTTGTTTAATCTCACCTACGACAGTGATGAAAAGGCTACAGGTTGCCATATTGCCGTAAGGGTCGTGTGATGTGTAAATGACCTCAGAGATTCCGATGGAGAAGTTGGCAGGGTTGGATGTATCTGCCGACACGTTGAATGACTGAGAGTTATCTGTAGCCGTTGCTTCGGTCCAGTTCACAGTGGCTACTGGAAGGCCAATCTCTGTGTTCTTGGTGATATTTGCTGGGCAGTTCAAGACAGGTGCCTCATCATCTATGCAAGACAGAGAGTTTGAGTATATGAAAATCAATAAGCATCTAATAAATCAACTGGGAGAAATATTGTATTAAATGATCACTCCTTATATTTATTGCTAACACTAAAAATCTGTATTTGTTAATGCCCCTAGTGACATTAAAAATGCACAGGCCGAACGGAGGGGAAAGGGTTGCAAAAAAAATATTCCTTCCCACTTGAGAGACACAAACATAATAAACATTTCAAGAAAGGCATTTAAAGGGCTAAAAAATGTTAAATTCTAGGAGGATCCCCCATATCCTGATTGTCTACACACATGTTTTGACTCACCAGTGATAGTGACAGTGAAGGTGCAGTTATTCTCATTTCCTGATGCATCACTGGCATTGTAGAGAATGTCTGTTACACCAATGTTGAAGACATCCCCAGGTCTGCCATACCCTCCGGTCATCACTGAACCAGAATTGTCAGAAATGGTTGGCTCAGTCCAGAAAGCTGTCCCAGTGGCTAATCCAGCTGAGGTCGTGTTGCTCACGTCTGAGGGACAGCTAACAATGCTGGGGTCCTCTTGGTCTGTCATTTGGAGGATAGACAGTTTGGAATGACGAGCTGAATACATTGAACTGGAATAGGGTTTTTATCTTGGTAAAAGTAACAATAACTTCAAAAATCAGTGAACTCATTCATCCCTTTCATCCATTTAATCAAAATATGAACATAGTAGTAAATAACAAGAAAAGGACAGCTCTATTAATTCTCTCATATTTCTCTAGTAAAATACTGAGTATAAATCATAAATTGGACCACATAGGAATCGTACATACGTTTCCATTATTTTTCATTGCTTGGGAGATTTTCAACAAGATTTATTCATTCGCTGTTATTTCTATAATTCCAAAGTCTTCATTCTTGATATACAATTATTCTCATTTACTAGATGTTTGCATGTTTTTTAAATTGGAGAATAAATAAAGATTGAATTGAAAACAATCAAAGGGCAGTAGCAAATTTTGCACAAACAATACAGTGGATTGTGATTATTTTAAAGATACTGATATGAAATGTATTCATCAATGAGAGTACACCATTTTACATACAGTTTGCGTTGACTTACCATACACAGTTACGCTGAAGACACAAGTGGCAAAGTTTCCTGAGGTGTCACTGCCATTATATGACACCTCTGTGACTGTAATATTAAATGTATCCAAAGGAGAATGTGTTGATGTAGCATTGATGATATCCACATTGTCTGTGAAGACTGGTTCTGTCCAGTTCACAGTTGCATATGACAGCCCAGTGTCTGTAGTAGCGTTGATATCCGAGGGGCAACCTGTGATAGTAGGTGCCTGGTCATCTGTCAATGCAAAGATGATTATCAATATTAAACATGCTATACAAAGGTCAGATGACACCACAAGTCAAAGAGAAAATGCAGAAAGTCGGCAGGTCCACAAAAAGTGGCTCCTTTCATCTAAGTCGTATGCATGACCTATATATAAAATGAGGAAGATCAGTTCGGAAAACCCTAGCCGCTCTAAATCTGCATCAAATTGGACGTTTTTAGAGTCTAACTAAAAGGAAATAACCAAACTCTTATGTTGTTTTCATTTTAATGACAAAATGTTTAAGGTAGGTGAAATTTTGGAGTTAAAAAATGATATGAAGATTTCAAGCTTGGCAGAAAATCAAGAAATCTCTTCCTGTAACTTGCTGCTTCCAAGTGTGTCCTTGACCCGATTAAAAGGTGCCCCATAAAGATAAAG
Organism: Heliocidaris erythrogramma; assembly: GCA_025617745.1. Lineage (NCBI taxonomy): Eukaryota > Metazoa > Echinodermata > Echinoidea > Camarodonta > Echinometridae > Heliocidaris > Heliocidaris erythrogramma. Next base: position 32,147,465 of record CM046856.1, read on the forward strand.
TTGAGTTCTGGTCATGAGATTGAATTGTGAAAGACACTGTTTCAAAGCGATGTACGGTTTTGGAATCACCAAAATGATAAGAAATCGACTCAATCCTGCTGAGAGTCACATGCACTGCACACAGAAATGTGTATATGGGACTACACAGAAATGTGTATATGGGACTACACAGAAATGTGTATATGGGACTACACAGAAATGTGTATATGGGACTACACACAAATGTGTATATGGGACTACACACAAATGTGTATATGGGACTACACACAAATGTTTGCCTGAACATTTCAGCCGTTTCTTGTCATATCTTTAATGTGAGAGCACTTGAAGAGCACTCCTTTTCATGGCACACATCTACTATGAAAATCTTCCAAACTCACATAAAAAGAATGAGAAAGATCACAAATTATTTTTAAATTTCCCAGAACTCAAGATTCCCTTTAAGAATGGTATTTTGAGAAAATACAGACTTTCAGCATTACTGTGATATACATATTATTTGGGCTCGAAATAAAGAGATTTCCACACTGATCAAGAGAAATGGGGGGAGGAAAAAAATGTGTTCTGAAGCAACTTTTTCTCCCTAAATTTCACTTATTATTCTAAAGTCAATTATGAAAAAGAATGAACAAATGTAAAAAAGTGAAATTTGCTCTTTTCAGTGGTGTAGTAATCAATGACTTCACTTGGTGATAAAGTGGTTAATTTCTTCCTGAGAGAAAATCTCACAATTCACAAGATTTTACAGGATGGAAGATTTGGCCACGATAGTATCTGGATGTATCCTGGGCGCGTCTTTTTTTTTTGTAACCAAGCCTAGGCAGATTTCGCATTTTTTCATGAATATTCATGACGCAGGGTCGGGAAACGGTTCCGATTGGTCTTCATGACAGCACTGTCGCCGGTAGGGGAAAAAAGTCCCTGGCCTGCACGCACGTACACATATTATGATCGTATGTGTTCAACGTGTAAGCGCCTAGCCTACGTTTTTGCACTGAATCTATTATCGATCTAAGTTAGATCTATAAGAGTTAGAATTGCCTCCACGTATCCCTCAAAATGCTGGCCTAATGATAGACGTGTGGTAGACCCAACTTCAAAATGGAATCGGAATGTGATGGTGTGATATCATCAAATTTGCAGCTATGTTTAGCCAACACTCCAACTACTCTAGATCTACTCTAACTAGACCAATTTGTTACAATTTTCAATTTCAGTTAAGTTTAGATTAAGTGAATGTTATTTTAAGGTCAATGAGCATGATGAGTTAGACCTAGATCTAATCAGTAAATGATTGATGATGGGGGTAGATCTACATCTAGATGATTTTAGATATACCTACAATAACTAGTTACGCACTTTGTTTTAATCAGCTGAAAGGTCACCAAAATAATTTGTTTTCTTGGTACTAACGTTAGTAGTATTGGAACGTTAGTAGTAGTCTGCTTCTTTCAGTCCTGAAGAGTCCTGCAGTTCTTCTAACTCGGGGCAATGTGCGTTACAGGAGCAGGTTGCAAGTGCTAATTACAGTGTGCATGCAAGGAAATTTAATTTCTAACGTGAACAGTAAGACTCTAACGTTGTTAGACCTAGCCTAGAGTATGTGTCTTGATTCTGCATATTGTTGTAAAGTTCATTTGTGGAGAACATTACGATGGGCAATTGTCAATATACGCATAGCCTAGCTGGGCCTAGACCTATTTTCAGAGTAATGCCAGTGGTAGTGTCAATTTTGGTCGGAAAAGGAGGGTGTCCTCAAAAGAGCTAATTACTAAATTAGATCTACGCAAATTCAATAAATTAATGCAAAACTTGATTTTGAAATTGACTGCTCAATCCAATTTTTTACGTGTCACATTGCATAGGTGGGAACCGGGTGAATATGTTGAGAATTAAACAATACATACATGAACGTAGGCTAGGCGCCTACACGTTGAACACACACGATCGAAATATAGCGCTGCACGTTATATGAGTACGTACGTGCAGGCCAGGGACTTTTTTCCCCACCGACCGTGCTTTCATGAAGACCAATCGGAACCATTTCCCGACCCTGCGTCATGAATATTCATGAAAAAATGCGAAATCTGCCTAGGCTTGGTTACAAAAAAAAAAGACGCGGGGCAGCATTTCATCAAAACGTCATAAGTATAAGTGCGTCAACATCCCATTGAAACCCGCGTATTAAATTAACACACATATTCAATAGGACCTGCCGACTGACTAAATGAATATGCGTAATTCAAGAAAAGATGAAAACAATTCTGCAAATCGTCTATAGAGTTCCTGAGATTTTTCCTATTTCATGTCATAACAAAAATATCAAATAAGGCATGTGAACAGGCAGGGACAAGAAGCTACTAATCAGCTTTATTTGACATAAGATATGTAAAATCCTAGATATTGCACTATGACAAATCTCCAAAGAACAGATCAAAAATGATATTGATAGGGATTAACATGCCAAAGCTAAACTTCAACATTTTCGTGTATAGATCTGTACATTTCATGTGATATTAATTATTGCAATTACTAATAGGTACCACAAAGTTCATTGAATATCCTCAATGTAACTGTTTAGGCAAAAACAGCATTTACAAACTGATTAAAATTCTCAAATGATAGATGATTTATCTAAAGTGAATCTAGAACATTTACCATAAATTGTTATTTGGAATGAACAATTCCCTATATTGCCAGAGATATCAGTGGCATTATAGACGACTGTTGTTACGCCCACAAAGAACTCGTCCAAGGAAAAGAAGTTTTGAGTGACGGTAAGGTTCCCGGTTGGATCTACATTGTCTGTTACCGTTGGATCGGACCACCTGACACGACGGAAAATCCTGTCACCCCGAAGTCGCTTGGTCTCATCTGAAGGGCAGCCACTGAAAGATGGAGCCTCATTATCTAAAGTAGGTATGAAAAGAATATGTCAAGTATTCAGTCTTCAGGGTCCTGTCTATAAAGAATTGGAATTGATTTGAATCAATCACAAGTCCTCCAATCAATCGCAAATTTATATCCTATCTCTTAAAGTACACAGTTGCAATTGATTTTAAGTAGCGATCGGTTTGAATCAATTGCATCTCTTTATATGACGGGCCAAGGAGTGATATTTTATTCACTTGTTCAGCTAAACTATATGTGAAGCGGAAGTGACAATGCAGGCAAAGGGCAAACGAGCCCATAAATGAAGAATACAAGTAGGTAGCCATGTACAAAATGAAAGGAAGATGATCTAAATGAACAAAAAGAACGCTGTACGTAACGTGAGGGATGTTGCTGGGGGAAATACACCATCGCGCCAGAGCAAAAACTGTTCTCGATTTCACTGTCCATCAATTTATCGGTGCAGCGGTTTTTCGACCAGAGCAAAGATGTCGCTCCAAGGTTTACAAAATAATCGATATGACTCAAGCTTAATCATTGGTCAATTCACATCATATTCATATCATTTAAACATTAAAACACACGTTTTATATATTTTTTAAAAATTGATCAATTAGTTTTGTAATTGATGAAAGTAAAAAACTATTCAAATTTACCTCCTAAATCAGAATGAGGACTCCATGCATGCTTGGAGGTGAAAAACGCATGTGTACGCTTACGTTATTCACTTATTCGTTGAATTTATTTCTTTCATAAATAATTCCAGTGTGTACAATATCCAGTGTAAAAAATATAAATCTAATAAACCTTTATTTTCAATTTCTATATTTAAGAGTGTTATATGAAAAGAAACTGATTCTTGAAAGATGGCTGTGAATCACTGCAGCGACAAATTGGCACAGTGTGCAGACTGTGTATAGGCCTACTCCACATATTCTTGTGTATCAGTAATTACAGTAATTCAGAGCACAACAACTGAAATTGTGCATTGCAGCTGAAGTTCCAGAGCACCTCTTTTAAACCAGAGTTATGAATCATTAATGACAGTGCACAGCAAAAGTTTATCAGAAATAACTATTGTTTTGTTTTCAATTAATTTCTGATACACACAAAGATTTTGTGGCCTTGGTTTCTTAAAAAGTGAAAGTCTATGTTGAAGGCATGTAATGTGCAGGTGTGTGGAGTGAAAAGTTTGTTGTCCAGAAATAAGTCACTCTCCTAGCCGAGCAGATGACAATGTTTTTAATATTAAGATGGACTCTTTGCACGCTGGTTGCAGGCTACTCAGTTGGCCATTGTGGTGATCTGGGTGTCAAATTAAAGCTAATGGTGCCCCAAATCACGTAATGCAGTTGAATCTCAATACTTTTGGTTTCCTTTAATAACAGTACTGAGGTTCTGGATTCATATGGCACCCAAGACATCCACAATTTCTGTCAGCGCTTTGCAGATATATTATTACCTCGGTCATCGGATTCAGGTTTAAGCCTATACAATGTATGCAGCTTTGACTTTTGCAACCTACTGGCTAACCATTTAACACATGGGTTGAGAGAAGCAATATACATGTAGATAAAACTCCTTGCTAAATGACAAAAGTGACATGTACATACCAGTCACAACAACATAGAAGGTACAGGTATCCATATTTCCTGAATTATCTGCTGATGTGTATGTCACTGAGGTGTTTCCAAAAGAAAAGTAATCTCCAGGATTGTCAGTTGATGTCAGTGTCTGGTTACCAGAGTTATCTGTTGCAGTAGGTGGTGTCCAGGTTACTACAGCTGTAGCATTACCACGGTCTGTGTTGACACTCTGATCACTTGGGCATCCACTGATGACTGGATTCTCATTATCTGTGAGAAGTAATGGAGAACTTTACACATCCGGCAAATGTCACTCCTATCACTCTTAAACATATTCAAAAACTCTTTTAAACCTACCAAAAATGGGTGAAAGGGGACAAATTATAAAATGTGTTTCTCAGTATGTTTGTATTCTGTATAGAAATAGCATTGTTTCACTGATAGTATGTAGCAATACAGAAAAAACATTTTCCTTCCGATATCAGATACAGATAAAAATAAAAGATGTCACAGTTCAAGCACTTTATTCCTGATCCAAGATATATGGATATCTTGCTGTGCGAAATAATGACTAATTATGTGGTTTCAAAAAGTGGGAATCCTTTGGGGTTTTCTCGGGTGGACCAGTGGTTCATAAATGATAAAGTCCAAATGTATTACAGGAGGGAAGCAGCGCTGACCAAGAAATACATTTTTGGGGAAACAGATTGTCAGATGGGGTTGCGGGCCAAAAAGGTTCAAGAATCGCTGCTATAGAAGAAACAAACTACACTTCTCAACCACATGAGAAAAGACACAAAACATTTGCTTGGGGGCCACCACTGTTTGTTTCTCAAAATTTAGAGCTGGTCAGTGCTGGAATTCAAACCGAGCCGGGTCCCTGAAACTTCCGGCTTGGGCTTCTGACCCAGTTCCATGCCGGGTAACGGTCGGAAGGTGAATTTTAGAAGACAGGAAAGAGAATACCCAGATGAAATTTTGTTGAGGTGCTGTCGTAACGAGTAGTAAAAAAAGGCACGTCTTTTACTGCCCACATCTATTTCGTCAAAATAATTCTTTGGCTTCCCAGTGCCTGTATCTGTTTTCAGACCTTTCTTATTCAAGCATCCAAAGTCTTAAACATTTTCGGGGTCTGGAATACACTTTAAAGTTATGATTTCTATATATTTCTCATCTTTTCGGACCTTTCTGCTGAGCTGCGACATAATGCTGAATATCTAAACCATGAAAAACAGAAATTCCGATTGACGGCGTAATGCAGTTCGCACTTCCAGTCACACTGACATAGAAGGTGCTGGGGACACTGTTCCCTGACGGATCAGTTGCTGTATACATGACAAATGAGCAACACATAAAAGTTTCCTGGGGGAGAACCCGCAGTCAAGTTTGCAATGATCAGCCCAGAGTTATCCGTAGCCATTGGAACAGAATAAGAGCCCAAGGCAATCCCGGAGCTGGTGTTTGCAACGATGTCAGATGTCAAAAAATTTCGCATGTAGACTAAAGCATTGCGCATACACTACTTTGTTGAACACTACTTACCATACACAGTTACGTTGAAGATGCAAGTGGCAAAGTTTCCTGCAGTGTCACTGCCAATATATGACACCTCTGTGACTCCAATATTGAATGAATCCAAAGGAGAATGTGTTGATGTAGCATTGATGATATCCACATTGTCTGTGAAGACTGGTTCTGTCCAGTTCACAGTTGCAAACGACAGCCCAGCATTTGTAGTAGCGTTGATGTCCGAGGGACAACCTGAGACAGTAGGTGCCTGGTTATCTGTTTATGTGAAGTAAGTCCAAGTAAAGTTATGTACCACTTCAATAATGTAAACTACTTTGTATCAAGTCATATGAAGCTTAGGAAACAACTTTGAATACCATTTGAGTTTCACCACAATCACAGGTAGTGTTTTATGTTAGAGTCTGGTTTTTGTATTAAAGTAGGTATTCAAAGAAAATCACAAATATGGCAATTAATGTATCACTAGAAACTGGGAAGCTTACAGATGGCAATCGTATAAGTTTTATGTCAACTGCGTATCTGATGATTATAAAAACACAAATAAAAGCTCTTCTCAGCATCTGGAATATCCGAGGATTCGCCAGAAATATAGCAATGTTTTAATGTCGTCACACTCGGGATCGATCCTGCTTAAGCAGACGACGTCCTATAATGAATGAACGTAATTGCAATGCAATTATTTATCAAATTATAAAGAGTTTGGTGTATTTAAACATGACCTTATTTCACACCATTATAAAGGGAAAGTGAAACTGATTCTGATAGCTAAAACCGTTTGATTGTAAATACACAGGAGAAGGGTCAATGATCAATGATATAAACCCCACTTTCAAATTGAAAAGCCCTCCGAATAATAGCAGGATGGTATTCGTTCCCTCTTGAAACGCCGAACATGCCCCGGTGCAAGCAGCTGAAAATACAATGGCGTCTTATTTTGTTTACAAGTGACTGATTCCTTTATTTTTTTAACGCTGCATTTTTCATCAAAATAATACCATACACAAAGTTAAGAGCGAGGCAACAGACTAACATTAAGACTGACGCTAGTGAAGGAAGAGAAATAAGTGAAGAGGAGATGACAAAATAGGCTCTGAAAAATGTGTAAGATGTTATGGGACATCGTCTGCTTACACAGGAGTGGTCCATGGTGCGTCGTCACATATCTCAGCAGCGTTCGAGGAGTTCTTCAGTTGCTATATCGGAGGCTGTATTTTACCATTTTATAATTGATAATAATCATTACTTCAAATGTTTCCAAGCGTTGAATTTGGATAACCTTGTTTAATTTATGCCATCTATGTAATAATAAGTATTAAGCCAATATTTAAAATCATTAAAGTTCTACTTTAAAAGATAGAATTAAGTTTATACTTTACTGAAAAAACTTACCATACACACTTATGCTGAAGATACAAGTGGCATAATTCCCTGCACTGTCACTGCCATTATATGACACCTCTGTGACTCCAGGGCTGAATTGATCCAAAGGAGAATGTGTTGACGTAGCATTGATGATATCCACATTGTCTGTGAAGACTGGTTCTGTCCAGTTCACAGTTGCATATGACAGCCCAGAGTCTGTAGTAGCGTTGATGTCCGAGGGACAACCTGTAACTGTTGGCATCTCATTATCTGTCAAGCAAATAAGTGAATAAGTACATTATGCCATGCGTAGTATACTTCACCCAAAAAGTGGAAATTGGTCATGAAATAAAGGAAAAGCAGCACTTTTTTGTTGAATGAATTATTAAATTCTGTACAAAAGTTTTAAAGCCCTCACCTAGAAGAGTTGGTTGATAAATAACTGCAAAGTACTATTTTGTGATTTTAAATGAATTTGAACAAATCAGCATCATAAAGTAGCTTTAATAGTGAAACGTAATGGCACGAAAAGACGGATCCGGAACGCAAAATGCATATTTTTGAAAATCATATATTTTTTTCAATTAAGGTAGAAACAATTCATGAAGCCATACACCCGGTAAAATACCTTCACTGACTTGATGAGACTGAATATTACCAAAATTGTCATTAAATATATGTCAAATTACAACTTTTAATTCACATCTATCACCAACAATTTCGCTGTTCACGTTCTGGACGCATCTTTTCGTACAACTCGGTTTCGCTATTAAAGCTACATACATGTAACATAATTATGTTACACAATTACAGAGATGTATTATGCAATTATGCATGGAATATTTGAAGCCCCCACCTCACCCTATGAGATTGAACAAACAATGAAAATAAGCGTAGAATTTAGGGTGAAACATTTTTGGGTTTTGAATAAATTTGAATAAATGAGCACAATCAATTCATTTAATACAGAATTCAACGTAGGTAGAAGTTTTGAAGCCCCCACCTAGCCCTATCAAATAATTGTAACAATAATTATAAAAAGACTGAAAAAGAAACTAATTGAACAAGTTTACATATGCCCATGTACATGTACGAAGCCTGTTTTTATAGTCCCTGTCTTATTAGGTGAAAACTAATCAAGACACTCATTAGAATTATGCCGTTTAAAAAACAGATCTCCAAGACTCCACTTCCAATACACTTACCAGTCACACCAACATAGAAGGTACAGGTTTCTGCATTTCCTGATGGATCTGTTGATGAGTATGTCACTGTGTTGTTTCCAATAGAAAAGTAATCTCCAGGATTATGAGTGAATGTCAATGTCTGGTTACCAGAGTTATCTGTTGCTGTAGGTGGTGTCCAGTTTACTATAGCTGTAATATTACCACTGTCTGTGCCAACATTCTGATCAACGGGGCATCCACTGATGACTGGGTTTTCATTGTCTATAAGGATGATCATAAAAATGATATTAAAACTTCGAACTGCAATTCTAAAGACATGAAATGTGCCCTCCAAAAAGATTTATCTGCCTTCAAGTGTGGCTGGGCTTTGAATATCTCAAATGCAAATTTGAAGTTCTGTATAGAATAGCAGACCTTTTCAACATAATTAAATATTTCATATGCATTATATTTAGTTCTCTATCAATTGTTTCCAAATCAATACTGTGAAAAGTAAACTAATGTTAAGTACATGTAGGAATGATGGATACTGTAAGAAACTTTAGGATCCATAGGGACCTCCCCAGTCATAAATGATAAATGTCATCAATATGATATTAAATATAGAGATCTGGGTTGCACTGAAAGTCCAAATTTTATTATGATTAATGCTAACATTTATGAGTTTAATACATGAATGTAAACATTATTAAGAATGCATTGTTAGTGTTTTTCTCTGCACTAAACCTAAATGAAATGAAATAAGTGAGAAAAAAATTAAAGGAAAATAAGAAGCAATGTATTGTCTATAAAGGAGAGATTATCTGACTCTTTTTTCACCTCCCCTATGCTGGCTTCATATAGCTGTCTAGAATATTTGGATATCTTGCTGTACAAAATAATTATCCAGTGGTTCATAACCTGGGAATATTTTGGGGTTTTTCTGGGGTGGAAGAGTGGTTCATAAATGAAACAAGTCCAAATGTATGACATGAAGGGACCAGCACTGATGAGGAAATACATTTAGGGGGTAACAGAGGATGTCAGATGGGGTTGTGGGGCCAAACAGGTTCAAGAATCACAGTGACTGCTATAGAAGAAACAAACAACACAGCTGTTTGGAATGTTTAGGTATCTTTCTCTTCTCAACCACATCAGCACAGACATATAACTTTTGCTTGTGGGCCACCATTATTTGTTTCTCCAAACCTATAGCTGGCAGATCTGAACAAAATTAACAATCAAGACAATCTACTTTGACCAATACACCATTTACCAATACTATGGAGCACAGCAGCAGAGCTGCGACATAATGCTAAGTGTGTAAATTTTCTAAACCTTAAAATGCAGATCAAACTTACCAGTCACATTGACATAGAAGGAGCATGAGACACTGTTCCCTGAGGGATCAGTCGCTGTATACATGACAAATGTGTCACCAATAGAAAAGTTTCCTGGGGGAGAGCCTGCAGTCAAGTTTGCAGTGATTGGCCCAGAGTTATCTGTGGCCGTTGGAAAAGAATAAGAGACCATGGCCACCGGTAGCCCAGCGCTGGTGTTTGTAACAATGTCAGATGTCGCACAGCCCGTAAGGACTGGATCTTCATTATCTGTTCCAAAAAAAATATTACAGAAATTATTCTCCATAAATAATAATTCTACAGATTAGAGACAAAAAGTTTAATGATAGAACATGTAAAACAACAAAGCAGTTTATCAAAATTATTTCAGACAGTCTTACAAATCAAATTTAGACAATACTAGTACAGTCAAACCTGTACAGAAAGACTGCTGAAGGGAAACAAGAAAAGCAGTCTTTACAGGTTGGCGGCCATTTTGAAATCCGAGCAATAATAATGAAAACATGGAGGGGATGGGGGTTTCTTATATATGCACATTTACATGTAAATCAGATATGCTGCAGCGATCACCTTTTTTTGGATTCTTGTTATTTTACATGTTTAAATTACGATTTATATAATAAGCATTATAATTTATCGTATTCCCAATTACTCTTGCTCTTTTAATATGGAAATTAAATTCATTACCCAACATGTTTCTTTTTTCACCTTTAAATGCTTGTGCATTGATATTTAATAAAGTAATGTCATAAAATCAGTAAATATGAGTGTTCTTAATTGAGTAGACTGAACTGGAGTCTTGAAATCGGGATCGGTGATGAAGTGGTTGATAAATCACAGCAGACGATATTAGCAATAATGATGAACTGCCTAGTAACTCCTTGGAACAGTGTACAAAAATAGTGTTGTTAGTTTGTGTTATATGGTAATCAGTCAATTTTGACTATTCAACAACCCCCCCCAAAAAAAATTCTCACAAAATTAATCATAGGGGGCTATTCTTTTTTTTTTTTAATGCGATCGCCAGGCATTTTATAGGGTACCGTCATCGATGGGTACCGATAACATCGCGATCGGAATGCTGAGCTCAGCCCATCTTGGCTCTCTACCATTGATCTCAATAAATTTTTTTATAAAAAAATGAAAATTATTCAAAAATAAAAATCGTCCGGAAAAATGTAAAAGAAATAAATATTTCAGTGTGAAAAATACTTTTTTTCAATTATTCTTTTAATAAGGCAAGGAAATATTTTTTCAAATTATTTCCCTTTTAGAAAAGATTTTTACGAACAAGCCTGTTCAATTGACATGCTCGTGTGTTGATTTATTGATCGCGATCGGCTTTTCCAGCTGATGTGTGTGGTGTCAGTATGGCGAAGCAATCAATTGCGTGTTCGAAATAAACTTGAAAGACGCATTGTTTGCTGGTCGCCTACACTCGGATTGTCTGTTTAATGTGCAACAAACATTCCCTTTTAGCAGTTTTTTATCCTAAATATCTTTGAATTCGAGTTCTATTTTTGTGTTGTTCGTGTATAGGGTCTAGCATAGACATGGTGAATGCACTAGAACTACGGCAAAGCGATCAATTGTGAGTTCCGAACAAAAGACACTTTTGTCTAACCGAGGATTATTGTGAAAAATGTCCCATTTAGGCAATTAAATGCCTGTTTGATGTGCTAAATGTCTTAGAATTTGAGTTCTATTATTGTCTTTTTCGTGTAGTCAGTAGTAAATGGTCGCTGGATGGCCAAATGCCGAGTTTGGCGGTCGCTGTGGTGGGATTTTTCTGTCCTTTGGGAAGGAAATTGGGTGGTCGCTCTTCGCGTTATGCGGGTGGTCATTGTACAGAGGTCGCTACAGCAGGTTTGACTGTATAACTGCACATCTAACACTCACCACTTATTGTAATGGTAAAGGTACACATGTCACTGTTCCCAGAATTATCTACAGCTGTGTATGTGACCATTGTCTCTCCGATGTAGTACATGGCCCCTGGAGCATGGGTGCCTGTTAGGTTGACCTGCCCAGAGTTGTCAGAGGCCATTGGTTCAACCCAGTTTACCGTGTCAAAGTCACTACCAGGCAGAGCAACCGAAGTGAGTGCAGAAAAGCATCCAGATATCACAGGGTTTTCATTATCTGTATAACATAAAGAGGCAAGATTAAAAAGTAACAACTAGATACTGTGACTATTATATTACATGGTTATACTGGAGATCAACGGTTCTTAACTTTTTTTACCCCATGATCCCATCTTAATCAGCATTCCTTGCCAGAACAAAAATGTTGTGCTTGCAGCTTGGCACTCTGGTCAGTTAGTAGTGAGTACTCCTAATTTTGGTCTGTTCATGTGGATTGAACATTTTAACACTTGTAGGTGAACACTACATGCAAAAAAATTACATTATGCAATAAATTTCCAAATTGTAGTAGCTGTACAAACAAGCTGCCTCCAAAGATTTTTAATAAGGCACCCTGTCATGAAGATGTAATACCCAAACAAACCTTCAGCTGACAAATCTCTATTTACTATCTGTATTAATTGAACCATTGTAACCAGATAGGAAACCTCAAAGGGCATCATGAAAGAAAAGCTGGAAAAGAAGGGAAAGGAGAAGAAAAACGGAAGAGAAGGCATACACATACCACAAGGGAAATAAGCAAGATACATGTTTGTTACCATGTTCTACTCAACAAAACACAGAGCAACAGCTACTGCTCCTCTGTACTTACCAGTCACAGCCACAAAGAAGGTACAGATTTCTGTATTTCCTGCATCATCAGTTGATGTGTATGTTACTGTGTTGTTTCCAATAGGAAAGTAATCCCCAGGATTGTGAGTGGATGTCAGATTCTGGTTACCAGAGTTATCTGTTGCTGTAGGTGGTGTCCAGGTTACTACAGCTGTAGCATTACCACTGCCTGTGTTGACACTCTGATCACTTGGGCATCCACTGATAACTGGATTCTCAGCATCTATAAAGGTAAACATTAGTGATGTTCAGGTTTCTTAAAATTTAATGAGTATCATATAATTTCAATCATTTTACACATCCTCCTTCATTAAAATTTGGATGAAAGTTGGAAGAAAGTGCCCTTCATATTCCCAAAGCATTTTCTGATTTATAAGATATATTCTGTAATGTGTCCTATAGTCACCATTGCAAAGCAATAAGTTTTGCTTACTACCAGTACTGGTTTTAAAACTTAAATTAGAAATAACAGTGATTTCCGTATCTTTGTCAAATTAACCCATCCATTGCCTATGGGAATGAGATGGCTCCTGAGGGGCATTTCATCAAGTGTCTTGTCAGTGATTTTTACCGACAATTTTGCTGTCAGCCAGTCAGATGCAAGGATTTCAGTAGCTTGTAACAGATACTGCAACTTGTCATTGATGACAAGTTTTATGAAACAGTGCCCTGTATTAAACCTATAGGAAACAAGAGAATTCATTAGTCAATGGGTCAAAATTATTTATTATAAAGAATCCGTCGTCCGGCAGGGCGCACAAAGGCATCTCCAGTGATGGCCTCCCAAGCTGGGAGGAAACGTTGAAGTCGACCACCTACCATGTCAGAGTGAACAAGCGCTCGGGATAGCCTGTCAAAAGCTAGGCTTAGCCTACGAGCCAGACTTTGACTTGCTCCTCCGAGAGCCACAACTCCCTCTGGAAGGAGCTCTGCCACGTCCACCTCCCCTACAAGGAGGGTTTGGAGGATTGACAGAAGGAAGAGGTACAGTCACCCGACAGTGTTGTCTCGAAGCGGGAACAAATAACCCTCTGTCGAGACTGGAGCCGGCTGGTGGGGAGCACAAACTGTTTGGCCATCTCTACAGCCTGTTTCCGTGCCTCAATTTCTCTCTGAAACACTGTGGCAAAATGCCCACCGAAGAGAGAGAGGGGCCCCGAGAAGGGACATCTTGGAGAAGTGACAGTAAGTCATGCTCCTTTACCCCAAGGGTGGTAAAGGCCAAAGCCCTGCAGTGGAACCTAACTGTAGCGGCCGCACTAGAGAGTTGTGACCACTGCAGACCTGCAAGAGTCAGCAGAAGATCATCAATAACAAGCTTATTACCCTCGGTGATACTCAGCTCGTCCGCCCTGGCTCTGAGGTTGGAAAGAGCCATGGAATGCAGCCAATTGAATGCCAGCTCTTATCTTGTTACTGATGCCACCCCACCGGCTATCATCAGTGATGGGAATACCCGCAGAAGGAGTCTGTTGCCTGAACAATCAGGAAGTTGGGCCCTGACTAGCGAGGGTCGACTGTTAAGTTTCAGGCAAATATTGAGACAAGGCAATAGCCTCCGCCCCGCAACGGGAAAGCAATTGAGGCTCTGCCTGTTCTGTCAGAGACAGAAGTCTAAGAGACCGATTCAGAATCTGACCACGCCTGAATCGAATGTGGAACCATGGGATCAGGCAGGTACCCCCATGGGTCACTGAAAGTCTCCTCACTCGGCGGAGCCCCAAGGGCCACGGGTGGGAGGGCCTCAACAGACCCCGGACCAACCAAAGGGGGATCGGGGCAAGCGGCCGGTCTAAGCCGGGCCGAAGAGTCCCGATCTCAGACCCCTGAAGAGGGGTAGAGGCAGGGGCTGTGGTCTCGGGTAAGAGAGAACACCCCTGCTGCTTAGCGAAAACTAGCATCATGCCGAGTAGCTCAGATTGAGAACGATCAGACGGGGAATGCTTTGCTTTTCTTAGGCCCCTTAAGCCGCACACCCACTACCCACACACACCGAGCGGCTAGAGGCTACAGTTGAGAGTTGAGGGTCGGGCGCCCGGGGCACCAAGTGCAAGAGTCGACTGGGACGACACGCCAGTGGTCGCATAAGCAAGTGTGGTTTGTGGAAGCATTACTGCACCACTTGCGGGCGGAGTTAGGTAGTTACCTAATACCGCGCACCTATCCGACAAGGTTCTTGAGTTATCGTGAGAACGAGAAAGCGCAACGGATGGTCTGACGGTCAACACAAAAACATAATGCCTTTGGCATCACCTTCGGTGGGCGGAGGCAAAATAAGGAGATATGGCCATATATATTTCCCCCTGCCAACTTTGGGAACCATAATGATTATTAAGAGATGTATTTGAGAAATGAAGGAGGGGGAGTGTTTATTAATCACTCTCCCTCCTTCATTTCTCAAATACATTTCTTATAGACTACAATCGTATGTACATGGAACTAGGCGAAAACAGAGTATAGAGTGTAATGTACAAGTTGCACATTAATATTTGAGTAGATTACTCATTTTTACAGGAATACTCATACTACCTGGATTAGGCTTGAAAATGCCGAAAAAAGTCAGCCAGGTAAGTGGAGCAACCAGATTGTTAGATCACCAGCAATCAATCCTCAATACGGTAACCCTTAAGCTACCTTAATGGAATTTTATATTATCTGTATACTTGAAGTAGGTGAATTACACTCTAAAAGGTGTGAATGAAGAATAAATAGAGACGGCTATAGGCTTCTTATGAGTAACTTCCTATACACTTACCAGTCACAACAACATAGAAGGTACATGTATCCATATTTCCTGAACCATCTGCTGATGTGTATGTCACTGTGGTGTTTCCAATAGAAAAATAATCTCCAGGATTGTCCATTGATGTCAGTGTGTGGGTACCAGAGTTATCTGTTGCTGTAGGTGGTGTCCAGGTTACTACAGCTGTAGCATTACCACGGTCTGTGTTGACACTCTGATCACTTGGGCATCCACTGATGACTGGATTCTCGTTGTCTGTAAGAATAATTAAAAAGAACAAGACAATTTTCAATTCTTCATTTGCCATATATTGCAGCCCAGGGTTTTGATGTACACATTGTCTAGACTATTTTATACATGTGCATTGTATGTGTGCCAAAAGTCGACTGTGGTAGTCCACTGTTTGTACCACTGGTCAACCAAAGCCAAGAAAGAGTTAGACGTGCTAAATATCTTTTTATGTCTTTAGTTCAATATATTGTGAGTCTAATGATCACTTACCAATGCTATAAAAAGTAACAATGAATTTAATGCATGTATGCAAACATAATTCTTAGGACTGCATTTGTTAAATGTTTTTATTCAATAAACCAAATTGAAATGAAATAAATTCGTCAATTGAGACGAATTAGGTGGTCTATTATTTGTCTAACATGATTATGATAATAGTGGTTATGACACTGGTCTAGTAACCCAGAGGTCGCGGGATCGAATCCCGCTCGGTCTGCCTGTGATTTTTTTCACAGCAGTCGAGCAACCTATCACACAGCAGTTGCGTGTGTTACCACCTTCTGGTGGCCGTTGGAGACAATTGAATAATTAACTTCATTATATGATTATGATAATGTTGACGAAAAATGACAAAATGATGACGTGAAAGATGACTCTCATAGGATGATGACATTGATAATATTCAAGATTGTGATGATTTCAAACTTGTCCAAATATCTTCAATTCCTCTATTACCTATTTAAGTGGAATAGCGCTCCTTCAGGTTCAATTTTCTGGCCATAGAGATAACACGTAAAGGAAAAACAGGATTCTCAAATCACATTTTGTACTTAAAACAATGGGCATGATCCCGACATCTGATAAAAAATTGGAGAACACATTTATAAAAGCTTATAGTCTCAGCCACTGGCCGATCTGGAGGGGGGGGGGCCCTTTTGGAAGAAAGTATGCATTTTTACCATAAAGGATCTGCCTTTTGTTGATTGTGCCCCCCCTTTCAGAAACTTTTTTTTTGCTTGTCAAAGAATTATGGGGGGGGGGGGGAACTGGACCCCCCCCCCCCCCCCCCACTGAGTGACTTTTCAAGAAGCTGGCAAGACCCCAAAAATATGGGTTTACTTTTCCAGAAGTTGACAAACCTGCATTTGTGTGCCCCTCCCCCCCCCCCTTACACTAAATCCTGGATCCGCCCCTAGTCTCAGCTACATGTACATGTATAACATACTAAAATCTGGAAGGAAATAGACCAAATAACAACTGAGATACTGCTCAGAGAACAATGTCATGAAGTTTCATGATTAGAAAAAAAAACATCTTCCATAGACATAAAACGCAAGTAGGGAAAATTCTGACACGTCGTCTTTAATTGAAAATTTCACTATGATGAAGTCATCAAAATGAACTAGATGAATTTTCGACCGCGCGCGGTCGGAATTTATGCCTCCGCCATCACCAGATTGGAAATGTATGGCATACATGTACACTCTAAAAAGGATTGGTCCAACAAAATTACAAATCTTTTCACTTAATGCACAGGAGACTGAAAATTTATTTCATTTCATAAATAAACTAGAAATATTTGATAACGAGGCTAAAAACCAGTAATTTCATGTAATTTTATGTAAATTGACCTCTGTGACCTCTGACCTTTGACCTACTTACCCCAAAATCTAATCAGTTCATCTTTCTATGGGGATACATACTGGTACCAAGTTTGAAGTTCTCACCTCAGACAGTTCTTGAGATATCGCGGTAACGGTACTAAAAACCAAGAATTTCATGTAATTTCATGTAATTTCATGTAAATTGACCTCTGTGACCTCTGACCTTTGACCTCCTTACCCCAAAATCTAATCAGTTCATCTTCATATAGGGAAACATACTAGTACCAAGTTTGAAGTTCTTACCTCAAACAGTTCTTGAGATATCGTGGTAACAGTGCTAAAAACCAAGAATTTTTATGTAATTTCATGTAAATTGACCTCTGTGACCTCTGACCTTTGACCTACTTACCCCAAAATCTAATCAGTTCATCTTTCTATGGGGATACATATTGGTACCAAGTTTGAAGTTCTCACCTCAGACAGTTCTTGAGATATCGCGATAACGGTACTAAAAACCAAGAATTTCATGTAATTTCATGTAAATTGACCTCTGTGACCTCTGACCTTTGACCTCCTTACCCCAAAATCTAATCAGTTCATCTTCATATAGGGAAACATACTAGTACCAAGTTTGAAGTTCTTACCTCAAACAGTTCTTGAGATATTGTGGTAACGGTGCTAAAAACCAAGAATTTTTATGTAATTTCATGTAAATTGACCTCTGTGACCTCTGACCTTTGACCTACTTACCCCAAAATCTAATCAGTTCATCTTCGTATGGGGATACATACTAGTACCAAGTTTGAGGTTCCTACCTCAAATGATTCTTCAGATATCGCGGTAACGAGAAGTGGGACGGACGGACGCACGGACACACGGACGGACGGACGGACGGACGGACAG
This sequence comes from Heliocidaris erythrogramma, assembly GCA_025617745.1. Taxonomy (NCBI): domain Eukaryota; kingdom Metazoa; phylum Echinodermata; class Echinoidea; order Camarodonta; family Echinometridae; genus Heliocidaris; species Heliocidaris erythrogramma. Next base: position 32,165,599 of record CM046856.1, read on the forward strand.
ACGGACGGACGCACGGACGGACGGACAACCCGAAAACATAATGCCTCCGGCACCCACCTTCGGTGGGCGGAGGCATAAAAATGGTGGTCACTAATCTTGTAGAGAATTGTCTCAGCTACATGTACAACAAAAATTTGGAAGGAAATTTTTTTAGTTCATATGCAAATATGATGACGTCAAAACATGCGATCGGCAAAAATTACGCATGAATTCAAGTCTACAACTTTCAGAATATGTAATAAAATTTGGGGGTATCCTGGCATTCTGAGGAGCTATGGCAGATTCCATTTAGGCATGTTTTTACCATTATATTGTATTATATATATTATTATATATTATATTATTATATTAGTGCACGAATCTGAAAGTTTGCGCGCGCGTTGGCTATTAGGGAATGTCAAGAATGACTATGGAAATTGTCAAGAGTAGTGTCAGGAAGACAAACCATGCGAAAAAAACGGCATTTAAAAGTTCTGTAAACGCTGCTCGCTGTGCGGGCAGGCGCGCACGCACAGAAAATTTGGAAATGCTTAAAATGTCCTGAACCGTACTCTAATTTGATTAAAAAGTGATTTGGAGCATGTTAAAATTTTGACGCGGCGTACGTCATGATGCGCACGCAAATTTTGTTGACATGTTATGTTGAACCAATATTTGTTTCTCCAAATTTAGAGCTGGCCAATGCTGGGAATCAAACCAAGCCGGTCCCAGAAACTTCCAGTTTGGGCTTCCGGCCCAGATCCATGCCGGTTCCGGTCGGAAGGTGAATTTTAGAAGACAGGAAAGAGAAAACCCGGATTTTGTGTGCTGTCGTAACGAGTAGTATAAAAAGGCATGTCTTAATACTGCTGACATCTATTTCGTCAAAATAATTCTTTGGCTTCCCGGTGTTTGTATCTGTTTTCAGACCTTTCTTATTCAAGCGTCTGTAGTCTTAAACATTTTCGGGGTCTGGAATATACTTTAAAGTTATGATTTCAATGTATTTCTCATCCTTTTCGTACTTTTCTGCTAAGCTGCGACATACATGTAATGCCGAATATCTAAACCATGAAAAACAAAGAAATGCATATCGACAGTGTAATGCAGTGCATATTTTTCAGTCACACTGACATAGAAGGAGCACAAGACAATGTTCCCTGACGGATCAGTTGCAGTATACATGACAAATGAGCCACAAATAGAAAAGTTTCCTGGGGGGAAAAACCGCAGTCAAGTTTGCAATGATTGGCCCAGAGTTATCCGTAGCTGTTGGAACAAAATAAGAGACCAAGGCCAGCCCGGAGCTGGTGTTTGTAACGTTGTCAGATGTCACACAATTTTGCGTATAAGCTAAAACATTGCGCATACACTACTTTGTTGAACACTGCTTACCATACACAGTTATGTTGAAGACGCAAGTGGCAATGTTTCCCGCACTGTCACTGCCAATGTATGACACCTCTGTGACTCCAGGGCTGAATTGATCCAAAGGAGAATGTGTTGATGTAGCATTGATCATATCCACATTGTCTGTGAAGACTGGTTCTGTCCAGTTCACAGTTGCATACGACAGCCCAGCGTTTGTAGTAGCTTTGAAGTCCGAGGGACAACCTGTGACAGTAGGTGCCTGGTTATCTGTTTATGTGAATTAAATCCAAGTAAAGTTATGTACCACTTCAATAATGTAAACAAGTGTGTATCAAATCATACAACAACCAAAAGCTTAGAAAACAATTTGGAATACCAACTTGAGTTTCACCACAATCACATGTCAACTAGGTCTTATTTTGAACAGTCGTGTTTGATGTTAGAGAGAATCCAATTTTTTTTCCCAAAGATTTTCTTTCATGCAGTCTCATTAAGATTTCAAATTATTAGTTTATCATTATTTGCTTTTCATTTTATACTTCCTGAATAGCACTTGGTCACTTTTGTATTGAAAATCTATTTTGACCGTTTGTTTGATCATGATTTTTTTTGTAATGTTCATATCCTGTATTGCATTGTCAATGTATATTTGTTAATTTGCAGGGCCTTCTTGTAAACCACCCTTGTGAAACCACCCTCGTAAAATAAGATTAAATAAATAAATTTAAAAAAATTAAGTTCAGACTTTGCTGAAAAAAACTTACCATACACAGTTACGTTGAAGACGCAAGTGGCATAATTCCCTGAACTGTCACTGCCATTATATGACACCTCTGTGACTCCAGGGCTGAATTGATCCAAAGGAGAATGTGTTGATGTAGCATTGATCATATCCACATTGTCTGTGAAGACTGGTTCTGTCCAGTTCACAGTTGCATATGACAGCCCAGCGTCTGTAGTAGCGTTGATGTCCGAGGGACAACCTGTGATAGTAGGTGCCTGGTCATCTGTCAATGCAAAGATATTTATCAAATTTTTAAAATGCTATAAAAAAGGTCAGACGAAACCAGAAGTCATAGAGACAATGCAGAGAGTTGGCAGGTCCACAAAAGTGGCTCCTTTCATCCAACTCGTATGCACGACATGTGCGGTGTCTTAATACTGGTATATAATGAGAAGATCTTTTGTTCAAGCCCTAGCCACTCTAAATCTGCATCAAAGTGAACGCTTTTAGTATCTAACTAAAGGGGAAGAACCAAACTTTTATGTTCTGTTTTCATTTTAATGACAAAATGTGTAAAGTAGGTGAAATTTTGGAGTTAAAAAATGATATGAAGATTTCAAGCTTGGCAGAAAATCAAGAAATCTCGTCCTGTACCTTGCTGCTTGTCAAGTACCTTCTCAAGTGTGTTCTTGACCCGATTAAAAGGTGCCCCACATTAATGGTATTTTGAGAAAATATTGACTTTCAGTTTATTGTGAAATACATATTATTTAGGCTTGAAATAAAAAGATAAGCACACTGATCAAGAGAAATTAGAGTAGGAAAATTATGTTCTGAAGCAACTTTAAATTTTCTACTTAAATTTCACTTATTTTTCTAAAGTCAATTATGAAAAAGAATGAACAAATGTAAAAAAGTGACATTTGCTCTTTTCAGTGGTGTAGTAATCAATGACTTCACTTGGTGATAAAGTGGTTAATTTATTCCCAAGAGAAAATCTCACAATTCACAAGATTTTACAGGATGGAAGATTTGGCCACGATAGTATCTGGACGTATCCTGGGCAGCATTTCATCAAAACGTCATTAATATAAGTTCGTCAACATCCCATTGAAACCTGTTTATTAAATTTACACACATTTCAATAGGATGCCGTACTTACGACGGTTTGATGAAACGATGCCCTGTTGATTTGGTCTTTGGCATACAGACCTGCCGACTGACTAAATGAATATGTGTAATTCAAGAAAAGATGAAAACAATTCTGCAAATCGTCTATAGAGTTCCTGAGATTTTTCTTATTTCACGTCATAACAAAAATATCAAATAAGGCATGCGAACAGGCAGGGACAAGAAGCTACTAATCAGCTTTATTTGACATAAGATATGTAAAATCCTAGATATTACACTATGACAAATTTCCAAAGAACAGGGCCCCGTTGCATAAAACCTACCATTAATGGTAACTCTGATATCAATGGTATGATGGTAACATACTCAACAGCCAATCAAAATCAAGCTTTCCATGGGAGTTACCATTGATGGCAAAGTTACCGTTGACGGTAAGTTTTAACAGGGCCCAGAGGAAAAAGGATACTGATAGGGGTTAACATGCCAAAGTTAAACTTCCAACATTTTCGTGTACTGGTACATTTCATGTGATATTAATTGCAATTACTAATAGGTACCACAAACTTTATTCTGTACATATGTGATATTAACTGCAATTACATATACTAATAGGTACCACAAACTTCATTCTGGAATATCATCAATGTAACTGTTTAGGCAAACACACCATTTACAAACTGATTAAAATTCTCAAAAGAATGAGAGATGATTCATCTAAAGTGAACATTTACCATAAACTGTTATTTGGAATGAACAATTCCCTATATTGCCAGAGAGATCCGTGGCATTATAGATGACAGTTGTTACGCCCACAAAGAACTCGTCCAAGGAAAAGAAGTTTTGAGTGACGGTAAGTTTCCCGGTTGGATCTACATTGTCTGTTACTGTTGGATCGGACCACCTGACACGACGGAAAATCCTGTCACCCCGAAGTCGCCTGGTCGCATCTGAAGGGCAGCCACTGAATGATGGAGCCTCGTTATCTAAAGTAGGTATGAAAAGAATATGTCAAGTATTCAGTCTTCAGGGTCCTGTCTAATAAAAGAGTTGGAGTTGATTTGAATCAACCGCAAGTCCTCCAATTAATCCATAATTTGATTCACAGCTTCTCATGTGTGTGTTCTGGGAGATGCCATATTTTTGACTTCCCACAGTCTTGTGACGTATTTGTGGACGAACTATCATTGGTAAGCCTGAGTCAAATTGATTTGTAAACCAGTCCTCAACTGAGGCTATCGAGCCCCGGTGCTGTTTTGGTGAAAACGGTGCCAGGTGCATAAATGAAATTTATGAAAATGATATAATACAAAGAAAAAAAGTACACAAATCCTTTGCTCTTAATCTTACTGTTCTACAAAATTATTATGTTCAAGACACTTCCTACTTGGTATTTTATTCTCTTTTGTGAGTTTTGCAGGTACTACATGCAGGTACTACATCAATCAAGCAAGAAAATCAAATGCTTTCTCATCTTCTGCTAGCTGGGAGGCAAGGGGACGTGATTGGCATGTGACAATCCAGCCGCCGACCGGAGGCTCGCGTCGAGACGAGATGCAGCGTATGCGATTTACATATTGCAGTGCTTGCAGCTCACCGCCTCTAAACTTTGAATCACGTCACGTGATCACTACAGTTAAGTGTGTTAAGTGTGCGAAGTGAGATAGTTGTGCGCATGAGCAATCCAATTAATGCTTAATATAGATCACATTATCAGAGGCTAGCCGAGCGAGGTATATACGTGAGATAAGAGCGTGATCGCAGATTTATGATATTAGACGATCAGAAGAGACATGATACTGACGGGTTTGGAGTAAGCAATAAGTCATGACATTGTCAAGATAAATGGGATGTTTAAGTATCATGTAAGTTGTATGCAAACACTATATTGAAAAGATGATTAATAAAATGGGCAAAGTAAAAGTGTCTGTCCGATAAATAAAAAGTTGATGGCGAACAGCGCATCATAGACCAGTGCCTATGCCGCAAGAGCGCCGTACAGTGTGCGCGGAGTGAAAAGTTTGTTGTCCAGAAATAAGTCACTCTCCAATCCAGCTGAGCAGACGACAATCTCAATAATTTTGGTACTGATAGTCTGGATTCATATGGCACCCAAGACATCTACAATTTCTCTCAGCACTTTGCAGATATATTATTACCTCGGTCGTCGGATTCAGGTTTAAACACATACAATGTATGCACCTTTGACTTTTGCAACCTACTGGGTAACCATTAAACACATGGGTAGAGAGGAGCAATATACACGTAGATAAAACACCTTGCTAAACGACAAAAATGACATGTACTTACCAGTCACAACAACATAGAAGGTACAGGTATCCATATTTCCTGAACCATCTGCTGATGTGTATGTCACTGAGGTGTTTCCAAAAGAAAAGTAATCTCCAGGATTGTCAGTTGATGTCAGTGTCTGGTTACCAGAGTTATCTGTTGCTGCAGGTGGTGTCCAGGTTACTACAGCTGTAGCATTACCGCTGTCCGTGTTGACACTCTGATCACTTGGGCATCCACTGATGACTGGATTCTCATTATCTGTGAGAAGTAATGGAGAACTTTACACATCCAGCAATTGTCATTCCAATCCCTCGTAAACATATTCCAAAACCTTTTTGAAACCTACCAAAAATGGGTGAATGGGGACCAATCTTAATGAAATGTATTGCTCAAGAGGTATATGCATTATGGACAGAGTAGCAGAGTTTCATACCATAAAAAAATATTTTATCAGCACTTTATCCTGTTAGTTTTCTACCAATTGTTTCAAATGAAAAAAAAATTAAATACTGTAAAAATTAAACTACAGTTAATTAGGAATGATGGATACTGTGAGAAACTTTAGGATCCAGAGGGACTTCCCCAGTCATAAATGATAAATACCGTCAATATAATATTTAAATTTATTTATTCTTTTGGCATCTGGGTCACTAATGTTCATTATGAATGATGAATACAGTGAGATATTATATAACTCAGAGGGATTTTTTTCTAAATGCCAAATAACCATCAATATGAATTTCCATTAAACATAGATATCATGGTTACCAGTCGGTTAAACTCGTTTAGCATGGAAATAGTCCCCCATATGCTGAGGCTCCAATATGGAGTCTGAAAAACCCTAAAATAGAGGTGTTAGATCCTGAAGACTGCCATCCCCAAGATATGGAGATGTGATATTAGGAAACCCGATTTTCTTTCTGATCCAAAATACAGAAATATAAATTATGCTAGTATGTAGCAATATAGAAAAAGCATTTTCCTCCAGATACAAGAAACAGGTAAAAGTTAAAATTGTCACAGTTTAGGCACTTTCTTCCTGATCCAATATAACTTATAAGAGATAAAATTGAGATATAATGTAGCAATAGATACTTTCTTTTTGATCAAATTGCAATAGAATTTATGACAAAAGAAAATGCAGATTTTCTCAGCTGGCATGAAAAATATCTTGCCAGTACTTACAAGCAACTCAATGTATGCTCAACTATGTATTTGTCATACATTGAAACCCTAGGCTGCCACATTGTCTTTTAATAGAGTGTTTTATACATGTGCATTGTATGTGTGCCAAAAGTCGACTGTGATAGCTAATGGTTTGTCCCACAGAAAGAGTTAGACATGCTAAAGCATCTTCATGTCTCAAAAGCACAATATATTTTGAGTCTAATGATCACTTACCAGTCACAACAACATCGAAGGTACATGTATCCATATTTCCTGCAGCATCTGTTGATGTGTATGTCACTGAGGTGTTTCCAATAGAAAAGTAATCTCCCGGATTGTCAGTTGATGTCAGTGTCTGGTTACCAGAGTTATCTGTTGCTGTAGGTGGTGTCCAGGTTGCCGCAGCTGTAGCATTACCCCTGCCCGTGTTGACACTCTGATCACTTGGGCATCTCGTAATGACTGGATTCTCATCGTCTGTTATGACCCAGGTAAATTTGAAAAAATACTTTGGAAACGATTCTTGCAATTCTATATCAAAATCAACAATCTGTTACAAAGACCTATTTTCAGGACAAAAACAACAGGCAAGATCGATTCTAATAGAGAATCTCTGGTTTTGTTGCAGATCACAAGAGTTCCACTGTCTTGTAGCCAAAATGCCAAATAATAACAGTTAATCTCATAGGTAATTATTCATCAAAAGGTCTGTTTTAAGCAGAACTTTTTTGTTCCTATATTCAAGGGGATTTCTTAAACTCTACTTTATTCTATACATAATTTTATTCATTAAATTCTATATTTTGGGCCTGCAAAAGGGATAGAGTACATGTACATGTACCTTTAAATGCTCTTATGTTTCAAAATTGAATAATTTATATTAAACTTCGTCCAAGATTTTCCCATGCACTTGTACACGAGTGCATTAATTTTCATGGTTTCACATGGTTTTTAGCAAGATTTAGTAGCAAACGCTTAAATTGATGACTCCAAATACACATTTATTCCCATGCAATACATAATTAACCATAACAAATACATGTACCTTTGGGAAAGTTTCTTCCACAACACAACCAGTATTCAACATCAGCATTAACCCCTACTGTACTAGGGGGAGGGGCCTGGGAAACCCCCCCCCCCCCCCAAGTCAGAGAGGAGCTTGCAATAGCCAAGTAAGTAAGGATTAAGCCAATCGAAAAAGCAGCCATTAACATTGAATCTCTCTCATAAAAAATGATTTCACAACCATCACTGTTAAATTAAATGCAAAGTCTGCTACCAATCAAGCCAGGTACACGTACATGTATGTATAAGAATGACAATGGTTTCAATCGAAGGGCAGTAGCAAATTTGCAAAAACAAGACAGTGGATTATGAAAACTCAGATTTTTGTTCAGGTGCTGAATACAAATGTATTTATCAATGTGAAAATATCACTTCCCATATTTACTGACCTCCACTTACCATATGCTGTAATATTGAAGGTACACAAGACATAATTCCCTGCACTGTCACTGCCATTATACGACACTTCTGTGACTCCAATATTGAATGTATCCAAAGGAGAATGTGTTGATGTAGCATTGATGATATCCACATTGTCTGTGAAGACTGGTTCTGTCCAGTTCACAGTTGCATACGACTGTCCAGTGTCTGTAGTAGCATTGATGTCAGAGGGACAACCTATGACAGTTGGTGCCTGGTCATCTGTTAGTTAAAAAGTGGGTATTCATTCAGTTTACGCCAAAGTAATAGTTGACATGCACTAACAGGAGAGGGTCCTATTTAAGTATAATGGATGACTATGAGCCAGCAAATTCACTTCACCTAAATTCTCTTTTACATTCATGTTTGTATAACTAAGCAACTAAAAAAAAAAAAAAAATTTTAGGAGTGCTGGGTTAAACTTTGATTTAATTCTGCATATGCTCTAGCCATACAGCCTACAAATGAATGCAGTAGGTCTCTATCAGCACAAAGAAATGCATGGCTGATCAGGCATCGATGACTGACAAAAACTGACATTTTTCATAAAATATAAATATGTGTAAGATATGTGTTACATTCTGCTGGTTCCTTTGTAAATCACAAAGCTAACAACAGTAGGAGATAAAAGGGTCGTATCTAATGCTGTATAATAAAGTGTTTATGTTGAGGAGACTCCAGAGATGTCTGTTAAAACTCACCAAAGATTGTTATCTGAAAAGTGCAATTGCCCGTATTTCCAGCGACATCTGTCGCCTGGTAAACCACGATGGTTGTGCCAGCAAAAAACTGCGATCCTGGGGAGTGGCTCTCTGAGACTCCAGTGAGATTTTCAGCAGCATTCACATTGTCTTGGACCTGTGGCACACTCCAGCTTACATTACGGTAGTCCAGATCAGTGAGTGTATTATTCACCTCATCTGAAGGGCAATTACTATAATAAGGGGCCTCTTGATCTGAATATGTTCAAATGGAAAAGTTCAATGATAAAATCAATCATCAATCAATCAATCAATCATGCCTCGTGTGTATAGTACACCACAATAAAAACCTTTGTGTTGCCAGATCGCACCAACGCACTCTCAACCTTGTATTAATAGTATATTATTATACATACATTATAAGTTTGAATATATAGTAATTAAATAACACATTGTATAATTGTTTTTTTACAAGGCTATCCGTTCTGGCTGTTGCCTATTTTACCACTACGAGTACATACAGTTCTATGGCCTGTCAAACACAAGCCCCTCAAATGCAAGAATAAATTAATAAATGAATCAATCAATTAAAAAAATATATATAAATATGCCAGAGTCATGATTTCAAAATCTGTCTTGGATGTGAGAAATTATTGATGCTTTACTTCAGTGCAAATCTAATCATTGGATTTTAATTTCAATTTAACAAAAGGTGACTTTCTTTTTCAAGTCCTGTGACAATTCTTATTTTGACTTCTTCTCACTGAGGATGAGGAGCTCTCTGTAATAATCAATATATATTACCAACACGAAAAACAATATCTCCTTTGCATGCATATCTGTTAGAGATGTCTTGGTCTTGTGGATAAGTCAGTACACTATGGACCACATAATATGGGGTTTGAATTCCTGCCATGATGCCATAGTCCTTTGGCAAGACATTGATCTCCCTTTGCCACTCTTGAACTTTTAGAAGTAAATGGGTACCTTGTAGGAAGGATTTCCTTGAATGCTTGAGGATTTTATGATCTTAACTTTACAAATTAGCATTCAGGGCTTTGTATCCTCATGAAAAGGGACTAAATAAATCCTATTATTTTTGTTGTTTTTGCTATTCTTTTTAAGTTTTTATTATAATGTATCATTACCATAATGTAGAGATTGTAGCATGAATCTAATCATAATAAGTATTATATGTAAATGCCGTGTAAATGTATAATAGGGTTCAATAATGTGTTGCTGTCTAACTCCTACATCTGTCATGAAAAACCCTCCTGGGGCTCTCATATTATATGATTATGGCTATAGTGCCACTCTTCATTCAGTACTATGGCATGATTCAAGGAATTTCTTTCTGCTGGGTACCCATTTACTGCACCTTGGTAAAGAAAGGCAAATATTGTGCCACTGGATTGTAGCACATAGCTGGGATTTGGACCCTCAACATCTTAATCAAAACCACACTCCCACAAATTAGTTTGATGATGAGCTTATGGAAAGTGAAAGACAATAAATTAATGGGCACAGATGTGAAAAAGAAAATGTCATTCTCTGGAAAAATTTCTTGTAGGATAAACAAGGGCATGGCGTTCACCTACCTTCCACAGTGATGGTGAAAACACACATTGCTGAGTTTCCATAGTCATCAATGGCATTGTATGTCACTGTCGTCAGTCCCAGCGGGAAAACGTATGAAGTATTGTAGTCCGAGGTGAGATTAAATACCATGACATTATCAGTAGCTGTTACCGTCCAGTTGACTTGTGTGGCTGTGGTCATTCTGAAGTCGGTGCCCACAGTCTGACTACTTGGACACGAGGTGAAGGTGGGACTTTCCTCGTCTGAAACACAGAGTAAAAAACATAAGAGAAATATCATCAATGACGAGAACATTTCAAAGCCAAAGAAAAGCAATGACAATGTTCATTATGGATGCTACAGTTCAATTCCAAATTTCTACATTTAACGAAATATTTCAAACGATCTATCAACAAATCTCATTTTTCTATGCCTTTTTAGGAGTTGATTGAAACATTACAGAAATTTTACATCATCATTCTTTGGACTGCCTTGACCAGTGCAGTTTACGCAATTAAACAAAATAAACCCCTCAAAGAAAGTTTGGAAACTCAAAGTTCGATCGATTATGTCTCTCTTGTCAGGGCATAATCATCGCTTTGTTTAGTTTAATTAGAAAATGTGTTTAATTCTCATTAAAATGATACCATATTTACAAGGATTTTGAGGTCATGAAATGAGCATGACATCAGAATAAGGGGCAGGGTCAAAAGTGAAAAGTTGCAAAATGAACTGATAATCACTGTTACATGTATGTAGAGCACTCTTGTTTCTTTTAAATACTTTTAAATTTTAAATTCTTTTAAATGTAAGAGAGGGTGATTTTGTTACATGACTGTGGGGCTATTGTTATAAAACTGGTTCAAGAATATGGCCATCACGATTGGGCAAATAACACCACTGGTGCGTGCAAACTTAAAATGCAATGAAATCGTGTAGTTTAATTATCATTTTAGCACAGGGATTACATGCGCACACTGAAACGCGCAAGACTTTTATTGGCTGTGCTTATGTGATATCATCCAGGAAAACAAATGGCAGTCTCCATGACTGTGCGACTCTTGGCATTTCTATGGGGTTAGTAACCATTTTTATAGACTTCATAATCATATTGCTGACCCGTTTCATAAAACTATTAATACATGGTTGTGAGTTTGTGCGTTAGTGCGATCTGGCAACACGCAGGTTTTTATCGCGGTGTTCAACACACTCGGCTTGCGCCTCGTACGTATAGTATACACCATAACACCTTTGTATTGCCAGATCGCACCAACCCACTCCCAATTAATAATAGTATACTACTGGTCATCCATGATTGTCAAATTCTATAGAATCATGAAAATGAAATTCATGCACTATGTAACAAGTCAAGCAAGATTCGCTACTGTTTGGTCATGAACTTTCCAAAGCATCATGCCTAAAATTGAACTTAAGCCTTGAAGTTTTATCATGATTTTTTTTTTTTTGCAGGGATGAATTCATGTGAAATGATGTGTTTTGCATTATTCTTTTGAATGATAATGCATGATTGATTTAATGCTTGCTTGTTTATTTGACTTCATGCATGTTTGTTTATTTGCAGTGTGTATGTTGCTCATGGAAGATCATCTGATAACATGACAGCCCCTCACTGAAGAATGCACAGCCCAAACAAAAGCAGAGTGCATTTTGCAACTTTTCACTTTTGACCTTGCAATTTGATGTATTGCACATTCCATGATTGCAAAATCACAATTGGTGTATCATTCTGAAGAGGAATAACCATACTTTCTAATGATACTAAAAATAGTAGAGTAGAGGGGTTTAAAAAGAAATAAAACAGTTACAAATTAAATACAAGAAAGGTCACAAATCAGTAAAAAAAAAAAATATATCAGAAATAATCAGGGAAAATTTGGAGAAAAGCATTGCTTATTAAGGACATGTGGAATGGCCGAAGTTTTTCACCTCCCCAATGCTCACTTCTTCAATCTAGAAACAAATTCTGTCTAGAATATATAGATATCTTGCTATCTAAATAATAACAATTAATCCAGAAGTTATCCTGGAGGTCACTTCAGATTTTTCTGGGGCTAATGCATGGTTTAACTACAGCAGATGACAGCAATGGATTAGAAATTTAGCCAGGGTTGTGGGGCCACAAAAATATTGAGAACCACTGCTACAGAAGAAACTATACAGCTGTTTAGAATATTTTGGATATCATTTAGACAAAAAGACTTTTTCTTGTGAGCCTCTTTTTTTCTTTTTTTTTCTCCAGATTTAAAGCAGGCATACAGTAACTGCACCAAATTTGTGTTGAAAACAAATCTGGGAATTAAAATAGAACACTAGACCACTTACAACCACTATGGAGCAGAGCTACCAACATTTTGGCCGAGTATTTCAGTATTCTTAACCTTCAAAAACAGAGTAATGCATATCAACAGTGTAATGACCGTCGTACTTACCAGTCACATTGACATAGAAGGAGCATGAGGCACTGTTCCCAGAGGGATCAGTCGCTGTATACATGACAAATGTGTCACCAATAGAAAAGTTTCCTGGGGGAGAACCCACAGTCAAGTTTGCAGTGATTGGCCCAGAATTATCCGTAGCCGTTGGAACAGTATAAGAGACCATGGCCACTGGCAGCCCAGCACTCGTGTTTGTAACAATGTCAGATGTCAAACAGCCCGTAAAGACTGGGTCTTCATTATCTGTTCAAATGGAGAGAAAAAAATTAAAAAGAAATGCATGTTCAGGAATCACTGAGCTCTTCAGCAGACTGGTAATACACACAGTTCACCGAAATGTTTTATACAGTCTTCTAAATCTAATTCAGAAAATAAAATTTTTTTTAAATTTTTAAAATTTGAAACTCACCAATTATTTCAATTATAATGGTACACATGTCGCTGTTCCCAGAATCATCTACAGCTCTATATATGACCATTGTTTCGCCGACTGGGTAGCTGGCCCCAGAAGCATGGGTGTTCGTTAGGTTGAATTGTCCAGAGTTGTCAGTGGCAGTTGGTTCAACCCAGTTCACTACAACCGAATCTCTACCTTGCGGCGTGTACAAAGTGAGCGAGGTAAAGCATCCAGATAGCACTGGGTCTTCATTATCTATATAACAAAAAGAGGCAAGGTTAAAAAGCTGCAGCTAAATCAACAATTAGTACCTTTATCTACTGTACAGTCCATCTTCAAAACCCATCACAGTCGACGGATATATATACTCAAGGTCAGTCGTTCTTAACTTTCTTTACCCCTTGACGCATCTGGCAATCCTTGTTATTGAGTTGACATAAAATTGCAAGTTTAAGTCAGTGTCATTACTCCAGTGAATGCAACACCATACAATGTTTAAATGCAATCTGTTTCATTCATGGCTCACGCATTACTTCCCTAGCTACAAACCAAAAAGATCCAGAGGTTAAGAACCACTAGCTGCTGTAGATGAAATGTAAGCCTATACCAGTAGATCCCATTTCGAATAAAAGCCAAATAGAAGTTCCATGTATATTATGGAACCTGCCTGGAATGCTCCCCAGGGAGTGGAGAATGTGCACACGTTGTTTGGGGGCAAGTCTTGATCCCATGACTCAGGTAACATGTCTGTAAAGCACTTAGACATCATAGATGTATTACGCACTACATAAATTAAGAATGTTATACCGGTCATTATTAGTATTATCCATACAAGCAGAACTGTAAACATAAAATTTCAAAGTGATTACTTTTTATTTGCACCCATCTAACAGCAGAGCAAATATTGCAATCTAACAAGTAAGCATTTTATTCTTTTCATGGTTTTCATTAGCTTGCAGTGTGCGTGTGCATTGGTGTTGACCTGCAACCGCGGGCACTTTTACGAAAGCACTTCTTCGAACCGAGGACACACACGAGACCGAAGACTGTCCTCGTTTTGATTTACAGTTTGTTGGCTTCATTTTTAGCTTTAACTACGCTGTTGAACTTTCAAGCAAAAATGAGCAGAGTCCACGTTTGGGTGGTAGTGAAATTTTTCTTGAGTATAATTTATTTTTTTTTGTTTACGCACTCTATCCAACAGACGGCCACGCCCGGAAAGCATGTTACAATTGAACAGGATTTATTTTTAGTCTTCCAGGATTATTCTATTAAAAAACAATTGAAAAATAACTGAATACTTAATTATGACTAAGTTCACAGTTGGGTAATGTTGACACACAGTCCTCGTTTTTGGGTGAAAACACGTATAGGTGTGTGTGTGTGTGTGTGTGTGTGTGTTTCTTTAAAAACAAACATAACACAGAGCTACAGAGTCAATCATCAATTATGTGCTTTTTTGTATACTTACCAATAACATCCACAAAGAAGGTGCATGTTGCTGTATTTCCTGCAGCATCTGTTGAAGTGTATGTCACTGTATTGTTTCCAATAGGGAAGTAATCTCCAGGATTGTCAGTTGATGTCAGTGTCTGGTTACCAGAGTTATCTGTTGCTGTAGGTGGTGTCCACGTTACTACAGCTGTAGCATTACCACTGTCTGTGTTGACACTCTGATCACTTGGGCATGCTGTGATGACTGGATTTTCAGTGTCTATCAAAAATAAGAAATGATATTCCTGAACAAATAACATTTTTTTCTCATGTTTAAAACTGAAACTTTCATCTGGATCAATATTAAAATAAAACAAATTAATTTGATCAACAGGAAATAACCAAGTTACAGAAAAAAAATACAGTTTTTGCATAGATCTTTCAGGACGCAAGTTGGCTCAGGCGACAGGTTCGATTCCACCCTGGGTAGATGACTGGAGCCTGCATTTTGTGTTAACGTGCCTATCCCGTTTCACAGACGCAGGCTATAACAGTGGAAAACATTCTGTCCCTGGGATAGGATGTGGAGGCCCAGTGTAAAGGAGAGTCACCTTTGCAAGTTAAGAACCCACCGTACTATTAGATAAAGAGTAGGGGGAAACCCCGGTGTAGTGGTGCACCTGCGCATCCCAATCAGTTGTATCATCAGGAGAGACCCGAGGGTTACAGTGATTCAATTCGCTTTTTCCATTCCCAGGCACAGGTGACGCCAATTACTTAATAATAATAATAACTGCAACTGTTTTCAAGAACAAAGTGGACAGGAAGGTGATATTTTCTTATAAAAAAGGGACACCTTTCATAGTCATCAAATGAAAATGCAAGGTAGAAAGGAAGCAAAAGGAAGCAGAAGGCAGACATTATCAAGATTATGGCAGTTTTCCACCTCGGGGGGGGGGGGGGGGGGCCTTTTCCACACAGGAGGGGCACTTTTCATCTTTTGGGGGATATTTGATTTCGTAAATTTTGGGGGCATACATCCCTGCAACCACTTGAAATTGGTATCAGCCCATGTTCCATGTAAATTCTGACTGAATGTATATCACCACACATTAGGAATCTCACGTACCATACCTTTGAAGCTTATATTTCCCCGTCAATCATGTTCGCTTGTGATACATTTTCACAGATTTACTAAAATCTGGCACAAATTGATTTTTACATGCCATTTTCAAAACAATGTTGGTTGTTGAAATGTGCATGCATTGTTGTCATCAAGGTATCATTTGCAAGCATACCGCAATACTTCTACTTTATAGAAAATAGATAATTATTGTCATACAGCACATGGTGAGGTCACAATAAGTCTTTGTTTTAATGTTTCGTTGTTTTATTTCTGGGATGCACTACAGATGTATGTATCAATGCAACACGCAATTATTTTTTCAATGCGTCACTATTTCCATGCTTTTTTTTCATTAATTGAGAATAACAAATTTTTTTTCTACATATTTACCGATCTTACAGAGTAAAAACAATGCTTGGTGACGGGGAAAAGCAAAGTTTATCTTTTGCCTAAGTGAAAGATAATTTCTAGGAATTACACAGGCTCTAGTCCCATCAGGGGCGTTGAATTGGGGGGGGGGGGGGTATGACACCCAAATCTGCAAACTTTTAGGGTGTGATGCTCAAATTTGCTAACAAAAATGATGCTCCTTAATCTTAATCCCTCTCCCCACAAATAAAAGAAAATCGCAGACATAGAAATCTTGACAGGGGCTTCGCTAGAACATTGTGAAGGGGGGGGGGGGGGGGGGGGGGGGGGTTGTGACAACCAAATCTGCTGACAAATATTTAAGGTGTGATACTCAAATTTGCCAACAAAAATGCTACTTCCTAATCCCTCTCCACCACAAAGAAAATTATCGCAAACGTAGAGATCTTGATCATATGGGCCAATTTTCGCAATTAAGGAGGGGGCTGACGCCTTTTGCTGAATATCAATTTTCATTTCTAAATTTAAGCAAGCGAACAAAGCGAGCGAGAATTTAAAAAAACTTTTCATAGTGAAAATGTACAGAATTAAGTTACATAATTATCTGGGAACCTCGCTGCCCGAAGATGAAGTGGTGGTTGCTCGAATATCAGAACTTTGACATTCCTTGGGGATACGCTGAATATCTGCTCTACGATATGTCACTCGCATCGCCTTCACTTCATCTTGGGGGGGGGGGCGGGGTTAAATGACCCCGTGACCCGTCTGTAACGTCACGCAAGCTCTCTCGGCAGCCCATTGTGTAACTAATAACAAAAAGGCTTACTGTTTTTACAATGTGAAAATGACAGTGGTCAGTGGACAGGCCACAGCCGACCATCTTTCCTGGAGATATTTTTTGTTGTTATTTGACAAGATTTTTGACAATCTGGAATACCGGTACCGTACTAGTATTAGAATATTTGAAATTGGGTAGGCCTAGGCCTAAGTATAAGGCATTTGAGGAATATTCAATAAATTCATGTTCAATTCCAAGACTAATCTAAGGTGCGTAGACGACATAAAGGTCCCTATCATTTT
This sequence comes from Heliocidaris erythrogramma, assembly GCA_025617745.1. NCBI lineage: Eukaryota > Metazoa > Echinodermata > Echinoidea > Camarodonta > Echinometridae > Heliocidaris > Heliocidaris erythrogramma. The sequence goes on from CM046856.1 coordinate 32,182,889, forward strand.
TTTTTTTAGTATCAATCATGTGCAGATCATATGCAGCGCGTGCGTGGTACCCACACTCGATAGATCTATTAGTCTCAGCAGGCTAGGCCAGGGAAACTCAGCGCAGCCAGTTACGGTAGAGGATGAGGATGCATGCCAGGTAAGGGGGCAAGAGCAAGAATGTTTTTTTCCAGTCGACATGTTGACACCTCACTTGATAACGCTGGACCAGGATCCGTGTCTGGAACATATCTGAAATTGAAGTCATCCAACGATGTGCAACATGATAATAAAGTGATCAAAATCAGTTTCTCCAAAGTTAAACGAGCTTGAGCCTTGACTTGAGTTGAGGGTCTCAGCTAGCTAGCAGCAGACGATATGCGATACCGTACTCGAGTCTAGCTCTGTCACTAGATCACGATCACTGCGCGCGCTGCATACTTAAAGGGAAATTAACCTCAGCGTATGAATTAGCTTATTTTGAATGGTGTAGTATATGCCTCTTATTTGATACATGCAATTTCATGTAAAAACACAGGATATAGATATAAATCACTATTTTCCAGCCAAGTTATTGTCTGCTAGCAATAATAAGGGGGCTGCCATTACTTTATGTGTACACGAAAATATTTTTCATCCCAAGTAATATTTCCTTCATCGTTAACTTGTAATTGATTTTTAGAGGACAAATATATATTAGATATAGTCACATATTCTGAAATGTTAGTTTAGTTTTATATATTTTTTAAAAGGTCTTAATTTGTTCATAAAAATATACTTTCTGTACGTGGAGACGGAGAATTGACGTCAAGGACGGAGACAATCGTAACAATACCAAAACAAAGCGAGGAATCTGCATTACAGGATGGCTATTAGAACTCATGGGTCGTCAATTATCTAGGCCCATGGCCAATAACAATCGTAATAAAATCAGAACAAAGCGACGTATCTGTTGTAAAGGTAGGCTATTATCAATGCATATCGTACCTAATGATCCGTGTCATGCACAAAATGGCAGCCTCCATGGAAAGACGTAGCAGACAATACCGCATCTAGAATATCATGTGGGGTTAATTGTCCTTTAACCAAACTCTTTGGTATAACCATGCGTATAATTTATAGATTATCTACAATAACCTCGCATACGGTATGTCAGTGATAAAGGGTTGCATAGGTTTTGGATTAGGGTTAGGAATAGGTTAGGAATAGGTTAGGAATAAGTGTTTGGTCAATTAGGCTTGAAGTTTGGAAATTGGTCAGTGTACGAAAATGAAGCCAGATCAATTGCTACCGGAGCATGTGTCGCACTAGACAAAAAAAATGACATTTTTTTTACTTTTGAGGCTCTCCTCCAATGATTCCGCGAAGCCAGACGTAGTCTCAGCGGTTGAGCACATCCTCGAACGAAATACATGTAGACTGATTTTTCGGTCTCACGTGTCGCCAGTAAAATAATCACGCAGGTTGTGCTAAAAAATGGACAAAAACATTCGTTAAAATAACAAAACAAAAAAGGCCGGCAAATGGGGGCCACCCCCCCCCCCCCCCCCGACAAAAAATTTCCAACCAAGAAAAAAAAACCCTTACTCTTTCAGTTGAAGTGAGAATATTATTGCCGTGTAAAAAAAATCAAATTGCTCTAACTTCAAACCTTATAAATTGGGCGCATATTCTCTATTTAAAAATGATGGAATTAATATCACTTGAGGAATATCAACAGAAGAAAAGAGATATTTTTACATGTATGTTTGATCAGTCACCTCCTACTCAATGAGGTTATACAGCTCACGAGACTGACGACAATCAAGCAATTAAACTGTGAAAGAACATATATGATAATTACGAAGAGGTATAGACCATTATCCACCCCCCCCCCCCCAAGTCGCGCGCGTGCACGCACACACACACACACACACCGCAAAGTGGTGAAACACGCCATTGACCACCAACAACTGACGAGTGGCGCCGTCATCTCTCTAATATACGTATCCCTTAAAACGACTGTTGGGAGCCAGGTGTTAACTCTCTGAAAAAGGATATTCTTATAATATAATACACTAAGGATTTCGGGCTCTTTTTTTGGTTCAAATAGGCTCCTCCCCTGGCCCTTTCGGTCCCCGCCTTTTGGTACCCACGGATGGGGAAGGGTTCTTAGGGTGGTGGGAGGCACCTCTTGAGGGCTGACGTACGTCCCGTCCATATTTCATAAATTCATTTTTAAACATTGAATTTCCGCAGGGAGTAGGCCTAATAATTCCACCAACCCATGAAGCGGGTTTGTAGCTTCAGGCCCAGCCAACCCATATACCTTTCCCTGTGAAGGGGAGCTATGCCAAAGAACAGCATGACCATATATCCGCATGGCTTCAGTGTACAGTATAGTATTATACACACGTGTTAGATCGTTCGCACGTACGTGTACAGGTCATCATACAGGTATAGAGTTACATCATTTGAAGCTTCATGGTCACACACACAGTTTAGTGTGTATGTTTCACGACGTTCGCTACCGGTAATTTGACACTTTATCAGAAAATCTGATAAGAAAATTCCTTCGAAAATACGTATAATGATATTAATCCCTTCTCCCCTCGCCCTGGGGGTGATGGGGGGAGCTGGAGGGGGGAGCTGGAGGGGGGGGGAGCTGGAGAGGGGGGGGAGCTGGAGGGGGGGGGGAGCTGGAGGGGGGGGGGGAGCTGGAGGGGGGGGGGGAGCTGGAGGGGGGGGGAGCTGGAGGGGGGGGGGGAGCTGGAGGGGGAGGTGGGGGTGGGGAGGTGGGGGGGGGGGGTAGTAGGGGGAAGTCAATCCGTCGGTCCTACCAAGACCCATATAAGGGGGCCATAATCCCCCTGAAAATAAAATGACAAATTCATTTTTTCTCATTATTGCATCTTTTACAGGGGACGTACCGCTAATTATGGATGTTACTCTGAGTATTAATAAACCACAGAAACATGGCAAGATCAAAACGCTCCCTCTAGGTCTATGCATGGATATTCTACTCGAACATTATTATATCCATATCATCAATTTCTTTCAGAACTCATGCAAGCTTTAGATAAATAAGACACATTCACATGATCAGGGGCGGATCCAGAATTTAGTATAAGGCGGGGAAAACAAGTGCAGGTTTGTCAACTTCAAAAGGCAGACCTGGGGGGGGGGGGGGGGTGGCGAGAATTTTTTTTCGTCAGACCTAGAAAATTCGCTCAGCAGGGGGTGGTTATGGGGGTCCCTCCATAATTCTATGACAAGCAAAAAAAAGAAGGTTTCATTCTAAAAGGGGGCGGGGGCACAATCAACAAAAGGGCGGATCGTCTGTGGTCAAAATGCATACTTTCCTGCCATTGAACGGGGGGGGGGGGGTGGGGATGGCACGGTCCAGAAGCACCCCCCCCCCCCCGGGTCCGCCAATGGACATGTTGTAAATACTTAGTAAGATATTGGTATAAATCAAGATTTTCTCAGCAAGATTTATCGCTAGCGATACCCGAACGCTGCCGTTTTCTTGATATGTACATAAAAATACATGTATTTTTAATCCGAATGCAAAATCGTCTTTCTTCCTGATACAAAATCCCACTTGATATTTAAAATATTTAACAGATATATACATACATATTTGTATTCTAAAAACGAAAATTTGTTTATAATTCTTTGAAAATTACGATTTTACTAAATATAACTCTATGTTCTTGATAATATGACGTACGCGACGGAGCGAATTAATTCAAATTTATGGATTATGACTTTCCCGATCGTCAATAATGACAAACTGAACTAGGCATTCACCTGCTTTGAGATAATGGACTTCAAAAATCAGAATGCGCGTTGTATAAGTTCTGCTCTGCCAGGCAAGCCAAAGAAATCGATTTCTAGTTAGCAAAACCAGATAATTTAAAAAGAAATCTATAAATTTCAAATTTTAGAATATATGTATACAATTTAGCTCGAGGATTAAAAATATCTGCGTGACCGGAACGGTTTCCAATGGTTCATGTACAACTCCATGTCATCAAGAAAATGGCAGCCCTCATATAAAGTGTTAGCAGATGATACCGTGAGCTAGAATGTCTTGACTTAAACCCTTTTCTGATATTTTATTTCTAAAGTGTTACAGGTCAATGATTAAGAATATATTACACTTTGAACATAAGTACATTTATATTCTAGTGTAGTAGTTTTAATTCTCATTTAAGATTATGTTATGGAAGCTTGAATTGAAATTAAATAAAACACTTTTGGGTTATTATAGTCAGAAGGTAAGAAAATGTTTTTTCTTTATATAATAGGGCACTTTGGGGTTTTCATTTCAGGGGTTTGACACCCCTTTCCCGATGGACAATTTTGTCAGTCTTTATATTTTTGGATTGCACATCCATAAGCTCTTCATTCTGACAAAATTTGGTCCCTGGGCTTCAAGTGAAAAAAATTTACCCCTGTTTTTAGGGGCCATCTGACACCAATCCCGACGGCAATTTTTGTCAGTTTTTTTGTGTTTTGTAATGTCCAGTCATAATGCTTCCTACTGACGTTTGGTGCATGAAGGAGATGGGGTGAAATCCGACCCGACTTTGGGGCCGGCGGCTACGTTCAGGCTGTCAACTTTTTTGTCAATGACTTAGATGGTCTAAGTTTAAGAGGTAAAAAATTATAGGTAAAATAGGATTACTACTTCGGGACAGGCTCCTGGCATATATTATGTTCAGAACTCTATAATACTCGGTATTCGATAACGTATGGGACACCACATGACCATATACCTTGGAATTGAAAACACAATTACAATAACATTGTAAACATGATATACTTTAGAAAACAAATCTATTGATTAATAAGGAGCATCTGGGGCGGATCCAAGATTTTGTAAAAGAGGGGGCACAGAGCCGGAAAAGTACACAATTAAAAAGGCAGTTTTTTATTGTGTAATTAAAGTATGCCAGTAGGGTTTCAAAGGGGGGGGGGGGGTGTCGATTCGGCCTCCCCTGGATCCGCCCCTGCAGCATGCATTTGCAGCAATCTTAAAAATGCACAGATATTTGCATTAAAGATGAAGGCCAAAGAAAAATTATCGATCATACAGAACGAATGTTTTAGCTGTATAATAGGACAATGCAGGCTAGTATACGTTTGATCTACACCCGTAGTGCCAGATAATAATCAACACATTGATTGTGGGCGTCTTCGGAAAGACAAGACAATAAACTAGGGCCGTATCAAGGATTGCGAAAGATTCCTCGGTTGTTTTTTTCCCCCATTACATCTTAGCCCAAGCAACAATTACACCAATGACACTTTACTCATTTGGTGTTTTTTCCTATCACATTCACAAACTAATTACGAACTGTACTTCGCTGAAATGTTATCTAAATAGTTAAAGATATTTTACCTGTATACATAAGTCCTTGAGTAGAAATAATCGTGCAATAACAAGCAATGCATATGAGGAGATGGCGCCGCCCAGCATTTGGGTTTCGGCCACCGGACATGGTTGCGTGAAGTAATGACCAAGGCTTTCGCGACATTTCAATCCTGCATGTTATAGATTTAACACTCCAATCTCATTCAAACATTTGAAGATCCTCGATATATTCCTAGTTTTATCTCCAGATTGTTCTGGGAGTCAGATTTACTGATATCCAAAAGGAAACATCCACCGAAATAGAAAAATGGGGTCTCTTGAAATAAACCTACACCGCCCAACGCAAAAATCTGTAAAGAAGGGGTATTGGGGTTATATACCGAGATTATTCTCGCAACTATAAGCACGCACGTATAGTAAACCAGTCGATCAGCACGCGCACACACACACACGCAAACACAAGCCAAGGGGTATTCTTTATCAATCAAGACGCTTCTTATGTTTTTGTTTTCTCGTCGTCTTTGGTAAAGGGTATTAAGCCAAAGGGCATACTCATGATTTAGTCTGCTCTCATACAAAATAAATATATGGATTAATAAAGAGCATGCATTTGCAACTATCTTTTTGTTTGTTTTTGTTTTGTTTTGTTATTTCGATTGGGTGTGTGTGTGTGTTTTTGTTTTTGCTTTTTCTCTCTCTCTCTCTCTCTCCTTGTTCTCTTTGGTGTTGTCCGTCTTCTTTCGTTCGTCTTTTTCTTTTTTCTCTTTTCTGTGGCGATAAGTTAATTTGTTGGGGGGAGGGAGGTGTTGCAGTTATTATTTTTGGTGTATGCGGGGGTGTTAGGGTGTGTATGTATCTTTTTTTTTAATGTATACTTGCTATATAAATTTGTACAGAATTTTTTTTTGAGGGGTTTGCAAAATACAAGCTTTGCTTTTTAGCATTCCCCTCCATTTTCAGCATTTATTTATTATAATTATCTTTGAAAATTACGCTGAATGAAAATTATTGTTATTACATGCATTTTGTTCATGATATTATTTACGATGTATGTACGTTTGTCCTTATATTGTTGAAAATGGTTCATGATATTATTTATGATGTAATAACGTTATATTTTGTTGAAAAATGTTTCATGAAATTATGATGTAATTACGTTGTTATATTCTGTTGAAAATGGAAAATAAATGAAATGAAATGAAATCTAAACAGGCACAGATATTGAAAGATAAAAGACCAAAAGAAGAATTATCGAGCTTTCATCCTGATTATAACTAGGGGCATATCAAGCAATGATTTTTGGAAAGGGCGAAAGATTCCTGGGTGTATAGTTTTTCATTAACATTTTCTTCATTTAGCGGTTTTGTATCTATTACATTCACAAACAAATTATGAACTGTACTTGCCTGAAATTTTATCTAAATAGTTGAAAAATATTTACCTGTATACATATGTCCTTGAGTACCAATAATCATGCAATAAAAGGCAATGCATAGGAGGAGATGGCACCGCCCAGCATTTGGGCCTATGCCACCGGACATGGTTGCGTGAAGTACTGCAGGCTTTCGCGATATTGTTAATCCTGCATATTATAGCTTCAACTCTCCAATCTCCTTCAAAAATTCGAAGATCCCATGGATATTCCCGTTTTATCACCAGATTGTCCTAGGAATCAGATTCACTGACAACCAAAAGGTAAACATCCACTCGTTCCACCGGATGAAAATAGGAAATGTGATCTCTTGAAAGAAACCGACACAGCCCTAACCTAACAACAAAAGGGGCGGTAATATACCAAGCACTGTGAGCTTTGATAACGGAGAGTGATTGTTCCTGCAACTAAGCACGCACCCATATGGTAGTAACATGTCGATCAGCACAGTACATGGTTGTGTGTGGTTGTGTGTGGTTGTGTGTGGGTATGGGTGAGGGGGTGTAATTGGGTTTTTACAGACGTGTGTCAATCAGATATGTTTATTTACGGCTGGGGACCGACTTTTAAGTCACCATCCAAAAGACATGACCGAGTTTCGAACCTGGATCCGATCAGAATCAGTTTGTCGGCGAAGACAGAGAGATGACCGCGGACATTTACATGTTTAGCGTTACAGAAAAAGTCATCTCCCTCAGACTGACTTACTCAAATCATAGAAGTCAAGGAATATCGTCTTTATCAAGACGTTTCTTACATTTTTGTTTTCTTTTTTTCTTTTGCTTTTCGTATACATCGTTTTTGGTAAAGGGCATAATCATGATTTAGTCCGCTCTAATAAAAATGATGTCCCAGGACATCTGAAATATCCTCTGATCCTTAATCACAAAATCAATGATGATGCTCACATTATAACGCTCCTATATTAATGGTTGCCAATCAAAACGAAAAATAGTTAAAAATATATTTTGCTCGCTTGCTTTGCTCGCTCGCAAAATTGCACTACAAATTTGGTAAATGATAGGCCTAGGCCTTATCATAATTTAAGAAAAGAAGGGATAAAGAAAGTTATTAAAAAAAAACGTCCTTCGACCTACATCCCCAACTCCAATGCCGGTTAAGAAATATTACTTTTCTAGTTTAAACAAATTAAACGCCAATATAAGTTTGTCAAAACACGAAGGTCCCTGCGATTTTAAAATAAAGGTTTAAGAAAAAGGTTTTCGAACTACATGTATCTATCTTTTCTCTCGTGCAAACATCAGACTATAAAAAAATGAAATAGGCTACGAAATATTAAGAAGAGGGAAGAGCGATACATGTTTTCACGTGATCACAAAATGAAGCCCGTAACTTAAATTTCTAGCCCCTTTCTTCAATCAACAATAACGCACATCGACCGTACTACGGAAGTACGCGAGAGTAATTTGTCTTGACACAACTAAGAGCCTTTGGGTTGTATAATTACAAAAACTCCAAGTTGCGTTCTCAGCGATCAATCAGGCGACTTGAAGACGCGCTATCGCACCGCATGGCCTATTGGTTGGGGTGGCTTGGGGCTGGAGCTTCCCCCAAAAGATCCAAGCCCAAAAAGAATATACAGGAAAAGGTGAAGAAAAGAAAAGCATAAAAGAAAAAAAGAGAAAAGAGGAACAAAACCCCACATTTGTTGGATGATTTCATCGATTCCTTCAAAATAATGTACACATGATATCGGTACCTTATCTTTTGTCATAGGTAACCTTCATTTATAGATCTATTCTATTTATATCTTAACGTGCGTATTTGGGGGATATATTACGACTTATATTTCTTGTTACTACCTACTTAATATATTTATGATTTCAGAATTTCAAAGCTTTGAGTGTACATTTTCCATAGATATTACATTATTTTATATTTTATACATGCATATCTTTTAGGATACTATCCTAAATAATACTGTTTCGTCTTTTCTTTGTGTGTGTGTGTGTGTGTGGTGAATCTATAAACGGTAATAGAATGTATACACAATTTCGGAAGCCAAATTCGGATCGCAGCTAGGGCCCTCTGATGAGTTATATTCCTGGCGTCCCTTTATATTTTCTTTCGTGATTTGCTCCTATTTCATGGAGCAAAATGTCAAACTTTCTTTCATGATGGGACATTGCTTTTTTGATGGTGAATCCCCCCATGAAATAATTCAATATTTATTATTTCTACTCCATCCCTTAATCCAACAGATTGCAGCTTCTGTATGCAACTGCGTTTCCTGCGCTCAAGAAAATTTGTGGCCCATCCCCAGTCCCCCTAATTGTTCGTTGGCACATTACGCCACTGCACTCACGGATGACAGAACTTAGAAGAAAGATATCTGATTATTGAATGGTATATAATAGAAGGCGTTGACCGAGGAGAGTGTCATGAATAAGATGGGTTGCATTCCTTGTTGCGTAATGGCTTTTGATAAATAGGCGTGAAGGTCTTCAAGTTACTATAATCTGCACGCACAGACTCCATTCACGTATGTTCGCTCACTACAGGGGTATAGTGTTAGTGAATGGGAATTTGTACATGAAATTAAACACCGACGGCCGAGCTTGGTTCAGCAGACGATAATTAACAAAAAACAAACACCGGCAACCGGAACTACGTCAAAAAATCAGAGGTCAACACCTAATACCGACTGATTTTTTTTTTCATTTCATAGTCAGTGTTAGATCACGATTTCGCGGCAAGATAGACACTAACACCAAACACCAACACCGAGGGTGCAATCACCCAATGAATTGTGAGTCACGGATATAAAGATGAACATACCGAGGCTATGTTCATCACCTGGGCCCCGTTTTTATAAAACTCGTTTCAATAACAACAACTGTCAGGTGCGGATCTTGGATTTTGTATAAGGGGGGGGGGGGGGGGGGGGGGTATACAAAAGCAGGTTTGTCAACATATTTTGGGGGTCTCGCCAGCTCTCGAAAAGTCGCTCAGTGGGGTGAGTGGGGGTGGTGTAGGTGTCGACAAACAAAAATTTCGCCAGACCTCCAAAATTCGCTTAGTGGGGGTATGGGGGTCCAGTTTCCCTCCATAACTCGCCAAGCAAAAAAAAAAAGGTTTTCGTTCCAAAATGGGGGGCCAAAGGGGGGGGGGGGGGGCACGATGCTACTTTTTTCCAAAGGGGGGGGGGGGCACGGGCCGGATGTGACCCTTTAATCTGCCACTGACTGCTGCAGATCTATAATAAATTTGTTCTTAGGTAATCATATAAAATGATTTCAGTATAGTTTATAACAAGTAACAAATACCGTAACTTGTCATTTATAACAAGTTTTGTGAAACGGGGCCCAAGTAAGTTCGCAACTCTATTTTCCAATTTGAATCTTCTTGTTGTTTAATATCGTCTGCTTCAATTATTGATGTTATGATTATTATTTTTTTTAATTTTAATGGACCTGTTGTTTATGATCTTAATAAATTCTAGATTTAAGTATTTTTCCCTCTCTCTTGATTGCTCGTACATATAATTCATCTATTTTGATGACGTCAGTCAACCGGTCCTGTGATTCGCGGCAACACTGACACGAAAATCTAACACGGCAATCCTCTGTAATTTGCAAAAAATCTCCGTCCAAAAACTCCTGAAATTTTAGTTCATTTTGGAAACGGTTGAACAAATCAAGATGCTTAATTATGCATAAATCAAGTCCTCCATTCATGCCATGTTATATCTCATAACTATTACACGAATTATCAAAAAGATCAAACTTTAGAATGTTTTGCAAAAATATGAATAATTTATTCATCAATAATACTAGAGTCTATTAGATGGATTACTTTCCTCCTATAACTAAGTCTTATTGAAGTAATCTTAGTATAATATAGGATACATGTATTACGCGCTCGTTACAAAATGGATTAATTTTGTGCGTACATTTTGACAGGAAATGCCATCAGAAGGAGGGTGAATTTCTAATTACACAACCAATATTTTCTTATAACGATATCTCCTCTATAATGAGCAAAAATAATGTCTCGTAATTCGATACATATTCAATACCGTGAGAGATATTACGACGCATGTTGACTGAATCTTGCTCTTTTAGGTATGCGAAGTCATTTATTGATTACCCAGATTTTCAAAATCAGAAGTATTTGTAAAATATGAATAATTCATTCATCAATAATACTAGAGTCTATTACATGGATTATTTTCCTCCTATATAACTTATTGATCTTAGTGTGATATGGATACTACGTGTGATACGCGCTCGTTCCAAAATGGATCAATATTGTGCGTACATTTTGACGCAAAAAACAGCCGAAAACAGGGTATATCATAAGCTTGGTTCCGTTTTCAGCATTGCGTAAGCAGAAATAGAGAAGTACCCTTGTTTTATATAACCTCATACCCTCCAGCCCTGTTGCATAAAGCTTTTATGTCATGATTCATGACATAAATCCCAGAATCACGACATGAACACAAATGTCAATGACGGAAATTTATGTCATGCACGATCGAGATTTATGTCAAGAGTTTTATGCAACAGGGCTACGTATAATACTGACTTAAAAGGGCAGTAATTGTCTTCCTACAAATAATACACGACATTCTGCCCAACAAAGGCGTCACGGTTCCTTAGCTTCGGAAGGAATGCAGTAATCTTGAGTTCTATTCTTCCGTTACTTCAATGCTTTTTTTAGATTCTTCATTGATTCAAACGAAAGAACTTTTCGCAGTTATGTAAGGGTCAGCTAGACCTCACCGATAACTATATAATGGTAACGAGATTTTTCATTTAAATTCTGATCAAATATTCAAAGCATTATTTCAAGAATGTTAATGAAGGAAATTTCACAAAAATCCCCCAAATGAATTTGACATCATTCAATTTTACACAGTGAAAAATTCAGTCTGATACTGTTTTAACTTACGGGTTATTACTGACCAAAAGTGTCATTTTCACCTAGTATTAACATACACGCCTGCGCTTAAAGGGGAAGTCCACCCTTATATTACAAGTTGTTTTTAAAGAATCAGAAAACTTAAAGAAACAGATTAGTGAAGGTTTGAACAAAATCCGATAAGAAATTTTAAAAAGTTATGAATTTTTGAAGTTGTAATCAATCAAACACATATTGGCAACTCCGTGACGTATCTTTCGAGCTCCTATCCCATTTGCCCTGTATCCCAAAAATCATTAATTTCCATTTTCTCTAAAGCAAATATTCAATCATACGTACGAATTGGATATAATCATTGCTCATATGATCTTACACAGAACCTATATGAAACAAATCTATTCCTTCATCAAAAACTAAGAAAATGAAAATTTATCAGATTTTCTGTACTAAGCAAAATGTGTGAGGAGCTGAAGGTTACTTAGAGTTCGTAATTCCAAATATGAAATATGGTTCATACGTCCGAAAATGAAACGGGGTTCATATTGCCGGAAATTTAAAAAAAAAACCTTCAGAAAAGAGTACCCCCCCCCCCCCCCCTCTCCCTATCTGAAAGAGTATACTCTATGTAATAGTTAAAGATATTGGGCACAAAGCAATATAAAAGTAGTATTTCGGCAGTTTTTTATAGACTCATGTTTGATCAATATATTTTCCACTTGGTCTCATTTCATTTCCCAAACCATTAAAGTAAATAGAGCAGTTGCATCATACAGCAGTTCAATGAAAAGAATGTGCTCAACAAGCGCGCCAACCTTTAGGAAAATTTGATTATCCCTCCATAGAAATTTCAATTCCCCCTTTGTCCCCTTGCAAGATACCTTCATAGTCAGATTACTTGATGACTGCAAACTTTAAATGACCCTTTTCTTATAGGTAACGCCTCTATGGGGTTTGACATTATTCTGATGAACTATAAATCCTTTTAAAGCTGGCAATTCCCTCTTTTGGAATAGGACCTAAACGTAAGCAATGAAAAAAATGTCTGGCGAATTTATGTTGGTTTTGTAGAAGGGTTTATTAAAATAAACTTGATGAAATAGCATTGCCTGTACCCTTCTTAGCTATCACATTTTGAAATACTACCACGAGAGGGAATACCACGGGATTGCAATATGCTATTGAAGCACGTTTGACCGACAACCCACGAGACCGATGTTATCGGTTTCGTGGATAGGCTACGAGGGAGGTTGGCGATTACAGGCTCCCCTAGAATTGTGAAATTATCAATATCCGTAGCTTATTTATATAGTTAATATTGCAATGACAAAAATTATACATTGTTTTTAAAGAGGTTTAATGTTTTGCTGGCTCGCTTTATATATGAAATATTTTCGAGCAAAAGAAGTCACTCTTGTCTTCGTATGCCTTTCGTAAAGGTCAACGGGCATCGTATACAGTAACGATACTATATCAAAATGATCATGAAAGTAAGAAGGAATTTCGAATTACATATTACTAGTACATGCCATGGGCCATGGGCCGTGGAACCGGGGACTGGGGGCTGCAGCCCCCTCCCCCATTTTTATTACCAGACACATTTCATAATATCTCCGAAAAAAAGTTCGAAAATTGTCATTAAAGGGGAATTAACCTCAAAATATAAATGTGCTTATATTCAAAGGTGTAATCTATTCTTTCTTGTTGCCCTACGTAGTTTCGCATTAAAACATACGTGATGGGTATAAATCAAGATTTTCTCAGCAACATTTATCGTCTCCTTGCGATACCTGGAGGCTGCCATTTTCTTGATATGTACATAAAAATATTTTTAATCCGAATGCAAAAATTGTCCTTCCTGATACAAAATCCTATTTGAGATTTAAAATATCTAACCGATATATACATATATTCTAAAAACAAAACTGTGTTTTATATTTGTTTGAAAATTACTAATTTACTGAATAGAAATCTATTTTATTTGTACTATGACGTACGCGACGGATCAAATTAATTCAAATGTATGGATGATGACTTTCCCGGCCCCGAGCGTCAATAGTGACAAACTATACATTCACCTGCTTTGAGATATTGGACTTCAATAGTCAGAATGCGCGTTGTATGTTCTGTTCTGTTCTGCCAGGCAAGCCCAAGAAATCGATTTATATTTAGTAAAACCAGCGAATTTAGAATTAAAAAATCTATAAATTTCAAATTTTAAAATATATGTATACACCTGTTATGTAATTTCCATCATATATTGGGATTTTTTTTGTATTGAAGATAAGCAATTTAGCTCAAGGATTAAAAATATCTTCCTGACCGGAACGGTTTCCAATGGTTTATGTATAACTCATATATCATCAAGAAAATGGTATCCCCATGTAAAGTGTAAGCAGATGATACCGTGTGTTAGAATGTCTTGATTTAAACCGTTTTCTGAAGTGATACAGGCAAATTTTTTTTTTATTTTTATTTTATTTTTTTTTTTAAAGTGATACAGGCCAATGATTAAGAATATATTATACCTATTAACATATATGTACAAATGTGTACATTAATATTCTGGGGTTAATTCTCCTTTAATGAGTGTAATCAAATCAGCGCCCCCCCCCCCCAACTTTCAAAAACGCTCCGCGGCCCCTGCATAAGACCTTTAGATTGAGAGGGCCAGTCGCATCGAAACTGCCCAAACCAAATTTCAGTCCCAGTCCGCCCATGCATCATGACATTTACACTTAGCGGCTTCTAAAAAGTTGCGAAAATATCCACCCCTCTGCAAACTCTATATTGGGTGAAATCATCTTGTTTAATAGCTTGTGGTGAGGAGCCAAGAAAGTCTCTTTTATACATGTATATTCGGTTTTGGTTTAATTCACCCATGAAGCTTCGAATTCATGGTTCACCGTAACTCGTTTTCCCGAAGGTTCGTAATTTCGAAACACAAATTTCATAGCAGTGGGTTCATAATTCCGAACATTTGATGCACTTCTCCGAAGGTTCATAATTCCGAACATTTGATGCATTTCTCCGAAGGTTCATAATTCAGAAAATGCAATAGCGCCCTATATTATGAACTTTTTTTACATTTTCGGAATTATAAACCTTCGGAATTACGAACCGTCGGAGTATAAGAACCTTCGGATATAAGAACCTTCGGAGCAACGATCCTTCAGAATTATGTACCTTCGGAAAGCGATATGTATTCCAGCATGATAAGGGTATAGTTTGAAATTCTCTCAGCCAGTTGTTTGTTAAAATTCAAAATAAAATACAATTATTCTCTAATTATAATCTTAATTTAGAAATGGCCATAAGCTGATGAGAGGCGCTGTTCAAGTTCTATCAGTATAAGGCAACTTTTTACTGGATTTAATAGGGGATTCATTTGCCAACACCGCATTATAAAAACGGCTCGGGAATACTTCGAGCTAGAACTGATCGTGGTCAAACAAGGTTACGTCAAATTATCGTTAATTTTTTTAAATTCTCTTTTATTCAGTGAAACATATTCAATCGGGATGACAAGAATCATATATAAATACCAAATCTGTTTTACATCTTTGTCCTCAAATATACATGTACATTGTAATATATTTGAAAGGGAAATATTTTCAAGCACAATTAAATCATTATCATGATTCAGTTTTCAGGTATTGGTACTTGAACTGTCATTAAAAAAAAAACGAGTTTTCATCAGATTGTAAATACACCAAGGCCCTGTAATTTACATTTACAAAAACAAAAATAAAACCGAATTGCGGATCGGTAGCTGCTTTTCTTTCACTATTTTCTTTCTTTTCTAGGTAATTTTTGACAACACTCTATTACGCCAATTTTCCGTCGAAAGTCGATTTTCGGAGAAGAAAAACACACCAAAACCTTGCGCTAGGCGTATTGCCAGGTCTGGTTAAATGGGGGTCTTTTACCATTTTAATGTTAAAGCCAAGAAAAACAGATTTTTTTTTAAATGCCGACCCCCTCCCCCCCCCCCCAAAAAAAAAAAAAAAAAAAAAAATTGAAGCCGCGTATATCATAACAAATACAATGGGAAACTATCACATTATCTCGAAAAACCAGGACCAGCCCTATTTTTCTTCTTTTAAATTAATAAAGAGGGTGGGGATAGATGGAGAGGAGTTCCCAGGTATTTTCATTTTATTAAAGATTTAAGATTCTATCAAGCCCGGGCTGCTAAATTAAACACGCTTTTTAATGATTATAATAAGCCTATTTCATTATCGTGGAGTCCATAAATGAAAAAAAAAAAAAATTCCAAAAAATACCAGTGCTATATTCATAAAAAGTTTTGAGATTTTTTGTTTGTTGTTTCATGTTGCAGGAGTGGTTGGAGTGAAATCTTGTCATATTCTATGTGTCTACTATATCTTTTCGAACTCTTCAATGTAAATCCCGGCGCACACTATATAGGATCCGACTGCGACCCGATTTTCGAACAAATTGCAGTTTGCATTAAATGTGAAAGTTTAAAAAAGTGAAATTATCTCATTTGAAGTTCGGAATAGTGATACGAATACTAATTTCAAAATTTTGGTTAACTGCAATTCTTCTGGTTAGAGTAAAGGCCAAATCGGCTTCAAATCTTAGTCGATCGCGAGATTGGTATGACGTCACTACGATTTGGAATTGAATTCGCTTTTATTCCTACACGGGGGCTCGCAGTAGCCCGGAATTTTCGATTTTAGTATTCATACTACTATTTAGAACTTTGATCACGAAGATTTTACATGTTTGAAGGTTCATATCAAATGTTATAACAACTTTTCCCAAAATCGCATCGTAGTCAGATCGTGCAGTGTGCGCCGGGCTTAAAGTAGAACTTTAATGATTTTAAATATTGGCTTAATACTTATTATTGCATAGATGGCATACATTAAACAAGGTTATCCAAATTCAACGCTTGGAAACATTTGAAGTAATGATTATTATCAATTATAAAACAGTTACAGCCCGATATAGCAGCTGAAGAGCTCCTCGAACGCTGCTGAGATATGTGACGACACACCATGGACCAGTCCTGTCTAAGCAGACGATGTCCCATAACATCTTACACATTTTTCAGAGCCTATTTTGTCATCTCCTCTTCACTTATTTCTCTTCCTTCACTAGCGTCAGTCTTAATGTTAGTCTGTTGCCTCACTCTTAACTTCGTGTATGGTATTATTTTGATGAAAAATGCAGCGTTAAAAAATAAAGGAATCAGTCACTTGTAAACAAAATAAGACGCCATTGTATTTTCAGCTGCTTGCACCAAGGCATGTTCGGCGTTTCAAGAGGGAACGAATACCATCCTGCTATTATTCGGAGGGCTTTTCAATTTGAAAGTGGGGTTTATTTCATTGATCATTGACCCTTCTCCTGTGTATTTACAATCAAACGGTTTTAGCTATCAGAATCTCTTTCACACCATTATAAAGGGAAAGTGAAACTAAGGTCATGTTTAAATACACCAAACTCTTTATAATTTGATAAATAATTGCATTGCAATTACGTTCATTCATTATAGGACGTCGTCTGCTTAAGCAGGATCGATCCCGAGTGTGACGACATCAAAACATCGCTATATTTCTGGCGAATCCTCGGATCTTCCAGATGCTGAGAAGAGCTTTTATTTGTTTTGTTTTTATAATCATCAGATACGCAGTTGACATAAAACTTATACGATTGCCATCTGTAAGCTTCCCAGTTTCTAGTGATACATTAATTGCCATATTTGTGATTTTCTTTGAATAGCTACTTTAAGCCACGTGCCTACAGTGAATTTTAATCACTTACAGCATAACAGAGTGTGATCAGTTCGCGTCACGGACGGATATTTCAAAATTTTCCAAGTTGGGAGGCCTGTAATAAATAACTGAATAGATGCGATGGATTGCTTTAGGATTTATTTTGGAGGGCATCACTAGGTGTACTGAAAATGATAAAATTTGGTTGTCATGGTTACTTATCTAAATGAGTGGGAGACTTCTCATTTATTTACTCCTTTTCTATTAATATCAGAAAAACATGATGTTGTCTAATACTTTCACTTGCAAATTTTACAGATAAATTGGCATCCCTATCAGACATTTTGAATTTCAAAACAAGCTTTAGATTCCATAAGAGATGTGAAATGTGTGCATTATAGATGGAAATATTGCTAAAAGTGTCATATTTTGACAACACCCCTGCGTAAAAATAGATTGGTCCAAGAACTCTGGCACCTTGGAACCCTTCGGAAGAACCAAATTTCTAATAACTTTTGATGTATTTCATGGCAGTGATAGTCTTCCAATTAATTTTATGATAAAATATAATTTGTGTCACGGACGGACAAAATGCTCATGCTCACCACTGGAACCTACTTCTGTGTATATTTATTTATTTATTTGTTTATGTATTCAGTTATTGGTTGCGTTGTGTTTATTGTGTTTTTTTGATGTTCTTGATCATGCTATCGATCTGTGACTGATCATTTTCCCGAGAATTCAATTGTTATTTGCGAAAAGATCACATTTGACATGAGAATGTAGCTACTCAAGGAAGTAGAACATGAAATTTGATGAAAACGGATCTAACCTGTTTCTGAAACTGAACTCTTCGGAACTGAACTATTCAATCTCCTTCCTCCTATTTTGACACAGAACATGTGTTTAATGCTACTCCCATTATGTTTACATATTATACAGTTTGTAGTACAGAGTCTTCTTTTACTGACATTTCTGCATTATCTTTTGATCCAGAATGCTAAGAAATACACATTATACATGAGCAGAAAGACCAAAAATCACAGAATATGTTGAGTTTATTTCTATTGCAGTACATTGTGCCGTTCACGAATAAGAACATTTTAATGTTAACTAATCATTAAATTCTCTAAATTCGCAACACATTGTAAAATATAATTATAGTCACTATTTTCGTGTACGAATTGGCAATTTTTCTGTTAATTTGAAATTTCATTCACATTGGTTCATTCAATATACATTTTAGTTTTTTTCAAATTATGTAAAGGCGGACAATAAGAATAACTGGTGCCCATTTGAGGAGGGAAGGCCGATTCATTTAGACCCTAAGAAAACTATGAACTGCTAAAGACAATCATCTTAAGCATGGGGGATCCCCTACCACTGCAAGTAAATAACGCCTCGACATAAATTATGACGTCACAATGACAGGATCATATATCTTTTGCACTTCCTTGTCTGATTTGGTTTTGATCCAGCATTATCGACCATCTTAACATGTACCACATTAAGCGATATGTGCATATGCTGGCGCATTATATACAGCTCGGAAAAGAACAGAGACCATAACAGAACTGTTGTCTGAATTAGAATATGTGATTCTCGATAGAGGAGTCGGAGGAATGGTGGACATGGTGGATGATCATCTGAAGAAATTACATGCTAAAGTGATTTTAACATCAGGCACGCCAACAATCGAGTCTTCCCTGTATATGTCTACTTATCAGGTCTACTTTATGGAGTGGACTGTCGCCGACATACACTAATCTGGCATCTTCGCGAAAACAACAGTAAGCATGTTATTTCAAAGAATATGCATTATCTTATGTGAAGACAATTTTTCATAGATAAAATGTAATGATATGTATCATGTACCATAATGAGTAATGACTTTTTTGTACGTTCTTTTTAGGTATCTAATATAGAATGTTATCTTTTGGTGAAGGCTTCTGTTTTGTGTAAGAGCGACAATGGATGCAATAATACCTACCATGTGAATATTTATTTGCCTTTCCCACCCTGCTTGCAATATTTTTCTTAGAATTCGTTTAGGGGTTCCTGCAGACACTAATTTTGGCCGAGTAGCCTTGTGTTAACAAACATGACAAACTTACCTCCTTACATGCCTTATTACTATACATGTTGAGTAATGCATGATTCTTACAACATACAACATACAAAATCACAAATCACACAATCGTATGCAGACTGGTCATATCTTTAACGGATAAGTTTACAGTAAAATTAAGTTGATTTCTGGAAAAGAAGGAATGTCAAAAATACCGAGTCGGCGAAAAGTTCCAAGAAAATCCATTGAAGGATTAAAATTACGAGCTACTCTACATTTTATTTTGAAATTTGACATTTTTCCCCAAAACAATTTATTTTTTGAAAAAAAAAAATTGGAAGCATGTTTGCGCAATTTCTCCTCTGTCATGTCTGTGAGGTAGACTACATTCCTTTATAAAAAATAAAGAAGATGACTATTAGACTATTTCCTGTACAAAACAAATGAAGAGAAGCTTGCATACAGTAGGGAAACATAAACTTGTCAATTTGTGTCATGGTCTTCGAAACTGTAAACATTCATACAACTTTCCTTTTCTTTCTTTAGATTTTTCTGAAACTGGGCCATTCTTTAAAGTGACACAAACGGTCACACACGTGACTATCTAAGTTTGCCTCATTGCTAGAAAATCAGATTAAATTTTATTGATTTTTTGATATCACCAGTATCATACATGAAAAAGATTTCCCTTCTTCGACAAGAATAAATCATTTTCCAACCATAATGATTTTGGAGAGACATTTAAAAACGCCCTTTTTTGAGTGGTCACACACGTGACCGAACCAATTTTCACCTCTAAAAGAAAAGAATGTCCACTGATTTATGGGAATTTGCTTTCAAACTGTTCAGAGCAATCCTATCATATAGGAATGAAAAGTGGAAAGTTGCACTCAAAGGGAAATACGAGAAAAATAGGTTTGAATACCAACAAGTAAGACCCTTTTCCGTGCGAGGTCACACACGTGACCGACCTTTTTTAACCTCTGAAAGAAAATGATGTACTCTCATTTAGGATAATTTACCCTCCATCTGTTAGGGTAAGATTTTTATTCAAATATCCAAATTGACAGACTTCTACTACAAGACAAATACTAAAAAATAGGTTTAAATGAACTATATTTCAGGACTTTGGTCACATATTACGTGACTGAGAATGGCCCACCTGCTTCTGACCAATTATCTGACTTTCCTCATCTTTATCAAACTGCAGGGTGAACATGCACAGTGAAGCTTAACCTGCCGTTACTGATACAAGATTATCATAATACTAATGCGCCATAATTATGGCGAATAGATTCCTTATGCATCGTGACGACAAGGACTCCAACTTTACTTTACCTAAATTAGCCAGTCATTTCTTTCGGGTGACATGTCGCTGAAATATGAAAACAACGGGCAGAGGATATCAGATATATTTCTATTTCGACCCAAGTCTGCCTGACATGCCCGCTATCTGAAATCGCGAAATCGTATCCCGGAGTAAATGCTCATCACATACGGTTTCGTTTATGGTTTTCAGCACGAGATAATTGCTCTCGAAAATTTCTACATTAAGTCACATTGTTGATTCAGTCTATAATGGTTTCGGTTCAATTGAAAACCGACTGGAGAAATGGGGAATCGAAACATGATTATAAATACATCAAAATACGGTTCATTATCTTGTGTTTCTGCTCTGGTTTAATTGGTTTTCGTTTTGCTAAACCTTGTTTTTACATTGCAAATTTTCTATTTACTCATTACTCTAAAAATTCAGTTTTAATGCAAGTCCAATAGGTCATTTCTATCATTATTTAATTTCTATGAATAGCCTATAATTAGCCCAAGGCTATATCTACTCAGCTACAGACATTAGTACATTAGATATTCAGGTTTATGTTTACTTGTTTACTGGTTGAGAGGGCGAGTCAGTAAAAAGAACATGCACGCTTTTTAAAGAGGGCATTTTATTTCCAAGGTGGAATTTTAGATATGATATGATATAATTTTTTCCTATAAACCGATTCGGAGAGCTGAACATGGAAGTGTTCAGCCGCCATTACTGGGGGCCATCCCCAAGTATGGTAAAAACTAGAATATTCCTGCTTTAGTTCAGGGACGGCCATGCACCTGTCTGAGTATACGTAAGACATTGAATCATCTCTAGTTATGCTCTTGGCTGGCGCCCACCCCTCCCCCCAGAATGGTGGAGGAACACTGCTCCTAGAAACCATAGAAAGTTTGGGAAATTGATATTTTTGTCAATTGTCAATCGTGCAAGTTGGTTTGGACTCATTTACAGTACAGTCAACCAAGGGCGTCGATCCGTTTTTCGGATGGGGGGGGGGGGGGGGGGGCAAGACAGCCTAACGATGTTCATTTCGTACATGATTTTAACGCCTCTTAATTACCAGCTTCTCCACGGTTACATGAAGCAGGGAATAATTAGAGAATGTGCGCGCGGTGAAATTGAAGTCTAATCGTTTAATACCTTTTGTATTTCATTGTTTGGAAGGTTTTATTTCCCGAGTTTTGCATCATTTTTCCTAATTCTATTTTACACCTCCGGATTTATTTTTTGGGAGACGATATGTTTGCCCCACCCCAATATTTTCGGGGGGAACTGTCCCCTTGCCCCCCCCCCCCCACCATGATCGACGCCCCTACAGTCTACTGAAAGATGCTCCTTTCAAGATACCCAAGAGCAAACAACAAAGAGTGTTTGTCTTTCAAATTTGTTTGTAAGAAAACATTTGAGTCTTCAAATTATATTTTTCATGTTTTGTTTGATTCGCATTTAAATTGATGGGTATGTAATCTGACAATATGACATCCGAGATGGTTATGTATCAACTCCGAAACCAAGAATGACCTGGGACCCATTTCATAAAACAAGTAACAAGTAACAAGTAACAAGTTACAATTGTTATAAGCTACTGAAATTATTGAATTTGATTGACTTGGAACAAATATTTTTGTCATAGATCCCTGGCAGTTGTAATAGATTTTATGAAACTGGGTCCTGAAGGTGGCCATGCGCGTACCGAGGGGTTTTTGGGGTGTCCAAATACCCCTTTTGGTGAAATTTGATTTTAAAACACCCCCTCTTTGCATTGCTGATAACTTTTTTTTTTCTTTTGCTTGCCAGAGAATTTTTGAGTAAAAAAGCGCCACGTACTGGAGGTGGCGCAAGTGGGCTTGGACATCATCACATAAATTGACCCTGGCATGGTGCAGTCCACTGCGATGGAATAAAATGGTAGCAAAAGAAGCGGGAGGAGTGAGTCTACTGTGTCAAATTATACCACATACAGCTCCATCTTGAAGCAACACGCAATTAGAAAAGTGGTTAATTTTTCTGACTCACACTGTATATTTTTATCTTTTTTAAAGTTGTAAAAACACAATCGCAAAGCCTTTCACAAAATCAACATGAGGCAATTTCAACAGCCTTGTGCATCACCTATAGAAATTATGTGCGAAATAATCCGAGCATGATTTCTATAGGCAATGCAATCGAGTATTTTACCCTGAGTATATTTTTTTTCCTTCTAAAGTCTTTGTAATCGGGTTTATAAGAAGCTATTCTGAAAGCCCGATGAAGGTCTTACGGTTGAAATACTGGTTAGAGCTAACATGACTGAAAAAAACAATTACTTTTCTCTCTTTATTTTTACGATTTTTTTTTATAAGTTCTTCAGAACTAACTACATTCGGATGCTTGCTGCTGTAAGCTATCCTAGTACATGCGTTCTATTCTACTGTCTTAAACGTAGTTTGATTCATTTGTAAGCTTTCACCTATCTCTGCGAAACGTGATATTATACATCTACTGCATGTCAAACTGTAGGCTTAAGAGCCCTTCGGAAATATAGGTTTTCTTATAGTCAAATTCGCAAAATTAGCTTTCATTTTTTATTTCAAACGCTCGTATTCAAGTGATTTGCTCGTTAGTAATCCAAATGCATTTTTCCAGCGTCGAATAATGTGCTACGAACATCCAAATTTATTTATTGTCTTCAATTTAAAGAGGCCAAAGCGTCAATCAAATTCATTTATAACGACTCGAGTGCGGATTCTTGCTCGAGTTTTACTTTCCTTTTCACTAACAGGCAGTAAAGTTAGCAGTATGTTCATTCACTTTCAAACAGGTAGAGGTTTTCAAATGTAATTTGTAGGTGCAAAATGATGTTGTCATCTAATCATATGGGTGTAAAAACAAATTACTGGACTATACCCTTAAATTATCATATACCGCATCGTTTTAAATGTGTACAGCGTATTCAAAGTATCCTTTGACATCATATTGTCGGTCTTTTTTTTTGTTTGTCTAATCTCATTTTTTACTTGACCATTCGCTTTGTTATTGTTTAATTTCATTTTATTTTATTTTTTTTTTTTTTTGAGGAGTGGGGTATAATCACAGCCACCCCCCCCCCCCCGAAATTGGAGGGCTGTTAAGGGGCTCCAGCCACCCTCATAGTCAGAAATTTGAATGTTCATTGGGTAAAATTTGAATGCTCATTTTATCAGAATGCATGCGATCACTTGTCATAAAAAGCAAATTGAATGCTTATTTTTAGGCAATAGAACTGTTTACTAATGTATTTCAATTTATGCAGTTTCTCTCCAGAATCCATGGTTACCAACCTGCTATGCATAATTGTATCTCTATGGATGGATCCATTTTGCATATATTAGCTGTTGCTATGTCGAGCAAGTCTCTGACAAGCTTTTGAGTCGTCAAGAGAAACTTTTGTTCAAGAAGTATGCATACAATTAGTAAACAGGTCTATTGAATGCTGATCTTGGTGAGAATTCATGTTCAAATGAAATCAAGCGACTGTGCATCAATTTGGCTGCTGTTTTGATGAATTTTACCGGGAAACCTATATATTACATGAATGGGTCAGAGCCAGTGGCGTACCTAGCTAGACCTTGGCTTCAGGGGGAGGAGGCAAGAACAAACAAGCCAATGGTGATCTAGAATTTTTTTTTGTGTGTGTTTTAGGTGTTCAAACACCCCCTTTTGGTGTTATACCCCCCGCCCCCCCCCCCCCCCCCCCCCCCCCGCTTGAACAGTGTTTTAGGTCTTTAGAAATGAAACAAAAGCTTGTTTTTAACCCCAAAAAGGCTGATAACATTTTTTGGCTTGTCAGAATTTTGGAGTAAAAAACACCCACCTTTAAAAAATCCTGGGTACGCCACTGCAATGATTAATTATTATATGGGACGCGTTCAAATTGTTTGGCTTTACACGTGCTTTATGAGCTCTGTTTGCTTCAAAACGTACACTGTAAACAAATTTGCCGTTTTTTCACGGGAATTTCCTGGCAGTCAGGATGCCGGGAATGCCCGTTTTTCCAGAGTTTTTTTTTAAATATATATATTTACAATATTATTATGTAAATTTACAATAAAATTATGTAAATATATGCTGATTTCCGGTAAACCAACAGACTTGCTGTTGTTTTACAAGAAAAAACTGTAAAATTGAAATAACGGCAATAACTTGAAATTTCAAGGGCTAAAAAACCGGTAGTTTTACGGTTATTTTTTACAGTGTTATACTTAACAATACTGTTATGCGATGTCGCATTGCTATCGAGCGAGAAAGATTTTTTTCCCCTTAATTTATGAGGTTTTAAAAGCGATTGGTTACAATTTCCTTTGAAATAGATAACTAATGATTAGTACTGAAAGAGTCAGATTTTTTTAAGGTTTGAAATTCTGTCGGGGCAGTTAATAAGCCACTTCGATGCAATCTGAGCATGAGCAGATAAAGTCATCTGTACCAAAATTCTAAAACCCACTGACACTAATATTCGATATGTGCTCATGAATGTCATGTAATCATTATTCAATTATGCACTAATGGTGCATTCCATGATATCCAGGTAAGTATTCTTTTTAAAGAAACAAAAGCTATTCATGAGGCACCTCTATCACTCCCAGAGTTATTTTTCTGAAGTGCACATAAAGGGACTCCATGTCTAAAATATCTGTGGATATTTGGGGTCATTTGTACAATCTCAGTACCATGCGCTAACCCGAACTGGCTTATTGCCCGCCTGCCCCCTCCCCCACTGAATACGCTAATGATCAGAGTCCCTAAGAGGCCTTTCACACTCACTTCTGGACCGCTCCAAGTTAGAGCGCTCCAGAGGAACGGTTCTTGAAGAACGCTTCGTTTGCTTTCACACTCACCGCATTTTTTATGTCTCGAATCGCTCAACGAGTCAAAGTGGTCTTGTTGCTATGGCAGCTCAGATCAGCGGCTCAAATTTTTCGCGCGGAATTTCAAACCGTATAATGCGCTGTGCCGCTGCCCGGTCGGTCTGTCGTCTGCTATATTTATACCCGTGACTGTGTTTTGCGTTCTTTGCTTAATTTCCTGATCACCTGCTATTACTTGTTTGTTTTTGCGTTCTTTGTTTGCCAATTTTTTTGGTGGACAATTAACCCCACATGATATTCTAGATGCGGTATTGTCTGCTACGTCTTTCCATGGAGGCTGCCATTTTGTGCATGACACGGATCATTAGGTACCATATGCATTGATAATAGCCTACCTTTACAACAGATACGTCGCTTTGTTCTGATTTTATTACGATTGTTATTGGTCATGGGCCTAGATAATTGACGACCCATGAGTTCTAATAGCCATCCTGTAATGCAGATTCCTCGCTTTGTTTTGGTATTGTTACGATTGTCTCCGTCCTTGACGTCAATTCTCCGTCTCCACGTACAGAAAGTATATTTTTATGAACAAATTAAGACCTTTTAAAAAATATATAAAACTAAACTTACATTTCAGAATATGTGACTATATCTAATATATATTTGTCCTCTAAAAATCAATTACAAGTTAACGATGAAGGAAATATTACTTGGGATGAAAAATATTTTCGTGTACACATAAAGTAATGGCAGCCCCCTTATTATTGCTAGCAGACAATAACTTGGCTGGAAAATAGTGATTTATATCTATATCCTGTGTTTTTACATGAAATTGCATGTATCAAATAAGAGGCATATACTACACCATTCAAAATAAGCTAGTTCATACGCTGAGGTTAATTTCCCTTTAAGTTCGACATGGACACTGGTCGGTATCAAATCGCTCGCTCAATGTATCAAATCACCCATTGATTTCCCGCGCCACACACACTCACTTCCGGTTGAAGTACGCTTTAGGATCGCTTTGCTTTCACACTGACACGTTGGAGCGCTCTAACGAGGAACCGTTCCTCAAGACCACCTCGCGAGGTGGTCTTCTGGAGCGCTCCAGAAGTACGCTTCCTGGACCACTTGAGCATTCACACTCACCTGGGAACCGCTCCAGAGGAACCGTTCTTAGTTAGAGCGCTCTAACGAAGTGAGTGTGAAAGGGCTCATAGATTATCAGAGCAAGTGGAGCAATAATTACCTGTTTGATGCGAAAATGGAGCAGTATAATAACAAGAGCCCCAGGGGGCACGACGCTCACCTGAGGTGGATCAATTCACATCTGGTGCCTGTTCTCTCTAGCACATGAACAACTTTCATTCTATAGGGTATCTCTATACACAATACCAAGTCTGAGCTTCCTACCAAGTTCGGTTAAATTCCAATCATGGGTTTTGGAGAAGCTGAAAATGTAAAAAGTTTATGGATGGCGGACAACTTGCCCCACCCCCCCCCCTCCCCTCCAGTATGTTACCCCCACAGACCCCCTATGGCCACCCAGAAAAAAAATCTCCATACACAATACCAAGTCTGAGCTATTCCTGGTTCTGGAGAAGATGTTTGAAATTTACATAGCTTTTACACTTGGGGGCTCTCCCCCTGGCCCCCCTGGGGCCACATGTACCATTTAGCACCTTTGGATCCCCTACCCTAAGATGATTCCTACCAAGTTTGGTTGAATTCCGATCATGTGTTTTGGAGAAGATCAGAATGTACATTTTGCCTGCAGCGCCCCCTCCAGTATGTTACCCCCACAGGGCCCTACAGGGCCACTCAGAGAAATTTCATGAACAACATTCATTCTTCATCTATAGAGGTATCTCCATACACAATACCAAGTTGAGCTATGCCTGGTTCTGGAGAAGAAGATGTTTGAAATTTACATAGCTTTTACAATTGGGGCCCTCCCCCTGGGCCCCCCTAGGGGCCACATGTACCATTTTAGCAACTTTGGGTTCCTACCCCTAAGGATGATTCCTACCAAGTTTGGTTGAATTCCAATCATGTGTTTTGGAGAAGATCGGAATGTACATTTTGCCTGGCAGCGCCCCCCCCCCCTCCAGTATGTTACCCCCACAGGGCCCCTATAGGGCCACTCAGAGAAATTTCATGAACAACATTCATTTTCATCTATAGAGGTATCTCCATACACAATACCATGTATGAGCTATGCCTGGTCTGGAGAAGAAGATGTTTGAAATTTACATAGCTTTTACAATTGGGGGCCTTCCCCTGGGCCCCCCTGGGGGCCACATGTACCATTTTAGCAACTTTGGGTCCCCTACCCCTAAGGATGATTCCTACCAAGTTTGGTTGAATTCCGATCATGTGTTTTGGAGAAGAAGATCAGAATGTACATTTTGCCTGGCAGCGCCCCCCCCCCCCCCCATATGTTACCCCACAGGGCCCCTATAGGGCCACTCAGAGAAATTTCATGAACAACATTCATTCTTCATCTATAGAGGTATCACCATACAAAATACCAAGTCTGAGCTATGCCTGGTTCTGGAGAAGAAGATGTTTGAAATTTACATAGCTTTTACAATTGGGGGCCCTCCCCCTGGGCCCCCCTGGGGGCCACATGTACCATTTTAGCAACTTTGGGTCCCTACCCCTAAGGATGATTCCTACCAAGTTTGGTTGAATTCCGATCATGGGTTTTGGAGAAGAAGATGAAAATGTAAAAAGTTAACGGACGACGGACGACGCACGACGCACGACGCACGACGCACGACGCACGACGGACGACGGACAAATTTCCATCGCAATAGCTCACTCGAGCCATAGGCTCAGGTGAGCTAAAAAGCCTTGGTTCAAGGCATTCCATTGTGTGCAGTGACAGGACTCGTACCTTTCAATGACATACTGGTATGAAAAGTGACAGACGCGCGAAAGCCTGTTGCACACCAGGCATCAATTTGATAGCTAATGTATACGCTAATCAAGTCTATATGAAGGCAATCAGCGAATTTGCAAGTAATTCAACGCGGTGTTTATACACTCCTCAGTATGCTTTCACTTCGTGCATGGTATCACTTCGTGCATGGGTATTACTTCCACATGTTGACGCGGCATAGACCATCCCAGTCGCTGAGGCAGTCCTGCGTCTGTGCGTCAGCAAATAACTTGTGTGCCATTTTTTTTCTTTCCCTTTTCACATAATCACATACAAATTATATCATACATTGAACAAATTATATCATACATTGATCGCAGAGTATACAAGTAAACCATGTAAATGGACTTTAAAAAAAAAGATCTTGTGAAAAAGGAAAGATTTTATCCACACCTTCACACACACACACACACACACACACACACTCACACACGTTTACATGGCTTTACTTCCGAGGACAACTATTGTTCCTCTATTGTTACTCGTCCTCGGACAGTCGACGGAATAAAGCACAACTTGATTGTTGGACGTTCGAGGACTATTGTCCGGCTTCCGAGGACCATTGTTGTCATGATTTTTTTTTGTTCTCTGCCCGAAAATGTCCTCG
Organism: Heliocidaris erythrogramma; assembly: GCA_025617745.1. Classification (NCBI taxonomy): domain Eukaryota; kingdom Metazoa; phylum Echinodermata; class Echinoidea; order Camarodonta; family Echinometridae; genus Heliocidaris; species Heliocidaris erythrogramma. The sequence goes on from CM046856.1 coordinate 32,212,068, forward strand.
GACATAATGCTAAACAAACTCACCCACCCTAACACCCAAACACACACCACACACCACACACACCACACACACACACACACACACACACACATATATATATATATATATAATTGTAAGGAAATAACCTAACAACAGCTTTGGACACTCTCGTTGAAATAATATAATATATTGTGAGAAATGAAAATGAGAGAATGATGGTTGCGTAGCATAAATCTAAGTTCCCCGGAGCTGTCCTCCCTTTTTGAAAGTTTTGCAAAGGTTGAATAAATGCCTCCGCCGGAATTCGATCCCGAATCTGGTGTCGCCGAAAACCACTGGCCCCGTCTCCGTGGTCTAGTGGTTAAGGCAATGGCGTTCTAAGCCAACGACCAGGTTCGATTCCAGGCGGAGACATTTTTTCAACCTTTGCAAAAATATCAAAAAGGGAGACAGCTCTGGGGAACTTTGATTTTAAGTGACGCAACCATTATTCTCTCATTTCCATTTCTCACAACCATATCATATATATAAAGTACGTATAAGGTCTATATTAATTGTGACACTTCAAATATGTCTATAATGAATGTTATGACTTTTGTGAGATTCCTTACCTCCTGCAGTGGATATGGTTATGGAAAAAGAACATGTCGTATTCCCGTAATAACCAGTTGCCTGGTAAGTTTGGGTCCAGTTCCCGATTGCATAGGTCCCTCCGTTTGTCCCAGGCCCCAAAAAGCTAAGGCTAGCACAGACTGAAGTGTCTGATATCGAGGGCTCTGTCCAGTTGACTATAGCTGTATAATCGTTCGATCGGTTGACGAGTAAGGTGATGTCATTGGGGCAGTCAGCAATGATAGGCATTGGTGATCCTGTCAAAAAAAATCGGGGAAAGAGGAACGAATTAGTGAAGTTTTCCACACTGTGGATGGAATAATAAAGTAGGCTCTAGCACACGGTTGATATTGCTCAGTAGACTTTTGGCACCTCGAAATTTATTTCACTTGTGTACATTAGTGCTTATACATAATTTTACCCCCCCCCCCCCCAGTTGCTAGGACTATTTAAAAACTTCCCGGCATGTTTAAAGGAGAATTAAATCTAGAATATAAATGTACTTATGTTCAAAGGTGTAATATATTCTTAATCATTGACCTGTATCACTTTAGAAATGAAATATCAGAAAAGGGTTTAAATCAAGACATTCTAGCTCACGGTATCATCTGCTAACAGTTTACATGGGGCTGCCATTTTCTTGATGACATGGAGTTGTACATGAACCATTGGAAATCGTTCCGGTCAGGAAGATATTTTCAATCCTCGAGCTAAATTGCTTCTCTTCATTATAAAAAATCCCCATATGATGGAAAATACATAACAGGTGTATACATATATTCTAAAATTTGAAATTTATAGATTTCTTTTGGTTCTCTGGGTTTTTGGGCTTGCCTGGCAGAGCAGAACATAATTTATACAACACGCAGACTTTTTAAGTCCATAATCTCAAAGCAGGTGAATGCATAGTTTGCCACTATTGACGCTCGGGAAAGTCATCATTCTGGCATAAATTTGAATTAATTCGCTCCGTCGCGTACGTCAGTATCAAGAAATATATTTATATTTAGTAAAATCGTAATTTTCAAAGAAATATAAAACACAATTTCGATTTTAGAATATATGCATATATCTGTTAAATATTTTAAATCTCAAATGGGATTTTGTATCAGGAAGAAAGACAATTTTGCATTCGGATTAAAAATATCTTTATGTACACATCAACAAAATGGCAGCCCCCGGGTATCGTTAGCAGACGATAAATCTTGCTGAGAAAATCTTGATTCATACCCATCTCGTGCATTTTAATGCAAAGCTACGTAGGACAACAAGAAGGAATAGATTACATCTTTGAATATAAGCACATTTATATTATGAGGTTAATTCCCCTTTAACCTATCTCTTCCTTAAAATGTTTGATTAAATATGTTTTACAACGTAAACATAAATATCAGCAGTCAGGGGCTGACATGCCAAGAAAGGTAGGGGACAGACGGGTGATTGGTCGGCTAGCGTAGCCCCCCCCCCCCCCCGAAAACGAATATTTTGCATTTTGTTGTATACAATCATCGATTTCTAGCGTTATTTCACTAGCTTCGATTACACCAAATCAACAGAAGTAATGCCACAGTGTAAGCAATGAACAATAGGCCCGTACAGGTAGAGGTGGATGAGCATGAAATTCTCTCACAGAATGTTCTGTATGTACTTAATAATTATGGGCATTCATTTTTTAGTGTAGATTGTCACGCCGGTCCTCCACCGAAAAACGATCTTCGAACGAATTCGAAATATACAAAATTATTTCATAGCATTTAAAATTTGCATTCCAAAGCACTTTCATGGGAAAATTCATGGGAAAATCCATGCGCAAGCTTTGGTATACATTTCGATTTGATCAGTTCACAACCCGAGAGTTACAGGGTTGAAATATGAATACAGTGGCGTATCTAAGGGGGTGCAAAGGGGCCACGTGGTCTTGAAGGGGTGCAATAAATGCAAGAGAGAGAGAGACAAGGGGAAGAAATATTATGGTCTTTTGGATTACATGCGCCCAATCCATGACAAAGTGCATAGCCAGCAATAAGGTTTTAAAGGGCTTAGAATGGGAAAATTTGTCACTTTGCTCCCTGGCATATAACTTTCATCAGGATCTTGTTATATTTTGCACCCTCAGTATGATAATAAAGTACATAAAATACTATAATCAAATGTTAACATTAAAAAAAAAATATATTCGATTGCCTTGCGAATTTTCTTGAATATTATATTCTTCAGGGTTACTTATTTTTGCGCCCCAGTACAGAAAGAAATGAATAGAAAAGATTTGTTTTCAATGGATGGTTTCACAAAAACTAAAACGCTCGGTTATGGTGCTCCCTTGCAAAATTCACCTAAGGCGAAAATGCATGAGAAATTACGTTTCAAGGGGTCAAAATGAATCCCCCCCCCCAAAAAAAAAAAAAAAATATATATATACTTTTTGGTCGCCTTGAATAAAATTTTCACGTAGCGCCATATTTGTTTAATTAAAAGCGGAAAAATCTGTTATGTATTTCTGAGCTGATAAGTTTGGGCGGAGGAGGGGGGGGGGGGGGCGCAATCTCATTTTTTAAACCCGGGCGCCATTATCCCTATATAGATACGCCACTGTGAAGTGTAACTACATTATATTATCAAACTATATACCATCTTGCACGAGCCGAATGGCCATTGCTCTCCCACTAATAGACACGGTGCTGTCATCCGTCAACGTCAGGGTGGTATGGGTTGTGAAGGAGCCATCGGTAACGTTTATGGAATGAATATTGCCCCCCGATATATCAGAAAAAGCTAAAATTGCACCATGTTTTGCAAGGGAATATGCAGAGTAATAGGACGAAGTCGATGCAATCGCTGTTTGATCGCTGCCGTCTGAGTACAGGTACCCCGCCATATTCCCTCCAAAATACCACAGTTTGGACCCTGCAAGAAAGATTTTTTAAAACAGATAACAATGCGAGCATCCTTGTATTTTAACATGGAAATTATATACATGTACTTGAAATATAGAAGACGTGACAAAATGTTATCAATAGCGGCGTACCCAAGGTTCTCCGACCGGAGCACTTTTCTCAAAAGGTGCTGGGTTCATAGTTCCGAAAATGAAAAAGGAATCATATTTCGTAATTCCGAAAAGTTACGTAGGGCTCTATTGCATTTTCGGAATTACGAACACTATTCCAATTACGAACAATTACGAACCTTCGTAGTAATGCAATATTCGGAATTATGAACCCTCTGCTATGGGAAAATTTGTGTTTCAGAATGACCAACCTAAGGAATTATGAACCTTCCGAAAAACGATCCTCCCACCCCTCCCCTGCATGGAGCATAGTAGATCCAAGGGTTTGAGTGCCACCCCTTTGAGAAAAAGAGCACGCGTGAAAAAAAAACATTCAGTGGTAAAAAGGAATTTTGGGTAGATGGAGAAAATTAGCGAATATACTTCTTTTGATTTTTTTTTTTTTAATCTATCTTTTTTCTTTTTTCTTTTTTTTCCTTTTTGCTTTCTTTCTTTCTTTTTTCTTTTTTTTTTGTTGGGGGGGGGGGGGGGGGGGGCTTTTACTTCTTTTTTTCCCTGCCCATCTGGAGATTACCACAACAATTTCCGGTATCGTATATTTTTATAGGGGAGAGCGGAGTCAGTGAAGTGGGACAAGAATCGTGATTTGGCACTTCTAAAATATTCATTGTAGCCTTTCCATTTGTACATGGTAAATAATATTATTAGGCGACAAAACTACTATTTGACACATTCCCTATATTTTTAGTTTTTATGCAAATAATCATAAGGGTGAAGTGGAACATGCGGGGAGAAATGGGACAAAACTCTTCAAAATGCTAAAAAGACCTTTCTTTATGGTAGTTGTCTAAAATAAGTGCTGGGAATGAAAAAGGTAATATATCACTTAAAGTAGCTATCCTTGCTGATTTTGAGTTGTACATGAACCATTGAGAAATGTTCCAGTCAGGAAGATATTTTGAATCCAAATCCTAAATTGATTTTCTTCATTACCTAAAATCCCATATGTGACGAAAAATATAAAGTTGGTGTTTACATGTATTATAAAAATTAAATCTTTATGATGCTTTTAAATTGTCTGGTTTTGCTTAACAAAAATCTATTTTCTTGGGTTTGCCAAACAGAGCAGAACATAATATATGCAGCATGCATTCTGACTTTTCAAGTCCATTATCCGAAAGCAGGTGAATGCATAGTTTGCCGCTATAGATGCTCAGGGAAGAAGCATCCATAAAATTTGAATTAATTTGCTCCGTCCCATACGTCCAGTATCGAGAAAATAGAATTCTATTAAGCGAATATCGATTTTCAACAGAAATATATAAGGAAATCTTCAGTTTAAAAATAAATTGACATATCTATTCTATATTTTAAATCTCAAATGGGTTTTTAATTTTGAAAAACGCAATTGAGCTAGCATTTGGATTAAGAAAATCTTCTTGTACACATAAACAAAATGGCAGCCACATGTGCTGCTAGCAGACGATACATATTGCTAGCAGATGGTAAATTTTGCTCAGAAAATCTTGATTCGTATCGATCTCGTATATTTTGACGCGAAGCCATATAGTCTAACAAGTAAGAATAAATAACACCTTTGAACACTATCATCTTTATTTTTGAGCGTAATTCTCCTTTAAGAACTGGGCATGATCCTGACATCTGGTCAAAAATTAGAGACCGCACTTATAAAAGCTTATAGTCTCAGCTATAACATACTAAAATCTGGAAGAAAATAGACCAGAAACAACTGAAATACAGCTCAGAGAACTATGTCATGTAGATTCATGATTCGAAGAAAAAAATCATCTTCCATAGACATAACACGCAAATAGCGAAAATTCTGACATGGCATCTTTAATTGAAAATTTCACTGTGATGACGTCATCAAAATGAAAAATGTAGGAAATTGCCTCAGATACAACATATAAACATCTGGGCGAAAAACGACTAATAATTACGCATCTAGAGCCAAATTTGCATAAATGTGATGACATCAAAACATGAAAAATGGAAAATTTGTGTTCTGGCGCGATTTTGATGACGTTATAAGGTTTATAAGGGTCAAATGATAAATTAAATGAAATCTGTGATTCATACCCTACCTGATGATGACAAAAAAATTTGGGGGTCAACGGACTATCTAACGAGCTACAGTGAATTTTGTATAGGCATGTTTTTGCCCATATATGGCCTATAGTGAGTGACCCGCGCCTGCTGCAAACTTTGACGGACGATAATTTCCTTATCAATGGTCGTAGAAAGATAGAAAAGGTATCAAATTGCTCAGAATTTTGTGTTCTATGAGACTAAAATGGCGGGTTTAGGCTCCGTCATGGTGGAATACGGGAAAACGCGCACGCACCCGTGAACACGCGCAAAATGACCTGAAACGTGTGCAGACTTGATCCTACATGATTTTGATCATTTTTAAAACTTGACGCGCGCGTACGCGCACGTCCTGACCTCTAGATGACCTGTGAGGACATGACTTGATGACCCGTCAAGTGAAATTTATGTGATGTGACTATAGTTGATTCTTGATGATCGATTATAATCGATCTTGTAAATTTACAAAATGGTGTCTTGATGACGTCACGATGACCTGATAACTTCCAAAAGCTTAATGGACCATGTCCATGATTGACCTCATACACGACATGAAACTCGATGATATTGACCTGGCCGAGTATGAGATTTGGTGGCCACAACAATTTGTAATAAAAAGAAAGAAATTAAGAAAATTCTGACAAAATTAAAAGGAGGTCTGTCATAAATGACAGACCACCTAATTATAGGGTCATATAAGACATATGCTGTATGCGGGGTGTTCACTATACTTGCATACTTATTATATATTTGACAATGAATGATGAACAATTAAAAAAATGTGGTAAAAAAAAGTGAAAATTAAACCTACAAGCAAAATCGCAGTAAGGCTGTGGAAGTAATTGTGAACATTGATAGTTAAGACCTTTCGTAGGATTCCAACTAATTTTGAAAATGTTATATTTTTAGTTAGAGGTGGTGTCCCAGTTCTCCCACGTCCCAATTCAACCCGCTCTCCCCTATTCCTTTTTTCTTCCTGGGGAAAAATTACTAACGGGGAAAAATTACTGACGGGGAAATATTTCGCCCCGCCCCAGCCTTTCGGACATTCCTGGTTCCGCCCCTCGCAATCAAGTATAATTAGCGATAGGCTTACTGAAAATATCAGCGATCCGCATGTAAATGATATAATGTAAATGAAGAAAGAATATACATGTAATCCACCCGAATGGCAAAGTTTGGACCCTATATACAAGATTGGCAAGGAAGATGAAGAATGTCGCATACGAACAGTAAATCTGTTATAGTGGTCATCTCTCTATTAAGTTCACCTCTCCATAGTAGTCACCTATAATAAGCCAGTTCGGGGTTAGCGCATGGTACAAATGACCCCAAATATCCACAGATATTTTAGACATGGAGGGTCCCTTTATGTGCACTTCAGAAAAATAACTCTGGGAGTGATAGAGGTGCCTCATGAATAGCTTTTGTTTCCCCCTTTAAAAAGAATACTTCCACCTGGATATCATGGAATGCACCATAAGTGCATAATTGAATAATGATTACATGACATTCATGAGCACATATCGAATATTAGTGTCAGTGGGTTTTAGAATTTGGTATAGATGACCTTTATCTGCTCATGCTCAGATTGCATCCCCGAAGTGGCTTATTATTATATGTATACCCAGTGGCGGATCCAGGGGGGCACAGCCGGCCCGTGCCCCCCTTTTGGAAGAGAAGTATGAATTTTGACCATAGACGATCCGCCATTTTCTAGATTGTGCCCCCCTTTTAGAGTGAGGACTTTTTTTTTTTTTTTTGCTTGTCAGGGAATTATGGAGGGAAACTGGCCCCCATAAACCCTGAGCGATTTTTGAAGGTTTGGCGAAATTATTTTTTTGTGTCCCTACCCCCCCCCCCCCCCCCCCCCCCCCCCCCCCCTGCTGAGCGACTTTTGGAAAAGCTGGCGAGACCATAAAAATACGGTCTACCTTTTGACAAATTTTCATTTTTGTGCCCCCTCTTTAACTCAATCCTGGATCCGCCCCTGTGTATACCTCTGAGAAGAAATAGATGTTGAGGAACTGGTCTCGAAACGTGGCCTGTCCATAGTGGTAAATTTTCCTGTATATACATCTAGACCGGGCTACCTTAACAAACAGAGATGACTGCCAACTGGAAATTATATGACTAGACTCATGGCAATAGATGCATACGGGGAAGTATCTTAGTCCAGAATTAAAACAGATTTCCAATTCTTCATTATATTTCAACAATCCAATTAATGGTGATTTTTATTTGAAATCATATATATTTCAAATATATAAAATATATAGACATATCAAATAAATGCATATCCCTAAGTCTTAGGGATTTGATTCGATTCTATTCTTAGAGTGAACTGTTTTATTTTCAAATGTCGAAACGAGATATTGAACGTTATATTCATTCACAAGCCCGACCTTTTGGAATAGCCTACCTGAAGACATAAAAAGTTGCTCGACCTCATTGTCCTTTAAAAAACTTCTAAAAACTTTGCTATTCTCTTCTTAGCTACTTTTCTTATTGAATGCACTCCACAGAGTGGATTTGGCGCTATATAAATCACATTATTATTATTATTATTATTATTATAAAATTCCAAAGGCTCATTTACGAGAGAAGGTTGTCTGTATTCCTAAGGTTAACGAATAAATCAAATGTCGCATTGAACAACCTTACTTCATATTTCTGAGACGCCCGTGGTCTAGTAAGTTCAGTAACTGTCTGCATTTGGGAAAGAAATCGCCGCATTATCAGGTACCACAGAGGAAATGTAAAAACATAAACAAATAGCCAGATTCGTATATTAATACAGCCGCCGATTTTAAAATACCTAAGGAGGAACATTAATATATAACATTTGAAATGACGTGAAACAAAGTCAGTCTGAAAACTGTCTCTGTAAACACTGCATATCAACAACACAGATTACACATAATTACACTGGATTGTAGCCACAGCAAATACACCTTAATCCCTCTGGCCCGTATTCTGAACTCCAGTTTAACTTAAACCGCGGTCTAAGGTGGTTTAAACCCAGTCTAAAACTGCCCTTTGAACCAGAATTTTAGAAAATCACGTTCTGAAATCCGGTTTAACTTCACCTCCAGTCTAGTATGGCTTAACTTTGTACATAAATTTAGACGGGACTTACGGTTTAAGTCAGTTTTGATTAAAGCTCTGGTTTAACTTAGACTAGAGTTTAAGTTAAACCGGAGTTCAGAATACGGGCCAATGTACTCTTAACCCTTTCAAGACAACTGACCACATTTTGTGGTTTGGCTCAATATGTTTTGATTCAGAGCTCTAAAAAATACACCAGATGCATGAGTAGAAAGAGCAAATTTTCTGCACATACTATTTCCATTTTAATTTCATGACCATAATTATTGCGTTTGATGCCACGACTTTTAAAAAGAAAAAGCTGTGAGCTCCTTCAATTGGCAACACACTGAGAGGTTCAAAATCACTGTTTTTTAATCAAAATTGGCAGTTGTTTTTCAACTTTTCAACAAATTCCTATCCAAGTTTATTGTTTTCAAAGACATTACACCTTATTAGAACCATGTAGCACTAATAAGAAATTATTGTTGCCAATTTGAAGAACAAAATGTGATCAATTTAGCCCTTAAATAATTCCTGTCTTGAAAGCTATCATTCCTTGACATTGGCCCGTATCGATGAAAACTAGTAAAGGCCCAGCAAATGCCTTTAAAAAAAAATCCTTTTGCTTGCATCTTCAGATATTTCAACCAAGTAGTTATGGTAGTTGCATCAAACATGTCAAAAGGAAAGGTTTTGTACACTAAAGCTTGCCAAATTAGTAAACGCCAATTTGAGAGGGAAGAATTTTCTTTCATTTTCTTTCATAAACAAGCTTTAACTTGGTATTTTGCAAGCTTCTCTCCTACGAGCTCACGCTTTACTTGCATGGACATGATGAAGATTATTTCTGCATATGGCTCTGTTTCAGATCAATGGTGTAACTTCCAAAATGGCTACTTTTCGACTTATACAACCCAAAGAAAATACATAACCCCCTTTGCTATATATCATTTGAAAGACCTCTAAAAGTGTTACCTTGGGTAGCATAACAAAGTTGTATGACCAAGCTGTTTGGATTTCGTGGCCCAATATGTGGTCCAAATTGTCCAATTTTGCTGGGACATTTTATACATGCATATTTTGAAAGTTGTTTTTTTTAACGAAGTTTCCCTAAATTCAAATGTTTATGATACCTGGATAAAAGAGAAGAGATGAAAGGTAATTGCCATCCCACTCACATTTTAATGTCTTTTGTTTTTCATGCGAGACAAAGTCAAAATGTTGCGCAATTGATAACGGACTGATCTACAGATGCCTGTGATTTGACTGGACATGGACATTTGAGAGTCGAACACAACACCAAGATTGCGACAAGATTTTGACAAAGAAACATTGTGACCAGAAACAGAAATTGAATCAATATCCAATTTGTTAAGTTGAGATCTAGAACCAAAAATAAAAAATTCCCATTTACTTTGGTTTAAAAGTAAAGAATGTGACTTCAACCAAATGTCGATGTCCATGATGCACATCTCCAGTTTATGCAGGGCTTGTGTGGCTGTGGTTTGGTTTGGTGGAAATGAAATAAATATCTGAATATCGTCTGCATATAAATGGTAGTAAACAGAATGACGTAGGAGAATATGCCGGAGCCCTGTTAATAAATAGAAAACAAAGTGGGCCCTCCAACAGAGGGGGACACCACAGACTAATGACCTGGATGACGAGGTTATGTCATTCAAAAGAACTGACTATGAATGGTAGGATAAATAAGACCTGAACCATTGTAAAGCCTTTCCCTTGATACCTAGACTATAATCAGAGTGTTAACAAGAATAGTGTGGTCTACGGTGTCAAAGGCGGCAGATAAATCTAGGAGTAACATTGCTGTGACTGATCCACTGTCCATTTCCTGCAAAATAAAACTAGAAACATTAGTGAGAAGTGTTTCAACACTATGATGAGGTCTGTAAGCGGACTGTCATGGGTCTAGTAAATCATGTTCTAGCAAATAATCAGTGAGTCGGGAAAAGACAACTCTTTCGAGAATCTTGAACAAAAAAGGAAGATTACTGACTGGACGGTAATTTTTCAGAATTTCATGATCAAGAGATGGTTTCTTCAACAAAGGGTGGATAAGAGCAGATTTCAGAGGTAATGGAACAGTACATGGCTTCATCCATGCTTTTGTTGATTATTTGAGTAATGATCGGGGTGAAAGTAGACGCGCAGTCTTTTACAAGAACTGTAGGCAATGGATCTAAAGGGCATGATTTCGGCGGCAGTTTGCGAAGGAGGCGAAAAATCTCATCCTCATCAGCATGTTGAAATGTCTCCTACAAGTGGTGATAATTATCTTCATAATATATTTTTTTATTTTTCAAGAGTTTTTAGAGATTTTTTGTAGCCAATAAACTAGTGCCGGGCTGAGATTCGAACACTCAACCCTTGGATTGAGAGACAAGTGAATGAACCACTAGACCACGACACCTCCATTAGTTCAGATTTGTACGAATTTACCAAGTTGTCCACAATAACCAAGGTTGCACGACAATTTTTTTGCAATTATGCATGTTAATAAAGTAATCCTCCATTTTTTTAATCGCAGAAGGCGGTTTGGTCCCCCATTCTTTAAACAGGAATATCGTACGATTCCCACTTGTACAATATTCTACATTATGTGATAACACTTTTTGGCATGGTATGCATTCACCTCATGTTATTCATACAGGATACTGGCATAGTATTTCGAGATATGATAAATGGTGCTTCGGATGTGACACATTAATGTTAACATGGAAGACCTAATCATTAAAGGGGCCTTGCACATTCTGTGGATACTGAACTGGTCAATACATTACACATCTCTAGTCACTACTACAAAATTCTCATTAAAATAATTTTGAAGTCTTGATTGATAAGTGATATAAATATAAACAAAATAGAAGTGGGTATATACATGTACTTGTACATGTACTTGTACTTGTACATGTACTTGTATTTGTGCATGTAAAAACAAATCCTGATCTAACTTTTAAGTTATATGTATATCGATTCTTCACTAAAATTTTCCATTTTTCTGGTTTAAATGGACGACAGTAATTTTACTTTCATTCCTGCAAATGATAATGTTTCAGCAATTCAAAATTCACAAGGAGGACAATAAATGGCTCTTTTGATTGTGAAATCCTGCACATAATTATGCATATGAATGATTAATTATCAGGTCTTGCCTTTAACAATTTTGAATTAGGAGTAAACAAAGTGAGTAATACCCTCAAAGACCGTTAAAATTTCACGTGAACAACCTGCATGTACTTGTCTTCAGGAACCATTCAAGTCTGATTCGAGGCACAGGGTTTATATGTGGTACATTGGCATATATTTGGTTAAATCACAGCCTTGTATGTGTATGTCCACAAGTTTATGAGAATTCCTGTAAATTCAAAGTAGAGACATATGATATTTGCATTTCCATATAAATTCTTTCAAAAACAAAGTAAAGCAAACTATGATTATGCCAGTGTGTATTCATATTTTGCCATCTACATTTTGCCTACGAATTTTAAAAACATCAATTTAATACATGTATCTCTTAATCTCTATCTTAATGAGTATGAAACATATTAAAAAAAAAAAAAAAAACATGAATACTAGTTTTCGATAACAGAAGTCATGAAGAAACAATCAAATTCAGAATACAGATTTAACTTTAGTGGCACTGACTGTATTTGAACGATTTGAGGTACGATATTCAAAAGAAAATACTGTCCACAGCAGTAAATGCATATTGCTATGCCCTTCTTGATAATAAACTTTATTTCATATTACATTTTTGATACTATTAGCTATTATATGAGTTCTAACACACTTTATCATGTGCTTCTACCCTAAATAAAAGTACATGTACATGTCGATGGCCTCACTCCCTTCGAGTTTCTAACGTTGATATTTTTGTTACATGTATATCTGAAGTACTCCTTTCGGGCTTTGAGAAACGCAACATGTAATACGCAATTTTACGAACTGAAATACAAATACATGTACATTTCAGATTTTAGTACAAATTAAGAATCAATTCAATCATCAAGCAAAACATATGCATCTTCTGTGTGAAAACATATATCTCAGGCATTGTCTAATGCCGTCTTCAATATCCTATTTAAAGGATGGGGATCAAAGTGCCTTTTAGTTGTTTTCTGAAAATGATGTAAAAATAGCAAAAACTAAACATTTTTCTCCATTTTTTCCTCCTTATTTTGAAGCATATAAAACAAGCATTAGAAAATGAAATTAATAATTACAAACGTTATTCTTAGATTGACCCGAGACTCTAATTTGAGGTAGATAATTCAATTGCAAATTCAGTTTTTCTAAAGTTTGCTGCCCTCTACCAATCAGACTAAGCTCGGCCACTACTGTTTTCTTATAATTTGAACCCTGGGCAACATTTCTGCAAAAGTTTCAAAGTGAAAATCATAATTCTAAAATTTTGTCATTTTTTCCACCTATAGTTATACCACTGATCTGGAACAGAGCCATATAGCATTGTCCTCACTATTTTTTTTAAAGGTAATATATAGCTGATATTTATCTTTAATTACAGAGATATAGATATTAAAAACATGAATGTAATCATACATAAGGCTGATTCGCCTGATTCAACAGCAGTACGTCAAATCGCTCTCTGTCGCCACTTTGGAAAGTGAGCAGGGAGAGAAACCCTTTTGACTAAGCTTATATTTATGCCTCGCTCGGCGCGCTTTTGTGATATTTCCCTCGAGGTGTATAACCCTATTGTAAACTCTCTAACAACACCAGCTGCAAACTCACGTGCCTGGCAAAGTAAGAGTCCTACACTATGAACACGGCGAACAAAGAAGCGGACAAAATATACAGCTCCTCATTGTACCTTCCACACTTGGTCTGGTAGACAAAAGATCATCCCTTCATTGCTATTATGTAAAAATATGTAGAACAGATGTCACATGCATATCCACCTGTTCTACTTATTTTACATAATAGCAATGAAGGCATGTTCTTTTGTCTACCAGAACAATTGTGGAGGGTACAATTAGGAGCTGTATATTTTGTCCGCTTTCTTTGTCATCGTGTTCATAGTGCTAGCTATATCATTTACTTGATAACCTTTTACTTGTACCCCAAGTAAATGCTTGTTTTTTTTAACTGGCCCATTATTTCTACGTTTTTTGTGGGTTTTTTTTAAGCTGCAAGCAAAAAGTTAGAAAATTATTTGCTAGGTTTTATCGATACCGGCCATTATTTTTTATCAGAATTCAAAATGACGTTGTGTAGCAGTGGCATAGATACGAACACACTTTCTATTGCCAGTGGGTGATGATGAATAGATCACCCCCCCCCCCCCACTAACAATGGATAATTATGCGTGTCTATGCCCCGTGCTGTGTAGAACAGTATAGAACAATCGCATCGCCCCCAAAAGGTCACAATCTGCAATTATTTACTTAAGTGGTACATGATACTGGACAGGCCCGTAGCCGGGGGGGGGGGGGGGAGTCGGAAGACCCCCCCCCCCTTCTTGGACTGAGGTCCGCTTTTCATGAAAAAATAAAAAACACACATACCTTTAATCGGACCCCCTTAGCAAGGACCTAGGTCCGTATTGATTATGACAAAAAGGTCCACTTTTGCTAAAAACGACCCACCCCTTTAGAAACCCTGGCTACTGGCCTGCTGGATTGCCTATAGTAATTATACCTACCTGGAAACCCTGCAGGACATTGCTCAACTTGGAAAGACGATGCTCCTGATATAGTAGATAACAGCTGACGATTAGAACCATCTAACGCAGCTCGATAGACTGAGCTAGTCCTCACAACCCAAAATATGAAACTGTCGAAATTGAACATTTAATATTTTAGTTATACATGTCTTTAGCATTAGCAAGGAGTTGGCATTATATATATAAATATTACTGGCTTCATCTCTCCCCCCTTTTTTTTGAGGGGGGGGGGGAGGGGGTTACTGTACATTCCTTTACGAAGTTCGTATCGGGATACACTGTGTATTCTGTTTACAATAATAAAGCTTAATAATTTTTTATAAAATCATAGTGGGTATATCGATACATGTATCAACTATTACAGGGGGCGGAACCAGGATTTTGTAGGGGGCACACAAATGCAGGATTGTCAACTGTGGGAAACTGCTTGGAGGGAGATTTTTTTCTTCTTCACTAACCCTCCAAAAGTCGCTCAGTGGGGTGGGGTGGGGGTTATGGGGTCCAACTGCCCTCCATTATTCTCTGACAAGCAACAAAAAAAAGAGAAAAAAGCAAAGAAAAAAGGGTTAATATCCGTTCTAAAAGGAGGTGGGCACAATCAAAATAAGGGGCACAATCAAAATAAGGGGGCACAATTAATTTATACTTTTTTCAAAGGGGGGGGGGGGGTATGGGCAGGGATTCCCCCCCCCCTAAATCCGCCACTGACCTATTAACATGCATATTTCCAGTGAACGTATACATCATATGGTTATTCATGTAAGACCAAGGAGATAACTCCTTGGTAAGACCATGAAGCTACATGGTACGATCTAGTACAGCCCACTTTCATGACATTTACACATTTATAAGCACAGTAGTGGGCTGAATTTGATGTAACCATGAAGCTCCATGATGTAACAGTGTACATGTAAACAATATGCCTACTGTGTACCCTGCATCGATAAATTTTGTGTGAGCAGGGAGCTCTTCCACTTCCCTGGTGTTAGCGCTAATATCATATAGGTCATTCATGAGGAAGGGGAAGATATAATTCATTGTTAATACTTCATTTTCATCTTGGAAGCCCAAATTTTGCAGCAGAGAAAACTAAAATAGGCCTAAAATCACTGACAAGTTGGCAAACTGAAATAGTGCTAAAATCACTGATAAGTTGGCAATTGTTGATTAATTATATCCTCCTTACAGTTACAATAGCGTAAAAGGTACACTAAAATCAATGTAACAGTGAATGTTCGACGGGACTGAAGTTACTAACCACAGCATCAGCTTGGAGCATTCCACCGCATTGCACCCGGCGTAGCGTACCGGACGTTCACCCCTCAGTGGCTTTCACGGGGTATTTTGTTCGGAAAACGGTTGAAAGAAAACCATATTTTCTTCGCCAAATACATTTTGTTGCAAAATTATTTTTAATTCATTGTTAGCGCCAATAATCCAACTCAACGATCATCGACATCACTTAGATTTTAAAACTTTATACCAGTCAGGAGTTCGGGGGAAGCAAATAGGGGGGAAGCAAATATAGAGGCTAAAATTACTCGCCAAAAAGTCCTAAATTTCATCATATCCAAATCCGATCAAATATAGTCATGTTATATACCAAAATAAAGAGCGAAATGTCACGGAGAAGTTCCTTTACCATAGCCGAAAGATTTCTGCATTATTTTCGTTTGAGAGATACCTTCTTGACCTCTTGCAAATATCTTGCAAATATCTCGCCAAATCTCACGCTATCTCGTTTCGCGTGACTCGATATCCAGTGGAGAGGAAATCTCCGCAGGAATCGGCATTTTGGCTCATTAACGCACGGGCTGCGGATTGAATGAGAACATCCGACTTGTTTATTTCTGGACCTTCACTGGCTTAGATGTTTTGCCCCCCCCCCCCCCCCCCGAAGCAAAGCTCCAGATACGCCACTGTGGGACATAGATTCTTTTAAAGGCTAAATTAACCAGATCTCTATATCGTGGTAAACAAATGACGTTTTGAATATGTCTGATTACACAACTGGAAGAGTTCTTCCTGTATGACATCACACATCACCTGATCATTGGCAGAATTATTTACAGGAGATTCCCAATGTTATCAGTGATTTCATCCTTTCAAAAATATAATTTAGATTTATTATTTGTCCAATCAGTCAAGCATTCACTCATCTACCTCTCTGATTCATCTTTTTACTCAGAATTTTCAGGCCAACTTTCTGTCCCTTCTGTAAATGACTTGTAAGCACCTCGCTTTCTTGTATATTATTCAAAGCGAAGCTAAAGGAGAATGAAACTCAACATACATTAGCTGATAATCATGTGGAAAATTGTCAGCCTGTTCAAAATATCTTGAAAATACTCTGATTTGATTACTCAGTAAGGAGAACAGTCTCTCTAACGTTTGCAGATTTCTTGTTCGATATTATCCCATGGGGCTGCCATTTTGAAGAAAAAAAACTGATGTCATTGCGGTACATTTCCATTTACCTGTACACAATGGAGAAGATGTTGCATAATGAATAGCTATTGTACAACTGAAGCCACCCATGCAAAATGGCAGCCATCTTGGTACCCCCTTGTCTCGCACAGGTGATATCTAAGAGCAGTTGTAGGTCTTTGTCACTTCTTTGAAGAATTGACCAACCTTTGTCAGACCAAGCAACTTACAAGTGTGTGCCAAATCCTGTTTAACAAAAGAAACAGCTGAACCAAATATCTTGACACAAATAGGTTATATGGCAGGATAAAAGTATCTTCATTTGAAAGTACATGACTACAAAAATGGTTTATTATGAGAAAATCCAGTGTCATGCATTCCACAGCTGATCATGAGTGTCATGGTAGCTAGTGTATCGGTCAGTGGGTATCTGAACTGCTCTGACATTACTTTGTAAAGAAAATGGCAGCCCCCATGGGATAATGTCAAGCAAGGAAACTGCAACTTTTGGAGACACCCCTTATAAAAAAATACCATGGTAATACTACGTATTTCATGGTATTACCGCCATAATACCACGAAAACATGGTAAATCCGTGGTACACATCGTATTGCCACAGTATTACTACAAAAAACATTGTATATTCATGGTATTTGCATCGTGTACCATGAAAAGCATGGTACATTCGTAGTATTTTTCATCTTGACAATGGGTAAATTCATGGTACTTTCACAGTAATACCGTCCCAATTTACCGCGGTATTACCATGGTATTACCATGGTACTTTTTTGTAAGGGACTGTTCTCCTTATTAAATAATCAAATAGGAGTTATTTTAAGATATCTGTAATAGGCTGACAATAATCTACATGATTATAGGCTAATGTCTGTTGCCTTTTATTCCCCTTAAATGCACGTTGTAAGAAAAAAAAATCGACTTACTCGTTAATGGGATCAACTGTCATTGCTATATTCTGTCCATTCAAGTTCGCCACAGTTTCCTCACTGGTCCCGTCTAGATTAGCACGCTTAACTTGGTCGTTATTGTATAAAGCCCAGTATACTTTACGGTTGACAGAATCCACTGCAATACTTACTGGATCTATAAATGATAATTGTGGAATAATACATTATGGTTTTACCATGTAGCCGGGGGGGGGGGGGGGGGGCACTCAGATATATGGGTGTATATATGGGTGGAACGCGTAACGCGCGTTACGCGTTAAGGGGTCCTAAAAGGGTTAATTTCAACAAAAAGGGGTGCTTTTGACTAATCTGGCCGAACGCGTTTAGGGGGTATATTTTTCACTTTGGCACCAATATGTAAATGGGACATTTTCTGATATTTTCAGGGATTTTCACGGGGATTTACAGCCAGATTTTAGTTCAGGGAGTGGGGCGTGGCCCCCCCCGGGCGGGGGGGGGGGGGGGGCACTCAGATATATGGGTGTACACATGCGTGTCCATGGGTTTTCAAAATACCCCCTAAACAGGTTTTATACTTGGATGAAAAAAGACCCCTAATCGAGGATTTTTCGCGCGGTTTTTCATCATCCAACCCCACAAAACAGGTTTGACTTCGGCCAGATTAGTCAAAAGCACCCCTATTTGTTGAAAATCAGCGTTTTTGGACCCCTTAACGCGTTACGCGTTCCACCTGAAAAAAAAGACCCCTTTTTACGCGTTTTCTTGGACGCGCATGGTGTACACCCATATATCTGAGTGCCCCCCCCCCCCCCCCCCCGGGCGCGCGGCAGTGCATGCAGATGGATGCAAAAAAGAGAATTGGGAGCGGAGAGTTCTACCGACGCAGCCACAATGCACTGAAATGGTTCCCCCTCTGAAGTGTGTTGTTGCTTATAGCGCGCGCTGTTTAGGGGGTAATATTTAAGTCAAACCTGTTGAGGGGGGTTGGATGATGAAAAACCGCGCGCAAAAAAAATCCTCGTTTAGGGGTCTTGTTTTAATCCAAGTATAAAACCTGTTTAGGTGGTATTTTGAAAACCCATGGACACGCATGTGTACACCCATATATCTGAGTGCCCCCCCCCCCCCCGGGCCATGTAGTTACAAACCTTTCTTCTTCTGTTTTTTTTTTTTTAGCTCCTTGAGTCTAGCGTTTGCGTCATGTTTAACTATAACGTATGGGGCTCATGGGTCAAAAATTAATTCGTATTGCACTGGAATGTATTTGCAGGTTGAATGACCACATGTGTGATAGCCTCTTGTCAAGGCCTTGGCGCTGTTGAAATCCTTGGCGATATGGAGGCAAAATTTCTGGCGAGCGAAGCGAGCCAGAAACACCGAGGCGCTTGCGCCGAGGGCCTCTTGATACCCGATCTGAATTTCTTTTGTATTTCATTGTTTTGACGAATATTCCGACCAAATTTTGGTCGGTGAAAATCATCCAATAAGCGCGAGCTTCGCTCGCCAGAAATTTTGCCTCCATATCGCCAAGGATTTCAACAGCGCCAGGGCCTCGACAAGAGGCTACATGTGTGATGGAGGAGCGGGAGAATTGAATCGTCACTGACAGGATCAGTTCGACGCATCAGCGGCGGACGTCGTGAAACCGTCAATAATGAGAATTTAATAGTAGACTGTGCATGATAACTGGATAAGTTTGATGTCATTTAACGCAAGTAATAACAGGAGAGTCCAAGCTACTGGCCAGTATCGATCACTCTTAGCAAATGGTTTTTCTAACCCTTTTCTTGCAGCTTCAAAAAAATTCTTCAGAAACGGCCCCAAAGAAAGAAGTCACACGGGGTGAGATCTGGGGGGTGTTTCATCAACTAAAATCGATTTTGATTTTAAAATTGGTTTTAAGATGGAAATCAGTTTTAGCTTAAAATTGATATACTTGAGAGCTGTTTCATCAAATCGATTTTAAGCTGAAATCGATTTTAATTAATTTTTCATAAATTGAGAGTGCTCTGTGATCGAGACCTGATCGAGACTAGTGAAATTTGTGTCTGTCAACCAAAAAATGGCGACGCTAAACCACTGCTAGAGGGGTCCCCAAAATGTAAGTAAATTTCGGTTTTGCTTCAACAAAATATTTTTAGTTGATAATGAAGTGTATAATTTTGGTACAATGAAATAATTTACATTAATTTTTCTGAAGGAAAATTCATAGAAGTAACCGGTATTTGAAATAATACAGTTTAAAACGGCACCCCCTACTGATTTAGACTGTCTTACTCTTAGACTAGAGATAGGCGAATTGCTCCGGTGTAGGCATTTCAGTCCCATTCATATAAATTCATGCAAGTCAAACCGAACTTGTCTCCTGGCGTAATTATCATTATCGTTGACGTTACGTTTTTATTTGTCGTTAAACGTTAAACTAGTACTTTTCATTAGTAGGAGATCTTCCAATTTGCCACGGACGTATGAATCATCACGTTTGATTTAAAAGTTTAACAGAGGTCAGTGGCGCCAGACGTAGTCTTAGTGGAACAACCGACGATACAGAGAGACTGAAGCTTTTGGTCTTCATCTGGAGTAGGCATAGATGTGGATTTAGTAGCCCAAAAGCTTCACTCTGTCTTTATCGTCAGTTGTTCCACTGAGACAACGTCTGGCTCCACTAATACCTCCGTACATGTCTATGGGGGAAGGTTGACGAATGGCAATCGCAATGTCAGTTTTAAGAAATTATTCCTAGACCTAGTCTAGAAAAGTAACACTAACACTACATGTAACGTTAGTACTAGTTAGATGGTGACAAATTGATACGTCTAAGTAACGTAGTATTAAAACTACTAGATTGGCTAGACTACCAAAGTTCTAGAGTAATCTCTACTTTTGATTATTAAAAGTTTTTCCCCCATTTTTTTTGACAGTCCGAGATAGAGTATTCCAACCAATTCTCCAACTTTCAAGGGTTTTCTGTGGCCATGTCTTCACCGTGTTGGTTCTCGTTTTACATTTGCCCTTGGCCCTGAGGAATGGGATTGGATCTGCAGAATGTATATTACAGCTACTGAGCTATAGCCTTGACTACTACTACTAGTAACATTAAAGCAAGGGTAAGTTTGTTTGGTTTACTAGTAGTAGTCCTTCATGTGTAAAAAAAAAAATCGTTAGGGTTTATAATTAGGTTCGATCAAAACTGATAATTCCAGTCTCTTAAACTAAGATAAAGTTAATCATGACCCCAAATATGTTTCAACTGAAAGTATTGAAAAATACTACTACATTGTACTTCAGAAAGATGGTGATTAGTCTAATAAAGAAAAATATGCATTGTGCCCCCCTTTTAGAACCAAAACTTTTTTCAAACTTCTTTCAAAATAAGTAGACAGGTCCAAGGTATTTGGTAATTTGATGGTCCCCTATAAATAATGAACATGATATGATGCACCACGCGTTAACCCCGGGGTAGCGTTGTACCCGAGGTACCATAGTGTTCTTGTATTAAAGAGTTGCGACATGGACGTCTCACTTTTCTGGAAACAAAATGCCGTTCGAATTCTTTCTATTGAGAACACCCAGGTGCTCATCGAAATTGAATAGAAATGTTATGTAATAGTGGAAACAAAATGGCGTTCAAATCCCCAGTTGTCGCAACTCTTTAATACAGGGACACTATGGTACCCCGGGGTACAACGCTATACCCCCGGGGTAACGCGTGGTGCATCATATTTTGGTCTGATCGAAGATCTAAAATGCATGTGCCACACCCTCCAATAATTTGAAATTTAAGAATTTTATAACAAGTGTAATACTCATCTTACCAATTCTTAAAATTTAAATGAGCAACAAAGACAATGTTATATTTTTTTTATTTTTTTTTTTTATCTTGGGGGGGGGGGGGTAAATAAAATGTTTTTAAGTCAATATGTTTGAAAGCATTTAAAAAAATCATTGTACTTTATTTGAATAAGCATTGTAAGTAACTGATATAATCATAAAATATGAAAGTTATAGAATAAAATAAAAGAACGCTGCTTTTTGCTTAATTACCCATGAACTCATTTATCAAAATTGTGTTACATTTTTCTCATCTTTCCAGACTGGATCACCAGCAATGATCTGCTCGATATATATATACTTGGGTAACACCCTCCTTTACCTGCTTCGAGTTGACCCACAACCCTACAGACATTTCTATATAGGTTACAATTATGCAGGGTGGATCCAGGATTTTGTATAGGGGGGGGGGGCACAAATCTTCTTTTAAAAGTGTTTTTTATGTCATTTATCTAAAAAGGTCAAATAGATAATTAGCTTATTTTCATGTTAATAAATCACAAGATGAGCAGCAATAAACCAATGTGTTTGGCCTATTCGTCCATTGTCAATGTTTGAAGATAATTTTTCATGACTACAAATGTAATAATAATAATAATAAACCATTCTTGTATAGTTCACGAGAAGTTCAAAAAGAGCTCCAATAGAAATCGATAGATACAATTTCATATCACATCAGTGAAAGTCATTTTAGTGTCGGCTTGAAGTGTGAAAGATGTTTCATAATGAGGAAATCCAAGACAAGAAATTGCAAGGCTGTACCGTGATGAAAAAAGATTTGAGTCATAAAACAACAAGCCTCTGCCTTCTAGGCATTCTAATTTTCTGTATTTATTTCATGAGAATAATAAGGCGGATAAGCTCCATCGGTCACACACCTCCAAGAGGCAACAAAGTCCTGCCAGCCAGGGAAAAGAAAGGAGATTCAATAAAGTCATATAATAGCGCATAATACATTACATAAGTATTTCTCAATGTGCTTAGGAAGAAACAGGGGAAAAAAGCAAATAGAAATTAAGTTAATGGGTTCCTTTCATCTGTTTATCGGTTGGAATAGGTGTGCTATAAGGGCAGACTTAAACTTATCTATTGTAAACATTGTTTCTAAATTTTAAAACAGGTCTGAAATTATTTATACTAATTTAAATCTAATTATGTTTTTATTTTTATTATTTAATTATTCTAAAGTGCAATAAACGTATCTTTCCTACTCTTTTACTAGAAATGATATGAGAGATGATTTCGTAAAGAAATAATGCAGAAAAATATATATTAACAAAATAATGTAGACTTTTGAACACATTTTATTTCACTATTTATTTCCACTATTGTCTTTGGAATGTTGTACTTGTATTCCTCTATTGAAGTCAATGAATCTTACTTTCTCATCATTTTATAAGATGATTTTCAATCATGGAAGGATTGAAACAAATAATAAGTTATTAAAGCTTGTAAACTGTAAATTTTATTTTGTGTGTAAGTACATGTACTGTAATATTTGTCTTTCAGTGAGATAAAGGAGGATGAACAAGAAATAAATATTTAAAGGTGAGACTGTATGCTTGTCAATGGTAGGAACTATAAAATGATGATAAAGAGCAATTTTATGAGAGAGCAATTTTATGAGAGTGCATTTGTTTGTCGGAGGGAAATGGTGCTTTTTGTTACAGCCCAGTATCCCCCTTTTTTTTTTGGGGGGGGGGGGAGCACAAAGGATAGAACAGAAGGAAATCTTTGAAATGGAAGATGCCAAACTGTAGCTTTGTGATTCGAAAGGAGTGTGTTTGTGTGTGTGTATGTGTGTGTGGCAGAGAGGGAGATGGTCTATGTTGCTGTGGGGGTAGTTGTTTCCTTGCAACAAGAACAAGAAAAACAGAATGATCATGAGTTGAATAGCGAAATGCCATCGTATGCATTATCGAAAAGAGCAATGAAAGTAATTAAAACTTTCCCATTTTCCCTCTTAAAACAATAATTCAAAGTGTAGCATTTAATGCTTAGTATTAATTTCACGTAAAGAAAGATAGGCTTGTATGAAAAATATATCGAGCTGAAAAGGAAAAATGGGAAGTGATATAATTTTACCCAAAGACGCAATACTGAAATCATATCATAAATTTAGTAAGGATAAGTGATAAAGTGAGACCACTCATTAATGAGGAGACATTACTTTATTCTACAGAATTGACACCAAACCAGAGAGTCATTGTCATAGGCGGATCCAGAGGGGGGGGGGGGGGGGGGGGGGGGGTCGCTTTTTTTGGCGCCGTTCTTTTTTTTTTTTTTTTTTCAGGGAATTATGGAGGGAAAGAGGACCCCATAACCCCTTACAGAGCGATTTTTGAATGTTTTTTGAATTTTTTGCCAAAAAGGAACCGTGAAAGAAATTTAACCTAATTTGGAACACATTACCGAACTATCCCCCCCCCCCCCTTTCCGCGGATCTTCTTCTTCAGATTAATCAGACCTTCTTCTGATAAAGTGTCAAATTAGGGTCTGTGCTTGCAGACTATACCGTACCGGTAGCGAACGTCGTGAAACCATAGAGTTACACACACACTAAACTGTGTGTATGTGACCATGAAGCTTCAAATGATGTAACTCTGATGATGTACCTGTACACGTGCGAACGAATAACACGTGTGTTGTTGCACCGTATATACTAGTACTGTACATTGAAGCCATCCATATGCAGTACTGCCAACCTAAAATCGTATTCCTCACCTTTTACGGTTGATAAGGGGGTATGGCATTGTGTATCACAGGCAAAAATTTAGAACAGTTCTTGTAACCCATAGCCATAAATAGTTAATGCCAGTGGATAACAAAAGGTTGTTCGAGTAGACAGGTGCGATGCATTATGGTAATGTGTTCCAAATTAATTCCAGACATCCATAGATGTTGGTACCCCCTTATCAAGTGTAATAAGCCAGTTCGTAGATACGGTCTGAGCATGAGCAGATAAAGGTCATCTGTACCAAATTCTAAAACCCACTGACACTAATATTTGATATGTACTCATGAATGTCATGTAATCATTATTCAATTATGCACTAATGGTGCATTCCTTGATATCCAGGTGGAAGTATTCTTTTTAAAGGGGGAAACAAAAGCTATTCATGAGGCACCTCCATCACTCCCAGAGTTATTTTTCTGAAGTGCACATAAAGGGACCCTCCATGTCTAAAATATCTGTGGATATTTGGGGTCATTTGTACCACGCGCTAACTACGAACTGGTCTATAGGAGCGAAATTGGGTGAGGAATCCGTACTAGTTGCATGTCTGCATATGCATGCAGATATGGCCTTTGAGTATATACACGTCAGGCTGTTCTAATTACTCCCTCCGGAAATTCAATGTTTAAAAATGAATTTATGAAATATGGACGGCACATCAGCCCTTAAGAAGTGTCTCCCACCACTCTAAGAACCATTCCCCGCCCGTGGGTACCAAAAGGTGGGGACCGAAACGGCCAGGGGAGGCGCCTATTCAAACAAAAAAATAGGCCCCAAATCCTCAACATATATATATATATATATATATAGGGCCCTCTTGCATGAAAAGTTGCGTTTAACCGAAAGTACAAATATTGAACGAAACTTAAATTAACCAATCAGGATCGCGTATTTTGGACTTACGTTTAATAATTGAGTTGCGTTTAATCGGAACTCTTTATGCAAGAGGGCCCTGGTCTTCAAATGGAGTAAGGTTGTGTTTAAGAAAGTAATTCATGTAAGTTTGAGGGACAAATTAGGGAATGAATGCAGATCATCTGATCTTCCACTATGGATTTTATAGTTCATGGTTTTCGGAAGGGTATAACCTGGCCCAATAAATCAAATAAAAGTAGAAGACTGTATATGAACTGATGAACACCAAACTAATCATCAGTTACCATAGAATGCATGTCACCACACAGTAGGAATCTCGCGCATCATCTCTTACAACTGATATTTCCCTTCCCTGTGATACGAACGTTTTCAGAGTTTTAAAATCTGACACAAATTGATTTTTTTATTTCATTTTCAAAACAATATCGCTCGGTAAAGCGTGCATGGATTAATGACATCAAGGTAGGCCTATCATTAATTTTAAAAGGATAAGGAAAATAAATTAAAGATTATATCATAAATCATGAAGAAAGTAAATGTGAGAAAATTGCACTGCCCCGACCGGGATTCGAACCCGGGACCCTGGATTACATGACCAGTGCTCTACCAACTGAGCTATCCGGGCTCCCGTCGAAGCAAAGTAACAATCTCACAATTAGCCCCTCTCTTTCCATCGAGCGTAGGGGGTACCATCCATACCAATTCCGCGCGTACGCTATATAATGGCCTACCAATGAGGAGGGAAGACCTATCAACGAATTTCTATAGAGGACAATTATTGTCAATTGTCCTGTATAGAAATTCGTTGGCATGGATTTGCCCACTTTAGAGGGAAGACCTGTCTCATTGGTAGGCCATTATATAGCGTACGCACGGAATAGACCTGTTTAATAAGTGTGATTCAAATTTTATGCATACTTTTGAAACAAAGGTTGTTCTTGACAACCTGAAAGCTTGCCAGAGGCTTGCCAGACATAGCAACAAGTAATGTATTCAAACTGGATTCCAAGTATTGTAGTTCATTCATTAATAACAGGTTAATGAATACCTCGTTACGAGGTTCCCAGGAAAGAAACATCCATAAATTTGAACACTTAGTAAACAGGTCTATTGGTATGGATGTACCCTTTTCGCTCGATGGAAAGAGAGGGGTTATATGTGAGATTGTTACCTTGCTTCGACGGGAGCCCGAGCTCAGTTGGTAGAGCAGTGGTCATGTAAGCCAGGGTTCCCGGGTTCGAATCCCGGTCGGGGCATTGTAATTTTCTCACATTTACTTTCTTTATGATATATGCAATTTACTTCAATCCTATCAATTATGATATTAAAATTAAAGATTATTGTCAGAGCACGTATTGCATGTGGTCACAATAATCCTATGTATTGGGGTTTTGTTTTTTCTGGGACACACTGTATGAAAACAACGGTGCGCTCGATCGGTTCGTAATACTTGGTCATTTAGAGGTGCTGTGGTCTAGTGGATAAGTCACCGGACCGCAGATCACACGGTACGGGGTTCGAATCCCACCACGACACTAACGTCCTTTTGCAAGACACTTATCTACATTTGCCACTCTCCACCTGACCACTTTATATGGCCGTTTCAATCTTTCACCTTTTTGCGAGTGCATGCTAGTCTAGTTTTTTTTTTTTACTGAATTCTTTATTCGCCGACTGTACGCATTATGTCGAGTGATGGCGCGATCCGAAAACATGCTGGCTCGAGCACAGAACTCCTAAAGACGTCTTTAGGCGTTCTGTGGCTCGAGCAGGTTTTCGGATCGCGCCATCACTCGG
Organism: Heliocidaris erythrogramma; assembly: GCA_025617745.1. NCBI lineage: Eukaryota > Metazoa > Echinodermata > Echinoidea > Camarodonta > Echinometridae > Heliocidaris > Heliocidaris erythrogramma. Next base: position 32,239,161 of record CM046856.1, read on the forward strand.
CATAATGCATACAGTCGGCGAATAAAGAATTCAGTAAAAAGAGTCCAGAACTAGACTAAGTGCATGCGTGCGCGCGCGCTGATCCATACATCTCCACGAAGCCACTCTTCCTCACAAATTCACCCTCCCCGACTCTGTGTCCGTACGTGCGTAATTTGTGTATAACTGATGTGCCTGTGTGAGAGGCGCGCTTGTCTAGATTATATCCGTTTTTAGATTTGGTTTATTTCCTTACGCTGCTCTACACGCATATCCCACGCAGAGCGCGACTCTCCACTCATCGCGCGACCCCCTAAAATTTCACCGGTTGATAAAAAAAATGAAAGGACTATTTCAGTTTTAGCGTTGAGGGTGTATTATTTTCGCAACGGATCGCGGTCCTACATGCGCGAAGAGTCCAGCCAATACAACACTCCAGGTAGTGGACTACTCTCCACCAGTACTAGGTGTAAATGGGTACTTGATATGCCTGAGCACATGTTACTTTGGTGGCTCTGCTCTAACCGGGGTAATAATGTCTAAGCACCATGATCGTCACTGCGTGACGGATATGAGCGCTATATAAATGGCCATTATTATTATCCATACGTTACCGTTTGTCGAGATGATGATCTGTTGACCAGTGCCGTCGAGATAGGTGCGGCCAATGTCGTCGCTATTAAAGCCCGACCAGTATACGCGTTGTTCAATGGGATCGTAGTCGACCGAGTCGGGGACTGTTCCCATCAGTCCTATGGTTATGGCCGTAAATTTTACGTCCATGAGATGAGAATCTTCAGATGGTAATGAAGCGTAGTATATAGATTGACCATCAGTAATAAACAGCTCTGCAGAAGACCCTTTGAAGGCAAAGTTGAATATGGAATCATGATTAAAGGGCGTTGTCGTGGTGGTCGTTATAACATTTGGAATGGGGGGGGGGGGGCGGTGGTCAGGACAAATTTGATGAAAAATTTGACAAAATGTTGGCACCCCTCTTCAGCCCCTCAAAATATGTGGGAAAAAAGCTCTTTGGACTTTTAGATCATTGGAAAAGGTTTAACAACTAATCTCCACCAAACAAAAGAAAAGGAGATCCACGTGTCTTAGGCCTATAGTCTCCGTCAACGAAAATAGAAAAAAAGATGATTCTCAAAACATATGCCAAGAGCGAATATATATGTAGAGCAAAAAACAAATGTGGACACTCTTTATAGTTAAGATTTTCAAATAAATATTAAGTATAAATTATCTTTCATATATCAATATAAATTAATCTTCTTTGAGATGTTATGAAATAGACCGCTTCTGTAATGTATACAATAATTGTATGCACATAATTCTCTGAGCACCGAGTGACGAGCAATTCCATGAACCTGCTTTTTATAAATGAGCCTCAATCAATGCTTGGAATCCAGTTTGCATACATTATTTGTTGCTATGTCCGGCAAGCTTTCAGGTTGTCAAGAAAAACCTTTGCTTAAAAGGTATGCATAACATACATACATTAACGAAGCGGTCTATTGGAAGCATCCCATTCACGCAGGAGTAAGCATAGTCATTTAACAATAAATGAGTCTCTGAAAGAAAATTGCAAAAATGGGGCATCTGGCCAATAGCATTTCCACCTTGGAGAGTCAAATTAAAACCATGCAAAAAAAAATGTCGAGAAACATTTGGAATTTGCTTGTCAAAACCATGCAGTCCTGAGCCTACAGTTGACATCCAGAGTTAAATCCTCCTCATTGAGTCATTGTTTCTCATTGATTTCATTGTTGTCCATATACAGATGCACATGTTCATTAACATTTGTAATATCCCTATTGATAATTTAAGCCAAGGTGCTTGTAAGCTAGTTCCCACACCCACACGCTTCCATTCGCTAAATACGCTGTGTCATGTGTGTGTGTAATTAGGTTTTTACCATAGAGATGACATACTATTATGTATCTCTATGATTATTTACGTCTGGGGACCTTCTTCTTCTTCTTCTTTCGTTGTATGGTATCGGCAATCAGTCAAATTTGACTATTGTTGCCAATGTAATTCAAATTCAGTATTTCTGACTCCTTCTCGCTTTTAAATTTAATTTACATTTAGAATCAAGTAAACATTTAATACTGTATATGCATCTGTATTTAAAGCTTAATAAGAAAATAACAAAACACCACATGCTTCAGCTCAGTTCCAACTAGCGCTTGCCTAGCCCTTTCATAGATGCAATCTTACCGATACGGAGCGGTACTTTGCGCCGTTTTTTCGGACATGCCTAGGTAACTCATGCATAGACATAGGGGCGCTGTTGTACCTGTGCTTACTGATGGGTTGAACATGTATTTTGGATAATTATCAATTAATGAGATGAAAACACTTGTGGGCTAAGTTAGTAGAAAATGGAGCTTCTAAATGCACATAATTGTGTGCGTGCATCATTTATACATTAAGACATAACTTTTATAATATACACAAAGGAAGAAAATACATTTAGCATTGAAACTCAGACCTACATAAAATACAAAATACTAGTATCCCTCACTACGAACACGACAACAAAAGAGAGCGGACAAAATACACAGCCCCCACCGCACCCCACAACCGCTCCGGCAGACAAAAGAACACCCCTCACCGCCATTATGCAAAACAAGCAGAACAGGTGAAAATGCATGTGGCTCCTGTTCCACATAAAAAATTATATTCACATTATAGCAACGAAGGGACGCTCCCCCGTCCACCAGAGGAAATGCCGGAAGCACAGTGAGGAGCCGTATACCCCCGTCCGCCCCTTTGCCTGCCATGCTCATGTAGTGCCTAGTTCTTCTTTACTGAGAAAGGAGGGTTAAAGCCTACCTTCCCCGAAAAACGCTTCGTTCGCAGAACGAAACGTGTAATAGCCCTTTGTATTTGGGGATCACTACTTTTCAAATACTCAATTATTTTTCTTTCATTGGTTTCATTCAGTTCAGACAGGAGCATCGCTCTCTCGATAATATATTTTGGGCAATCTATAAGGTAATGGCCGACAGTTTCAACCTGTTGACATCTGTCACAGAAACCAGTTGGATGAATACCTAGTCTTAATAGATCATGGTTGAGACCTATCACTCCAACTCGAAGACGATGGAGTATTATTTCTTGTTGTCTACCTAGGTTACAAGTGTAAGTTGATGTAATTGATGACTGCAGCTCTTTTAAACTGGAATTTGATTGATTCCATCTTTCTTGCCAGAGTACGTTGGAACTCTATAAGTTGTTTTATTTCTGAAAGTGTTATTTTGTTATATATTTCAATATTTTTGGATAGAGCAGCTTTTGCGCACGAGTCTACTATTTCATTGCCCGTGATTCCGCAGTGTCCTGGGATCCATTCCAAATATACACTAAAGGAAAAAAGAAACTTATAAAAGTTCAAGAGATCACCAAATTAAATTCTCTGCATGGAAATGTACCAAATTTGGATATAATGTTGATTCAATGCATGGCTTTAAATGACAGTCAATAACAAAAAGTTTTCTTCAATGCCACAAAAGAAATGTGCACTGAAACAAAGGACTCTCTAATCCCAAAGTCACAAAGACAAACTGCAGCCTTGTACACCATATGCATGTCAATGAATGAAACAAAAGAATTTCAAAAGGGATTTGCACCCCTCGAGCAAGAGGATATTGATGTTCTGCCATGGTTCGCCCGTTCACCAGACCTTTCCCCAATTGAACATCTCTGGGAAGAGCTTGGTCGACGTGTGTCAAGGCGTGACAATCAACCCATCAATAGGGAGACGCTCATTGCAGCACTGCAAGAGGAATGGAACAATGTTCCCCAGGCTACCATCGCGAATCTGATCGGAAGCATGCGAAGACGGTGTACAGCTTGCCAGCAAGCTAGAGGTGGACATACTGGCTATTAATCTGTTTGGATATGAACTTGCAAATCCCTTTTGAAATTCTTTTGTTTCATTCATTGACATGCATATGGTGTACAAGGCTGCAGTTTGTCTTTGTGACTTGGGGATTAGAGAGTCCTTTGCTTCAGTGCACATTTCTTTTGTGGCATTGAAGAAAACTTTTTGTTATTGACTGTCATTTAAAGCCATGCATTGAATCAACATTATATCCAAATTTGGTACATTTCCATGCAGAGAATTTAATTTGGTGATCTCTTGAACTTTTATAAGTTTCTTTTTTCCTTTAGTGTATATCTATTCCTTTGTATTTAAGCCTCGTACTAATCGTTAGAATTTCATTAATAGTTGGTTCATTATTTTGGTTTTGTATGGATAAAAGAGCACTAAGTGAATCACTAAATATAACAACACCCGTGTAAATGTCCATATTTTCTACCCATTCGAGGGCTAGAAGAATAGCAATCAATTCAGCCCTGTAAGACGAAGTGAAATTAGTCAATCTCTTCCCTCGATGTCTTGAAAAGTATTGTACATAAAAGGCAGATGAACTTACTCTTTTATCAGGTGATTTGGATCCGTCAGTGTATATGTGCAATTGACTTATCCATTTGGTGTGTATTAATTCAAGGCTCTGTTGTTGTAATTGCATGGGATGGTCTGTTTTCTTTAATTGTAAGTTTAATTCAGTAGATATGATTGGTGGACAGAATAACCATGGGGGGGGGGGAACAGAAGGACTAAGTTTTTCGATAATTTCTTGTCCCATCTTACTCTGTAACCTGTATCCAAAAGGTTTACAAACACATTTGCCTTTTAGGTATTCAAATTGCCAGCATGGTTCTATATGACTTACCAGTGGGTGATTAAAATTTCTCTCAATACTTTGTCTGTACTTGCTAGATAACAATTGTCTTCTCAGGTCTAGAGGTAGTTCCCCCATTTCAACCTGTAAAGAACTCAAAGAGGTTAACGGGAGACACCCCGCACATATCATAAGAGCTTGATATTGCACAGATCTTTTTGGTAGTTTCAGCTGCACTATCATATGCTTGGCAACCGTAGTCCAGAAGAGATCTAATAAGTGCTCGATAAACAATTAGAAGGGATTTTGATGAACTTCCCCATTTTGTTCCTGTCAAACTACGTAATATGTTTAGTTTTCGTTTACATCTTGTAGCTACATTTTCTATATGAGAGTGCCAGGTCAATTTGCTATCAAATAAAATTCCTAAAAAACGGTGAGACGGTTTATATGTTAAAATATTCCCTTCCAAGTTCAATACTGGTTGAGGAATGTTTGAACTTTTCGTGAATAATACAGGTACAGTTTTCTCATTTGAGAGTTTAAAACCCCAGTCTTTAAACCAAGAGGATAATCTATCCAAATAAGATTGGATTTTCAATCCAATTATATCAACATGTTTACTAGACGTCCATATTGCACAGTCGTCTGCATACATAGATATTGTTACGTCTGGGTCTGTTGGAATGTCCCTCATCGTCACATTATAGAGGAGGGGGCTCAAAACACTACCTTGAGGTAAACCGTTATGCATTTTGTATGTGCTTGATTCTGTATCTAAGATTCTTACTTGAAAAGTACGTTCTGTTAGGTATTCACGTAAATAATTGTACATCCTTCCTTGTATACCACAATGAAATAGTTTAAATAAAATTCCTTCGACCCACAGGCTATCGTAGGCCTTTTCAACATCCAAAAACACTACCAACGTATGCTCACAACAATTAATACTCTTTTGAATGTCATTCTCCAGGAGAACAATATTGTCAGTGGAACTACGCCCTTTTCTAAACCCACTCAAGAAATTAGGCAATAAATTATTTTTTTCTATGTACCATTGTAATCTGTCATTGGTCATACGCTCAATAATTTTTGCAAAACATGACAGGAGAGATATCGGTCTGTAAGAAGTTCAATTTTTAGAATCCTTACCAGTTTTAAGAATTGGAACCAATATGGAATGTTTTAGAGGACGTGGAATATTTCCAGTTTCCCATATTTCATTAATAATTTGTAACATAGTGTTTTTAGCTCTCTCGGGCATATTTCCATAGACAATATATGGAATATTGTCCTTTCCTGGCACCGTGGTGCGTTTGGAGGTTTTAACAGCCTTTTCGAGTTCATACATCGAAAAATTTTGGTTAATCACATGGTCTCTTAAGAAAGGACAATTTTCCGTTCTTGTCAGGATTGTTTTAAGGGTTGCTTCTTTATTTCTCAGTCCCAAAGATTGGAAAAATTTACCCAGGGCTTCTGTTTTCTCTTGGGTTGATATAATGTCCTGTCCGTTTTCAACCAATATAGACATATTTTTAGATTCCTTTGTTGATACTCCATTTAAGCGTTTTATACAAGCCCAAATTTTTGACTCCGGCATATACCTGTCAAGTCTTTTGCAAAAAGCCTGCCAGTATTCCCTTTCCGCTAGACGGAGGACTCGCTGAGCTTCCGCTTTCTTCTTCTTAAACTCATCTATTGCTTCAAAAGTGAATTCTCTTTTCAATTTGTTACTGAGTCTATTTCTTTCTTTTATTTTATGAGAACATTCTTTGTTCCACCATGGAACTGGATTCCTTTCTATATTTCTTTTTTTTGGAATCACTTCCCTAATACATATTTTCAAGTATTTAATAAATGATTCATAAGATTTACTAACATCTGCCTCTGTAAGGATTGAACTTTCATCCAGGATATCATTGCATTTATCTGCGAACTTGGCCCAATTAAAATTCTTAAAAGAAAATCGTTCCTCATCTATATTTTTCACATTAATATCTTTATATGGTGCGTCTTTCTTTCCTGGTTGAATTTCAATATGTATGGGAGAATGATCACTACCAAAGGAATTATTCAAAACTTTCCATGAAGCCCTACCTGCCAAGATTGGTGAGGAGATAGTTAATTCTAAATGTGAAAGTTTACCAGAGTAAGGGTCCATCATTGTACCTGTTTTATCATTTAACACAACCAGATTATATTTATTTAAAAATTGTTCCACTGCGTGGCCATTACTGTCCACTTTCTCGCTTCCCCACAATGGACTATGTGCATTAAAGTCCCCTGTGATTATTATCTTATCTCTTTCATTTACAAACTTTAATAATTCTTTTAAAATAAATTCATTTAATTTCTTACATGGATTGTCAAAATTGATTATAGATATTTTTTCGTTGCCTGCATAAACATTAACTTGTTGTACTTCTAAACTTGGATTGTCAAAAGGGCCTTCATAAGGTACCCCTTGATGTATATAAATGGCACATCCCCCTCTGCGTTGTCCATCTCTATTTTTTGAGACACAAGTATATTCGGGGATTATAAAAGAACTATAGTCATGAAACCAAGTTTCCTGGATACATAGTAAATCATATTTTTCAATTTGATTCAGGTGATAAGAAAGCTCTTGGCCGTGCCCTAATAGCCCCTGGGCGTTCCATTGGAGTATGGAAAAAAGGGTCATTATGGCAAGGTTAGAGGCCATCTTCTTGTATTATTCGGCATTTTTGTTGAAATCGCTCAAAAGCTGGCATAACGATGACCTTGATTGCTTCCGGGGTTTTCCATGTGAAGAGGAAACCCCTGGATCTGGGAGATCCCTTGAGGTGGTAGGTTCTGTATTTTGATCAGATGCCATATCGACTTCAATGTGTTGGGGGTGTTTTCCTTGCGTACTTTGACTAGGTATTTGGCTAGTATTTTGTATCTTAGGTTTTGGGTTGGGTTGTTTTGCTCTAGAATCTTCAATTACCGGTTTTTTACTTTGCTGTGTCATCCAAATTTGAGACGCCTCTGCATATGTCATTTTTTGGGTGATTTTAATCTCCTGAACTTGTTTTGCCCTGATTGCTTGTTCGCAACCTTGAAACGCACCAGAGTGGTCCCCTCCACAATTGGGGCATTTGGGTGATTCTTTATTTGGGCATTCTGCAAAAGTGTGGTGCTCACCGCATCTAACGCATCTCATTTTTGATTTGCATATGTCGGCCGTGTGCCCATATCGTTGACACTGAAAGCATCTCTTGATTTGGGGGACATACAGCTTAACCGGGAAGATCTGAAAACATAGATGTATATTGTCAGGAAGGTCTTTCCTATTGAATGTCAGTATTACACTTCTCATGGGTATGTAGGTCGATTGACCTTCACCAACTTCCTCTACCTGACCAATATTCCTCTTGTCTTTTTTCATGATTCTCCTAACTGCTGTAACATTCTGGAATTTTAGCTCTTGAGGTAACTCTTCTTCTGTAATTTCAAGAGGGACTCCGTATATGACTCCCTTGATCCCTATCCTACTTTCAGTAACCTTAACAGATATGTTGTCTATTAAAGGGAAATTAACCTCAGCGTATGAATTAGCTTATTTTGAATGGTGTAGTATATGCCTCTTATTTGATACATGCAATTTCATGTAAAAACACAGGATATAGATATAAATCACTATTTTCCAGCCAAGTTATCGTCTGCTAGCAATAATAAGGGGGCTGCCATTACTTTATGTGTACACGAACATATTTTTCATCCCAAGTAAAATTTCCTTCATCGTTAACTTGTAATTGATTTTTAGAGGACAAATATATATTAGATAAAGTCACATATTCTGAAATGTAAGTTTAGTTTTATATATTTTTTAAAAGGTCTTAATTTGTTCATAAAAAATATACTTCATAAAAAATATACGTCAAGGACGGAGAATTGACGTCAAGGACGGAGACAATCGTAACAATACCAAAACAAAGCGAGGAATCTGCTTTACAGGATGGCTATTAGAACTCATGGGTCGTCAATTATCTAGGCCCATGGCCAATAACAATCGTAATACAATCAGAACAAAGCGACGTATCTGTTGTAAAGGTCGGCTATTATCAATGCATATGGTACCTAATGATCCGTGTCATGCACAAAATGGCAGCCTCCATGGAAAGACGTAGCAGACAATAGGTGCATCTAGAATATCACGTGGGGTTAATTGTCCTTTAATTGGATCTGTAATATCGCCCTCTTTTGTTTGACATTCATACATTTTACCAATAGTCCTGAACTAATAGGTTTTACCAATTCTACCGGTTGATTGTTGCATGCTTCTCTAATAACTTTCGAAATTTTCAGTGGGTTGAGGTTTTTCAAATTCTTCTTCCTGTCTATGGGTGCTATAAATAGCTTATAATCAGTAGGCCTAGATCTATCCAGTGCTTGTCTAGGAGTACGATAAACAGTACTAGCGTTGTCAGAGTCTGAACTTGAAGCCGAATCATTTTGACTAAGATTTTCTATCTGATATTCTAAGCTTTCTTGTCTTTTCCTTTTTTCAGGCTGATGGTAAGTACCTTTTTTGCGGACGGATTTTTGTTTTACTACCCACTGATGTTCTTCCCCATCACTTACAGTTGGCTCGGGTTCTGAGGCAGAACCCGGAGCCATGACTGGCTGTACTGGGCTGGCGGGAAATTTGAATTACAGGTTGTGTTAGTAGGGACCGTGCAAACTACAAGTTGAGTGCTGGGTGCTTAAAAGCCCACAAAATGTCTTCTTACTCAAATAATGTTCCAATTTGGTCTGCAATTGATGCTTCCTAGAATCAAAAGGAAAATCCAGACTTGTAGAAACTGTAAAATTCTGGTAATTTCAAGTTAGATCCGAAGATTTCAGGAGCAGCTGTGTAACCCAGCGGGTATCCGTCAATTCTTTATTGGCAAGTCTATGGTGTCTTCGAAACGGGCCGAGGCGGGGCGGGCAAGAACGGCCGGAACGACGGAATGAAAAAAGGGTACTTCGGAACGGTTTTCTCTCTTCTTTTTCTCAACAAGAAAAAATTTGCTTTGGAACGGAAATTTTAATGTAAAAATGGGGGTCTTTTGGGCGGCACATACCCACCGCACACTATAATCTGAGTGCCCCCCCCCCCCTCCCGGGGAGTTCACATTAATAAGGTTTTTTTATCATATAGCGTAACGGCTATCTGAAAAGGGCGATAGATTCATGGGTGCATAATTTCGTCCTATTTTACACCTATGTTCAATCATTGATTACACCAATGACATTTTCCTCATTTGGTGGTTTTTATCTATTACATTCACAAACAAAATTAATTATGAACTGCACTTTTATCTAAATAGTTGTAAGATATTTACCTGTATACATATGTCCTTGAGTACTAATAATCATGCAATAAACGGCAATGCATAGAAGGAGATGGCACCGCCCAGCATTTGGGCCTACGCCACCGGACATGGTTGCGTGAAGTACTGGCCAAGGCTTTCGCGACATTTTTAATCCTGCATGTTATAGATTCACTCTCCAATTTCAAGAAAAGATCCTAGGTATATTCCTATTTTTATCACCAGATTGTACTGGGAGTCACAGTCACAGGTACCCAAAAGGGAAACATCCACCAATTGACCACAATTGAATCAGGGGAGGTGGAAGAGACCTTGTTGAATGATGCTCCACCAGGGCTGATCAACGTATCTCATCGAGATCATGCTGAAGATCAAAATGTGATCCTTCGGAGGAAACCGGCAATGCCCCAAACGCAAAAAGCTGTAATGCAGGGGTCACACTAGTCCAATGCCTGGACTGTCTCCGTGTATCGCGCGATTGCAATCCTTTTACCCTCAGCGCTAACACAATAGCCAGTCCTTTATCCCACCGATCTCCACCCTTCGACGGGTTTTTGGGATCGCGCGATTAGTAGAGTCGCGCTCTGTGTGGGATATGAGTGTAGAATTAAAGAGCAGCGAAGAACGAGCTCCATACGCAACGAGCTATATAGATATCAAAAAATTGTTCATTAAAACTGTACATTCACTTTCTGTGTTGTCGATTTATGAATTTAAGCATCATGGATGTCGATCCAGGGGGGATGGGGTAGGCCTATATACCCCCCCCCCCCCAAAAAAAAAAAAAAAAAAAAAAAAAAAATTGAGGTCGGGTGGATGGCCTGTGTTTATCATCCCCCTAATAATTTTGGATTAAATATGTAAGAATTATGATACATTAACTTAACACTAATAATCATCCAAACTCATGTTTGATCTTCAAATATCACAATATTTTATGATTAGAAGTAAGGAAATAAGAAATTCCATCATTTCAATGCGAAACTATCGAAGAAAATTCGTTAGCTCGCATTGGTGAGAAAGAAAAAAGGGGGATGAAGAAAACGCATAACCCTTACGGATTATGCGCCCCCAAATCCGTATTCATTTAGAAATCTAATTTTTTAAGGTTTGAAATTCGAAAAATTTCCAAAGCTCTGTACTTCGCTCCCTCTAATAATTATTTTCTTTCAGGGTCTCGTAATTTCGCACCCCCAATAGGCCTATATAGTTCTTAAATAGCTTAAAGGGTTAAAAATTGGAAAAAATAAAGATGTGACACTACGGCCCTTCAAGTGCCCAAAACAATTACAAAGTTATGTGAGCGAAGTTTTGTATATAGTGGCCCCAAGGTACGGAACAAACTTCCATGTCAGATGCGCCCCAGTGCATCCGTGGAGTTGTTTAAGAAATGTCTTAAAACATACCTATTTAATAATTAATTTGTATTGGGCATCCATTTATGTACACGTTTCTAGGCTGTTAATGTTTTGGCTATAATCATCTATGTATGTTATATTACAGTAAAAGTTGTTAGTATTAATTGATTTATATAATTTGTAAAGCGCTTTGATCGGTTTGAATTGGATAATGGCGCTATAAAAGAAACAATTTATTATTATTTATTTATTAATTGCTTTGCTCCCTATATCATGTAAGTTTCATAATGACTCCTGCTAAATATTGCGCCCCAATATAGGATAAAGTATATAAAACAGCATTTGCAAAGGTTCTCAACTTTAGGTAGCCTTGCTGAATTTCGTGACTCTTTCGCAAGCCTATTTAGGGTTTTCGTTAGTTTTGCTCCTGATTATAGAAGTGAGTGAATAGAAAACCCTTTAGCAATGTATACAATTCGAGCTTTTCTACCGCTCAATTGCGGTGGTCAATTGCAAAATTTCCTGGATAAAATGCACAAGAAATTGGCAATGCGTTATTTAGGGTTAAAAATTGAAAAATTTACCGCTCGGTTGCTTTGCTCCCTCGCTAACGTTGATAAGTTTGGGCACTCGGGGGGGGGGGGGGGGGGACTTTATTTTTTGCCCCGGGCGCCGCATAATCCCTAGATACGCCACTGGCTACGTTCCCTCGCCGGTCACCCCCCCCCCCCCCCCCCTCCCGCCAATCGTGAACACGGATCGATACCCCTGCTGCGCATCGTAAACATTCAAATGCCAAAACATCTCTAAATCTTTCCCATTTACTGTGGCGGCATCAGACTTCGACGTCAAAGAATCAAAGCAGTTTATTAATTCAATTGTACATCCTTTATGGTCTGTCAGGTGTTTGCATTAATTATCGTTAGTTGAGACTTCATCGTTTGAACATGGGCGTCAATCTTCACAGGAATTCTATTCAAGTGGGGGGGGGGGGGCACACCTGGATGCAACAATAGGGTGTTCCCCCCCCCCCCCACTTGAATAGAATTCCTGTGAGGATTGACGCCCCTGCGTTTGAACCTCCTGGATTTGGGTATCCGCAAACTATTTATCATTATAACAGAATATCCTCCATCGTACGTATCCATGGTAATGCATTAAAACATAATTTGATTTGTTTTCTCGTTTGGAAGAATGTTTTCGAAGAGCGCATATTTGTCATTTTTTCTGTGGCGGCATCGAAGTTCGCTTCAAATGGAAGCTGTTTGATATGATTCCATCTGTTTGAACCTCCCTGGTTATACAACGATCTATCATCTGGTATTGTGGCATTTTTGTTCAAAAAAACTAGGCGTTTTCTCAATAAATTAGTCGTGGGCACAATGAATGATCTTCTCATTCTTTCATGCCAGATGATCTAGTTTGTCCTTTATTGATGACAAGGCTAGGCATAAGTCAAATGAACAAAGTACAGTGGCCCTGCCCCACTTTTACGCGATACACTTTTAGGTGATCTCAAGATCCACTTATACATGTACTAGGTGTTAAACAAATTACAGTCGACACTTTTGATCATTAATAACTCAATCATTATACTTCTTGAGATTTTTACATTGTACAGATGAAGGATGTAAAACTTATTGGGAGCATGTTTCATGACATTTCTCTCAACATTTTTCTTTAAATATTGATCTGAATGTTGATTAAATTTTGAAAAATTGAGGCCACAAAATCTGTATGTATCATCAATTAATTTAGAATACAACAATTGCCTTTGAGCATTGCAGTTGATATTCCAGAACATCTTTTTAATCCAGAGTCATGAATCATGACTGATACGGGATAGCAAAAGGTGAGCAGAAATGACAGTTGCAACACACAATGGCAATATGTGTTTTGAACTAATTACTGATGCACACAGATTTTGCGGCCTTGATTTTTCAAAAAGTGTCAAATCTAATTAAATATTCAGATCAATAGTTTAAGAAGAGTATTCAGAGATATGTCATGAAACATGCTCCAATTAAAGTTTAAATCCTTCTACTTTACAAACCTCAGTCTGATACGAAGTATATTTTTTTAGTTATTAACGATCAAAAGTGTCCACCGCTTTTTTTTAACACCCAGTACAAGTTTATCTGAAGACAAGCTTGTACTACACATTACTACACACAATACATGACTTTTGAATACAATTATTTTACAAAGATAATGACATAATGATACAATGTACAAACAAAAGTTCTATAAAAACAATGTACATGTGTAGAATATAACCAACTAATAAACGCAATGTATGCATAGATTGTGTACAGTGATGTAATATGTAATAGTCTATTTACAAGCTACAATGTAAACAAACAGGCCGTTTCACTATCCTACCGCTACGAGTACGTATGGGTCCAACTCTAGTTGTATTACCAGAAAATCCTGAGGTATTTTCTTTTTCTGTTTTTTGAGAAAATTGAAACATAATAAGGCGTGTAAATCTAGCTAAATTCTTCAACTGAGAAGTGTCCCTAGTATCAAATAGTTCTGTCATGTGCAAAGCACTCGGAAGCCTGGTCCTATATGTAAAAAACTTTTTTGGCAAATATAAACGTCTCTCCTTTTCAAAAAAGGACCAACAAAAATATAGTGAAATTCATCACCTATATCAGTATTTAGGCAGAGAGGGCACTGCATGTCACTATGTGGTGTGACCGCATCAAATCGTCCCTTGTTTACAGGTAGTTTATCTACACCGAAACTTACAGAGAGTAAAAGCATCAGTTTTATTTAGGGTGAGTAAATAACTTTCAAATACATGGCTGTCTTTAAATAATCTATAATAAATAACTTTCAAATCAGGCCCGTAACTAGGGGGGGGGGGGGGTTCAGGGGGTTCGAACGAACCCCCCCCCCTAAAAAAAAAAGAAGCGAGGGGAGAGATGATGGAAAGGGGAAAATAAAGTGATAAAATATCGGTCTTTCCGTCTATTTAATACATTTTATTTTGATTTTGTCCCGTAACTTCCTAATCTCGCACATCTATAATTAATCAATGTCGTCTTTCACCATTCATTTTCGAATTTTGTACATTATGCCATGTTGCAATCGATTTTCTTTCAAAGTGTCATTCAAACGATTATTCAAATTCGTTTGTAGTATCGCCCCCAAACTGGCGAGCAGAAATCTGCTTCAACAACAACAACAAAAATAATCATTAGGCGAAAAAAATTATCCAAAGTGACATCAGAATAGTGAGTTTTAGGTTAAATAATTAAAAACATTTACATACCAACTGGCTTCGATAGGGGAGAGGCGCACAAGGGGGTCACGTGAAAGGGGAGAGAGAGGAAGGAAAGTGGAAAATAATGTGAGATAATAACTTTTCCAGCCGGGTTTCCTTCAGTTTGAACACTTGCTATTGTCCTCTATCTTAATAATAAAGCGTAGACAATATACGTCTTTGGTTATTCATTTTCGGAATTTATTGTTCATTGCTATTCGACTTTGTCAAAGACTGAAACAGTATAGAGAGTTATTCAAATCTCACCCGCTCGTATAAGGTCTTGTCTATGTGACGAATTTGAATGACAATTTCTTGAAATCGACTTCCCAAAGATGGATTTGATGATAAAATTTTGCAACGGATTGCCAGGTCGGACGAATTCGAATAAAATCTGACGAAAATGAATGAGATATGGAAAAGAGAGAGGGGTATTTAATGTGTCTGTTCACTTTAAAATGAAAAATTGTCCCGCTCTCAAATTGCATGGAGTACTCCTGGCGGACCCGGTCTAGTCATTCATGGTCCTCTAATACAGCCTGTTCAACCGGAGTGCCATGAGAGTATTTTATAAAACATCGACTTCTTGGAAACTCTAATCAGAAATAACAAGATGCCCCAATATAACACTTGGGGTGTTTTGAAAACATTTGGGAGATAGTAAAGTGCGTTTTAGTCGCTCGCTTCGCTCATTCACAAAACTCTGAAACGAGATAGTTTCAGGCAGCGAGAATATTTCCATAGTATATGTTATTGTAATATGTCCATGAATATTCAATGTTATGACAATTTTCGGGAACGTCACCGCCTTAACGCCACCGCGCCCAGAAATTAGGGTTACCTTACTTTCTATATTGAAATGAGCAACAAATTAAAGTGCATTTTTCTTCGCTCACTTCGCTCGCTCGCAAATCTTAGAAATGAGATAGTTTCAGGCAGCGAGGTCCATGAATATTTCCATAGGATGTTATTGCAATATTCAGGCACGTCGTTGCCCTATCGCCATGACGCCCGAATACTTGTTATGTCCACTTTCTTTATTGAAATGCGCTACAGCAAAGTCAGTGACTTTTCCTCGCTCGCTTCGATCGCTCACAAACCTTATAAACGAGATGTTTCATGCAGCGAGGTCCCTAAATATTCAATGTTATGACAATTTTCGGCACGTCACTGCCCTATCGCCATGGCGCCCAGATATTAGGGTTGATTTTCTATAAAAGAACAACAGCAAAGTGCCCCCCCCCCCCCCCGTTCGCTTCACTTCCTAAAACTTTATTAATATGAATGATTCCTGCATGTGGCAGCTAGATGACCGGAGATATAGCTTTACATTTCACCTATTGGTGACTAATGAAATAAAATTTTGCCATTTAAAAGTACATTTTTATTTTTCTCTCGCTCGCTTTGCTCGCTCGCAGTATTTGGAATCCAACACAGTGGTAGTATGTGTTCAGGCTTCACATTTGACCCACCCCCTGTCAAATTCTGACTACGCTCATGCCCATATCCTTGACCCGACACCCCTACTCGGTCGCTTCGCTCCCTCAGAAAGGTCCACTTTTTCCAATGTTGAACCCCCCGCAAAAATCCTAGTTACGGGCCTGCAAATACATAGTTGTCTTTAAATAATCTATATATTTTTTATTTCCAACGTTTGCTGGACATACATGTTGCTTTGTTATTAAATGATGTGGCTGCATTGCCCCCTACCCCGAACTGTTTAAATATTCGATTTTCTTGTCTTGACCGGGGAGAGGCGTTCGAGGAGTGGGGAAAAGCCTATAAGAGTACATCCCACGAAACTTTAGAATTTTCCAAGGAAAAGTATCTCCCTTCCCCTTGAATTCCGGAACCTGCAGGCAATTTGAATAGTTTAAATTAAAGAGGATCAACACCCGGGATCAACATTATCATACTAGCCGTGAATTCCAAGCAATTCAAATTCAAATTCAATTTATTAGTATAAATCAAAATGTACAGGACAATTCTCAATGTCTATTTCATACTTAAAAGTAACAAAAAATGGAAATAATAACACTCTACAGTATCAAAAGGACACTACAAGAAATAATAAATGAAACAATTGTATTTTGGTTTCAAGATCATATGCATAGAGACACACGATATAATTAATATACGATACGAGTTTCTTGAATTATCAAAATTTCAATACAAGCAATACTGAATAATGTGACCCATCACTTCAAAATGAGACAGAAGTTTATTTTTAAATTTCATAGAATTATTGATTATTATTCTCCGTTCCATAGGCTTTAATTTGGTATATAGTTCAACTCTAGAGAGTGAATATTAGTGGAGAAAAATGCGTTTGAAACTTGAGTAAAGTAGGACTGTGGTAAAGTATTTATTCGAGAAAAACGCTTCCAAACTTTGACTTCCGTTTTGCTGACGTGCAGCATTTTCCTTTTGTAACGTCAACTAGATTTTGGATAAAACCCTTAGCAACCGTTTATTAATTCTAATAAAAACTAGTCCTTATGTTTCTTTAGGATCTCTTCTCATGAAAACATGAATTTTAATTGATTTAAGCCATGAATTCTAACGCTTTAAGGGGGTAGAAAATCAAGTAGTTTCACGGCACTGAAAAGCTTCCCGCATCAACTTCGTGCTTTTTCGTTGAGCCTTTCCTATATGCCGGTATGATTTTCTTAAAGGGTTGATTAACCTAGCTATAGTCAAAAGGTTTACAAGTCTGTCATTTTGTGCCCGGAAATGTATTAGATTATAGTTCAAACTTTCAGAGGTTTTTATTTCATTACATTTTTTTTTCTAAATTAATCATGTAAACTTGATTTCTTTCAATATTAATTGCTTTCTTTTTCAAGCTTTGATTCGATTGTCGCAAAGTCATCCAATTATGGCAAAATTACTGAATAGACGAGTCTTTACCAACAATGATATATTGCATATTTGAGGTAGCGAGAATTAGAAATTCACCCTCCTTCTGATGGCATGTTCTGTCAAAATGTACTCGCACAAAATTTATCAAGTTTTCAATTTTGTAACGAGCGCGTAATACATGTATCCTATATCATTATTAAGATTATACTTCCATAAGTTATAGGAGGAAAATAATCCATCTAATAGACTGTAGTGTTATTGATGAATAAATTATTCATATTTTTGCAAAACATTCTAAAGTTTTATCTTTTTGATAATCCGTGCAATAGTTATGAGATATGACATGGCATGAATGAAGGACTTGATTTATTCATTATCAAACATTTGGATTTGTTCAACCGTTTCCAAATGAACTGAAATTTCAGGAGTTTCTGGACGGAGATTTTTGCTAATTACAGAGGATTGCCGTGTTAGGTTTTTTCGTGTCAGTGTTGCCGCGACTCACAGGACCGGTTGACTGACGTCATCAAAATAGATGTATTATATGTACGAGCAATCAAGAGAGAGGGGAAAATACTTATATCTCGAATATATTAAGAGCATAAACAACAGGTCCATTAAAATAAATTTAAAAAAAACAATAATCATAACAGCAATAATTGAACGCAGATGATATTAAACAACAACAAGTTTTAAAATGGTTCCAAGCAGGAAAATAGAGTCGCGAATGTACGTGGGCCCCTTTTCACAAAACTTATGACAAGTTACGATAGTTGTTACTTGTTATAAGCTATACTGAAATCATTTTATATGATTGGCTAAAAACAAATTTATTATAGATCTGCAGCAGTCAGTGGCGAATTTAGGGGGCACATCCGGCCCGTGCCCCCCCCCCCCCTTGGAAAAAAGTAGCATTGTGCCCCCTCCCTTTGGCGATTGTGCCCCCTATTTTTGAACGAAAACCTCTGTTTTTTGGTTGTCTTTTTTTTGCTTGTCGGAGAACTATGGAGGGAAACTGGACCTCCATAACCCCCCCCCCCCCCCCACTAAGCGAATTTTGGAGGTCTGGCGAAATTTTTGTTTGTCGACACCTACACCCACCCCCCTCCACCCCACTGAGCGACTTTACGAGAGCTGGCGAGACCAAAAAATAAGTTGACGAACCTGCTTTTGTGTGCCCCCCCCCCCCCTCATTACAAAATCCTGGATCCGCCCCTGACAGCAGTTGTTATTGAGTTTTAAAAAAAACGGGGCCCAGGTGATGAACATAGCCTCGGTATGTTCATCTTTATATCCGTGACTCACAATTCATTGTGTTGTGCATGAGCGAACATACGTGAATGGAGTCTGTGCATGCAGACTATAAGAACTCGAAGACCTTCACGACGTCTATTCTTTATCAAATGTCATTACGCAACAACAAGGAATGCTACCAATCTTATTCGTGACACTCTCCTCGGCCAACGCCTTCTATTATATACTATTCAATAATCAGATACCTTTCTTCTAAGTTCTGTCATCCGTGAGTGCGGTGGCGTAATGTGCCAACGAACAATTAGGGGACCGGGGATGGGCCACTAAAAAATTTCTCGAGCGCAGGAAACGCAGTTGCATACAGAAGCTGCAATCTGTTGGATCGAGTAGAAATAAATAATAATGAATCATTTCATGTGGGGATTCACCATCCAAAAAGCAATGCCCCATCATGAAAGAAAGTTTGACATTTTGCTCCATGAAATAGGAGCAAATCATGAAAGAAAATATAAAGGGACGCCGGGAATATAACTCAGAGGGCCCTGCGATCCTGGCGAATTTGGCTTCCAAAATTGTGTATACATTCTGTTACTGTTTATAGATTCACCGCACACACATACAAAAAGACGAAACGGTATATATGTATTGTATATATATATATATATATATATATATATATATATATATGTATGTATGTATTGTAGGGCTCAAGGACATACATCATGAACTGAATTGAAGTTTATTAAACATTGATTTACCTCAATATTCTGTTCATAAACATAATACATATCGATTTTTCACGATTTCATTCTGTTGATCAATGCATTAACAAACAACCGAGTTCGTTTAAATCGACATGAATTTGGAGGCATGAAGAAGTCTTTTAATATGTACTTTCGCTTACTACACAGTAAATGGGCTTTTCATGCGAGCGGACATTTTGAAGAAGCTTGGATATTTGGAATACTTCACCTATTTATATGGAAATGAAGATGAAGCACCACGCTGAGCAAATGCAGCACACCTCCAGAATGAGAAATGCATCCTGCTTTTCATTACATTTTGGGGTGAAAATTTACACAGAATACACATCAATTTTGTAACAGATGCATAGTATCTTATATCGGTGTTAATAGCATACATTGATCTTGCAAAATTATTCATGCAAAATAATCCAATTAATAGACTCTTGTATTATTGATAAATAAATTATCATATTTTAAAAAATATTTCGGATTTTGATGATCTTGGGATTTTAACGTCATATAAATACCTGAAAGACCAAGATTCATACGTCACCATTAGCAGTAATTTGTGCATATTACTTATTATGTCACGTATGTTGTTCCACAGTTATCAAATTTCCATTTCAGTGATTGGAAACTTTTGATAAATACTTTACATGAGTTCATTCCGTGATTATATTCAATTTAGAGGGGGGGGGGCACTCTCACAGACCCCGTTCGGTAGCTTTCGGCGTGCCGTCCCGATATGCAATTTATAGGCTAGGGAGTGGCGTCACGCAAAATGGCGGCATTGCATCACACTTCCGACGCTTCGTAAGTTAAAGTGTTGGGCAGCCTCAGTAAGACTTAGCTTATGTTTGTCATTTTCTACTTGATTGGTTTGCATAGCACAGTCGATGAATTTAGCTTACGTGGAAATCCTCAGAAGGAAACGCTTTTATGTATTGTATTAAAAGGAAAAAAAATTGGGCGTAGGTTTCTGAAGACGTGACAAAAGAAGAAAAGCTTTCTTTCACTGACTGAGGTCTTGTATTGATTTTGTGGTCGACAGTGCGTAGAGAGCAACTTATATATCCTTAGGGATTACTGCCGATACACAGGAGAGTTGTGCAACAGATTTTCTTTGATAAAGTCATTTCAAAACAGCTTTGCGTTTATCTCGCTTTTTGTAACCTGTTTCTGTAACTTGTTTCGGAAACCTGTTTCGGAAAGTACAAATTTCCGAACCCCATAATCAAAACAGCTTTGCGTTTATCATCTCTAAAAAATCACTGAAAGCCCTTTGGAAAACCTGTTTCTGCCGAGAGAAAGAGTTGATAAATGCACCCTAAGATGTAAGGCATTAGTCACAACGCTACCTCGACTCCAAACCAGACCAATTCTTGGTCATTTAGTGCAATGTAATTTTTTGTTCGGTCTGTTACCGGTCTGATTCCTGTTTCATAAAACTGCTTCATTTCTATGACAGTAACAACTGCCTCATTTCTATGACAAATTTGCTCTCAGCCAATTAGATGCAAGGATTTCAGTAGTTTCAGTAGCTTAACAACTATCGTAACTTGTTATTGATAACAAGTTTTATCAAACCAGTCTGGTGTCGGTCTTGTTGCGGTGTGACTGAGGTATCAGTCAGGTCAGGGCCCTGTGTCATAAAACTTGTCATCAACGTCATCAACGTCAACTCAAGCTTTTGACGACCCCTTTTTCTATATGTATATAATTTTATGTGACCATACATGTTGAAAGATTGTAAATTTATGATGATGTAGATGGAAATAAATGAATATCAAATTAAAAACAAATTAAATCAATGACAAGTTGCAATAACTGTTATAAGCTACTGAAATCCTTGCATATGATTGGCTGAGAGCAAATTCGTTGGTAAAAAGCACCGACAAGACACTTGATGAAACGCCCCCTGGAGGTTCTAAGACACACGCTCCGGCGACAATTGATCCGCGTCATTTTCGTACACTACTCGGTTTCTATCTTTCATGATTATTCCAAACATCCATAAACAAAAGTTTGTTTGATTTATACAAACCTTAATGGATTTACCCCTTTATGAGCAGTGTTGCAGACCTGGGGAGCGTTTCATCAAGCATTTTGTCAGTGATTTTTTACTGACAAATTTGCTCTCAGCCAATCAGATGCAAGGATTTCAGTAGCTTATAACAGTTGTCGGTAAAAATCACTGACAAAACACTTGATGAAACGCTCCCCTGATGGCGGAAGGAGCCTTGTGTCTGGGGCCATGGGTCTGCAGACTTCCATTCAGTAAATCAGTCATGTCAGTAAAGGGAAGAGGATGGAAAGGAAAAAAATTAAGGAAGAAAAAAAAAGAATTCAAAAAGAAAATATTCCTTTCCGCATCTTTTCTTTCTCTCTTTCATTTTTATTTTTTTACGCCCGTCATCTTTTTGTACTGATTCCAATATCCTCAAGCTATTATTTGTCTACATTTCCATGCAAGGCCTACGTTACAAGACTGATTGTTTTGTATTGCTTTCACTCTACCATTATCAATAAAAATGTATACCAAACATGCGCTATATAAAGGTAGCCTAGAATGTATTGTTATAAAGAATTCGTCTTTTTAAAGAATTGATTAGCTGAAGGACCCCTCCCTTAAATGTATTAAAGCAGTATTAATGTCTCTTTATATTGTATGTCAAAGGTGGTGAAAAATTATATGTTTAAAACACCATTTTTTATTTTGAACACAAATATGTCAAAGCGCCCTGTGGTTCTAGCTGAGCTTTTTAAGGAGAATATCAAGACTTCGAGAGGTTGACCACCATGAACACCTCTAACGAAAGGTGATGAGTATTGAGCATTTAATGCAGATGTCTGATTATACATATATAGGGGAACTCCACCCTGATATTTTCAGGTTGATTTTGATAGAAGTATAAAACGAGAGAAACGGGTCGGTTATGAATAAAGAATAATAAAGTTATGTTTGGATGATCTTTGAAGGCAGCGGTTTGCATGGTGGTACTGATAACGTTGAGAGGAGGCTTACGGTTCACCATGTGGCTAGTCCTGAAAAGGACTGTTGAGTTAGAAGAAGAAAGTGGAGAAAGTTAAGAGGAGAAGAAATGGAAAGGCGAGATATCTCACCTTTCCATTTCTTCTCCTCTTAATGTAGCCTTTCCATTTCTTCTCCTCCTTTCTCAAATTTCTTCTTCTAACTCAACAGTCCTTTTCAGGACTAACCACATGGTGAACCGTAAGCCTCTTTAACGTTAAAGATATGTTTGTTTTAAAGTTTGAAGATTCACCATAGAAGTTGGCAAGCCTACGATT
The DNA here is from genome assembly GCA_025617745.1 of Heliocidaris erythrogramma. NCBI lineage: Eukaryota > Metazoa > Echinodermata > Echinoidea > Camarodonta > Echinometridae > Heliocidaris > Heliocidaris erythrogramma. Next base: position 32,261,985 of record CM046856.1, read on the forward strand.
TCATTCGGGAGGAACTTTTTTTATTTAATTCTGTATAAATATTTCATAGATTACCACTTTTCTCCAAAGGAAATGTTTTCTCAAACATATACCAAAAATATACGATTTGGGACATGTCTCAATGGCTCTTTCTGTACGAGAACAATACGCCAGGATGCTGGCGTCTCTTGCATGAATATAAACTTTCGAATTTCTGAATTTTGAGAGCGAGCGACGGGAGCAAGCCAAAAAACTTTCACTTTATCAAAGAGTGATCCACTGTTCGTGCATTTTGTATCCATAAAACCTTTTCATGTAATTTCGTCATAAAAATATAACATCTATATAAACAACTGCTACTAATAATAATGGTAATAATGATGATGATAATAATAATAATAATAATAATAATAATAATAATAACAATAATAATAATAATAGTACAAACAGACGATTGGTACTACAAAACTTAAAGATAACATTTAACAAATTCATAGTGACGAAGCTTTTCGATCTGCACTCATCGGGTCACAACGCAGGAATGAGAGAATACAAGAAAATACAAAAGTCAAGGAAGTGGGACGCTGTACACACACTTCCTTGACTTTTGTATTTTCTTGTATTCTCTCATTCCTGCGTTGTGACCCGATGAGTGTAGGTCGAAAAGCTTCGTCACTATGAATTTGTTAAATGTTAATAATAATAATAATAATAATAATAATAATAATAATAAAATAATAATAATAAAGAGACGGCCTCACTTCCTGAATATGAGGCGACAGTTCCCCTAATAATAGTTACAATATATTGAGTGAGCGGGGGTGCAGCCCCCAACCCCCGTCTCATTCTGAATGTATAATATTTAGATATTTTAGGAAGAGAACATCCCAAACAAACAAAGGGAGAGTTGCTTGCAAAGGGAATGTTGCCATTGTATATGGCTCGTTATTATTAATGAGGTTTTATTTTGCAGTTAAAGCCCCACACAAAAGAGGAGAAGGAAATGAAAATGAAGCGGTTGACAATTCTGCGAAGTTATCTGTTGAGGTTACACCTGCAAATGTTGGGGATATTCCACTGGGCACCAATTCACTGGCGACTCAAGTGTCTCATGTGTACAGATAGGATGAAGACAAGTACAGCAGGCAACGAAGGAGCTCAGTTACGTCGTCAAGGTAATCATACTCTATTCGTCATATTTTGATTTAGAAAGCTAGAAATGTTAGAAAATATATGCATGACAGGAACAAGAGGCAAATTTATTGAGGAGAAATCACAAAAAGTAGTAGGGAAATTCCAAGATATTTTTTAAAATACAAATTTGCATGAAAACTATGATAATATATGATAATGTAATGTAACTCAAAACAAAATTCAATTCATATCTCCATTTTCTTTCTTTTTAAAACTGTAGATGAAAATAGAATCATTTTATTCTTGAGGTTTTAAGCTTTCTGGTGATATATACATGTACTATATATGAAGAAAATGAATGAATTTCTACTTTAAACACATTAATGGAATACCTACCTATGTAATACGTACGAATTACAGAATTTTTACATTATTATAAAATTAAGTGAATCGTAGGAGGGAGTGTAGAAACCGAGCAAGAAAATTTCTATTCTTCCATTCTAGAGCTATTCAGAGCTTAAAAAGCGTCTTATAGCCTTTAATCGTTATTTAGTTTTTTTCTCTCTTTTCTCTCGAAATTTCCGAATTTCCAGGGGAACACCCCCCCCCCCCCCCCATGATCACCACTCCTCTATTATCCGTAGAAGGATACATTAATTATATTCTTATGTAATTTTTCAAACAGATAAATACATGATGAAGGACAATGGAAACCATTTCAACGGCCCAAACGATGATGATTTCGCTGAGGATATGGACGAAAGCGCGGGTTTATTCGCTCCCACCAACACGACAAAGGAAAATTCTGAGTATTTGTGGGAAGATGAGGAATTTGGCGAGACTTGTGTCGTCTGTGAAAGTCTGCTATGGAATGGAGAAGGGGACGTCGTTCGTAACATCGAGGAGTGGGGTAAAGATTATAGTAACAATAACAATGATGACGGGGGTATCACAAGGTCAATAATCTATAACTTGAGTAGTATAAGGTCATAACAACCTAAAATTTTGATATAACAGTGGTCAAATCCTGAACGATAAAATCGTTGGGGTTCTGTCTATCAAACACGATGGACACTGTCCGCAAGGCTTCTTCTTAATTGACTTACATTATTATCGTTGGGGACTGTCTTAAAGGCTGTTCAGCCCCGAATGATAACGATAACGATCAATTTATGATAAATCTTTCCCAAATCGCAAGTGTGGAAGATGAATTGGAAATCATTGTTTATCAGACCTCGACGATTTATATTATTATGAGCTTCCGTCAACGATTTTACGGTCTCCTTTGGATCGCGCTGCGTGCGATTTTCTCAGGACAGACCTCAACGATAATATCTGTGAGCCAGTAAGTTTACTCCTTACTCCGTGTACTCCGGAGGAATTCATCGTGCTTAATTGATAGAACCGAAAGGATTCGTTCGTTCAGGTGTGACCACTTTATTGTTATTGTTGAGGTCTGCTTTGCCGAGCGATCCCAACGAAATAATAAGTCGTTGGGGGAGGCTCCTCAGCATTTGCCGGGCGTCTGACCTACGATATCCCTTTCATTTCCACATAAACAACAAATAACGATTTTAATAGGAAGTTTATCATTATCGTTTCGTTCAGATCGGCTTGTTCCGAAAGGATGGGTAGCGTCACGTCGCGTTGACGCGAACTCCATCATTCGTCCAAAGCCCCCCCCCCCCCGGGTTTGCCGAAAGTGTGCGTTGGGAGTGTCGGGTCGCGTCTGGTCGCGTCGCGTTGACTGGAACGCCACCATTCGTCCAAAGCTCCCGCCCCCGGTTTTGGCGAAAGGGTGCGTTTGGACCTTTTGTTATATAATATTAATGACAGTGGCGGATTTATGGATCCCGACCCGTGCCCCCCACCCAACCCTCCTCTTTGAAAGAAAAGTATGCATTGTGCCCCCTTTTAGAACTGATAACCTTTATTTTTTTGTTTTTTGTAGCCCGTCAGAGAATTATGCGAGGAAAAGTGTAAAGTTGACAGCCCTGCATTTCTCTGCCCCCTTACAAAATCCTGGATCCGCTTCTGATTAATGATCATAATCAGAGGCGGATCCAGAGAGGGGAGGGGGCAGTCGAATCGGCCGCTTCCCTTGAAACCCCAACTGGCATCCCTTTAAGTACACAATTAAAAAAAAATTGTCTCCTTAATTGTGTAATTTTCCGGCTCGATCTGTGCCCCCTCTTTTACAAAATCCTGGACCCACCCCTGATAATAATAATAATAATAATGATAACAATATTTAGAACAAGTCAACACACCCTTTCGGAAAAACGGGGGGGGGGGGGGGGGGGGGGGGGCTTCCAGTCAACGCGGCGCGACGCTACCCAACCTTTCGGAACAAGCCGTTCAGGTCTGACCATCCGTTCACGATCGAAAGATATATAAGTAAATTTCAGTCTCCCCAAGTGGGGGTGGGGGCGGGGCAGGATCGATATCCACAATGTGTTCTTACCAGGTAGGATGAAAGGAAGCCACATACTCTTTCAAGTAACACTTAAAGTTAGGGTTTTATAAATATGAACCAAGTGAAGTATATACTTTGTACATATTTTTGATTACATGCCCTCATAATTATCATATTCTGATGAGCTATTTATGATCGAACTTTACTATCAATCTTATTATCCCTTAGTGCCTAGTCCATTCCGCAGAGCCGTTGGAACTATATGTTCCTTGGTCTTCGTGATAATCTTAACAGTGGGCACGTGCTACAACACTGTGCTGTACTTCCGAAACCTTTTTGGTCGCCAAGACGAGGTGATGCATCTGACTTCCTTCATGTCCTTCTCAATCAGCTTGAGTTCTGTTGCGTTGATCTGCATCTACGCCAAGATCCGGTACTACCTGACAGGGTATGGCAGTTACCTGGACACACATTACGGTCCAAGGCATTGGGGCTGGTGCGGGGTGTTTCATCAAGATTACATGGTAAGACTACTATTTCTGGCTATGAATCTGAGAACAACTACAGTATTACATGCCACAACAATTTTCTATTCGGCAACAACTTTTTCAGAGGACGAAACAAATTATCGCGTCCAATTAACTCATCTTAACGAGAACTAATTCGAGGACGTTCATCTAGCTGTATAATGAATACCCATCAACGATGTTTACTCACATACGATACTTCTATTTCCACCCTATTGACTACCCTCGAAAGCCATCAATTTTCTAGAATAGAACTTTTAACTCCCTGGTGAATCCTAACTCGGGATCAACTACCTTCAATAATCATCAGACTATTAAGGACAATACAATGAATCTAGATAAGATAGATACAAATTTTCATGATGCCGATTAATAATAATAATAATAATACCACTGTTCTTGTATAGTGCATATCACATTATAATATAACGTCCCTATATATATGTATATATATATATATAATGATCTTACCACTGAATCTGTCACTATTCGGCTCCAGACCCGTCGTCTACAATACCTATGCGGAGCTAATGGGTTTCGTCTTCCAAGCATAGCCTTTCACATATCGTGTATTTTCTGGCCAGTTCTCAACATGGTTTTCGAGATCGTTTACTTTAACAACCTGTGCCAAATCCAGCCCATCATGAACACGATGTTCACCGTGATAGAGGTTTGAATTGTTTTTTGTTGTTGTTTCTTTCTAGGGAATGGGGGATCTTGGGTCAAGTTTTCATTTTCGTGACACATTTCAGTCACATTTAATAAATCGGTGAAGACGGAATGAAAAAGAAAATAGAAAAATAAAAGTCCCTACTGTAAGTTGGTTATGACAGTACTTGATCAGACGCCGAAAGAACATGCACTAGCAGAAGGTGACGTAATATGCAAACAGTCAATATTCAAACCCTATAAAGAGGTCAGCAGGGTAGAGGAGGGCATATGCCCCAACAGTCTCAGAATTAATGGTGCATAGCCTATGGAACATTATTTGCGATTAATGCGCTTGACCCAAACCATCTAGGAGAGAGATCGACACCCTTGAAAGTCACTGTACAGCTAAGTGTAAGGTTTATTTCACCTTTTTTCAAAATGTTGAATATGAACTGTGAAAAGCTACATTACTTTTCAAAAACAGTAATGATATAATATTAATATATTTTGTTTACCCAGTGTAGCCTAATCATTATTAAATACTGTTCTCCCTGAGGGAGAAGCATTACTCTTCCATCGAGTCTTATCTAAAATTGCACTTTGTCCAAATATCTCTGTAAGGAAAACTGATAAAAACAACTACTACATATTATAATTGCATATTTTACCGAGATAGAATTTGAAGGTTATGCAGAGGATGTGGGATTCTGGGACAGGCATGCTTTTCTAAAATGGGAGTAAAACTTTTCTTCCCCCTAGGTAATATCAGTCACAGCTGGGATGCTGTTGTTCGGAGTATTCTGCTACATTCTTTTCCTACTTCGTTGCTCTTTTGAGACCGAGTGCAACCTCCTGCTGGCCTTCTTCGTCGAGAACGAGGGCCATCTCGACCGATGTCGCATGCGGTTAGTCGAAACCTATCGTGATTACAGGCTCTTCCGATCAGCGGTCAGCGCGTGGATCGCTTTCATTGTTGCCATCGGCATCCTCGGTAACACGGATAACTACCTAAATGTATTGTATTAGCTCGATAAGATGGGGTTCTAATTCGTTCATTCGTTGCTTATTCGTAAAATATACTGATATTTAAAAAAAAATGTCAATAACATCATTAAACTAAGGCACTTTTTTTTGGGGGGGGGGAATCATAAAGCCTTTTTCCAATGAGGTAGGCTCCATTAATTCTTTGGTAAGCCCCCAAAAGCTGGGTTCAGGGTTTTTACACTTTTATTTGGTAAATTGCTAGTTATTCACAAATCATTAAAGCATCTATAGTTTGTCAGGAGCTAAAATTGTGTTATTCCCTGTAAAAAGTTTTGGAGTGGATTTCGAGAGACTCTTTTTTCAATAAAACTTGGTTACATCCAAAAGAGGATTTCCTATTTTCTTCACCATTGAATGATTGATGTTTTAACTTATTTTTTGTATGATCATTGTCGCTGCTGAAACCCATTTATCAGTATGCACAAAGTAACATTTAAGGGACACGATCAACGTTTCTAACCCAGTGCCTTATCTTACTTGCAGGCCTTACAATTCATCTTAGCTGGAATTACGATGTTTACAGCGGCAACGAGAAACTTGAGATAAGCGGAAAAGATCTCCTCTTGCTCAATGTTCTCATCTTCTCGGAGAAGCTTATGATCCTTACTCTACCCGCCCTCGCAGTCGGCGGGATGGACCTGGGATACCTTTGGCGTCATTTCCACTTGGCGCTCTCGAGGAATCGTCGAAGCGAACAGGAGTACTTCTGGGAGCGCCTTGCCTATTACCTTCGCGATCTGAAAGAGAACGACAAGGCCACAGGCTTTACGATGTTTCTTTCCGTGGTGTCCCTCTATACGGGACTCAGACTCGGCGCACAAAACTTAGATTATTCTCGCATCCCATCGCGTTAGAGAAGAGAAACTTAAGTTTGGAGATAGAAGGAGGCGAGCTACGAAATGGGGACACAATCGGTGGAATAAAGATAATTCTAGGTGTACCTAGAATGTTCTCTGTCTCCGACTATTCGCTGGAAACACTTTTTGCATCAGTTCATTCAAAGCTGATCCTCGTCACATATATTCTACAAATAACACTCCCTGAGAGAAAGGGCTCTGAATCTTCTGAATATGAATGCGCTTGCTTCATCTTTAATTCATACATGTTACCAAATCTTTTGTAACCCTTGTTCCTGATGAAATTGTAGGACGACAAAAATTGGAGCGTTGATTTATAATACTTCATTCATATGTTTACCAAAAGGTGATTAATCTACTGAATCTCAAACTTATCATTATACATATGCGAAGATACCCAACTTTAACATTTCGACGGCGTCTCGGTAAATTATTGTATAGTGTGAGACAGGAGACATAGGACGTAGCTGAACTTCAACTTTATTGGATCAAGCTTTCGGCCTTCACGGCCTTCTTCAGGTTCGAAAGTGAAGTTTCGTTGAGGACATACATCAGTCGACCTCAACGAAACTTCACTTTCGAAACTGAAGAAGGCCATGAAGGCCGAAAAGCTTGATCCAATAAAGTTGTAGTTCATCTACGTCCTTTGTCTCGTGTCTCATCAATCCTCACACTATATATATACATATAATGTGAGAAATCAATGGAATTGAATGAGAGAAATACTTGTTAAATTCATTGTTCCTCCTTACTGACTTCCTTTTTGTGGAAATAACTGCAGGGTTATATATATATATATTCAACATTGTTCACGGAGTGTATTTATTGTTTTTGTTATATATCAGTAATGCGGTATATATTATATTCAACATTGTTCACGGAGTGTATTTATTGTTTTTCTTATATATATATATATATATATATATATATATAAACGACTAATGGGTACATTAGGAGGACAGTTTTTGTTCTTTTTCTTTGTTCAACTGTCGACCTAATGTACCAACTGTCGACCTAATGTAGGGGTCGCTATTATGACGGAATAAACTGCATTGTTAGGTGTCGACTTAATGTACCCGTTAGTCAAATATACATACGTATATATGGGAGAATAGCTTTGAATACGGATACACTGAAGTTAATTATCTTGAACTTATTAGGGCAAAACGCAAGAACGAACTGAAATTTGAAATGAAACAATATAAACGGGAAATTCAACCGGACACTAATTGCCAAAATTATATGTATATACATATATGTATATATGCAACAATGGAAATACCCACATGAGAGTCTACCCCCGGGTAGACCAACCTCGGGCCGATTAGGGAACTTAAACATTTGACATATGTTTCTGGCCATTTAGTCAACCCAGGGTAGATAACACTTCCAACTATTTATATCACGGTTGTCCCGGCTGTTTTATTTTATTGTCAACCCATAGTATATTTGTGGCCATTTAGTCCACTCAGGGAAGATAAGAATCCGAACTGCCTATATCACAATCGTCCTAGACACAGTTTATTGTCAACCCAAAGGTGTCTTTGTGTCCATTAAGTCAACCCAGGGTAGAAAATGATTCCTACTGCCTTTATCACAGGCATCTACGAATACGAGTCTGGGTTGATAACAAATTAAAACATCTGAGACACGTATGATATAAACAGTTGGAATTGTTATTTACCCTGGCTTGAATAAATAGCCACAAAAACTACTCTGGGTTGACAAACTAGAACGTCTAGAATGCCTGTGATATAGACAGTAAGAATTGTACCCTTGGCTGACTAGTTAAAAACTACTCTGGGTTGACAACAAACTAAACCGTCAAGGATGCCTGTGATATAGACAGTAGGAATGTTATCTACCCTGGGTTGACTTAATGGACACAAAGACAACTCTGGGTTGACAATGAACTAAAATGTCTAGGATGATTTTGATATAGGCAGTTGGAATTCTTATCTACCCTGGGTGGACTAAATGGCCATAAATACTACTCTGGGTTGACAATAAATTAAAGCATCTGGGGCACCTGAGATATGAATAGTTGGAAGTGTTATCTACCCTGCAGGTTGACTAAATAGCCAGAAACACACGTAAAATGTTTAAGTTCCCTACTCGACCCGGGATTGGTCTACCGGGGGGGGGGGGGGCTACCCCGATTAGACTCTCATGTGGGTATTTCCATTGCTGCATATATATAAATATATATATACACACACACACACACAGAGTCTTGTATTGCTTTATTTCCGAGGACAAGTATTGTTCCTCTATTGTTCCTCCGTCCTCGGACAGTCGACGGAATAAGGCACAAATTCATTGTTCGACGTTCGAGGACTATTGTCCGGCTTCCGAGGACCATGATTGTTCTCATGATATTTTTTTGTTCTCTGTCCGAAAATGTTCTCGGACATACGGCTAAACACGCCCAAATACACACACATATATATATATATATATATGTGCGTTTGTTTAGCATTATGTCCGAGGACATTTTCGGACAGAGAACAAAAAAAAAATCATGACAACAATGGTCCTCGGAAGCCGGACAATAGTCCTCGAACGTCGAACAATGAATTTATGCCTTATTCCGTCGACTGTCCGAGGACGAGTAACAATAGAGGAACAATAGTTGTCCTCGGAAGTAAAGCCATGTAAACGTGCGTGTGTGGTGTGTGTGTGTGTGTGTGTAACAATATTAATGATGAACGTAATAATGATATTGGGATTTATGAACGATTTTTTGTTCTTCTGAGGATAACAAGCACTGAATAGCGTTTTGGGAATTATGAATGGCAGGCTGTAGACTAGTTCTGTGTTTACAGCCTATGTATCATGCAATATATAGACGTGCAGGCCCGTCGGAGACGCTGCGGTATGGACCGTACCACTTTTCAGCATAAAAAGGGGGAAGAGCGATGGAGAGGGGGAAGAAAGAGAAAGAGAGAGAGGGGGGGGGGGAGAAAAGAGAAGAGAAAAGAAGAGAGAAGGTGAGAGGGTGATAAATGTCACGATTGTAGGCTTATTGCCAGCTTAATGGAAGAACACGAACATCAATGTGACTTTGCCCTTTTTCCATCATCATGAAACGCATTATCACATAAACCGAAGAACAGCATATATGCCACAAAACTTTTTCATTCAATTGCAAATCTTAAACTTAAATAATATCCTCAAGAAAGTGATAAATTAAGCTCACCACCGACCGTGAAACCTCCCATTTATAGGTTAGGCCTATATAAAGTTTTCCGTCCATTTTCGTGACCTCTTCATTCAATTTTTAAAATTTTGCTTTCAATTCCAAAAAAGGGCCTATAGGACACGATTATTTGGACAACATTCCTCCCGCCCTTCTCTGGTAAATTCATGGGACAACCAGGACCTACGCATTTTTGCGAGTCTATTTGACCCATCTATTTATTAGATTGGGTCATCCAGGGGGATGGCCGGGGGGGGGGGGGGAGACGTCGGCCAAAAACAAAACAAAACAAAACACTCTGCTGATTTTTTTTATTCTTTTCATTGCCAGAAAATGTTAAGTAAAAAGGCACCCCAAAAATTCTAGTGACCTTTATTTTCTTCTTTTTTTTCTCTTTTGCTGTCGGCAAAAAAGAAAAGGAGTGGAAAAAGGGAGAGGGAAGAGGAAAGGGAAAAGGAGAAAAGAGAAAGGAGGGGAAAAAAGAAAAGAAAAAAGAAAGGGGGAAGGAAAGGCAAACAAAAGCAGAAAGAAAACATAGAAAGGAAATGGGAAGGATAAAAAGAAGGAAAAACTTACTGGAAAGTTAATATTCGGGCAAACTGCGTCCCCCTTCGGCAGTAGGGTGTAGCCCCCCCCCCCCCCCCCCGAGGATTTTCAAAGTTCCGATATTCTGCCAACAACCACTTTATATTTGGGCAACAAGGAGAAAGAATATTTACATATTTGGGCAGCGAGGTTCCGATATAATTATGTAACTTCTCTATGTAACTTCTGTACATTTTCTCTACATAAACTCCAAAAATTTAGAAATTGAAAAGAGGCGTCGCTCTTCGCAAAGTTCCGATATTCGGGGAAGCCACCACATTATTTGGTCAGCAAGTTTCCCAGATAATTATGTAACTTCTATACATTTTCTCTACGAACAGTTTAAAAAGGAAATTAGAACGCTCGCTTCGCTCGCTCGCAAAAATTTAGAAAATGAAAAGTTGATATTCGGGCAAAAGGTGTCACTTTTGGACATTTTCTCTGCAAAGAGCTCAAAAAAAATTTGCTCGCTCGCTTCGCTCGCTTGCAAAAAATTACAAAGTGAATAGTTAATATTCGGGCAAAGGATGTCCCCCTTCGGAAAAGTTCCGATATTCGGGGAACCACCACATTATTTGGGCATCAAAATATCGTGCCAGAATATCCACATACATTATTTTTGGCAGCGAGGTTCCCAGATAATTGTGAAACTTCTGTATGTAACTTCTGTACACTTTCTCTACGAAAAGTTAAAAAAAAAAACTTGCTCGCTCGCCAAAAATTAGAAATTGAAAAGTTGATACTCAGGCAAAAGGCGTCACTTCTGTACATTTTGTCTACAAAAATATCAAAAAAATTAGAAATTGAAAAGTTTGTATTCGGGCACTAAAGGCGTCATCCCTCTCCTTGCGAAAATGGGCCTGTATGACCAAGATCTCTACATCTGTGATTTTCTATTTTGCCCCTTCGAACACTGCTGAAACCGTACCACTTTTAAATCCTTCCGACGGGCCTGAGACAGTGTATATGAGTATTACGGTTATCGACTAAAAGAATTGTTGGTATGACTAATATAAGATTATAATTATGTACATTTTCCTAAAATGATGTTTTGTTTGTGCGATTTGACTGTTTCATTATGAACGAGTTGAGAAGGGGGTGTGAAGTTTTCTCACCTCCGTCTTGAACCAGACAGTTTCCTTACCAACTTTACAGGCTCTGTGAGATTAGCTCTTTGACTGCGAGGGGAATTTAAGTGTAGACCCTGTTTATGCGATACTCATCATGGAAGTCGTAGTTGTGTCAGGAATGGAAGTCATGGTTGTGACATGAATGGAAGTCAAAGTTGTGACAGGAATGGAAGTCAAGGTTGTGACATGAATAGATGTTATGGTTGCGACATATTGTTACGGGAAGGGAAGTCATGGTTGTGACAGGAATGGACGTCAAGTTTGTGACAGGAATGGAAGTCAAGGTCATGACAGGAATGGACGTCAAGGTTATGACAGGAATGGGAGTCAAGGTTGTGACAGGAATGGAAGTCAAGGTTGTGACAGGAATGGAGGTCAAGGTTGTGACAGGAATGGAAGTCGCAGTTGTGGCAGGAATGGAAGTCATAGTTGTCACAGGAATGGAAGTCGTGGTAGTGACAGGAATGGAAGTCGTGTTAGTGACAGGTAGGTAAGTCATGGTTGTGACAGGTATGGAAGTCAAAGTTGTGATGTGAATGGAAGTCATGGTTGTGGTAGGAATGGAAGTCATGGTTGTGACAGGTATGGAAATCAAGTTTGTGACAGGAATGGAAATCAAGGTTGTGACAGGAATGGAAGTCATGGTTGTAACAGGAATGGAAGTCATGGTTGTGACAGGAATGGAAGCCATGGTTGTGACAGGAATGAATATCCAGATTGTGAAATGGATGGAAGTGAAGGTTGTGACGGAAGTGAAGGTTGTAACAGGAAAAGATGTCATTTGTTTTCTTGTACAAGGAACTTTATTCATATATCAACAAATATTTACAAAATATGTACATGGCCAACATAAATCATTAATAACATTAAAATCAAAGATAATGAAGTACTTGATCAATTGCCTTTAAATCACGGTGTTTTAAAATAAATTTACAGCTCAAATTTTGACGTAATTCCAACTTAAAATTTATCCACAAGGCTTTCGCCGATTCATTAGCCCCTGTTTTTTCCCCATAAATTCTTAACATTCTTTATATATAACATATTGTGCAAATTTATAATGAGATTAATCATGAAATTATGTTCATCTGCTATATTAAATCCAGTTATGGTTCAATAATTTTCCACAAGATCTTTACTCCCTTGAATTCAAATAACATGTGAATTGTTGTCTCTTGATATCTACATATATTACATTGATTATCACTTGAAATGTGAAATAATGTGAATAAATTGTATTTTGATGGTAAAATCCTGTGAAGAAGCTTAAAATTAAACTGCTTAATTTTGTTTATCTTTTATATAGTTAAATTTGAAGATCATAACTTGAACCCATAAAATGTCATCTTGTAAATTTGAAATAATATATCCAAAAATTAAAATTATATGGTTCTGTCTGTGTCAACTCAATGAATAAATTATTATCATGTTTGGCTTTCATAGTAGAAATTTCGAACAAATCCTCTTGGTTGTACTCAGTATACTGTCTATCTTTTTATTTTATTTATTTAACCAAATTATCGGGAATGCTTTTTAAAATTTTGATAGTTCAAAATGACACTAATAAATTTGTTGATTCAAAATCATTTAAAATATCAACTTCCTTCCAGCGTTGGTTGCGCCAGGAATGGAAGTCCAGGTTGTGACATGAATGGAATTAAGTCAAGGTTGTGACAGGAACGGAATTAAGTCATGGTTGTTACAGGCATGAATTAAGTCATGGTTGTGACAGGAATGGAATGAAGTCAAGGTTGTGACAGGAATGGAAGTCGCAGTTGTGAAAATAATGAAAGTCGTGGTTGCAGCGGGAAGAGAATTGTGGTTTTGAAAGAAATGGAGCTTGAATCACTACTTGAAGAAAGGAAGTCATTAGAGGATATATAGTTCTTACACTTGTATAAAACAAAACACAACTGTAAGCATCAATCTTTGAAAATTGTAAACATTTGTACATCCATGTGAAAAGTTAACATAAAACTATAACCTATAAAATGAGAGAATGACCCAAGTGTTAAATTTAATACATAGAGACACACACATTTCGAGTTACAATATGACTTCTTAAGTATCATTGACTCGATCATTGGGAAATATTTGTCAAATATGTGGCTCCTATCCTTTTTTGTCCTAAAATCTTTCATCTCAGTTTTTAGAATCTGAACGACTAAGCATTACTACATTTGTAAGAACTAAAACGCACAGGATAACTTGCATGTAAAATATAGTCCAAGCAGAACAAACACGATGAAACAGTGAAGCTGTAAAGGTAAAGAATATTCTACACAGTAAATGATAAACCACCAACTAGGGTTATAACAATTTATCATGTGTACAGTGGTTTGATAAAGAGAATTTACAATGTTTATAATTATGTACTCTGAAAAGTATACAGGCATCCATGAGCTTATCGTGCATCCATGACCCAGATAAACACAGTATACTAAAATATCAATGCGAGGCACATGACGATATTTATGCACATTTGCATTCAAAATGCATGTTTTTAGTCCGAATATTTATGTTATCGTTAATATATTTTTGAAACAAGTGAATATCCACGTAATTAGATAATTTACCATATTGTCATTCACAATGCGCAAAATCTTAACTCACAAAAATGTTCGCAAATCACTAACCAATTAACTACATATGGTTTTTGATATATTTGAGGATTCTTAGTATTTCATCAATAAAATCCGTCCTTGAGCACAGAGCGTGACAAGAGTAAATGACCGTTCAGAAAACGGTAAAAGGATGATTCAGAAGCTTTTTTGTGGTGATGTAAATTAAGTGTATATAAATAAATACGCCAACTTAAACATGTTTCGTAGATGGTAAGAAAGCAAGAAGGTAAAGGGGTAAAAATAAGTAGATTTGACTGTAACTTCTTACTGTCAATTAACAAATGACATGACATTAACATGTTTTCAGGGGAGGGAAGTGGAGAGGGAAGTAGTATATTTTGCTCATGGGAACAAAAGCACTATACGTTCATGTACGGGATGAGCTCATCTTTCTGTGTTCATCTCCTAGCCTTCTTACGTCTGCAAACCGCTAAAAATGTCCGTTGCAATCGGATGCCAGGATTCCTTCAGTTATATCCAAGGGCGTCGTTGGAAAATCTTTCGATGGAATCATGGGGGTATAGGATCATAATTATGTGCCGTCGATTTGCCAACAATCAGAGTTCCTCAAGTAGATTTGAAAAATATGGCAAAAGTTTTTGTTAACTATCTCTCTTTTTAATTTGTACGTTTGCCGACAACAATACAGAATCTCCCCTAAAAAGAAAACGGGGGCAGTCTTCAAACTCCATTCCATCTTATACCTCTATAGGCACCCTTGGTTTCATGCAGATACAGAGATAATTCTACAGAGGTCGTTGGAGAGTGAATGCCATGTCCTCGAAGTCACTATAAAATGATGTCGCCTGTAGACACAGTAAAATATGGGGGAAAACCATCTTTGATTAGCGAATGTCAATCGGGCATCAGATCATTCGCTTTTATTAAAAATTAACATATCCTATCTAGATTTTTTTCGTTGGATGGTAGTTGCTCATGCAAAGTATATCACACAGATAAGAACATATTACTGTGCATATAAACAGGGAACTCTGAACAGACAAACTTTTAAATGCACCACAAAAGTTGGACACATAGTTCCCCTCTGGATTTGCTTCTGACAAGGGCGTCGATCCGTTTTTCGGATTGGGTGGCGAGGCAGCCTTTTAATCACCAGCTTTCTCCGCGTTACCATGGTTACATGAAGCACGGATAATTAGAGAATTTTCGCCCAGAATCTGATCGGGTAATACCTTTTTATTTCATTGTTTTGGAGGTTTCATCTCCCGAATTTTGCATAATTTTTCCTTATTTCATTTTACACCTCCAGATTACTTGGGGGGGGGGGGGCAACTGCCCCTCTGCCAACCCATAATCGACGCCCCTGGCTGCTGATATATCGTTCACAATAAATCGCGTAATGATGTCTGATTATCGTGACAACTGTATGAGAATAGCATGCATCAACAAGGTTTAAGGTCGGATGTCCTTTTTCTTTTCCATTCGTAGGCCTATTCATATACATTCCTTTAAAATGCTAAAATAAGATAAGGGGTTTCGTGGTCTCGTGGATATGAAACTGGCCTGCACAAGGGCAAGATGTATTGACATTGCCTCTATTGCTCAGGAGATAATAGGTACATAATGAGGATTGCCGAAAGCTGTCTTTTCCACTTTCCTTCATGCCGTAACAGTGCAATTTGTAACAGGATTCTGCAGGAATACACACCCCTGGAGAGCAGATCGTGTATACTTGTTCGTGGACTTGAAATCCAATCACCAGGGGGTAATGATGAAATTATAATATAATCTGTAATGTTTTTAAAGATATAGAAAATGTATTAGGCGCTATATAAGTTCACAATATTATTATTACTAAAGCACAAGAGGCTTATGATTTGCTACATTTATCATCATTGTCAAAAGGCATGTATGGCTCACCGTGTCTGTAACTATGTACACCCTAAAATCGGTTGTCATAGTGTTCACTCCATGCCATTTTGTCATTCTTCCATGACCTACGCTCAACGACGCGGATACCTTGTGGGGCGAGATCGACATCAGGGTGAGCAGCCTCGTCGTTACGTGAACACAAAGGATTTTCTACATCAGATTCTATAAAAAAAATCTAGGTGAGAAAGGACAACAGATATTACAAAAATAGTCACAACATCTTAATCAGTTTGCAATTCCAATGAATTCTAAACTATACTTTAGCGATAACGCCTATACCATTTTTTACTATTTTTTAAAACTGAAATTGAGTAGTACTTTAAAGATGTGCCACAAAAAAATTGGTTACATACTTTGAGACAACCGATATAAAATGAAATTTTTAAAAGATAAAGCACGGAAAGATATAGTTTGCATTGCAATATACGTACTAATCTTATACATTCTGAAATTTTCAGTCAAAGAGTCATTTTCAAATTGGCGAAAAGTTATAATATAGGGAGGCGATACCTCATTTTGACAATGGTCGGTCTACGGATGCACGCTTTGATGATATTGATGACGTTATTGTAGCGCATAGGAACCTCCAGAATAAGAGCTCTAGGGGACGTCATGTGCGGGAGTGTGCGCTCGAGGAAGAGGTTCACTGTTTCAGTAGAGACGCAGGTAGAGCTGACTAAGACGATGAATCCATACATAGGAGAAAGTGCAACATCAGCTTGCCTCCCTGCCGTCTCTAGTATTCCTTTGGCAATCTCGCCCATGAACTCGTCAGCCGTCTTCCTTCGTTGGAAATTCGGATCTCCTCTACATTGGGTAGACTGGCGAGAAGTAGACGGTGGTCTGTGGTGATGCACATCATATCTAGCTGTCTCACGAAGCAGAGTTTGTCTAGAGGGCCATCAAAAGGTAGAGTAGATCCTTTCAGGTTCAACCGCTGCAGGGATTTGCAGAGGGCCGGAGATTTCCACAAGAGATGCGCTTGATGACTGGTGAGTTCGCATCTGTTGTGGGTTAGTGTGATCCTGATAATTTTGATAATTTTGAATATTCATCACGTATCGCCTATATCTCGTAAACACGATATTTTCATAATTTCTTTTTGTTTTACCTCCAAGAAATTCGCTATGAAACGCGATGTTTTCTATTTTATCGAATGAAGGACAAGGACTTACAAAATGCATTTTACTTATTAAGTTTCCAGAGCAAAATACATGACAGGGGTTACAAAATATATTCTGTCAACTAGCTATATAGTCTTTAATACGTATTTAGTTGACATCGAGGTCTCGTAAGGTTTTATGAATATGGGCCCAAGGATCTAAATCATGTTTCATCTCAGAAACTTCCTTGCCATTTATCAAAAGGAATGAAAGAAGTCTGACGAAAAGGGTTTTTTTTTACCTACCAAAATGATTAATCAAAACCTTTATATATTGAAGCAAAGTTGAGAAATAGAAACAATATTACCTGTGCTTTTACTTCCACAGGAAGTCTTGCGAACCCGTATACTGTAGCAGATGAACTTGTCTCCACAAATTGTAAAATCAGCACTGATTTTCTTATTTACTATATAAATCTATATACCTACCTTTATGCCTGTAGTCTTGACTACGGGACCCCTTCGAGAATTTATCACACATGAGTCACAATATTGTGCGCACCCCCCGTAATCCTATTGTCCCCTTCGCCACTCACGCGCGTCAATACGCTACGGCCATCTTCCTCTTTTGCGAGCAACCCCAAGAAGAAACATGTTGCTTGCAAGGTGCGGGGAAGGAGGGAGGGTCATAGGTAGGTATATAGATTTATATAGTAAATAAGAAAATCAGTGCTGATTTTACAAATTTACTGCAATAAATCATATATACCTACCTATTATGCCAGACCAGCGCCAACTCAAAGACCGGGAGGCATGTTTCGAGCAGAAGGGAATAGGATTACACCAAAGACTACAAAGAAGACACAGCGGCCTTCAAGGTGGCTGACGCAAACAAAGCTTCACCTGCGGGAACATCCCTAAGGTAGCAAGAAATGAAGGAATTGGACGAACGCCAATAAGCAGCCTTCAAAATATCAACAAGCGCCACACCTTGAAACAGAGCCCAAGAAGTACTGACACTACGAGTATCATGAGCACGAGGCTTACTGTCGGATAAAAGAGCCTCTGTGCCAGCGGCCCTAATAGCTTCAACGATCCATCTAGAGATGGAATCAAGAGAGGCAGGAGAAAAAGGCTCTCTAGTGATCAGGAACAACTGATCATCCTTACGATAAGACTTAGTCTTATCACCATTTGAGAGCCCTTACAGGACACCAAACTTTGTCCTCACGCACCGAAGAAAAGTCAGAAAGCGGACAAAGAAAAATCTCAACAGGGCCAGAGGCAGCTGTCTGATTCTTGGCAACAAAAGAAGCCCTAAGAATCAATCTAACGCCTTTTCTCTCCCAGCGAACATGACCAGGAGTAAGACAGAGAGCATGAAGAGTACTGCGCCTCTGCCCAGAGGCAATAGCTACCAAAAAGAGCGTCTTAACCGTAAGATGATGAAGCGAAGCTTCACCTAACGGTTCGAAAGGAGGTTTCGCCAAGGCCTCCAGGACCTTAGGCAGACTCCAAGACGGCACTAACTTAGAAAAAGAAGGTCGTTTCAGAAAGAACGAACGAATCAAACCACTTAGTAGCGGGGAATTGGAAATCCCCGAACCATCTGAGAAACCCGAATGAATGGCCCCGATCGCCGAACGGTAGCCTCGGATAGTAGAGATAGATCTCCCTTTGTCAAATAACGAGATTAAGAAATCCGCAATTGAACCAATAGGAGCCTTAGAAGGGGTTTGATTTCTCTCTTTGCACCAAAGGAAAAAGACCGAGAGACGGGAATTGTAAATTTCCCTAGTAGAAACCCTATGACTGGACATTAAAAAGTCCGCGGCTCTATCAGAGAGACCCGACTGTCTTGCAGATTCCCTGACAGGGGCCAAGCAGTCAAATGAAGAGACTCCGGACTGTGGTGAAGAATCCCCGATAGGGGCTGCAACACCAGATCCGCTCTTAACGGGAGAACGAACGGTTGAGCCCTTAGGAGGCTCATAAGTTCTGGAAACCAATTCCTCCGGGGCCAAAAGGGAGCTATTACAAGCACCCGCGCCCGATCTTCCCTGATTTTCCGCAAGACACGCGGAATCAGTTGGAAGGGAGGAAAGGCGAATCCCTGAAGGTTCTCCCAGCTGAGGGAGAAAGCATCGAGAGCCCATGCTCCCTGATCGCGAACACAGGAGCAATACTTCGGCAGCTGGTGATTTAGCACCGACGCAAATAGATCCACTTCCAGTGGACCTAGGCGACTGCGAATGCGGCAAAATACCTCCGGATGGAGCGTCCGATGGAAGATACCTGCCCCGAGACAGAAAATCCGCAATGAGGTTTTCCCGACCGGGGATGAAAGAGGCCACGGGTGTGATCGCCATGCGACGACACCACCTCCACAGCTGAGCTGCTAGGGCATTCAGGGCAACCGAACGAGTGCCTCCCTGCCGATTGATATATGCCGCCACAGTAACATTGTCCGTGAGAATCAGAACCGAACGACTGAGAAGTCGACTTCTGAAATGGAGCAAGGTCAACAGAACTGCCATAAACTCCAGGACATTGATATGAGGAAGAGTCCCAAGATGAGACCAATCCCCCGCAACCGTGCTGCCGTTGCAGTGTCCTCCCCACCCCAACCGAGAGGCGTCCGTCGAAACCGATATCGACGGGAGAGGGGCAGAGAAGGACCTGCCTCGCGCGAGAAACACCTCGCTCGTCCAACAAGAGAGAAGAGACTTGATCCTTACTGGTACTGGAATCCAGACCAAAAGAGAGTCTTTTCCCGGCCTGAAGAACCTGAGGAGATGTCTCTGAAAGGGTCTCATGAGGAGCCGGCAGTCCTCTAAAACATCGACTAGACTGGCTAGATAACCTAGAAACTGAAGCCAGTGTCTGGCCGAGACTCTTCTGGCCAGCAAGAGCTTGCGAGCCGCAGAGACAATGGTGAGAATCCTGTCTCGACTGGGCCGAGCCAACTGATTCCTTATGTCTAACACCGCCCCCAGAAAAACTGGGCTGCGAGTGGGAACTAACTCTGACTTTTCCCAATTTATTAGGAAACCTAAGTCTTGAGTAAGAGAGACGAGCAAACGAGTCTCGTCCAACAAACGATCGCGCGACTCCGCAAGGAGAAACCAATCGTCCAGGTAACAAAACAACCGCAGGCCGCGACGCCTCAGAGAGGCCGCTAGCACCGCTACAACTTTAGTAAAAACCCGAGGGGCCGGGCGCAGCCCGAAGGGAAGAGCACGAAAACGATAAGTCTCCGAGAAGAAGGAGAACCCCAGAAGATCGCGGGATGCGCGATGAATGGGAATGTGAAAGTACGCGTCCTTGAGATCTATCGAGACCGCGTAGTTTTCCCTTTTGATCAACGGAGCGTCCATAATTGTTAGCTCGAGCATTCCCATTAGCTGGCAATGTAGACAGCCCAGGAAGTACTCGTTCCCCCATATGGCGTTTGCCGGGGGCTAGGGTTTGAGAACCCAGACCAACATGGACTAAGCCCGTGGGTTGCCCTGCAGTAGTGGGGCGCGTCTCCCCTAACGGATCAGAGCGAGTGAACGCTACCGTACGGGAAACAACCGCCCCCCCCCCCCCCCCCCCTCTGGTCTCAGCGACCGGGGGATTGGATTCGAGATATCCAAACCACTAGAATCTGACGCCACCCACCCCGAAACCACGGGCTTCGGAGTTGACAATCCCGATTCAGTTAACGCCACCCGTCCCGAAGCCGCAAGCTCCGAGACTGGCAAACTCTGCAAGGAAACACCACTAGGCAACTTACCCTTAGCCCTCCTCCCTCCCCCGTGTACCGAAGTACTCGGGGGAGTTCTGGAAGGCCGAGTCGTCTTGCTAGACGACTCTTCGGAAGAAGCAGGTCTCCTTGACCTAGCTGCTTCTTCTTCCGAATCCATACCACTGCAATAAAACAGACAATAAAGTATACTTTTCAAAATAAGAAATACTTCAACTGAATGCAGTAAAATAAGGGTAAATTTTATTTGGGAGATACGCACAAAGAATTTTCACAGCCTAAAAACCGTAAGAACAAACACCGAACCCAAAGGCTCGGTGACAAACGGAAACACCCGCAAACACACAGAAATATCTACGTGGGGCTGACCGTGAAAGAGAAAAATAAGTGCCAAGAAAGGGAATCAAAAAATCCCTTGCAATCGGCAAGAGTGACTACTAAAACACAAAGTACTATAATCTAAACGAATATAGGTACCTAAAAGTGCTTTAACTATGCGAAAAAGCGCACCTAAAAGATACTATACGACCTGATTTCAGGAGCGCTGTGACTATACGTCCTATCTCGTCGGGGGCAAGCAAGAAAGAGGAAGATGGCCGTAGCGTATTGACGCGCGTGAGTGGCGAAGGGGACAATAGGATTACGGGGGGTGCGCACAATATTGTGACTCATGTGTGATAAATTCTCGAAGGGGTCCCGTAGTCAAGACTACAGGCATAATAGGTAGGTATATATGATTTATTGCAGTAAATATGAAATTCGCCCTCTTTGAAGTATGGGAGAATCGTAGAGGTCAATTGCATTTCGCTCAGTTTTTCAGATGATTCACAGAGGAGGTCAAAGACAAGACGATGATGTTCACTTCGCTAATGCTTGCAAGAATGGAGTCGATGTGCACCAGGTAATGTTTTCGAACCTCTTCAAGATGGTTAAACACATATTGTCGGACGAACCTGATGCAAATTTGAGCACATTCTCCAGCTCGAGTGCCCTTGATTCGGTGGTGATGCATTCTAGTATTTGTTGCAAGTCTTCTCCATCAAGGGTCGACACGTAGAACCCTGCGCAATGTTCCTGGGCAAGCTTGTGATAGAACTCTACGAAAACCGTCTCTGATTCGTCCCACTCGCTGGTTTCTTCCACCACCGTTTGCTTCGACATCAGCCCGATCTCAACAGATATATCCAGCTCGTCATGGCAGTCGGAAAATTCCTCCTCCTCAAATAGAAGCTTGTTGCTGTCACTGAATAAGCTATTCAGGGCAAATTTTCTGATACGAGACACGACTGATTTGATTAACCCTTTCTTGGGCTTACTTACCAGGCTCTTAGGGCCGAGAGATGCTTTTGATCGAGCATGCTCAAGGAGGTATTTCCTCACCCTGTTGAACAATGCCGTCAGTGATTTAGCGTAGGAATTCGCCTTGCCAGAGAACACAAAATGCCATACAGAAAAAACGGAATATATTAATCAGGGATCCAATGGAAGCTTTACTCTGTAGATAGTCCTTCAGACCCCTAGCATCTGCCTCCTTACTGCCGAAGAATCGATCAATATAATCACTAGAATCCTCTGGTGCGAATCCCTCAATATCCATCTTTGCGTACACGAGCGAAAGATCATCGACTTCGAAATCTTCTTTCCTATGACGACACGTCACAAGAACTCGACATTTCTGAAAGCGGTGATACAAAAGAAGCTCCTCCAGACTGCTCTTCGGTCTATCAGACGTTATTGACCCACTGAACTCATCGTAACCATCAAGAAGAATAACACAGTCGTCTTCGTTTTCATCGATGAACTTCTCTATTTCGTCAGGAGTGACACCCTCTATTTTTCCGAGAAGATGTCTCACGATAGCCTCTCCAAGCGACGTACCTTTATCACTCCTTCTGAACTTCAGAGCAAACACCAGTGGTACACCCTTCAGCGGAAAGTCATCAGCTTCGGTTGCCTAGCCGTTGGCGATCTTTGTCACGGAAGTTGTCTTTCCGTGTCCCGCTCCACCGATCATAAGGATGCGGCTGGGAAGAGAGCCATCATTCTTGGTCCTGAAGATATCATTGATAGAACCAGGAAGCGGCAATTTCTTTACATCACCACCTTTCTGTCGCCTCTCCGCTACTAATAGGCTGATTCTCGTGTGGAGATCGTTGCATTCAGCGTAGTTAAGCCTCTCGCATGTTTTGAGTGCAATTTTACATGTCTTCTTGTAATGACCGATAACTTTGTGGTGAATGATTTAGGCGAATCTAATACAAAAGACAAGACAGCAATGCACATTAAACTCAATTAAACCATTAGTCATTGCAACAATCATTTTATTAAAAAGAAACATTAACCCTACCAAAAGGCGGTGATCGGGGGGGGGGGGGCTGTAGGGGAACACTTCACCCCCCCCCCCCCCCCGGAAATGCTGAAGACCTAATAGAAATGTATAGTAAAGTATTCTAATCCCCTCCTCCCCCCTCCCTCCCGGCCGTGACTAGAAATCGCCACGCTTGACCCTATCTCATTATGATTTTAACATTTTTTTCTATGTTCTCATGGTGTCGTATACTATACAGTACAATGTAAAATTACTGTACAATTTATGAATTTGTTCCTTTGGTATGTAATCAATATCCTTTTATAATTCATTGTTTAGCACCCTTCTGCAGCGTCTCTTACAGAGTGATTTTCCTCTCAAAGTAATGGAAAATTTGTGTCAGTTTATGATAGCTACCTACCCTTTCCACTTAGATCATCGAAAGTGGGGCTGATACTCCCCAGCATCTCCGTTAAAGCCTCCAGGTTGGATTCGCTTGGGGGCAGTTTGATCCTCCATTTTTGAAGCATAACATGGACGATCTCCTTCGTATCATCTCGGTATTGTTTCTTGATGTTGTGTACTTCGGTCAAACTAAAGCCAAGCTTGACTCCGAGATCGCCGAGATGATCGTAGGAGACTGTGCGAGAGATGTCCAAAATGTCTTTGTCGGTAAGGCTCCGCCCGGGATCAATTGGACTCCTGGGCTCCATTCTATGATTAAAATGTGGATTCGAAAATTTTGATTTCTTTGACTGATGGCCTAAACACTTAAACAGGCTGATTCGCATCATAATGATGCCCTATTATTAGAACAATCTAGACAATACATTATCAAGCATAATTATGTAATGATAGATATCCTCCGCACTCACACCCACACCCACACGCAAAATCAGGCCTAACCCACCCCACCATACCCACGACCATAGGCGTAGCCAGGGGGGAGGGCACAAAGGGGCCATGGCCCCCACCCTATTGCTCCGCCAAAACAAAGTCATCCACGGAATTTCGTGTGAGTGTGTAGATGTGCGTTTGTATCAGGTTTGGTTTGTATGTGTATAACATAGACGTATTATAGATTTATTATATTCCACATACTAAGAATCTTACTGTTAAAAAGGTAATCACTTGATAAAACGTAGTTTTCCCCATATCAATCGACCCGAGACAGCCCCCCGGTTTCGCGGTCACTGCGAGAAGAAAAGTTCGTGACCTTGACGGAATGGAATACTATGGTATACTGTTTCGCCAATGATCTCTTCAGTCCATTACAGAGTCAAAATGCGTTAGAAATATTTTGGGTGTGCGTGACCTCAATAGTCAAATTGAAAAGTGCGTGACCTCTACGAATTGTCAAAATGAAAAGTGCGTGACCTTTACGAATAGCTCTTTAGGCCTACTGAAATAATCGCGCGCTTATAATAATAAAACAATAATTGTGCGCACCCAGTTATCGTCATGATTATCGATAATAGGCGTTGCATTATTCATATTTCTTGCGCGTGTCAGTTTATTGTGAAACTTTGATTGGATGCTAGGTCATGAATATGTACATAATTTGATAGTATACAAATATTGACTGCTCATGAGGATGATAGTGGAAATTACCACTCCCAAGGTGGTGTTCATACCGGCCCTTCTATCACCCCCCCGAGGCGAAGCCGAGGATGTGATATAAGGGCCGGTATGAACACCACCGAGGGAGTAATAATTTCCACCACCATCCGATTACAGAGCAGTCCATAGTTATATACCTCATCCTTTTCATTAATTCATTGATTCATGTTGAGTTCTTACGCACTGCGCGCGCGTATATTGATTAACGTAGTCGTAGCCTATAGACCAATTCGGATTGGGTGCTGTTTTTTATGGTAATTTCAAACTGGGGGGCTTCAAGTATGTCTAACTAAAGATAATTTATGCACTGGCATAGCAACCCATCTGGCTCATTGCATAACATTGAAAGTGCTTTTGTTCTTCTTTGGAAGCCCCCCAGTTATGGCCGCCATAAGTTACAGTGCTCTGAAGTCGGATTCATCTATAGCTTGCAACTCGCGTAAAGCGCTTTTAAAACCTGAACCAAATTTTGTATACGTACGAGTGTGCAAAAGTCGCGGAGGGGTTACGCGTTCCATCACAGGTTTTTGGCGTTCTATCCTTAGGTCAGTTGATAGAACGCCAAACCCCTCTGGCGCAGTGACAGATCGAGATGTGCCGTGTCATGTTATACAGTTTTGACCAAACAGTGAATAAGAATCTATGTATGAGGTATATAATATCGATTAAAATTTTCTTGACTTCAACTTCGTCAATTCAAGACCTATTAATCATGCAGATTATATGCAATGACGTCACCCGCACGAAATGAAAGATGTTAGTTGTGTGTCAGTAACTATGCGACTCTGTGATATTGTGTCATACAATCAACGTGCCAAGAATGCTCTTGGCAGCCAGGAAGTTGTGACAACCGCAAAAAATCAGGACATCAGGTGAGCTCCGCATAAACCTATTTTTTCCTGTTTCTTAAAAATTGGCCTACAAGGGACGTGGTAGGGACACGATCCTCATGTTCATAAACGGTATTGGTTAAAGGGTTAAAATCTACATTATTTTTTTTTACGACTACATGTACGTGGTTCAATCAAGCTCACCCCCCCCCCCCCCGCGCACACACACACACAGCAAGCACACCCTCCCCCCCCCCCCGATTAATAAGACTGTGAAAATAAGATTTAATCAATTATTGGACAGGAATCTTGATTTTCTGCGAGTACCCATCTGCGCGTGTTTTGTCTCTAGTTTGCTATGTAAAGTCCAAAGACCCATTTGATGTACTTGGCTTCTAAACTGAAATGTTGGACTTGAAGTAAATTTGCACTCGCCTGATTCATATTACACTGTTTCTTTAATATTCATTTTTTTTAATAAAGCAACTAATAACAATCAACTATTTGTACAACTGGAATGAAAATGAAAAAGGATACAGAAAACAGCAGACTCTGTTTCTAACCTGTTTAAAATAAGAGTAGTTGAACATAACTGACTTTGGGTTATAGACAGTATGAGTTCGACTCATTAGAACAGATGATCATTCGTGAGCTTACTCTCTCCCAACAGCATGCCCGCAGAGTCCAAACAAAGCATATGCGCTAAATGCAAACGCACTGTATAATGCTGTTGTACAGTGTATGTAAAGAGATAGTAGCATCACAAAACATAAGCCAAGACCACCAATTACGTATTCTGTAACTTATTAAATATGGAATATAACTAAGCAATTGTGGTCTCAGATGACTAAGGAAGAGAACATTCATCAAAACATGTCGAATTAAATCTGCACAAATGCTGGATGGGTGATCTACCTTAGTTTTGGTTAAATGGTTGTAATTGGTTATTGTTATAATTGTTGATCGTATACCTATCATATCGACGGAATACAAGTTACCTAGCACCATTAAGACGATCTTCCTTCGCTTTTGATATTTTGAAACATAATGGAAGTAGGCTTTCATTTATGTTTACTCACACTGTATGATTACTGATAATGTGATGAATATAAATTTAAGTATATACAGTGCGTCCCAGAAAAAAACGAAACCGAGGTTTATCGTTGTTTAATCATATCTTAATCACATTTACGATTAATAAATGACAGATATTTGTAAAGCTTAGATCCTCTTCTTTCATGTGATGCCACTCATATGATACATACTTCACGCATGAGTGAATAAAGACAATAATTATGAAGCAGGGCTACCAAAAAGTCGTTTGGCCAACGATATCTGAACTTTAAAGCGATAATCACGTTTCTAGAAAGTTCATTTTATGCCCTTTCATGTGACACCTCAATCGGGAAAAATGAGCCAGGGATGACAAAGCTCTGTTGGTGCAAAGTGATGCTTGCATTTCCATGATTTATTAAACGAATCAGTTTGCACTAGCTGCTTGTCCTAGCAATAAACAAACATGAGAAAAGAGTTCATGCATGGCTGATTGTCAACAAAATGGAGTGGTGAGTTCAAAACGATAAACGCTGATTGATGACGTACGTTTTCATTAACCTACTTGACAGAGCAACTAGTATATCTGGTAACAGAATGGGGACGATCTGGGAGCCTTTAATAAAATATTTTTTTTTTTCAATTCAATTCAATTCAAAAGACTCACTCATGCGTGAAGTATGTATCATATGAGTGGCATCAAATCCAGGCTTTACAAATATATGTCATTTATTAATCATAATTGTGATTGAAATATGATTAAGCATCGATAAACCTCGGATTCGTTTTTTCTGGGACGCACTGTATAAGGACCAATTCAACTTACTCTGCGAGATCACTTTGCTGCTTTGACCAATTGTATAATCTTTCCTTTAACAATTAAGAATTAATCCGATGGCAACAATAATATTAGAGCATTTAACAGCAACATCCATATGCCCCTCTCATTCAGACAAGACAAGTTGCAGTGGAAAGTGCTTAATAACAACTTGTACAGAACCAGTTGAAAATCTGTTTAGCAGAGAAACCCCCAAATTTGCGCTGACATGTGAGTAAATGAGGAAAATTACGAGTGCGCTCTTTCGACGGAAGGGGACGGGTTTCTACAGACAGGTATGAGGAGAGAAATCCATTTACCCAGATTTCGACTTCCTCGAGCCCGGGGGGGGGGGGGGGGTGGTGTTGGGTCACTCACCACATTACGTCTTACGCAACTGCATCCACAAAAAGCGTCGAAAAGGGTTTATTTTCAGCCTTTAGGCGTCGTCGACGTTTTCCTTTAAAAATGGGTGTTTTCCAGCTTCAATCGCCATTTAGAGTACATGTACTAAATAACAAATTCGATTTGCTATACATTAAGGTATAAATTGCCTGACTTACGAGTATTTTGTTGATATGAATAACACCGATTGGTGATTTGGATTGTTTAGCATACAAATTAAATGTGATATCATTAAAAGTTTATCTGCATGTTTGTACTCGAAAAGCGTTATTTTGTTGTTTTCCTGCTTAATAGGGGTTATTTATTTTAAACGCCATTGTGGGTATTGTACCAGGTACCGTAATAATTTATACGCCACTTAGGGTATTTTTGGGTGCCGTGATTGAGGCCATTTAGGGTATGTTTCACTGATGTGACGCCGTATAGGGTGCAATACGCCATTTAGGGTCCATTTTTTAAGTTTGTGGACGCGCTTGGGTAGCACATTTGTATGAAGTGACCCCCCCCCCCCCCCCCTCCCGGGCCTCGATCATCAAAGATAAAATGTTGGGCAACTATAATGAGTCACAGTGGAAGATTTCTTTGCTCAACTTGGGCTACCCGTTATTATTACATCATCCAAATACTTGAAACAGTGAGTGTTTACCTGCCAAAATTGAAGGAGACATCAATCTCGACTACTGAGAGCTAATCTTTTTGTTCTGTTTCATGTCCTGGTATGCCTATTCCACCCCCTATCCCAGTCGAAAATACAAAAATCGTTGCTGTTTAAATTATAAAGTTAATCATTATCAACAGACTTTTGATGGGATACCCAGATTCACGGTTTAATTTGCAGTATACATAAAAATAATTTTAATATGCTAAAAATGCATATTGTGTTTTGTATTCCTTCTTTTTAACTTACAGAAATTGCGTGTCTTTAGCGTCGTCAAAACAAAGGAAAATGCTCATGTACCGACTGACACAAATTTTGCCATTGGTTTACAATTTTCCGGTATTATCCGGTGTGTGACGTAGCGGAAAATATCTAGTTTTATACCTACTGTTCTCATGCCACATAATGCCTGATAATTATGCGATACACAATGTTTCATATGTATCGGCAAATGCAATATACATGTAAAGCAGAAAAAAACAAAATTAATTAAAAGTAATGTTGAAGAAATATGGAATTTCCGCGGAGTGTCAAGTTTTGTCACTTGCTTGTAGTTCTCAGGAAACCCTCAAAGTTTTCACACAGACATATATATATATAGAGAGAGAGAGAGAGAGAGAGAGAGGCAACAAAATAAGTACACCTGCAGACGTAGCTGTTAATACCCACACTTTTAATAAGCTTTCGGGCACTTAGCCCTTCTTCGGATCTACATGAGTAGGACAGAAACAGCCTATATGGTCTAATTACACCTATGAATATGTACATATATTCTAGTTGTACTAGTTGTATCACATTATATGTTCCCTTTATATATTATATATTATTGTTTGTTGTATATATATATATACATATACATATGCGTTCAAATATCTCAGTTATCCTTATTGCTGTTTCTGTCCTACTCATGTAGATCCGAAGAAGGGCTAAGTGCCCGAAAGCTTATTAAAAGCATGGTACCAACAGCTACGTCTGCAGGTGTACTTATTTTGTTTCCTCTATATAATTAGCACCCGAGTACACTACCCCACCATGTTAAAGAGTGTGAGCCAATTGTTGCTCTTATTTACACTTTTCTGGTTCCACTCGCATCCACTAGGCTGGATCCATACTGAGGACTTTGACGGCTGTACCACCACTGCCATTACCATCACCATCACCTCTTATACGCACACGTCGCTGACATCGCTGACGGGACGAACACAAACTGCAATGGCGCATTTTTCATGAAAATAATACCATACACGAAGTTAAGAGTGAGGCAACAGACTAACATTAAGACTGACGCTAGTCAAGTAAGAGAAATAAGTGAAGAGGAGATGACAAAACAGGCACTGAAAAATGTGTAAGATGTTATGGGACATCGTCTGCTTAGACAGGACTGGTCCTTCGTGTGTCGTCACACATCTCAGCAGCGTTCAAGGAGCTCTTCAGCTGCTATATCGGGGGCTGTATTTTACCGTTTTATAATTGATAATAATCATTAATTCAAATGTTTCCAAGCGTTGAATTTGGATAACCTTGTTTAATTTGATTTGATTTGATTTGATTTATTTATTTCTGCTTGATTTCTCAATTCATCAAATAATGCATACGTTATACAAATTATGCGATATACAATTCAATGGAACATCATGACATTAATATATCTTAAACTACAAGGCTAACAGTAGGATTATAGAAAGAGAAATCAAACAAGAGGGTTTTCATAATAAGCCGAGGCTTGACAGCATGAAAGCCCTTTGAGATAAAATATAATTAAAAAAGTAATGAGAGAGAGAATGGGAAGAGGATACAAAGAGAAATAGGGATGAAGATAGGAGGATAAAATGAGGCAATTGTACCTTTCCAAATATTTTAAATAACAACTGTATTAACAATAGAGAGTTAATCATCCGGTTTGAGAGGCAGAAATGATATTAACATAATAGCAAGTGGTAAACTCGTTTTGTAAACTAATATCATATCTGCCTCCCAAAGAGGTGAAAATGTGCCAAGTCATGGGTCCTATTTACATAATTATACAAGATATTATGGGTGTACTACACAATCATTATTGTGGGGAATATTGCTTAATTAGGTGATTTTTTGCTGCTCGCTTGAAAGAGTACATTAAAGTCATGTTTTTTATTTCGGGAGGAAGGGAATTCCATACATCAGGGCCAGAATGCCTAATAGAATTATGTGCAAGAGCAGTCCTGGGGTTAAGTAAATGCACATTTTTTGATTGTCTGGTAGGATATGCGTGAATTTGTGTGTTCGATTGAAATAATGTTGCAAATACTGGGGGTAAAAGGTTGGAGTTATACTTAAACATGAATAGAGCTTTTTGTAGGAAATTAATATCATTGACCTTGAGGGACTTAAGACGAAAAAACAGAGGGTCAGTGTGAGAGCAAAAACTTGCCCCACTACACGCCCGGATGGCTTTTTTCTGGAGAATTAATATGGGATTTGTATAACATTTATGAGTTGCCCAGATAATATTACAATATGATATGTATGGCAAGACAAGCGTATTATACAGCGTAAATAGTACAGAAGTAGGTAAAAAATATTTTAGCTTAGTTAACAGACCAACATTACGAGAGATAGGTAAAATTATGTGTTTTACATGATCATTCCATTTTAAATTTTCATTAATATACACACCAAGAAATTTAGTCATCATTTTGTTTTCAAGAAGATTACCATCAATATATAAATCATGATTTTGCAAGTCAACTTTTCTTTTACCTCTGAAATAAATATAGTTGGTTTTCCTTAAATTGAGTGACAAGATATTACTTTTAAACCATGTAGATAACTTCGGTAATTCATTATTCAAAATAGTAATTAAACGGTGTAAGTCAGAGTGTGAACAAAATACATTTGTATCATCAGCAAATAAAATATACTGTAACATAGGTGAAGCATTTGAAATATCATTAACATAAATTAGAAATAATAAGGGGCCTAAAATTGAGCCTTGTGGGACTCCGCATGTTGTTGGTAACATATTCGAATGAGCGGATTCAAAGGAAACAAATTGTTCTCTGTGTGATAAATAATTCTCAAACCAATGAAGTGCAGTACCCCGAATCCCGTAATGTTGTAACTTATATAGTAAAATTTTGTGATCAAGAGTATCAAATGCCTTGCTAAGATCCATAAATATACCAATTACATGTTCATGATTTGCCAAGGCATCTGATACTCTGTCAAATAACTGCATTAAGGCTAAATCGGTTGAATGATTCTTACGGAAACCAAATTGATTAGGATTAAAAAAACTATTTTCAGACAAAAATCCATATAACCTATTATAGACAATCCTCTCAAGAATCTTTGAGAAACTTGACAAAATAGAAACAGGTCGATAATTACATATACAGGAAGGATCGTCTTTCTTATAAATTGGTATAACCTTTGCAATTTTAAAGGGGGTCGGGAAGACACCAGAGGAGAGTGAGAGATTAAAAATATGGATTAGAGGTGACAAAATATTATTTATAATCTGTTTCAATAAGTGAGTACTAATTTCATCATGACTAGAGGAGTGACTACATTTGAGGGTGCGGACGATTCTTAATATTTCAATAAAGTCAGTGGGGATGAAGAATATGGATGTATCTATTGATTGTGATAAAAATTCTACAAAGTTACAATTACTCTCATCAACTTTAGCAGCTTGGTTTGGACCTACATTAACAAAATATTCGTTAAACATGTTTGCTATTTCAGGGGGATTTTTGATAGAATTACCATCTCTATTAAATACTTGGGAATTAATATGTGATTTGCTCTTATGAAGGATTTCGTTAATTATTTTCCATGTGGTTGAAATATTACCTTGAGCATTATCTATTTTATTAGAAAAGTACATCCGTTTTGATAATCTTATTACACTTGTTAATTTATTTCGATATATTTTGTAATTACGCACATTTATAGGGTTTGGTTCAGAAAGGCTTATTTTATATAGAGTATTTCTTTTATTAATAGATTTCAGAATTCCTCTTGTAATCCACGGTTTGATAGGTTTATTGCGTTTCCCCCCAACTTTAACTTTAGGAATACTAATATTAAAATATGACTCAAATTTTGACCAAAATAAATGATATGCTCTTTCAGTGTCATTGCACATTAAAACATCTTCCCATTCTTCACTCTGTAAATGTTCGTTTAACCTATATATATTTTCTGGGGATAACTTCCGTGTATATTTCGTTTCTTTCTCTCTAAAAGGGGAAGGGATATTAAACATTAAAAAAACAGGAATATGATCTGAAATTTCAGAATATAAAAGACCGGAATCAATTTTGTAAGTATCATCATTAAAAATTATATTATCTATGATAGTGGAAGATTGATTTACAATTCTTGTGGGTTTGTCTATAACAGGAAAACAAGCATTTGAATATATGATACTTTTAAATTGATTGACAGTATTATTATCTTGTTTAAGGTCTATATTAAAATCTCCCATTAAGCATATTAATTTGCCTTCTGGGTTCAGACTATTCAATAAATTATCAAAATCTTCTAAAAAGGTATCAACATTGTTGCTAGGTGGACGATAAATAACACATACAATTAAATTTTTCCCATTCTTTATATTAATCTCAATACATAATAATTCAAAGGAGCTATTAACAAGAGAAAATTCGTGTCTGACTTTGTACGATAAAAATTGGGATATATAAAAGGCAACACCACCACCACGACAGTTCTGTCTATCATTACGGATAAAATGGTAATTATTAATATCATATACATTTGGAGATCTATTATTTAACCATGTTTCTGTGACGCCAATTATTGAAAATGAAAAAGAGAGGTTTACCAATAAGTCAGATATGTTATCAAAATTCTTATTAAGACTACGGGCATTACAATGCAATAAACTGATTTTTTCAGAACAGTTTGAAAAAGTACGGTTGAACTCATCAGGCAGATAGTATTGACATTTCACGTAGGGTTGAACATTACAATTTAGGTGAGACATGGTGTAGATTCAAATAAGTACATATAGCTACCCATGACTTGGCAGAAGAAAATGAGCTTATCTGGCAAGAATACGAAAAACAGTTGGGGTACAGGCAAAGGAGTATGTATACATTGCGTGGTACAGAATATATTGGAAAAGACTCGAAGAAAATGTGGCATAAGTGTACGTTGGAAAATAGCAAGTCTCTCGCCAATTACAAATTTAATTACAAAGTAATATAATCTATGCTTAAAGTGGCAAGAGAGAACTAAAGAAATAGAGGAAGAAACACGAAATAGAGAAATAGAGGAAGAAACAGAGTGTTACCGGAGAGTGTTCTAAGCTGAGGAGTTGAAGATGTACGGTGCTCCTCCTCTGGTTCTCCATCTTCCCGCGTAGAACCGAAGCTTGACGCCGGTGTTGTACAACTCCTGTACGGTAGCGGACCACTTACGCTTCTCTTTGAGGTCATCGGCTGTCAGGTCGTCTGTCATGTAGTAGCGTTCGTTAGCTAGTTTCTCGCGCTGGGCCTTCATTATGTCGATTTTCTGGCGATACGATAACGTTTTGAAGAGAATATGCCGTGGGCGATCATTTGCTGGTTTCCCATCGCGATGGGCTCTCTCGACCTTGAGGGTCATGCCGAACTTCTCCTGGGCTATCCTCTCGACCACAGCGGCACAATCCTCCTCGCCGGTAGCAGATTCCGCAATCCCAATTACGCGGATGTTGTTCCGTCGCGAGAAGCGTTCGTTCTTGTTAATCTCTTGTTGTTGCTTGGAAACTTCTGACCTCAGTGCGTTGACCTCCTTCTCCATCTCCTTCATTCGTTTCTCCAGTTGCGAATACTTGGCATTTATCTCGGTAACTCTCTTGCTTTCATATTCAATAGCTGCCCCCAGCTGAGATTCGACCTGCTTTATGTTGTCGACTAAAGAAGATACGGCCTTTTGTATCATCTTTTCAAAGTTTGCTGTTGCAGCTTTAAAGTACCGTGCAATGCCAGCAGGAGTTGTTACGTCATGCTCATTGTCATCGTCGCCGTGTATTGTTGGGTGGAATTGAGCTGCCGAATCTGGTGGAATTGCCCAATCCGGAGAAGCTGCTGCATTTCCAGCGGTTTTCCGGCGAGCACCCTGGGGGATAGTTGTGGGTGCTGGTCGGGTGGATCCCTGGAAGGAAGAAAATGGCGACTTGGGCGACGAAGTATTTCGTACCTTCTCTGGTTCAGGGTTGTCTTTCTTGGCCTTCCTGTTGAGGGGTTTCCTGCCCGTCTGACTCATGATGACAGTACTCGATCTGGTTTGAAGTCAAAAAACGCTGGGGTACTCGAAAATATCAGATTTAATGAAGAATTCTGAGAGACGTTGCTATACACATCCTGCTTACTCCATCTTTATCTGTCTCTACAATTTATGCCATCTATGCAATAATAAGTATTAAGCCAATATTTATTTTTATGGAATTTTCTTCCAATGTGATCTTTAAACACAAACAATACTCAGGATGATAATAACTCCACACTGAGTTCTGAGCCTAAATTTATCCCATTGTGGAAACCAAACTTATGGGCACGAACCCTATCAGACCCACATGTTCGTGTATTTTTAGAAAATCTTAAAAGCTGTTAATGATGCTAATCGATATAACTCATCTAGACATCGTGATAACCTCACTCAGCTGGAACGTAAGGCATTAAAAGCGCTCCAATCGAATAAAGATATATTGATTAAACCAGCTGATAAAGGCTCGGCGGTGGTAATTATGTCTACGAATGATTATATTGCTGAAGGTAATAGGCAACTATTTGATGAATCCACTTATAAGAAGCTAGATTCGGATCCCACTACCCACCATTTACAACGTGTTAAGGAAGCAACCCAGGCTCTGGATGTTGATAATGAGACAAAAAAGTCTCTTGTTCCACCAACGTCATCCTGTCCTAACCTATATTTTCTTCCTAAAATTCATAAGAAAAATAACTCTGGCCACCCAATCGTTTCTGGATGCTCTTGTCCCACAGGCCTTAAATTTTCATTTAAGGCCATTCGCTCAAAAACTTCCGTCATTCCTTGAAGACACTACACACTTCCTTAATCACATTTCTCACATTAACATCCACCACACGCCTCTCTCTCCCATGAGTCTCCACGTAACGGCCGAATATCCCCCATAGTAGGATATTTGGAGGGGCACTGACAAAGTAAACCAAGACACAAGTTCTACCAGTTCACGTGTGTTTATTGCGCGCTATACGTGCCACCGCGCATGCGTACATGTACCAATTACAAGAGGCATATCATTATGCAAATACACCACAGAGGCATATCATTATGCAAATATACCACACTGCTCCCCCCTTTTTAAAGAGTATGAGTCCTAATACTTAAACAGACCCAACAGCCAGTGCAAATTACACTATAATAATGCAATACCCTATTTCTTGCAATGCCATTGTAATTTCAAGTTTCCTAAATAACATTTTAACCTGGACGGCAGTGTTTAACATCATGGCACCAGTTATATTGTAATTCCATATTGAGACTCCAAGAAAGTGGATGTTTACTGCACAAACAGAATATCACTATCATGCGATAATGCAAGATGTCATGACCACAATGTTATAATACTGTAATTTTAACTAATGTATGGCTTTGAACTACTCAAATTTATAACTCCTTTGTATCACACCATAATTTTACCATATTCTCCTCCTTCCCTCAAGGGAGTTAGAAACATGCATTCAATTTATACACATATTACTGAATGTGAGCTGTTTTTTTTTTTTTTTTTTTTCAATTTGCATTCCGATCCAACATAGCATAAAATTTGATGTAAATCTCAAATTCGTAATCGTCGTCATATCCGTTTCCATAGTCATCATCTTAAACTTCTATCATTACTTGCTCAGTAAGTCAACTTGACAACAGGTTTGCAAAGTCTTTGTGACCGTCTTAGTTTTGGTGGACTTTCACCATGACTGTTTGTGTTGTTGCATGAGGATGTTTTCGCTCCCTCAGCATGATTCGGGTGTTCAGTTTGAGGTGTGAACATCTTTGGCGTTATTACAAAATCATCCAAAATTCTGTCACTAACAGACTCGTGCAAACTCTGCGTGTCATCTTTGGCTTCCAGCATGTGGTCTAGATGTACACTTCGTACTCTGTCACCAATCTCTACCAAGTACCTTCTTGTACCACAAACTGCAACCACAGTTCCTACTTCCCACTTGTTTACCTTGTTCGCTTTATGTGGGGGAATGAGAACACGAACTTTATTACCAACAACAAAAGTGCGATGTTTTGTACTGCTACCACTCTGTTTTGCCTGACTTGCCTGCTTGGTTTCAACTTTTGGTGACAAATCAGGCATGACCAAACTTAACCTAGTTCTCAACCTTCTCTTCATCAACAGTTCTGCTGGGGTATACCCAGTTGTTGAGTGAGGTGTGGTACGATACTTCAACAAGAAATTTGCTAGCCTCTGTTTCATACTGAACTGTGAACTACCCGCAAGGACTTGCTTTTTGAGAGCTTGTTTGACAACTCTAACAGATCTTTCAGCAGCACCATTTGATGCTGGATGGTATGCAGGCACCAAAATGTGCTTAACACCATTCTGTTTCATAAACTCTTCAAACACTGCAGCCCTAAACTGTGGACCATTGTCCGACACTAACTCCTCTGGAATCCCATGAGTAGCAAAAATGGCTCTCAACTCATCTATGGTTCTATGGGTTGTTGTGTTTGTGCCCATGAACACTACCTCGATCCATTTTGAATGACTGTCAATCAAAACAAGAAAATTGTCATTCCCAAATTCACAAAAATCAACATGAACTCTCTGAAATGGCCTTGATGGCCACCGCCATGTTTCAGTTGGCGCTTTTGGTGGTCTACTCCTAACACTCTGGCACACAGTGCATCTGCTTGTCATTTCTTCTATTTCTTTGTCTAGACCCGGCCAAAACATGAACCCTCTAGCAATTGCTTTCATGGCTACAATCCCTGAATGCTCTGAATGTAGCTCACTGAGAAGTCTCTGTCTCAGTGATTTTGGAACTACCACCCTATGTCCCCATTTGAGACAACCTTGATCACATGACAACTCAAATCTTCTACTATGATATGGTTTCAAATCATCATTCATAGGTACTGTTTCTGACCAACCGTACAAAGTTTGTTCATATGCTTGCTTGAGCACAGAGTCCTTCTTGGTCTCTGCAGCAATCTCTGCTGCTGTCACCGGAAAGTCATTGTCCACTACATCAGTCACATAAATGGTACCCTCTGTACCATCTTCAGAATCCTCATGTGGCAAACGGGACAACGCATCTGCAACCGCGTTCTCTTTCGAACTAAGGTACTCGATGCTGTAGTCGTATTGCGACAGAAGTACTGCCCATCGCTGCATACGTGATGCTGCCATTGTCGGGATTGACGACTTCGGACCCAAAATGTGAAGTAGCGGCTTATGATCTGTGAGCAACATGAAATGTCTACCTAACAGATACTGATGAAACTTCTTTATGCCGAACACGATTCCTAGCGCTTCCTTCTCAATTTGTGCGTAGTTACGCTCACTCTTCGTCAGCGTGCGAGATGCAAACGCTATCGGCTTTGTTTCTCTGTTATCCATGACATGACTGATCACTGCTCCAACACCATAATTCGATGCATCACAAGCTAGGCTCAACTCGCGTTTGTTGTCATAATGAACTAAAAGTGCATCGCTGGTCAACATGCGCTTACATTTCATGTACGCTTCCTGTTGAGGTTTTGACCACGCCCACTTCTCATCTTTCTGTAGCAGCTTGTGTAGAGGGGCCAAAACTGACGCGAGATCCGGCAAGAATCGCGAGTAGAACTGAACCATCCCCAAGAATGACCTGAGCTCGGTCACATTCTTCGGCTGCGGGGCATTGATGATTGGCTCAATTTTCTCCTTGACGGGTTGCAGCCCCTGTGAGCTGACTTTCAACCCGAGGTACACCACTTCACTTTTCACAAAGGCACATTTGTTTTCCTTGAGCTTCACATTGTGATCATTCAACCGCTTCAACACTTGAGCTAGGATTTCCAAATTTTCCTCCACTGTCGCTGTAGCGATTAACACATCATCCTGATTGCACAAACAGTGGGGAATGCCTTGAAGGAACTTATCCATGATCGACTGGAAAATCTTCGGGGAGGATTTGACACCATAGGGCAACTTTGTGTATGAATATAGCCCCATGTGCGTGTTGATCGTGAGAAATTCCTGACTTTGTTGATCCAGGTTGAGCTGAGCATACGCGTGCGACAGATCCAATTTCGTGAAGACCCTTGTACCTCCCAACTCTGCATACAGATCCTGCGATGTCGGTAGAGGATAACACTCATCATCAACTGCTCTGTTGACCGTGGTCTTGTAGTCGCCGCATAACCGCACCGATCCATCTGCCTTCGGCACGACAACTATGGGTGTTGCCCATTCGCTATAGTCCGTTTTCACTATAACGTTGTTCTTCTCCAGGTTTCTCAGTTCTTTCTCAACCACCTCCTTAAGCGCGTATGGCACCGGACGTGGCCTGCAGTAGACTGGAGCTGCACCATCCTTGATACGAACATGCGCTTCCTCACCAGTGATTCCTTCATAGCTGTCCTCAAACATACTGCTATACTCATCGAGCAACTTCTTCAGCGTCGCAGACTCCTCGACATGGAACACTGTGTTCCAATCCAGCTTCAATTTGGACAGCCAGTTCTTGCCCATCAGCGTAGGCCTTCTCCTATAGCTGGACACCATCAAAGGCAAACGCAGTGTTTGACCTCTATAGGTCACTTCACAATCAAATTGTCCGTCCATACGCAATTGTTCCCCAGAATATGTGTTGAGGTTAACTTCGATGGGACGCAACGGTATCTGGCTGAAATATTTGTCATAAGTGTCTCTACTCATAAGCGAACAATCAGCCTGGGTATCGACCCTCATCAATATATTCCTATCGTTGATTACCACTTCAGTCTCGTATTTGTTCGGACTGCCCGACTCGGTCGCATATACACAATACAAATCGAGATCACGCTGCGGCTTCATGGATGTCGGTACCTCGTCTGTCTCATCTAGTGCATGGACTGCACCAGGTTTGCGTTGCTTATTCCGGTTTGGTCCACTAGGCTTCGCCGATCTACACACTTTGGAGATGTGTCCTTTCTTGTCACAATTAAAACACTGTGCAGTCTTAAACGGGCATTCCGCCGGGGCGTGACTTTTTGAACTACAGCGATAGCACTCCGCACCTTGACGTGGTGCCTTTTTCTGTTTGGGCTTGCTCTGCCTCGGCCGACTTCTCTGGCTGTGCACACTTCCCGTTGCCGCCGGTGAATGTAGTGCTCTGGCCTGCTTAGCAGCCATCTCCATAGCCAGAGCTGCCTGGGTCGCTGTAGCAAATGTCAGATTTGGTGTGTTCAGCAATTTCCCCTGAATTCGCTCGTCTCCCAATCCACAAACAAATCTGTCCCGTAGGGCTCGATCTAGAAATGCTCCAAAGTTACAATGTATGGACAAGTTTTTCAACGCAACAATGAATTCGCTGATTGTCTCTCCATTCTTCTGTGTTCTCGTATTGAACTTATAGCTCTCCGCTATCTCAGATGGTTTTGGATCAAAATGAGTCTTCAGTTTCTCGATGATTGCAGCAAATGCACAGTCTTTTGGTTTCTGCGGAGCCAACAAGTGACTGAGGATGGCGTATGTTTCAGGACCAATTTCAGTCAACAATATAGCCTTCTTACGGTCAAGGGTTGTCGAATCCGTCGGCGAAGTTTCAACAATGTTGTTAGCCGTGAAGAATAAGTCCATTCTTTCTGTGTATGACTCGAAAGGCTCTCGAGCTTTGTCGTAAGTTCCGAGACGGCCGATGTACCCACTGGGCGCCGCCATCTTGTTTGTGTACAAACTACACACACACACACACGAGTCTACGTAGAAAGTCAGTGGGACGTACTACATGTACGGTACGTGTTGCGAAAGTTACTCACGCACTGACGCAGTTCCATCTACAATCGACGGTAACTTTAGGCTGAAAAATGTCACAATCCGATCTCCCACGAGGATCGTTCCCCCTCCAAACTGTTTACGCACTCCTTTCAAACAAAAGGTTATCAGTCGAGTTCAGCTTCACAGTCCTCGTCGCCAATTTGTAGGATATTTGGAGGGGCACTGACAAAGTAAACCAAGACACAAGTTCTACCAGTTCACGTGTGTTTATTGCGCGCTATACGTGCCACCGCGCATGCGTACATGTACCAATTACAAAAGGCATATCATTATGCAAATACACCACAGAGGCATATCATTATGCAAATATACCACACCCATCAAGAGGGTATCATGGCCTTTCAAGTAGCGCTCAACACACGAGTCAATCAAAACCCACCCACGAATCAATTAATTCGACTTCTTGAATTAGTGCTTAAACTTAATAATTTTAAGTTTAATGGGCAGGACTACCTACAGTTGGAGGGAACTGCAATGGGCACACCCATTGCACCAACATACGCAAACATATTCATGGG
Organism: Heliocidaris erythrogramma; assembly: GCA_025617745.1. Taxonomy (NCBI): domain Eukaryota; kingdom Metazoa; phylum Echinodermata; class Echinoidea; order Camarodonta; family Echinometridae; genus Heliocidaris; species Heliocidaris erythrogramma. The sequence goes on from CM046856.1 coordinate 32,303,093, forward strand.
TATAGGATTTGAAGGTTTGCATGGTGAATTTGTAATTCAGAAAAAAGGTTTGCGGTACAACCATGTGAGTTGGAATAACTCCACGTTCCGGTCAGAATGCTCTGGCCGTCGTCAGGAGAATGAGAAGAGCGAATAAATCAGCAGAATTTATATATGAAGTAGCAATTCACTTATTAAAACGGAATTAGTATAGAAAGAGATAGTAACAGTAACATCAAAGTACCTACATTGAAAGGATAAATAACATCAAGGTGCCTGCATTGAAAGGATAAGTAACATCAAACGAGTCCTGCGTTGAAAAGAAACATTGAAAACAAGTGAACAATAGGACTAAGAAACCAATTAACCTTCTGGATAAGCTGGAAACAAAAGGGGGATTAGGACAGTAGGTAATCTGTGGAGAGAAACATGACATCCTGTTCAGGAAAGAAATTAAGGTTAAAACACACATATGGAAAAGGTGAAATATTGACACCAGAATGAGTATATTAATAATAAATGTTGTGAATGAAGTGGACCGGTGTGGCTGTGGAGAGAAAGGTGAAAAAACATGATAATGAACAAATTGAGGAGAGAAACATGAAATCCTGTTGGAGATAATCTGTGGAGAGAAACAAGTCATCCTGTTGAGGAAAGACATTAAGGTTAAAACATACATATGGAAAAGGTGAAATATTGACACCAGAATGAGTATATTAATAATAAATGTTGTGAATGAAGTGGACCGGTGTGGCTGTGGAGAGAAAGGTGAAAAAACATGATAATGAACAAATTGAGGAGAGAAACATGAAATCCTGTTGGAGATAATCTGTGGAGAGAAACAAGTCATCCTGTTGAGGAAAGACATTAAGGTTAAAACATACATGTGGAAAAAGAAGGGGTGAAATAATGACATCCTAATGATGAATATAAAACAACAAAACAAAGGTAATGAACAAGTTGAGGAGAGAAACATGAAATCCTGTTGAGGGAAACAATTGTGGTTAAAATACATGTGGAAAAAAGCGATTGATAAAAAGAAGACATCAGGAGTTGCCTGTGGGGGGAGAGAGGTGATGAACAATGGTAAACCTGTATAACCTGTGGAAAAAAGGGGGTGAAGACAAAATCGGAAAGAGTAAAGAAAACAAAATTCTCAACTCCACACGGAACTCTTCACAAAACCCACTGACACCCACACGTACCTCCTACCCACACGTACCTCCTCCCCACATCTTGCCACCAACCACATACGTTTCGAGGGATTGTATATAGTCAAACCCTACGGGTTAGACGTATTTGCTCTGATGAAGAGTCCACTACCCACCACCTTCAGAAGCTTGAACATTACTTCTTCGAACGAGGTTATGACAAACAAACAGTTAAACAACAAATTTCAAAAGCAACACACATCCCAGGGAGGAACTTCTCTCTTACAAAATAGATCGGGACCTCGATGGACATGACATCTACTTCCCACTCACATACTCTCCAGCCACCTCATCTGTCCCCCGTGACATTCACCAACATTTCACCACACTACAACAGTCAGAAAACGCGCAACGAACATTCCACAAACCTCCGCAGGGGACGCATGCTGAGAAACCTCCTTGTTCGCGCAAGAGATCCCTCCCACACACCCAACACGCACAATACACCAACACCGAACACGAGTACCACACACATTCTATAGGCCCGCTTTTGTGCACAAACGATAGCTTCGAAATATCCAGAAAAACAAAAAAGTGACGTCATAATATTTTTATATCGAAAAATATACGGAGGTCTGACGTCACGCGATATCCATTTTTTCTTCATGGTGAAAGTATTTTGTGTCACGTGAGACATTCCTGGCCAATCTTTGTTTTGGAATTTTATGATGTAGGATATAATGTATATTATTACCTATACAGGGCATTTTTAGCTGCAAAATAAAAAGCCATATTTTGCGCGCTACTCCGAATCCGTCACCGGAGCGGGCAATATTTGCCATATTGCCCTCTTCCGGGTTTTCCCCATAGACCAATGTACTAAAAAAGAGGGCAACTTTTTTTGCCATATTCCACCCTTTCTTGTCAGCGCGCTTTTAATCAAAGTGTATACGCGCACTATTGTGTACGCGTTAAAGTGTGCAAAGGTTTAAACAATGGATGGCGCGAAAACAATTTACGTCACAATTGCTTGGTCCAGGTTACATTATCTGTATGAATAACGTGAAGTCAGAAGGACTGACAGGCGAATTACATACGTGATTGTAATTGATGCAAAATAGACATATAGATGATTATAGAGTTCTAAGTAATAATAATAATATTGACTGGCTCTACTTTCGGTGGATATCGAAAATATTGCCCTTAAAAGAACCATATTGCCCTCGTCTTCGACTCGGGGCAATATGATTCTGTTGCGGGCAATATATTCTGATATCCCCCTCAAGCCAGTCAATATTATATAATTATTGTTTGTTGTATATATAAATATATATATATGCGTTCAAATATCTCAGTTATCCTTATTGCTGTTTCTGTCCTACTCATGTAGATCCGAAGAAGGGCTAAGTGCCCAAAAGCTTATCAAAAGCGTGGTACCAAAAGCTACGTCTGCAGGTGTACTTACTTTGTTGCCTCTATATAATTAGCACCCGAGTACACTACCCCACCATGTTAAAGAGCTCATATGTTGATTTTTTCCGACCCCCAATTGCAAGAAATATGGTTTGTAAATAATTAATAAACATATTGAAATAAAGTTTTCATCAATTTTAGCAAATAAAATAGATTTTATTGCCTAAAATGTACCCTTGATTATTGCCCTTATTGAGCCAGATTTCTCAAACAGACCGATAAACATCGAAGCGGGGTTGACCTGCTATGACGTCACTGGGTAGAGTTGATCAATTCATCCAGGTCAATTCATCCGGTGCATAACGCACGCTATTGAAATCGTGCGTAAAAAAAAACAACATCGACGAGAGTCGCTTTCTTTTGGGGGAATCCTTACGTTTTGTGGCAAAATGGCACGAAATTGCGTTGTGTGTGTGTGTGGGGGGGGGGGGGGTGTTACAATACTTTAAAGAACACCAACATCAGTTTCTTCACCTTTCCAAAGCTCAATAAGCAACGGAATTTGTGGGTGAAGTTTGTGAAAAGATTTCACAGCAGCAACACACAGCAAGCATGCACGAATTTGTACTATTGTAGGGACCATTTCGAAAAATCAGCCTTCGAACGTCACTGCAAGATTGACTTTGGAGATGTAGCTGGCCCGAAATACAAGGCTAAAATGTAAACTAGTTTTCATATAATATTTAACAAAACTGATGGATTTTATACCGATGTGTTGGCTCAGTCAGTAGAGCGTCCGCCTCACAATCGGGAGGTCGTGGGTTCGAACCTCGGCCGCGTCATACCAAAAGACGTTCAAAGATGGAAGTTGCTGCTACCTTGTTTGGCGTTCAACAATTGAAAGGATAGAGCAACGTCGATCTGGCGCTGCACAGTGGCTGCCGGGCCCACGATCAATTGGGCAAAAAGAATTTCCATTTCGGTTAATAAAATTAGGAGTGGATTATTATTATTATTATTATTATTATTATTTGGAAACATAATTTTTAAGTATCAAAATCATGTCGAGCAAAGTTTCTCTTCTCTCTCGATTGCCAGTCCATGTTGTGCAGCAGTACACCACGGAGGTCATACGACTCTACCCAATGTCGTCAGTGCTAATTTGCATAGAAAGTAAACAAGCTAGCATTTTGCCGAATAAGCCACTTCGGATATGCAATCTGAGCATGAGCAGATAAAGGTCATCTGTACCAAATTCTAAAACCCACTGACACTAATATTCGATATGTGCTCATGAATGTCATGTAATCATTATTCAATTATGCACTAATGGTGCATTCCATGATATCCAGGTGGGAGTATTCTTTTTAAAGGGGGAAACAAAAGCTATTCACGAGGCACCTCTATCACTCCCAGAGTTATTTTTCTGAAGTGCACATAAAGGGACCCTCCATGTCTAAAATATCTGTGGATATTTGGGGTCATTTGTACCATGCGCTAACCCCGAACTGGCTTATTGGACTGCGAGACAATTTCAAACCCTCAACAAGGTGATTTTTTATTTTTAAAAAATTTCACTTTCTAGTTGAGCTATTTTAAAATTTTAAAAAGGATTGTTTTCTTTGATACACAGATTTTAATATTACCAAATAAAAACGCATACCACTTCTTTTCTCAATATGAGCTCTTTAAAGAGTGTGAATCTGGGCATCGTTTCATCAAACCTTCATAAGTACAAGTTCGCCGACTTTCGTCGATTCCCGGCGGAGACATTTTGACCTTTGCAAAACTTTCAAAAAGGGAGGACAGCTCTGAGGAACTTTGTTTTTATTTCCACGAGAGTTGCCAAAGCTGTTGTATATGTCATTTTCCTTACAGTTTTATATATATATATTTATATATATAATAGATTCTGAAGTTCTGAGATGAAATGCAAATTGAAAACAATAAATGATACTCCGTAAACAAGTTAAAGATCACATTGCAAGAAAATTCCATCAAAATAAATATTGGCTTAATACTTATTGTTGCATAGATGGCATAAATTATCCAAATTCAACGCTTGGAAACATTTGAATTAATGATTATTATCAATTATAAAACGGTAAAATACAGCCCCCGATATAGCAGCTGAAGAGCTCCTTGAACGCTGCTGAGATGTGTGACGACACACGAAGGACCAGTCCTGTCTAAGCAGGCGATGTCCCATAACATCTTACACATTTTTCAGTGCCTGTTTTGTCATCTCCTCTTCACTTATTTCTCTTACTTGACTAGCGTCAGTCTTAATGTTAGTCTGTTGCCTCACTCTTAACTTCGTGTATGGTATTATTTTGATGAAAGATGCAGCGTTAAAAAAATAAAGGAATCAGTCACTTGTAAACAAAATAAGACGCCATTGTATTTTCAGCTGCTTGCACCGGGGCATGTTCCGCGTTTCAAGAGGGAACGAATACAATCTGTGATATTATTCGGAGGGCTTTTCAATTTGAAAATGGGGTTTATTTCATTGATCATTGACCCTTCTCCTGTGTATTTACAATCAAACGGTTTTAGTTATCAGAATCAGTTTCACTTTCCCTTTTAGAATGGTGTGAAATAAGGTCATGTTAAATATACCAAACTCTTTATAATTTGATAAATAATTGCATTGCAATTACGTTCATTCATTATAGGACGTCGTCTGCTTAAGCAGGACCGATCCCTAGTGTGACGACATCAAAACATCGCTATATTTCTGGCGAATCCTCGGATATTCCAGATGCTTAGAAGAGCTTTTATTTATGTTGTTTTTATAATCATCAGATACGCAGTTGACATAAAACTTATACGATTGCCATCTGTAAGCTTCCCAGTTTCTAGTGATACATTAATTGCCATATTTGTGATTTTCTTGCAATGTGATCTTTAAAATTAATATATACATGTATATACTGTAACGAAATAGGTCAGGATAGCTGAGGACGTGTACGTTTGGCGGAAATATACTACCCTGTCGAACTTGGTTTCTCTGAAAACCGTTTCTGCCAGTTCACTCTTAGAAGTACGCAGTACCGCACGACCATGTCCAAGAAATATCCAGAATCGCACAACCAGCAGTCTAGTCGGACATAGGGGTTCACGTGCGCCATCGAGATAAATTTTTAAAACTAAGTTGTTTGTAATGCCTGAAGTGTCTAGTCAATTAATTTTTACGTTTCCATTGCCAAATCGAGTCCCATGGGGTTCAAAATCGGCCATTTTGGGGCCATCTTGGATTGTTGGTGAAATTTATATAATTACCATATCTTTTGAACTAGACATCATACAAGTGCAATGAAAATAGCTTTTCTGAGTAATATTAGTTTAAGGAGTCGATTTAGAGAGTTTATTTAGTGATTTGATTGACCTGGATTCCACAAAACATACCAATGCCATTACGTTTTAATAGCAGATAATATATCATCATGTTAATTTCTGCTACAGTATGTTCAGAGGGATATGATCATGATTTTCATGCATAAACGAGCACTTATACTATAATAGTGTCCCAGTATGGTCAGTCTAATGACGCATCTCAGATAAGGAAATATGGCGTTTTTCATGCACAAACGAGGCCCACTGCAGGGCCATATGCAGGGCCCTCAGGGAGAACAGTATTAAGTACTGATGAGGGTACCCTGGGTAAACAAGACATATTATTATTATTATTATTACTACTATTGTGCGCGAAACCCCACAGATTTCTGTGTGTTAAAAGCGGCACGGCTGAGGCAGTCTACCAGCATGAATGGTCAGATTTATACGTTATATTTTGACTGTCTACATGCATTTATTGCAATAAATTTCATATTTGTTTCAAAATATACATTGATTATTTTATATTGCTTGATGTTTTTAAACATAAACTTGGTCATTAATTTTACTGTCTTTGATCTTAAAAGATCAAAGACAGTAAAATTAATAATTTGAGACCAAATCGAACATAGATACATATTACAGTATAGATTATGGTAAGGATTGCTTCCCTGTCTTGACGGGTTTGCATATCGGTTTCTCATGGTATGGGCTTTTCATACATTATTATACTAATCCATGTACTGTGAAAGGGTTTTCCCCCTTATGATTATGTTAAAACCGATTGTTGTTTTTTAATAGTCGTTTAAAAATTCACAAAGATTATGGTTGTATTACTAGTTAAAACTATTTCCGACAATGGTTTAATTAATGAACACGGCATTTTCTGACCCTAATTTGTTAAAACTGATGAATATTCCATGGACTTTGATAATAAAGTCATTCCATTATCAATACATTTGTGAACATTTTCTTGGCAATGATTTGTTCAATCAATGTGTAGCATTATGTCTACCTTTAGAGTACAGGAGATGATTATCTCACAATGAATCGATGTATCAGAATGGAGACATGCACGAGAAGGAAAGAAGGTGCACAGACGGACAGGGGAGGGAGGAAACGAGCGGAGATGTTAGAGAGAGAGGGAGAGAAAGAGAGAGGAAGAGAGAGAGAGAGGAAGAGAGAGAGAGAGGAAGAGAGAGAGAGAGGGGAAGAGAGAGAGGGGGGGGGGGAGCTGAGAAAAAGGATTATTGATGGACTGAGAGAGGGGTGAATGAGAAGATGTAATGGAGAAGATAAAGGGAGTGGGGAATGGCGTGACGATATTTTCAATTTAAAAAAAGACAAACTGTTATTTTACCGTTTCCTTTAACGGCCATTTACTGTTGTCACGCTTTGGGCTCAAGGACAGATTTAATTGATGAAATACTAAGAATCCCCAAATATCTTCAAAACAAGATGTAGTTAAAATAATTGGTTAGTCATTTGTGAACTTTTTTGTTTGTTTAGAAATATGGTCAATTATCATATTACGAGGGTATTCAATTTTCCAAAATGAATTAACGATAAGAAAATTTTTCGGACTAAAAAACATGCAATTTGCATGCAAAGGTGCATAAATCATCGCCATGTGCCTCAAATGGTTATTTATCTACTCTGTTTATCTGGGTCATGGATGCCTGTATACCTTTCAGAGCACTTAGTTATAAACATTATTAATTCTCTTTATCAAACCACTATATATACACATGATACATTATTACTACCCTAGTTTGCGGTTTATCATTCACTGTGTAGAACATTCTTTACCTTAAAGATTAATTTATATTTAGCTTTACTGTTTCATCATGGTTTGTGTTCTCCTTGGACTATATTTTACATACAAGTCATCCTGTGCTTTTTAGTTCGTACAAATGTAGTAATGCTTAGTCGTTCATATTCTGAAAACTGAGATGAAAGGTTTTAGGATAAAAAAGGATAGGAGCCAGATATTTGACAAATATTTCCTAATGAGTCAATTAAGATATTTAAGAAGTCATATCAACATACAGTATATTACTTGTATATTATAACTCGAAATGTGTCTGTCTCTATGTATTACATTTAAACCGTGGGTAACTTTTTCATTTTATGGGGATTAGTTTTACATGTTAAATTTTCACATGGATGTATAAATGTTTACAATTTTTAAAGATTACAAATGTTTACAGTTAGATCCTCTAATAACTCTCTTTCTTCTAGTAGGATTCAAGCTCTATTCCTTTCACAACCAAAATTCTCTTCCTGCTGCAACCGCGACTTTCATTCATGTCACAACTGCGACTTCCATTCCTGTCAAAACCTTGACTTAATTGCATTCCTGTCATAACCATGACTTAATACCATTCCTGTCACAACCTTGACTTAATTCCATTCCTGTCACAATCTTGGCTTAATTCCATTCGTGTCACAACCTTGACTTAACATTTTTCCTGTCACAATCTTGACTTAATTCCATTCCTGTCACAACCTTGACTTAATTCCATATCTTTCACAACCTTGACATAATTTCATTCCTGTCACAATCTTGACTTAATTCCATTTCGTTCACAACCTTGACTTAATTACATTCCTGTCACAACCTTGACTTAATTACATTCTTGTCACAACCTTGACTTAAAGGGGAATTAACCTTAAAATATAAATGTGCTCATATTCAAAGATGTAATCTATTCCTTCTTGTTGCCCTACGTAGTTTTGCATTAAAATATACGAGATGGGTATAAATCAGGATTTTCTCAGCAAGATTTATCGTCTGCTAGCGATACCAGGGGGCTGCCATTTTCTTGATGTGTACATAAAGATATTTTTAATCCGAATGCAAAATTGTCTTTCTTCCTGATACAAAATTTTATATTTCTTTGAAAATTACGATTTTACTAAACATCAATCTATTTTCTTGATACTATGACGTACGTGACGGAGCGAATTAATTCAAATTTATGGATGATGACGTTCCCGAGCGTCAATAGTGACAAACTATGCATTCACCTGCTTTGAGATAATGGACTTCAAAAGTCAGAATGCGCGTTGTATAAATTATGTTCTGCTCTGCCAGGCAAGACTAAGAAATCGATTTCTAGTCAGCGAAACCGGAGAATTTGAAAAGAAATCCATGAATTTCAAATGTTAAAATAAATGTATACACCTGTTATGTATTTTCCATCATATATGGGGCTTTTTTTGATAATGAATAGAAGCAATTTAGCTCGTGGATTAAAAATATCTTCCTGACCGGAACGGTCTCCGATGGTTCATGTACAACTCCATGTCATCAAGAAAATGGCAGCCCCCATGAAATGTTAGCAGATGATACCGTGTGCTAGAATAGGGACTTTTCGATTTGCACGTTCCCTAGTCGACTGCTACGTGCGGTAATTCAATGGACTGCTTTGTGTTAATGGTATACAAAGTCGGTGAAGCGAGGCACCACGCTTTGTGCAAGAACGGCTCACTCGTCCACTGCCCTGTGGACGTACGCGTTTTGGGTGGAAATCCTGGTCGTCCTCAAGGCAGTGGACGTGTGAGCCGCTCTTGCACAAAGCGTGGTGCCTCGCTTCACCGGCTTTGTATACCATTAACACAAAGCAGTCCATTGAATGACCGCACTAGCAGTTGACTAGTGAACGTGCAAATCGAAAAGTCCCTAATGTCTTGATTTAAACCCTTTTCTGATATTTTATTTCTAAAGTGATACAGGTCAATGATTAAGAATATATTACACCTTTGAACATAAGTACATTTATATTCTAGTGTTAATTCTCCTTTAATTACATTCCTGTCGCAACCTTGACTTAATTCCCTTCCTGTCACAACCTTGACTTAATTACATTCCTGTCACAATCTTGACTTAATTACATTCCTGTCACAACCTTGACTTAATTACATTCCTGTCACAACCTTGACTTAATTACATTCCTGTCGCAACCTTGACTTAATTCCCTTCCTGTCACAACCTTGACTTAATTACATTCCTGTCACAACCTTGACTTAATTACATTCCTGTCGCAACCTTGACTTAATTCCCTTACTGCTACAACCTTGACTTTATTCCATTCCTGTAACAACCTTGAATGGGTGCAGTCTTCAAACTCCATTCCATCTTCTTCCTCTGTGGACACCCATTGGGTTCATGCAGATACCGAGATAATTCTACAGAGGCCGTTTAAGAGTGAATGCCATGTGCTCGAAGCCATAATCAAATCCCCATGATCCCTGTATGGGGGGAAAAACTACCTTTGATTAGCGAATGTCAATCGGGCATTAAATCAATCTTATTAGAACGTTTTGATTAAATATTAGCATACCATATTTAGACTGTCTTCGTTGGGAGGTAGTTGCTCATGCAAAATATATCATACAGATAAGAAAATATTACTGTGCATACAAACAGGGAACTCTGAACCGACAAACTCTAAAATGCACCTACAACATGTACAAAAGTGCGAAATGCTATTGTTCCCCTCTGGATTTGCTTCTGACAGGGGCGTCGATCCGTGTTTCGGATTGGGGGGGGGGCAAGACTGCCTAATAGTACCCTCCATGATTTTTGTTTACGCCTCTTAATCACCAGCTTCTCCGCGGTTACCATGGTTACATGAAGCAAATTGGAGAATTTGCGAAACTGAAGTCTGATCGTGTAATACCTTTTGTATTTCATTGTTTGGGATGTTTCATCTCCCGAGTTTTGCATAATACACATTGTTTCAAAAGGCATGTATGGCTCACCGTGTCTGCAACTATGTATACCCTAAAATCGCCACTAGAACTGTCGGTAGAGAGGTGGTCATAGTGTTCCCTCCATGCACTTGCGTCATTCTTCCAGAACTTACGCTCAACGACGAGGATACCTTGTGGGGCGAGATCAACATCGGGGTGAGGAGCGTCGTCGTTACGTGAACACAAAGGATTTTCTACATCTATAAAAAATCTAGGTGAGAAAGGACAACAGCTATTACAAAAATAGTCACAACATCCTAATCAGTTTGCAATTCAAATGAATTCTAGACTATACTTTAGCGATAACGCCTACGATTTTTTTAAAATTAAAATTAATTCAGTACCTTAGACATGTGCCATAAAAGATTTCGTTGCATACTTTGAGACAACCGATATAACCTTCATCAGTTCATTAAAAAATTAAGATAATTAACGACAACTAAATATCTTTCCGGAAATTCAGAAAATCAAATGCATTCTTATATACGTACTGATCTTATACATTCTAAAATTTGCATTCAAAAGGCCATTTTCAAATCGTGATAATAAAGGGAGGCGATACCTCATTTTGAAGATGGTTGGTCTACGGATGCACACTTTGATGATATTGATGACGTCATTGTAGCGCATAGGAACCTCCAAAACAAGAGCTCTAGGGGACGTCATGTGCGGTAGTGTGCGCTCGAGGAAGAAGTTCACTGTTTCAGTAGAGACGCAGGTAGACTTAAATAAGATGGTGAATCCATTCATAGGAGACAGTGCAACATCAGTTTGGCTCCCTGACGTCTCTAGGATTCCATTGGCAATCTCGCCCATGAACTCGTCAGACCGTCTTCGAAATTGGTTGGAAATTCGGATCTCCTCTACATTGGGTAGACTGGCGAGAAGTAGACGGTGGTCTGTGGTGATGCACATCATATCTAGCTGTCTCACGAAGCAGAGTTTGTCTAGAGGGCCATCAAACGGTAGAGTAGATCCTTTCAGGTTCAACCGCTGCAGGGATTTGCAGAGGGCCAGAGATTTCCACAAGAGATGCGCTTGATGGCTGGTGAGTTCGCAGAAAGCAATAACCATAGTCTTGATCTGTTGGGGTGAGTTTGATCCTGATTATTTTGCTAATTTTGAATAATTATCGCATATCGCCTATATCTCGTAAAACGATATTTTCATAACTTTTCTTTTTTACCTCGAAGAAATCTGTTGTGAAACGCGATGTTTTCTATCTTCTCGAAAGAAATCACACATAGCGTAAATAATCTTTCTTAAATCAGAACACAGTGATAACAGTGTTTTTCACTATTGAACATTTGGTTGTTGTTTTTTTTTACCGTGGTCGACAATATTTCTTCAATGAAAAATAACATTAAGTCAATTAATGTTAGGGTAATGACTTCAAGCTGATCTACAGTCTTGGCAGGGGTCACAATAATTATAAGGAATTTTTGTTCATCTTTTGAATGTACACGGACTTACAAAAAGCCCTTTACTTATGAAGTTTCCAGTGTAAAAGGTATGACAGGGACTACAAAATCATATTCATCAATCACATGAAGCTAGTTGTCAACCAACTATAGATTCTTTAACATGTAGTTAGTTGACATCGAGGTCTCGCAAGGTTTTATGAATATGGGCCCAATGATCTAAATAAAGTTTTACCTCAGAAGCTCTCTTGCCATTTATCAAAAGTAATGATAGAAGTCTGACGAAAAGTTTTTTTTGACCTACCAAAATGATTAATTAAAACCTTTATATATTGAAGCAAAATTGAGAAAAAGAAACAATATTACCTGTGCTTTTACTTCCACAGGAAGTCTTGCGAACCCGTACACTGTGGCAGATGAGCTTGTCTCCACAAAATGAAATTCGCCATCTTTGAAGTATGGGAGAATCGTAGAGGTCAATTGCTCTTCGCTCAGTTTTTCAGTCGATTCACAGAGGAGGTCAAAGACAAGACGATGATGTTCACTTCGTTCACCTAATGCTTGCAAGAATGGAGCCGGTGAGCACCAGGTGATGCTTTCGAACCTCTTCAAGATAGTTAAACACACATTGTCCGACGAACCTGACGCAAATTTGAGCACATTCTCCAGCTCGAGTGCCCTTGATTCGGTGGTGATGCCTTCTAGTATTTGTTGCAAATCTTCTCCGTCAAGGGTCGACAGGTAGAACCCTGCGCAATGTTCCTGGGCAAGCTTGTGATAGAACTCTACGAAAACCGTCTCTGCTTCGTCCCACTCGCTGGTTTCTTCCACCACCGTTTGCTTCGACATCAGCCCGATCTCAACAGATATATCCAGCTCGTCATGGCAGTCGGAAAAATCCTCCTCCTCAAATAGAAGCTTCTTGCTGTCATTGAGTAAGCTATTCAGGGCAACCTTTCCGATACGAGTCACGACTGATTTGATTAACCCTTTCTTGGGTTTACTCACCAGGCTCTTAGAGCCGAGAGATGCTTTTGATCGAGCATGATCAAGGAGGTATTTCATCAACCTGTTGAACAATGCCGTCAGTGATTTAGTGTCTTGTAGGAATTCGCCTTGCCAGAGAACACAGAATGCCATACAGAAAAATGGAATGTTAATCAGGGATCCAATGGAAGCTTGACTCTGTAGATAGTCCTTCAGACCCCTAGCATCTGCCTCCTTACCGCCGAAGAATCGATCAATATAATCACTAGAATCCTCTGGTGCGAATCCCTCAATATCCATCTTTGTGTACACGAGCGAAAGTTCATCGACTTCGAAATCTTCTTTCCTATGAGGACGACACGTCACAAGAACGCGACACTTCTGAAAGCGGTGATACAAGAGAAGCTCCTCTAGACTGCTCTTCGGTCCATCAGACGTTATTGACCCACTGAACTCATCGTAACCATCAAGAAGAGTAACACAGTCGTCTTCGTTTTCATCAATGAACTTCTCTATTTCTTCAGGAGTGACGCCCTCTATTTTTCCGAGAAGCTGTCTCACGATAGCCTCTCCAAGCGACGTACCTTTATCACTCCTTCTGAACTTCAGAGCAAACACCAGTGGTACACCCTTCAGGGGAGAGTCATCAGCTTCGGTTGCCCAGTCGTGGGCGATCTTAGTCATGGCAGTTGTCTTTCCGTGTCCCGCTCCACCGATCATAAGGATGCGGCTCGGAAGAGAGCCATCGACCTTGGTCCTGAAGATATCATTGATAGAACCAGGAAGCGGCACTTTCTTTACATCATCACCACCTCTCTGACCCCTCTCCGCTAACAATAGGCTGATTCTCGTGTGGAGATCGTTGCATTCAGCGTAGTTAGTCTTGTCCCAAGGTTTGAGTGCAATTTTACATGTCTTCTTGTAATGATCGACGAGTCTTGCTCTGCATTTTTCGACCGATAACTTTGTGGTGATTGATTTAGGCGAATCTAATGCAAAGAACAAGACAGCAATGCACAATAAACTCAATTAAACTATTAGTCATTGCAATAATCATTTATTAAAAAGAAACATTAACCCTACCAAGCGGCGGCGATCGCGGGGGGGGGGGGGGGGGGTAGGGGAATACTTCCCGGTCGTGACAAGAAATCGCCACGCTTGACACTACCTCATTATGATTTTAACATTTTTTCCAGTGTTGGTACGTAATCAATATCCTTTTATAATTCATTGTTTAACACCCTTCTGCATCGTCTGATTCAGAGTGATTTTCCTCTCAAAAAGTAATGGAAAAGTTGGGTCAGTTTATGATAAATACCTACCCTTTCCACTTAGATCATCGAAAGTGGGGCTGATACTCCCCAGCATCTCCGTTACAGCCTCCAGGGTGGATTCGCTTGGGGGCAGTTTCATCCTCCATTTCTGAAGCATAACATGGACGATCTCCTTCGTATCATCTCGGTATTGTTTCTTCATGTTGTGTACTTCGGTCAAACTAAAGCCAAGCTGGACTCCGAGATCGCCGAGATGATCGTAGGAGACTGTGCGAGAGATGTCCAAAATGTCTTTGTCGGTAAGGCTCCGCCCGGGATCAGTTGGACTCCTGGGCTCCATTCTATGATTAAAATGTGGATTCGAAAATTTTGATTTCTTTGACTGATGGCCTAAACACTAAAACAGGCTGATTCGCATCATAATGATGCCCTATTATGAGAACAATCTTAGACAATACATCATGAAGCATAATATTATGTAATGTTAGATACCCTTCGCACTCACGCCCACACCCACCCTATTCCTCCGCAAAAGCAAAGTCATCCACGGAACTAAGTGTGTGTGTAGGTGTGCGCGTGCGTGCGAGCGCGCGCACGTTTGTATGTGTGTAACCCATAGGTGTAACCATAGACGTATTATAGATTTACTAGAACGAAAGCAGTACGCACGGAAATGATTATGCGAATGGAATAGACCTGTTTACTAAGTGATTCAAATTTTATGCATACTTTTGAAACAAAGGTTGTTCTTGACAACCTGAAAGCTTGCCAGAGGCTTGTCAGACATAGCAACAAGTAATGTATGCAAACTGGATTCCAAGTATTGTAGTTCATTCATTAATAACAGGTTAATGGAATACCCCGTTACTAGGTCCCCAGGAAAGAAACATCCATAAATTTGAACACTTAGTAAACAGGTCTATTAGACCCCGCCACTTTCGGGTCATTTGCAGGGACGATAAGCACCCGTTATCGTCATAATATCGATAATAGGCGTTACATTGTGGAATTTATTTTCGTTATCGGACGCATATCGTAACGAACAGCTGTATTACGTAACCTATTGTTATTAACCTTTTTTTGTCTTTCGCCCCAACTGCGTTTTCCTTCATTCTCGGTCCAAGCATTTGGACCTCGATTTCCCTACCCACCTACCCCCGACAAATTTTGTTGTTTGTGCTCCACCCTTTGCATGCTTTGATAACGACGAGGACATTGTGCAAAGATTACTCTTTGCATTTGTATTCATTTATGTATTTATTCATGCATGTTCATAATGAAATGTAATTTATTCATGCATGTTCATAATGAAATGTATACTAATACAGCAGTTACAAAATAGAGTACACAGAGCCAGATGTATACTAATTAACACACAAAGGTGCTGCATCATAAGCGTATAAAGCTTGAGTATAGTCGTAACACCCAGGCATGGGCCTACATTATTTCTACTTATACTACGCTTATAGATTTCCTTCAAATGTTTGACAACACGACGCCTTCGCACGTCACTGTGAAGAACAAAGTGCTGTTCCCCCCCCCCCCCCCCCCCATTTTCCATTTTTACATGCAGGGGGATGGCAAATCATATTCGACTAGCTACTGGGCATTCCGGCATACCTGCAGTCATCCCCCGGTACCAAAGAATACTTTTGCTCAAGAGGCAAATGGATCTGGCCTCATCTAAGACCGGCGTCACCACCTTTCCGATGAAACTGTTACATCTATTGATGCATCTCACACATCTTTCTCAAGTGACCGACTGCCAGTTAGTAAGCGAAAAATGGGTGATCTTTATTCCTCTACTGACAGCACGATGATCAAGATTGCCCTGTATGGTTCTAAATGTCTGACGTAATTTTTGACGTTATCGAGAAAGCGACATCACGACCAACATCTTCTGACAACGGAGCCACAGATCCTGTTTTTTTATGTTCTATATATCATATACCCTAGCTTTCTAAACATTTAATAAGTTATGATACGTTTTCGTAATAACTGTACATTTGTATTTGATCATGTCACAATTCATCTTACCAAGTTGAAAACCGATCCAATTAAGGTAGGGCACGGATATCGTTATTGCTATATCATATTATACTATCCCGTAAGTACCGCAGAATGGTAATTTTGGTACTATTTGCTCTTCAGGAGCATCCAGAATAAGTTAACATAGTGCTTAGTTATGTTGTTGCAGATTATGCAAGATGAAGTTCGTTAGGGTGTAGTATGGAGAGGTAGACCGTGAAAATTATAACTTGGTACTTTATCACATATTCAGTTTCACATATTTAATGGTATTACTGTTCTTTGTTTTTAGCAAAAGTGGACCCGAAGGTTTTCCAGAGTGTTTGCTCATCGAGTTTTATCTCTGTTTTTTTTTTACCCTGGGCCTACTTGTCGCAAAAACACTGCTTTTCCGAAATCCATAAGTATGTTTTTTAAACCTCTTACCTTAATTTCGTATATCAATTTTTATCAAAATAAATTTTTGCGCTGTTTAGCCACCGTGCAAACCTTATTTTCATTTAGAACCACCCAAAAGCGTAGTTGATAGTAGAATCCCCTTTTAAAACAAGTTTTACTCTGTATCTTATTCATTGTTTAAATTTCAGCCTTACTTAATTCACAAATTATATGCATTTGATACATGTAAAATAATGTATATTTATCTAAGTATTGTAAATGACGTAATAGAAAACGTCCTAATTAACTAAAATCTCTTCAAAGTTCTTACTATGCAACTACGCAACTACATCTAAGTCTAGCTAATTACTACAATTTATTATTACTTATTTCACATGTTATGTCCAAAGTTTTTATCATGTTTATACCGATTATGCATATACATGTACTTCTATGACCTTCGTCATATTGTAAGCAGGAAAAATAAGTGCGAACGAGAGAGTGACCACAATGCTAACGAGTTGCAACTTGTTCAACAATTCCTGTGTTCCTATACATTGTTTTATTTCTGTCGGTAGAGGTAGATATAGAAAATAAATTAGCTTTCAAGCGGAACGAAGAGGAGATAGAAAATTCATATTTCTTGCGCGTGTCAGTTTTTTTGTGAAACTTTGATTGGATACTAAGTCATGAATATGTACATAATTCGATAGTATCAATTGACCTCAACTTCGTCAATTTCTAAATTAAAAGACCTATTAATCATGCAGATTATATGCAATGACGTCACCCGCACGAAATGAGAGATGTTAGTTGTGTGTAACTATGTGACTCTGTGATTTTGTGTCACCCCCCCCCCCCCGTTCAACACGCCAGTGCTCACGAATAACTCATCTCCACATAATATCAGTAGGCCTAAATGTAAATATGAAGATAAATATCTCAGCCTTTTCTTTTTTCTATTTTGTTTTGTATTATTCTCTTTCCCCCATATTTGTTTACTTCATGCCCCAAGCGCTTTAAAGGATTTTATATTACCCTTCTCTCTTTATACCCATGGTCTGCAGCACATTTTCTTATATTTAACACGCAAACATGACAGGTGATGCTCCATAGTCCCCCACCCTACACGCACCTTACACACAAATACAAATCATTACAAAGATACTATTTCTTTGCAGTAGAGAGTTCATACAATGTCAACGGAAACTGCATGCAAGAACCAAAAACAATCAACGTGCCAAGAATGCTCTTGGCAGCCGGGAAGTTGTGACAACTGCAGAAAATCAGGGTAACGGACATCAAGTACGTGAGCTCGGCATATTAACCCTCCTTTTTCCTGTTTGTTAAAAATTGGCCTGGAAGGGACGTGGTAGGGTCACGATCCTGATGTTCATAAACGGTATTGGTTAATTAGAGAGTTAAAATCTACATGATTTTTTAGTACTACATGAACGTGGTTCAATCAAGGTCACCCCCCCCCCCCCACCCACACACACACAGCAAGCACCCCTCCCCCCCAATTAATAAGAATGTGATCGAAAATAAGATTTAATCAATTATTGGACAGGAATCTTGATTTTTCTGCGAGTGCCCATCTGCGCTTGTTTTGTGTCTAGTTTGCTATGTAAAATCCAGACTCATTTGATGTATTTGGCTTCTAAAATGATATGTTGCACTTGAAGTAAATTTTCATTCCCCTGATTCATATTACATTGTTTCTTGGTTTTTTGTTTGTTCTTGTTTTGATAAAGCAGCTAATAACAATCAACGTTTTGTAAAACTTGAATGAAAATGAAATGGATACAGAAAAGAGCAGCTGTTTTTGACATGTTTAAAAATAGACTAGTTGAACATAACTGACTGGAACGGACTATGGGTTATTGACAGGATAAGTTTGACACTTTAGAACAGACTGATGAATCATTCGGGAGCTTACTCTCTCCCAACAGCATGCACACAGAGTCCAAACATAGTGGCATACGCGCTCAATGCAAACACACTGTAAAATGCTGTTGTACAGTGTATGCAAAGATTTAGTATCACAAAACATAAGCCAAGACCACCCATTACGTCTTCTGTAACTTATCAAATATGAAATATAACTAAGCAATTGTGGTCTCAGATGACTAAGGAAGAGAACATTCCCCAAAACATGTCGAATTAAATCTGCACAAATGCTGGATGGGTGATCTACCTTAGTTTTGGTTAAATGGTTGTAATCAGATAAATTGTTATAATTGTTGATCGTATACCTATCATATTGACGGAATACAAGTTACCTAGAACCATTAAGACAATCTTCCTTCGCTTTTGGTACTTTGAAACATAATGGGAGTGGGCTTTCCTTTATATTTACTCACACTGAATGATTACTGATAATGTGAGGAAAATAAATTTAGGTATAACATGTATATGGACTAATTCAACTTACTCTGCGAGATCACTTTGCTGCTTTGACCAATTGTAGAATCTTTCCTTTAACAATTAAGAATTAATCCGATGGCAGCAATTAGAGCATTTAACAGCAACATCCATATGCCCCTCTCTCTATTCAGACAAGGTGGAGTGGAAAGTGCTCAACAACTTGTACAGAACCAGCTGAAAATCTATGGTTATTTGCGCTGACATCTGAGTAAATTAAAAAAATGACGAGCGCGCTCTTTCGACGGAAGGGGACGGGTATTACAGTCTAGTCCTACAGACTGTATGAGGAGAGAAATCCATTTACCCAGATTTCGACTCCCTCGAGGATCAAAGATAAAATGTTTGGTAACTATAATGAGTCACAGTGGGAGGTTTCTTTGCTCAACTCGGGTGACCAGTTATTATTACATCATTTCAAATACTTGAAACAATGAGTATATACCTGCCAAATAGAAGGAGACATCAGAAAATTTAAAAAAAAGTATATTGATCTCGAGTATTGAGAACTAATTTTATATTCGGTTTTATGTCCTATTATGCCTATTCCACCCCTATCCCAGTCGAAAATACAAAACTCGTCAATGGTTAAAATGTAAATTTCATTATCAGCAACAGACTTTTGATGAGATACCCAGAATCACGGTTTTATTCTATGATACATAATACATAAAATGATATTCAGAAACTGTATGTCTTTAGCGTCGTCAAACAAAGGAAAGTGCTCATGTACCGAATGACACAAATGTTGTCACTGGTTTACAACTTTCCGGTATTATTCGCTATGTGACGTAGCGGACAATAGCTAGTTTTAAACCTACTGTGCTGACCAACCACAGGCCTATAATCCTGATACACGACGCACAACATGCACAATGTCCCATGTGTATTAGCAAATGCCATAAAGAAGACAAAAGCAAGAATAATTAAAAGTTGGAGAAATGTGTAATTTCCGCGGGCTGTGAAGTTTTGTTACTCACTTGTTGTTCTCAGGAAACCCTCAAAGATTTCATACAAACAGACATGATTATTGCCCGTTTGTGTGTGTGAGGGTGTAGGGGTGCGTCTAGGTGAATGGGTGTGTGTGTGTGTACTTTAAAGCCATTACTTATGTTTTTGTTTCATTTCGTTCCAATGTATAGTTATCTGCCACGTTTAAAGACTATCATGTAGAACAGTCCTATTTAAATATCTTAAAATAAATAAATGATAAGGTAAATAAACAAATGATATTGCAAAACTTCACGAATATCATAAAAACAATCATGAGAAGAAACCTGAATTCACTGGATACACAAAAAGAGTGGTGTTCATCCGCGCCACTTCTCACCCCCCCCCCCCCCCATGCACCCATCCAACCCTCCCCAAAATGCCTTGTATGTGTAAATAATGCTTGGGGGTAGGGAGTTAGTAAGAATCGATGTAGCTTGTGCCGTTACTGATTTGATGAATTTTAACCACTTTTAAGGCCACGGGGGGCCTCTCAGGAAAAAACCCCGCGGGAAACGTGGAATACAGTTTAAAAGTACTGTATGCAAATACAGCACCATGTTTGTTTCAGCAATTTGCGGCCCTGTACTGTCGCATAGGTACGACATGGCGCGGAGCATTTGGCAATCCTTATACTTCCAACTCGCGGTCGTCATCGCTATCATGTCAGCAGCATACGCTGACGCCGTCAATGATGACCAACGACTTGTGGTACAGACGTCGACGGCTACATTTCTCGGTAAACGAATCGAAGTCAATCCCTATCTCCTGCCCGACTTCCATGGGAGCGCAGCGGCATACACCAGTATCCCATTCGCCGAGCCGCCCCTAGGCGAGTTGCGATTTCGGGGTCCAGTTCCCAAGGTCATTGAGGGCGAATTCGATGCAACTAGGAAATCGGTGGCGTGTGCACAGCCTCCCCAACAAAATTTCAAAATCGATATGGAGACTTCGGAAGATTGTCTTACTCTCGATGTGTTTGTTCCTGAGCCAAAGGTAATATAAATGCGTTTGTCCTTATGTATAATCAGAAGTTAGAGTGATACGATCTGTTTTCTCACCAAGTGAAAAAACAAAAATGCATATGATTGTGACGTATCTGATGATCAGAAGTATATTAGGCCCCCTTTCGCCTGAAAAGAAAACCATTCCTCTAATATTATTATCTATAGGATCTAAAAGTGAATTTTCCTTAGAAGAAGTAGCAATTTATGCTATAAAATGTACGGCATCAGTTCTGATAACGTAACGCTTTCTCCCGAATTTGTACAAATATATATCAATATACTTAGTGTACACTGTAACAAATATCTGTATTTTTACAGGGAAAAAATACAGGTTAGTTCTGTATTTACTCATAACAGCTAATCTGATGTTATTTGTACATTATTTTCATAGGAAAAAGTAACAACTAATCTGTATTTTTACATATTCAGAAGTTATGGCGACTCTGCTGACACCAGATTTGCTGTAAAATTACAGACATTTTTTAACAGTGTACTGTATGTGCTTTCGACTTGTTCTGACTGATATGTATGTATATACATGTATATATATATAGTCTGATATGAATCTTATATATATCGGAATAATTTTAACCAGAAAAGTCCGATATGAATCTGATTCTTTTGGCCTTGTGTGGCTCTTGAGGTTGTGTTGACCTGATGCTAGAAAAATAAAGTAGGACAAGTATATTGACCGCTGGGCAATATGGGCACATTGTACTGAAGGCATGCTATGACAGTTAATCATCTACTTATGGAAATATGAACTTACTGGTTCAGTTCGTTTAAATGGCCTTTATATCTCAATGATGTAGTGTTCATATTGCATGGTTCATATGATATATGAAGTGAAAGAAGACGATCGAGTGATTTATAAAGATAAAGCGATAAGTTAAGTACCGTAAATCCTAATGGCTACTTATCAGGTCGTGGTCGGCACTCTGCAGAATTGGGTCCGATATACGTGTAAATACGTCTTGGAGCAAAGCAAGTGGCAGCAGTGTTGCAGAGCTTTTCATACTTACTATGTTCACATCAAATATGGACTTTGCTCTCTTTACCGAAGGTCGAAGATAGTGCACTTCCTTTCGTGAATGCAATGTTTATAGGCCTACTTTAAAATTTAGAGAGATTATTTTTCATTTGTCTGGTAATGCGATGGGTACTTTTGGAAAAGATGATATTAGCTTGTATCCGAAAACTTTGGATACTGAGGGGATATTAATTATTACTTACACTCTAAAAAAGTACAGTTGGGTAAATTTCACCCAATATGGGGTAAAAAGGAAAATACAAGTTTGTAGGGTAAAAGTTTTACAAACAAATATGCATGTTTTTTTACCCAACATTGGGTAATATTTTACCCAACTTTTTAGAGCTCACTTTGTTTAGAATTAAAAGGTTGAAGTATTACACAATAATGTTTGTACAGTCAGACTTCACGCACCTGGATGAATAAATACACCAAGTTTAGTTAGTATCAATTTGTACATAATAATACATGTATAGATTTGTATATCGTGTTGTAGGTGATGCCTGGTTTTCTTAGCTGTTTTCAGTCACAAAAGTGAATCAGATAACGAAAATCGTTTTAATGCTATTTTACGATCATGCCTTTGTTACAGTAAAATAATACATGCATCTACTCCTATTACCATGACTGATCCATTCCAGGGTGATGTAATTTCTAAAAAGTAATATAGTGAAAACCAATATTAGAGGCCTACTTTCTTACATGCATGCCAGTATATACCCAAGAAGCGATGCTGACTTAAGCAGATATATTTGGCAGATTTGTATCAATTTATCGAATAGTCTCTACGTTCCATTGCTTTATTTCTCATTAAAATCTGAAAGCTTTCATAATTATTCTCTATTCAGTTTTGCCCCTTTTCTCGTCTTCTCCGCCTATATATCTTTCTCTGTATCTTTCTTGAAATCTGTTCTACTATTATTATGTCAGTAAGCGAAGAAGCTTGACTGGGGAGGAATTTTTAATTTGTAAACAAATCTTTCGGCATATTACTCCCAGTGTTAAAGATCGTATGCTCGATCTGTAATGAAAAACACAAGTCAGAAAAAACTGGAACCAGCGGGATTCGAACCTGTCATCTACTGCTTGCCGGGCAGCGACTTAACCACCAGGCTATTCTGGTTCACGGCCAAGTCACGACGAACTAGAATCAAATACCAAGATCCTCTTCTTTCTGACTCATTAATATTCAAACGGTCCGCCGTGGAACAATGGTTAGTAAGCGAAGAAGCTTGACTGGGGAGGAATTTTTAATTTGTAAACAAATCTTTCGGCATATTACTCCCAGTGTTAAAGATCGTATGCTCGATCTGTAATGAAAAACACAAGTCAGAAAAAATTGGAACCAGCGGGATTCGAACCTGTCATCTACTGCTTGCCGGGCAGCGACTTAACCACCAGGCTATTCTGGTTCACGGCCAAGTCACGACGAACTAGAATCAAATACCCAAGATCCTCTTCTTTCTGACTCATTAATATTCAAACGGTCCGCCGTGGAACAATGGTTAGTAAGCGAAGAAGCTTGACTGGGGAGGAATTTTTAATTTGTAAACAAATCTTTCGGCATATTACTGGTGGTTAAGTCGCTGCCCGGCAAGCAGTAGATGACAGGTTCGAATCCCGCTGGTTCCAATTTTTTCTGACTTGTGTTTTTCATTACAGATCGAGCATACGATCTTTAACACTGGGAGTAATATGCCGAAAGATTTGTTTACAAATTAAAAATTCCTCCCCAGTCAAGCTTCTTCGCTTACTAACCATTGTTCCACGGCGGACCGTTTGAATATTAATGAGTCAGAAAGAAGAGGATCTTGGGTATTTGATTCTAGTTCGTCGTGACTTGGCCGTGAACCAGAATAGCCTGGTGGTTAAGTCGCTGCCCGGCAAGCAGTAGATGACAGGTTCGAATCCCGCTGGTTCCAATTTTTTCTGACTTGTGTTTTTCATTACAGATCGAGCATACGATCTTTAACACTGGGAGTAATATGCCGAAAGATTTATTATTATGTCATCATCCTTTATTCTGTGAATCATTCTCTGAATTGAAATCGATCTCTCATCACGATTTCTCTTTGGATCTTCTCTTCTCTCCTCTCTAACTCAAACCTATGATTATTATGAAAATATTCAGTTCCCCTTCCCTCTCTCACTTGCTCTATCCCTTTCTCTGCCCCACTCTCTCACTCTCTCTCTCTGTCTATCACTCCCCCACATACTCATACTTACACGTGGGCCCACACCTCCTCCCCGACTCTCTTTCTCTCTCACTTTCTTTCGCTCTCTTTCCCATGGTAGCCCTCGTCTGCTGCTGTTATGGTGTGGATACATGGAGGTGGATATTGCCTGGGTGCTGGCTCCATCCCAAAGGCACTACCCGTACCACTGGCCGTTATAAATGACGTCATAGTTGTAACAATCAACTACCGCCTCAATATTTTCGGCTTCATCGCTGTCGGTAATGAATTTGACAACTAAGCACATTAAGAAAATCATTAAAAAAAATAAAAATAAAGCTGCACGCTTAGAAACCAACCTAACCATTCCCGTCGTAAAAATAAAAATAATTTACTTGTTTATTTGTGAAGATTATTTATAATCCATGTGTATATTCGGGTTCATTTGTCATAATTAGAAATCATTTTAACCTGTTCTGAGTCCTTACATGAAAAATAATGAAAGTTTTAAACACACAGCATAGTATAGGCACCATAATGAAATGGGGTCGGCTCGCTATTCATAAGGACCGCTATTCATACAAAACCGCTATTCATTTAATAAGCGTTATGAATAGCGGTTCTTATGAATAAGTAGTCCTTATGAATAGCGGTCCTTATGACTAGCGAGGTTATCCCAATGAAATACCATTTATTGTATTTATATTTTGGAGCAAGCGCCATGAGCGCCTGAGTTGGCGGATACCGGGGCTGTAGGAGTCTTCACTATTACTATTTTTTCAGTAATTGATCACTATTGCCGTTGAAAAACATGGCATTTTCGGCCAAAAGAACATACCAATAAATAAAATGTCTTACATTTTCTTTATTCTTCTGAAGGAGAGGAAGATGTGAGTGAAGCTAATGTAGGAATACTGGATCAGCGCCAGGCATTGATATGGGTTCAGGAAAACATTGCAGGTGAGCACAGATCTCCAGAACAAGAAGGAAATTGATAGTCACAATTTTTTTCTGCTTTCTGGTATTTTTCTCCAATCTCAAGAATATTGCATGCATTAAAACTTCGTTTTTCTCTCTCCATCGTCTTTAATGACATTTATGATTTTTGTAAGACCATTACGAAAGAAACAATGAAAAATTATGAATAATAATGATATAATTCATAGTGATAATGGAAATGTATTGCGCGTAATCAGCAAATATCTGAGGATTTTCGACAGCTGTGTAAGATCTTCACTCCCATGGGATAATTCTGACCACCATGTGACAGAGTCTTCGCATCAACTCTTGTTTTGTTAAACTGTGTTCATTTTATAGCATTCGGTGGAGACCCTAGCAGAGTAACAATCTTTGGCGAGAGCGCTGGCGGGATGAGTGTGAGCCTTCACATCCTATCACCCATGAGCAAAGGACTCTTTTCTGGAGCTATCTTGCAGGTAAATTACAACAAAAATCGTTTTTAAAGGGCAAACACGAACAGGATGTACGTGTGATATCAGTAGTATAGCAAAAAAGCAATATTTATTCCCCAAAACTTTAGTGAAAAACTACAAAAAAAAAACAAAAACAAAAACAAAAAGAATACAAAACAACAACAAACCAGCAAACAAACCCACACCAAACAAACAAACAAAACCACTGCTAGGCACGTCTGTCACCAATTAGTCACCAAACTGATGTGCTGTTTTCTCCTGTTTTATTTCAAAAAGTTCTGTTTCACAAATATTTCATACTTTTACAGAGTGGTGCCGTGACAGCACAGTGGTCATACGGAACCCTGGCAGAAGGCGAGGAAACTGCGTTCGTGTATGGCCGTGCCCTGAACTGCAGTAAAGACACTCACAGGGAACTTGTGGAATGTCTCCGTAGGATACCATCTGAGGATATCATAGCATACCAATCACCGGTATTTAACCATTAATATTTTTGACCAGAAATAAAGTAAAAGAAAGTATCACCCACCTCTTGCTCCAAGAAAAAGCGAGAATATCAGATTCAGATTCAGATTCAAAATACATTTATTTACTTCTCATACCTGTTATAATCAGATACATGTATATACAAAATGAAATTTACATTCACAAAAACATAGTGGAAGGAGGCGTGGGTCGTCAGAAGCGGGAAGAGGAAATAACTCTCCTCTCTCTGCACCCACCCCTGTTACATACAAGCAGTCCGGGCGTCGAACTATAACTTTCCGCCTAAAAAATTGTTGCTATGAGCCTTTATCTTTCTCTCATATTTGCGAAAACGTCAGAGCTTTCGCGCTTCGCGCGGAAAGGGGAACTTCTCCTCCCTGCACACACCCCTGTTACATACAGTGCAGTATTACGTCCAAATAATGCAGCCAGGGCGTCCAACTAACATTCCGCCTAAAAAAAGGTGCTAATTAAAACGTCACAGCTATCGCTCTTCGCGCGGGAAGGGGGAAACCCCCCTCCTTGCACCCACCCCTGTTACATACAGTGCAGTATTACGTCCAAGTAATGTAGGCAGGGCGTCGAACTAACATTCCGCCTCAGAAAAAAGTGCGAAAATGTCAGAGCTTTAGCGCTTTGCGAGGGGGAAACTCCCCCTCCTTGCACCAACCCCTGTTACATACAACGCACCATTGCGTCCATGTAATTGAAAAGCAGTCGGGGCGTCATCTTTCTCTCAAATTTGCTAAAACGTCAGAACCTTCGCGCTTCGCGCGGGAGGGTGAAAACTCCCCCTCCCTGCACCCAGTTCCCTGGGGAGCACGGTTGGATCCTTCACGTCTGCCCCCCCCCCCCCCCCCCATTGAAAAATCCTGGCTACGACTGTGGCACGGAGTATACATTTTTGACAGTCCGAGTAAATGAATGGAGTGCAGGCCATATTTTAATAGAGTCATTTAACTTTTTCCAGAATTAGGGACCAGAAAAACGAATATTTTGTTACAACGCAACTGTTCTATGTCTAGGAATATGGGTGCCTCTCACAGGTCGTGTTGGATAATATTTTTCCAAAAAAAAATTGTCGGCAGGCACTGATGTATTAGACTTTTGGCCGAAAAATGTTATCCTTTTTCATGTTCACTTTGTCACACGTTCAATAGAACTGCTCCACAATTCGAAAACGGTAATTTCAGGTATAAATGGTCTCATAAAAACGCTGATCAAGTTTTACTTAATGATAATTACAAAATCTTTCTTTTTCTTATCACTGTATTTAACGAGCATTCTAAGAATTCATTACTTTTTTTAAATACACACAGTTATAGCCTTTATAATGTTTGATATATTCAGACGCCACCAGAAGCGTTTACGCACGCGATTCGTCCATTCATCGATGGTCAGTTCATCCCCCGGGATCCCCAGGAGATGTACGCCGCCGGAGAGGTGAACAATGTATCCATTATGACTGGGTGCCTAATAGAAGAAGGAAGCTCGATGCTAATGCCTCCCGATGCGACTACGGTAAGCCCCGACCGACCAGTCTTCAACAAGACCACGTATGATGGACTCCTACCGATGTTCATGAGGAACGTGGATGAACTGGTGAAGGACACCGTTGCAATTGTCTACATGCCTCCTGAAGAGGTACATAAGGACGGCATCTGTATCGTAAAATGTACTACAATTTCAGTTGCAAAATTTAAAAGAAATCAAATACCCCTTTCACGCTGGTCACCCGAGAGATCACCCGGGTGATCTCTCGGGTAGAAGTCCTTTCACACTGCCGAGTGAGCTCCCCGGTAAATTTCTCTCGGGTGCTCTTCTGCAGCGGAAGTACGTATGCATGTATTAATGGCGCATGCGCGAAATGTTAGTTTTACGCGCGCCGGCGGGTCATATTGATTTTCAAGATAAAAGATCGCCTTCAAGTCTTTTTGGAAAGCTCTATGAAAATGTATTTTATTGTTACTTGATTGGGTCATAAAGCTACGCTTCCATATGACTTCAGCCGTTTCCCTCAATACCTATCGAGATTCAGTTGTGTTTGAAGATGTTTCTTTGTAAAAACGTATCATTTCCACTTAAGAGTACATCTTCATGTACATCAAAGGTCAAATATTACGTAGGATTAATCTCATCAAGATATTAATTAGAATTATGAATATACCACAATGCAGTGCTCATCGTCCATCGTGTAACTCAACACTTTTCAATAGGTACTCAACAGACAGGTCAACTTCACTGTCGCAACTAGAACGACAAGTTTTCTACATGTCATCCCAAACTAAATAATTGCTCTCCTGTGTTTTTAGATGACGAAAGTAGAACCTGATTACACGGACGCCATTACCAATTGCATGGGAGACTTCTTTTTTCTTTGCCCGAGTTTCCAGGCGGCCGACCAACTCTCGGCTGCTGGGCTCCCGACTTACAAGTACATCATGACACACAATCCTTCTGTCTCCATGTGGGGCAAGCAGATAAAGTGGCTCGGAGCTACCCATGGTGAAGACGTTCCCTATACATTCGGGGCTCCCTTCATGTTAGATACCCTTGATCCCGACCAGGATCTTACACTGACCGGTCTCTTCAATGAGGAAGAAGTAGAGCTGGCGTTGCAAATCATGAAGTATTGGTCCAACTTTGCTAAGACAGGGTGATTATGCATGTTCACTTTGCTCGTCTAAGTATTTCGTTGTACACTCATTGACTCTTCCTACTCTAGCTTGCTATTAGCATGATTAACTATTTGGAAGGGATGTTATGAAAATGAAATTTGATTGAAATTTTTGATATGCTCTCTTATGTTTCTGTGATATTTTGCTTTTGTTAACTTCAGTAGATCAAAATGCGACATTGTATTGAGGTGTGCCGATATATCTCTCTTTCTCTCTTTTCTTTTTAGGAATCCGAATCTTTTATCCAAAGGTGGTGAACCAGATTCCAAGTATCCCTCATGGAAACCCTATTCAAAAGATACCAAAAGCTACAAAGATCTGTCTGTGACCTTCGAGAATCGTGTGGGATACCCTAATCCTCAAGGTTGTATGTTCCAGATTGATCTTCTACCAAAGCTACAAGCAAATGCAGGTAAGAGCAAAAACACTTTTTGCCGATAAAGAAATGTCTTCATTTGTGTTCTGCCTAGCTGGCCAAAGATCGTTAGGAAATCAATGTTACTAGGAATACGGATTTCCGTCACCTGAACCTTTGGGTTTCCTTTTTTCGGTCACCAAGGTGTCCAAGATGCCCCATTGCCCATGGGCCTTCTTCATTTGGATCTTCATCGTCATGAATTCAGTCTTGTGAATATCTGGTTTTCTGAAAAGTCACTTCTTCGCAACATAGCCTCATCAGTTTCATTCAGATTGTTCACATATGAAAGATAATTTCTAATGAAGGCCACTCTCTGTGGCGGTGTTATGACGGTATACAAATGGTATATAGTCTTTAAACTGAGATGTGACCGTGCTCTTTAAGAACTTTTCTTGTATAGTTCAGTTGCAGTTCTGTGGATCACTGTTTCATGCTTGTATAGGGCACTTCAACAATCAGTTAAAACCATATTGATGTAAATTTGGGGGGTAAAATGTTGCCGCGATCGGATTTCTCCTTGATATCGTCACCTTGTCCCTTTTTCTTTCACATTTTTTTTTTCATGTTTACAAGCTGAAATGGCCAGACTTAAATCGCTCTTGGAAGAAAAGGTGAAGGCTGATACTGAGAAAACCTGCCAAGATCCTGAATCCTGTCCGGAACAGTAGATGACTCAGTCAAAATTTCATCAATCTTCTGTCCCAGAGATCGGGGGATTGCTTACTGATCCAAACTGTAATTGTTAAGTACTGTGTTCCAGAATATAAAATGATTCTTAAACACACATGCATAAAGTTTTCTAAAATCCCGTTTAGATATTCCCCTTCCTAATCGCCAATAAGTGTTTTGTAAATACATGCTTAAAGGAGGTTTGGGTTGTTTTTTTTATACTTTTTTAATTAAAACCATCATGACCATTGAAAGTGCGCTTTCTGTAATGCATCTGGTATCGCTAATTCGCTATACTAGTGCCGTCTTTAATTGCAACATCTATTGGAATATTCGTACAATTACTGATTTCAATCAGTAGAATCAGAGTGTTCTCGATAAATATTTTAATTGTTCGTCTTAATCTTCTAAATAAATATATTCCACGAATAACACATTAACAATAGAGTATGTTAATAGATCTGTATATCGGAACCAATAAAACTGAACATTTCAAAGCGTCAGAGGCTTGTTGTATTTTTTACGTCAAGAAGAACATTATATATTCCATTTTTAAAATATTGCCGCTATCGGATTTCTTCCTGACACTGACACCGTTTCTGCATATTTTTCCTTCACATTTATCTTTCATGTTTACAAGCTGATGGTCGGACTGAAATCTGGCCATTTAAAAATAATAATTATGCTCCATATTTTTCCCCGACCCCCCCCCCCCCCCCCCCACTCTCTCTCTCTCTCTCTTTCTCTCTGTATCTCTCCCTCTCTGTCTGTCTGTCTGTCTCTTTCTCTCCCTCTCTCTCTCTCCCCTCTAACCTTCTTTAGCTTTGTGTATAGGCATAGGTGTATTTTGCATGTCATGTGTGTGCAAAATATAATATCACATGGTTTATTAGCTTATTGCTTCTCTCAGCAGCGATCCAAGTCCCTTCTTAAGTTTTACAGCTGAAATCTTCATACGTCACGATCTCGTTGGATACATATGAAAGTATTAATTCTCAGAGTAGGGGGCTGCGCTGCATTTGCTCTATTTCAACTTTTCTCTCTCAGAACGAGTAATTACCATTAGAATATTTCAAAGACACAAATAATTTTTTTCAAATGTTTGAATACAATTTCTAATCAGTCATGTCGCCTATCTGTACACCCAGTATACATCATCTATACGTGGATTTTGATGATACACAAATATTACTTAACGTATCAGAAAAGGGGTTGGCGTCTAAAAACTTGACTGAAACTTGCACGAAAATATGCTACATGTACATTTTTGGGGCGAGGTTTTTTTATTGTTATCCTTGCACATGCCGTACATAATGTTCTAATAATAGTCTGTCTGTATTTTGCTTGCGAGCTTTAACCCTTGGGCCATAGCAGCCCATTGACATAGTTGATTGAAGGAAATGACAGACAACGCGATAGTAGAAGAGGGATGGTAAAAACGACTGGTTTTAGGGGAATGTCAAAGGGGTACTGGAAGATATACATGTACTGTATATAGGTACACTCGTAAACACGTACGTGTTTATTATTCACATTACCGTAATCGTAAAATAAATATTGTAGACATGGCTCTATAAAATACATGCTCTCACAGGTCTACAATTCGAGGATGGGGCTGAGGGGGCTGAAGCCCCCTGAGAATTTTCAAATTACCAATATTCGAGCACTCTTTACCTCATAATCGGGCAACCTTCTGCTCACATCCCCCGCAAATTTTGAGAGAAGTACACCCCCCCCCCCAATGAGTTACTAATCACACCGCTAGTGTTCTGAAGTAACAAAGCAAAGATAATAGATAGCAGATAATTATAGTCTAACGCATGATACTGTGATCTGCCAATCCTGGGTATGATCGAGCTCGGTAATTCGTAATACAGCATTCAACCATAACATAGTCTAAGATTTCATGGTGTATTTACAAGTGGTAGATAATGCTAATGCTCAATAGGGGTATACAACTTTGGGGTTGGCGATCCCAAGAAGGGGAAGGTGCAGTGGGGACTACTCCTGTAAGCCAGAAAACAGCCCAGAATATGAAGTTTCAAAACATAATTTCTCTTCGTCGCTGCGCTCCCTGGCAAATATAGAAAATGTAATATGACTACGACGTCATTGTACTTGCAATGACAAAATCTTTGGGGGGGGGGGGGCGGGAGGATGAGCGGGCAGAGTGTAGTGTTGTACACTTCTTTTTTGTAGTGTTAGTAACATTATACACACCCGATTTAAATTGCACCGTGGACTTCACTTAGTGGATATCAAATTCCTCACCAAAAAGAAAGAAGTTGTTTCAGCAATTTGGGTTAGAGTATCAAGAGATCTTTATTTGGCCTGTATTAAAATATCTCTGTGTGATACTCCATCATTTTACTTCTAGAGCATGAGTTTTATGTGCCGTACATGTATATATGTGTTGGTATACATATCACTCCTGCTCAAAAGGAAAAGAAAAGGCACATTAGCCTACGGGCTATGACGAAGTGCCTGTGCCATAGAGATTTTCAATAAAAACAGGAAAAACAAACGAGAGAATATCTGTACATCAAAAATGGCGATTAGGGCAGTGGCAGCGTGGGTCCAGACTTTCCTTAAGGTGGTAATGACTTCGGGGAGGGGCATCAATCTCACTAAGAAGATGAATTGTGCATTTACTAGGCCATGGACGGATGGTACGGGAGGGGTCATTTGTTTCCCCCCTCTCCACTGATTGTCTTTCTATTCTCTTATAGAATTTTCCTTTTCTCTCTTTTTTTTCGCCAATGGGAATGGGATGAGGGGACGTGCCCTGTGCCCCGTCCCCCTTAGCTATGCCACTGGTTTAGGACATTATACAAAGAGCATTTAGTAAACATACCCTGTACTCAGTAATGTCAGTAAGTCCATATAGGCCTTTTTGCTGTTTCTCGAGTTACGTTACTTCGAATCATTATCCTCTTATCTAATATTCTGTGAGGTGCAAAGTTGATTCACTCCAAACTCTGCTGCCGTGGAAGTACAACATGGCAATGAAGGCCGGAAAGTTCCACTACTTCCACCTCGCGGTCATCATCGTTATCGTGTCGGCTGCATACGCTGACACCGTCAATGATGACGAGCGATTCATTGTGCAGACTTCGACGGCACGTTCCGTGGGAACCGAATCGAAGTCAATCCCTATCTCCTGCCCGACTTCCACGGGAGCACAGCCGCATACACAAGTATCCCATACGAGGAGCCGCCCCTTGGCGAATTACGATTTCGACGTCCAGTTCCCAAGGTCATCGAGGGCGAATTCGATGCAACTAGGAAGTCGTTGGCGTGTGCACGGCCTACACAACCACCTTTCGTAATAGATATGGAGATTTTCTTACCCTCGATGTGTTTGTTCCTGAGCCAAAGGTAATACAAATTGTTATAATTATCATTATGATTAATTTTTCGGAAATTCCACATGAAGAATGACAGGATGGGGAATGAAAGGAACATCCAATATTTTGAACGTGGATGAATTCCTTCTAAGACTAATGTTGTGCGGGGAAAATGTCTATTCCAAGTACAGGGTACCGTAGGTTACAACCGTTCAATCACTTAACTAGCGGATATATTTCTTTTGAAACCCAACTAGTATATCTTAATTGTGTACATTTCCGGCTCTGTGCCCCCTCTTTTACAAAATCCTGGATCCGCCCCTGCTCGGAAGGTAATTGGTCTAAGTGCTACTCTAGGCCCACTATGGTCCAGGCGTACATCACTATGTTACTAACATTGCGATTTTGAATGAATGAATGATTGAAAGAAAAACACTTTATTGTCAAAACTTTATCACAATACAGTACACATTGGAAACCAATTCTATGTAACAGGACACCAATAGACTAGATAGCAACACGTACTTCTAGTACGGTGTGTCGCCCTAGTTAAACAAATTACAAATAACAAACTTACATGTATATCAAAACCTTCCTTGTGAAAAGTTCGAATAGCACACTTTCACTATAGATTATTTCTAACAAATTAGAGTAGTCGCTATATACTGTAACTACCCTAAGATGGCATTTAAAATGAAAGGTGAATGTACTCTTGTAATTAATGATCTTTTGTAGCTGTACAAAATGAATAGAAAAAGCATTTTTTACATCTTTTGGCAGACTATTCCAAACTTCAGATCCTGCAAAAATTTAATATTGATTGTTTTTTCCCATGCTCTGTCCTTAAGAGTAGCTTTTCTGTCTTGTAATTTAGAGGAGTTGCTAAACAACATCTACCACAACATTGCGATGTAAATGGGTCTATTTACAATATTTCTATGAAATTTTAAGCCTTTCTTACCTTTTGATCCTTCTTGATTAAGGAAAGTCTCAAAATATGTGATGATAATATAGCATAAGTATTCTTTATCCCTTAAAGGAGAATTAACCCCTGAGTACAAATTTACTTATATTGAAAGGTGTAATATATTCCTACTTATTGGCCTAAATCATTTTCTAATAAGATATCAGAAAAGGGTATAAATAAAGATATTCCAACACCCGGTATCGTCTCCTACTCATTTACATGGGGGCTGCCATTTTCTTGCTGATTTGGATTTGTACATGAACCATTGAGAAATGTTCCGGTCAGGAAGATATTTTGCATCCAAGACCTAAATTGATTTTCTTCATTACCTAAAATCCCATATGTGACGAAAAATATAAAGTGGGTGTTTACATGATTTATAAAAATTAAATCTTTATAATGATACTTTTAAATTGTCTGGTTTTGCTTAACAAAAATCTATTTTCTTGGGTTTGCCAAACAGAGCAGAACATAATATATGCAGCATGCATTCTGACTTTTCAAGTCCCATTATCCGAAAGCAGGTGAATGCATAGTTTGCCGCTATAGATGCTCAGGGAAGAAGCATCCATAAAATTTGAATTAATTTACTCCGTCCATTGCGTCACAGTATCTAGAAAATAGATTTATATTAAGCGAATATCGATTTTCAACAGAAATATATAAGGAAATCTTCAGTTTAAAAATAAATTGACATATCTATTCTATATTTTTAATCTCAAATGGGTTTTTAATTTTGAAAAAGGCAATTGGGCATTTGGATTAAGAAAATCTTCTTGTACACATAAAAAAAATGGCAGCCCCCATGTATTGCTAGCAGACGATACATATTGCTAGCAGATGATAAATTTTGCTCAGAAAATCTTGATTCGTATCGATCTCGTATATTTTGACGCGAAGCCGTATAGTCTAACAAGTAGGAATAAATAACACCTTTTGAACACTATCGTCTTTATTGTTTGAGGTTAATTCTCCTTTAACCATTTCATAATTTTGATGGTGTATATAAAAACAGCAAAAAGGTTTTCATTACAGTATGCAACCACCTCTTAGTATCGCATGCTGAATATTTAGAGACTTTATATACTTCCTTTGCTTGTTTCGTGTGATTTCTTTACAGATATGATCCAAGATTGTGTATCTGTTTAGAATAAATGAATATACCCGCTTGCGTTTCAACTTATCTTGCTGTTTAGCATTGCTATACAAGACAGAGCATCAAAATATAACGACACTCAGTACGACCGTATTATTGTATTAAAATACAACAGACTGTTATCTTTTTGTCAACCTAGAAGAATAGTAGGTTTATTATCTGATTGTACGGGTTACATGGCATTTTTCCGAAGGTTCATAATTCTGAAGGTTCGTAATTTATTCCGAAAATGAAAATGGGTTTCATAATTCCGAAATGAAATAGGGTTCGTAATTCCGAAAATGAAAAACGGTTTGTATTCAGTTTCCGAAAAAAAGAAGATTCATAGTGCCGAAGGTTCGTCATACCGAAATGTAAGGCCCGATTGCATTTTCGGATTTACGAACCTTCGCATTTATGAACTTTTTTTTTTCTATTTTCGTAATTATGAAACCTGTTTCAATTTCGGAATTAGGAACCTTCGGAGTAATGCATCAAATGTTCGGAATTACGAACCCTATTTCCTTTTTGGAATATGGGAAATTTGTGTTTCGGAATTACGAACCTTCGGAAAAAACGAGCCCCCATTGTACGTATACGTAGATCGCTAAAAAAAATCATTTGGTTGCTTTATGTAGCTTCTTCCTTTGTTTAATCAAACAACTCCCATCCCCACACACACAACCTCACGAACACCTATTTCACCCACACATATTCAATATTTTCATGATCATTCAGATGCCGCCGGAAGTATATACCCACCCGATTCGTCCATTCATTGATGGTCAGTTCATCCCTCGGGATCCAAGGGGGACGTGCGCCGCTGGGGAGGTGAACCAAGTATCCATCATGACTGGGTGCCTATCGGAAGAAGGAAACATGTTTATAATGCCTCCCGATCTGGGTATGGAAAATCTGGACCGATCAGTCATCAACAAGACCATGTATGATGGACTCCTACCAATGTTTATGAGGAACGTAGATGAACTAGTGAAAGACACCGCCGCAGTGGTCTATATGCCCCCTCAAGAGATTTTTCTGAACAACGACACATAGAATTTTTCACCTTTTCAGTTTCCAATCTGACAATGAATCAAAGAATTGCATTTTCTTATATGTCTTCGCAAAGCTTCCTAATAATGCCACCTATCGACACAGCGAATTTTCCCATTTTCAGTTAATAAATTAAGGATAGAATAATAAAGAAGGCATATTGATCGCAGGAATTGATGATCACCTAGATGCACGTGCTAATCGGAGAGTTAAAAATTTCTTGTTACTTCGTGAAGTGTTGATATCTTTAAAATGTACCGATTACAAAATATATTTGGTTCTGTTAGGGGTTCTATGTCGGTATACCTATATTCAAAATATGAGCTTCAAATGTTGATTCTATAAAGATATATTGCAAGTTGAAATACACTCCAAATAAACAATAGAGCGACTTGTGAGGAGACAAGTCGACGCACCCGTACGCTTTGTTTTCCTTCATTTTCTTCTTACCCCTTAACCGTTAACTCTTAGAAGGACAGGTAAAGTGTTTTGAGGTTGATTTTATATATTCTAGCTTTACACAACTTATTTTTTATGTGATTGGTGCACTTAAAATTCTTCATGCATTTTGCCTAAATTTGAAATTGTTCAGTATGAAAAAGGTTCCTTGTGTACACGTATCACTTCCCTTAAGGAATACATCCTCCATGACCATGATGACGTCAGAGGTCAAAGACTACAGAGGCTAGCTGACCACTTCGTAACTATTATCTTTTTGAAATGAGAATAAATAAATGTGACCTTATATTTTTTTAAAAGCTTTACAGTTTACAGTCGCAGCTAGAATGAAAAGTTTTATGTATTGAGTCCAAGCTAAATAATGTTTTGTCTCTCTGTCTTTGTTTTCAAGATGATGAAAGCAGAACCCGAGTACACAGACGTCATTTCCAACTGCATGGGGGATTTCTTTTTTCTTTGCCCGAGTTTCCAGGCGGCCGACCAACTCTCGGCTGCTGGGCTCCCCACTTACAAGTATATCATGACACATAAACCATCTGTCTCGATGTGGGGCAAGCAGATCAAGTGCCTATGCGCTACCCATGGTGAAGACCTACCATATACACTCGGTGGTCCTTTCATGCTTGATACCTTCGATCCTGAACAAAAATTTCTTCTTAATCGGCCATTTCAATGAAGAAGAGGTAGAGCTGGCGGTGCAAATTATGAAGTATTGGTCCAACTTCGCTAAGACAGGATGATTATAAATTATGCTTATATACTGTTCACTGTGTCTCATTCAAATATTATTATTCTAGCCCTTGCTTCTTCTGCTTTCTCTTTATCATTTAGTAGAATAGGCCTGTGTTTTCTTGTAACGCTCATTGACAGCGGAGCTTCCGATAGTTTATGATCATGCATGTCCTCTGTATTTTTCTGTGACGTTTAATGCCACAAAAGACCAGTATATCAAATGAAATACAAATATATATATGAATTATCATTTGAATCCTATTCGTGAATACATATATTTCATGATTCTATGTCTTGATCTTCTGTTCTTCACAGAAATCCGAATCTTTCATCCAAAGACGGTGAACCAGATTCCAAGTATCCCTTACGGGAAGCCTATTCACAGGACAACAAAAGCTACAAAGATCTGTCTGTGACCTTCGAGAGTCGTGTTGGGTACCCTAACCCTCAAGGTTGTATGTTTCAGAATGATCTCCTACCAAAACTCCAAGCAAATGCAGGTAAAGCCCACATTCGGGATGTAGTTTTATCTTCGTGACACACTGGCTTATATTAATAATTCCTTTTTGCTAGTTAATAGAAAGTGTTTTATATAAAAGCAGTAAGCACTATACCTTACTCAGAGCAAAGCGAATGATCCCTTTATCAATATCAATTATTGAAATCAATTCAATAGTTGGGCCTGTTATTAAGAGTCAAAGTGTATATTATGTTACCATTTAGAAAACTGAGGCAAAGGCGGTCTATATCGTCCAGTATAATGGAAGCCGTGATGCTTTTCAAGAATAGAATAAGATTATTGCAAAGAGAGATGGTTAAATTTAGCCCACCTTTGAATATATTTTATTAAAAAAAACCACCAAAATATATATATTACATGCAGAGTTGGAGGAAAATAAATATATGTGTAAGACCTTTTATTTAATGATAATATACAATTTCTAGTGATCCATATTGAACTTAGCATTAGTTGGTTTATCCGGCATAAGGTGAAACCGACGTACGACTTGTACTGCCGTTGAAGACCAAGGAATTAGCCAACGGCAAGTAGGGTTGCCTCAGTCGCATTAGATACATTACGATAACCACCCCCTCCATGCTGAGGACGATTCCTAATCCACTGTTTATCAGTATCTATATGTAAATATACCACTGTGTTGTCATAAGACACAGTCAAAATAACATGCTGTAGAAATTCGTGCGTTTTTAACCAAACGCTCCATTTTCTGTCGTTTTTCCTGCAGCTGAAGTGGCCAGACTGAAATCCATCTTGGAAGAAAAAGTGGTGGCCGATACTGAGAAAACTTGCGAAGATCCCGAATCCTGCCCCGAACAGTAAATTACTTTCCCCAAACACTACCAAAGCCATGTGATGAGGATCAGGACACTTAAAAGATTATTTAACTTTAGCTCATCGCCGGTTTGCTATTTTTGCATGATTTTCGCTGAATATTTCAGATTAGCCGAATATAATGTCATTTCAGTCCATTGGAAAAATGTGAAGACAACATGGAAAAGGACTGCATATAATGATCGAAAATTGTAAGAGATAATATTCTTGTTAAGCGAAAGTTTAGGTAAGATCTGTATTCTCCCGTTCTCTTTTTTTTTCTGGACAAGTCCCACTTTCAGTCCTGGGCCCCGTTTTATAAAACGTGTTATCAATATAACATCTGCCACAAATCTATAACAAATTTGCTCTCAGCCAATCAGATGCAAGTATTTCAGTAGCTTATAACTGCTATTGCAACTTGTTACTGATAATAGGTTTTATGAAACGGGGCCCTGATCATTCATCTGCCATTCAGCTATTCGGATTCTCTGTCAAAGGAAAAATAAATGTTTTTTGCATAATGACGTTTTATATTACTTAATAATCATCATGATTAGGTGTGTGTGCATTTAATCATGCCCAAGGACTTGGCTACATAATAAATTTTTGGTCAAACAAGTTATAACAATGGTGATAAATAATGGCGAAAGTTAGAAACAAATTTACAATATGCCTACATATGCTTTTGGAAAAAGAGAGTGTGAGAGAGTTGTAAAATAAGGGTTAGGGAATAGAAAGGAAGAGAAATTAGGAACAAGAGAAAATACATGTGTTCATTAAAAAAAAAAACAGGTGAATGTTCTTTATCAGGTGGGCTGTACTTCCAGTATAAACCACCTCATGTTTTTATTTAAAAAAATCTTTATTATTATTTATTTCATTTTTATTTCTACCTACTTTTTTGAACGCACAATATTTCGCAAATGGCTGGTTCAAATATATTCAAAGTTCGCACAATGGTATGATTATTGTCCCAGTCAAGATGGTCAATGCATCATGCCGTCATCCAGGCATCATTTTGTAAAACTAGGACATAGTTATGCTATATCTCTGCAATAAATAGTCATGATATAACCATATTTGGCATAATGCAATTTTATTACATAATAAATCATTTGAATATAGGGTGCATACGTGCGCGTCGGTAAAGTTTTTTTCTGTTTTCTTCAGAGAGCGTCCTTGTAAGCCATAAGCATTGATATGTATACACATAGTTGGGTGTAAGTTGAACACAATACGAATATGTTGCTTTGTTGGGCAAGCAAACAACAAAGAATGTGCGTCAGATTGTGTCCAGCTGAGTTTCCCAATTTATGGGATAGTTGGCTCTGTTGGTGCTTACAGAAGACTGAAAATAATTATTACTGATTTTTATTTTTCAACACTTTCCACCACCCGGGTTTCTTAGAACGTTTAACAAGTCATAAAGTGCATGTTTAAGATAATAAAACAGTTGAAATAATTTGTGTTGCAATTATTGAGAGGTTCATGCCTTTTTCCACGAAATGACTATACTACACTTGGATCATCCCTGGGAGGTTAATCCCTTGTCAAATGGTCAAAATGGGAACTTTGTGAGGATTTTGGGAAACATATTTGTTTAGAAAGATAACGTCATGGCTAAAACTATAAACGTTGTTTCCAAATTTTTAATATGGGTCTATAGTTACTTTTCAAGTAGTTTTTTAATGTTCAAATTCATTTTTTAATGTTGGTCAAATTCATTTTTTAATAATAAAAAAAGCCCTCTTACTTGCAATAGGGATAAGAATTCCCGCTGTTTGTAGAGGAATAATGTTGGAGATGACTTTCGTGAAAAAATAATGCAGAAAAATATGTAATTATAACAAATATAAGCTTTTATTCACATTTTATTTTATACGCCATCTGCGATCACTAAGAAACATTCTGCTCTATTCTGCTCTATAACCAGGGGCCTGGGAGCCGGGGGTGCCGCAGCACGCCCTGCAATTTTTTCTTTAAAAAGTAGTTAAAAAGAGACCCTAAAACGCTGAGGACCTTTTTTTTTTCTTTTTTTTCCGCTTGTCAGAGAATTTTGGACAGAAAAAGAGACACTAGAGACACTAAAATGCCGAGGACCTTTTTTTTGGCTCACAGCACCTCCAGTAACAAAATCGTTCCCAGGCGCCTGTCTATAACTGTTTCCGACAGTGTACTTGTATCAAATCGTATATCAGTTAAAATAATGGATCAGTGGCATGATATGCATTATATCAAACATTATGATATATCATAATATATAATACTCATTATATAATTTACTTTGAAAATATGTTATGTTGACATATTGAGTAACAGTCAAAATCAAAAGATATATGTAAAAAGATTCACGAGAAGAGTGATATGCAACACGGTCCAATACTAACAATAATCTTCATCATAGTTTTACCATTTTTTTTTCTCTCAGTATTTTGTTGTTCTATCTGCGGACTCTATCGTATGATATTTGCCGAATATCATACGAAACATTGTTTGAAGGTGTTTTTATTTGGTGTCAAATATAATGAATACCCGGGAGAATACACTTGCTAGTACGTGTCACATGTATGCTGGAAGATGTTCAATTTGTTCTGAAAATGGAATAGCTTTAGTTGAAGCAATTGAGAAGGCTAAGGGAAAGGAAAGAGGAAAATGAAGAAGAGAAATAGGAGAAATAGAAGAAGAAGAAGAAAAAAAAAAAAAAGAAAGGAAGAGAGAGAGAGAGAAAGAGATCGTTTAGCAAGATGGGAAGGGGAATTCTAATAATAGCTCAACATTATGATATCTCACTTTGCTTTGCAAGAAAATTGGCAGACTTGGATACAATCACTTGATTAGAAATGGTAATCTCATAACTTTATGAGATTCGAAAGAAATTATCTACCTAAATTTGAATTTGAGATCCAGGAATGGAGGAGCTGATATTTTTATATATCATGATTTACCTTAATGTTTAACTCAAAGTATGGTAAACTTTAATCTCCTCTGGATTTACTTGAATGAATGGAATGTTTTTATTGTTGCATGGCGAAGGGCGGACATTTTAAGTTCATGGAAAGGGCAAGTTTTCATTATAAGCACGTGCATAATGCCAGGATGGAATAACAGAATTTTTTAAACCATTCATGTAGAGAAAGAATACCAAGAAAAGGGGGAAAACAATAAATGAGATACAGCTATCAAGATAATAATGATCAGCAGATCAGTGTTGATCGTGTTGCATATCACTATTCTAATTCTGTTGATGCCCTTTTCTTGTTAATTTCACTCTTGATTTCGACTGTCACTCCATGTGTCAACACATTTTAATGTATATAAGGCAATGAATTGTGCCACTGATCTATTATTTATACGATTATTTATACGATCATTATTATACGATGTGATGTAAGTTCAACACTGTCGGAAACTGTCAATAGAGTAAAAGACAATGTTTCATATGTTTCGTAGAGGGCGTATAGAATAAAATACATAGAGATCTTATAAAAGCCTATATTATTTTGCTAAAAATTATGTATTTTTCTGCATTATTTTTTTTTAACGAAAGTCATCTCCAACATCATTCCTATACAAACAGTGGGAATTCCTATCCTTATTGCAATTAAGAGTATTTTTTAAAATAACTAAAAAATCATACATTTGACCAAAATCAACATTCTAAAAATACCTGAAAAGTAACTTTAGACCCATTCTAAAATTTGGAAACAAGATTTATAGTTGTATTCATAACATTCTCTTTTTGAAAATGTATGATTCCAAAAATCCTCAAAAAAATTCCAAAAAGGGTATTGTTTGACCACTTGGCAATGGACTAGGTAGAGAAGAAGCAGTGACAAAAATGTAATAAATGAAGATATATTTTTGCAAAGTTGCGATCCTCTCTTACTCTGATGGATATCTGTATTGAGACAGTATAACTGTTATGGTTACTGCTGGGGAGCGTTTTATCAAGCGTTTTGTCAGTGATTTTTACTGACAAGTTTGCTCTCAGCCAATCAGATGCAAGGATTTCAAACGCTCCCCTGCTTTAAGTTTAAGGAGTATACAATCAACGCATGTCTGCATGAGAGCTGGACTTCGAAAAACATATCCAGTTTCTGGTTCGTTTCCTTTCAACATTCCAACGGTGCAATCACTGTTTAATAAATACAATAAATATATTATATATGCGTGGGAGAGGGACTTCGAAAGCGTTGGAATGTGGGATTGTTCATTTTTGGTGGGTGGCCTCAGTGGCGTATCTACGGGGGGGGGGGGGGGGCACCCGGGCGGCACTTGAAGGGGGCGCAAAAAACGAAAAAAAGAGAAAGAAAAGGGGGAGAAATAAAAGAAAATTTTATGGTCTTTGAGCCTTGCGCCCCAGTCAAGAACGAAATGCCTAAGAAATTATGTTTTATAGGGTTTGAAATGCGAAAAATTTCTGCAGATGTAGCTATTTCGCGCCCCCAATGGCGTTTTTAAGTGCTAACCATTAATTGCTTTGCCCCCCCCCCCCCCGCATAAGGCAGAAGCTTGTTAAATTTTGCACCCCCAGATGGACTATAAGTGCATAAAAAACACTTTCAAAGCATAGAACATTCGATAGGAATCATGAATTTGCCTTGCAGTCGCCTTACTAAATTCCTCAAATATATTTCTTCCGTGTTTTCATTCATTTTGCGCCCCCAAAATAGGAATATTCAAAATTTCATTAAAATCTATTGCTATGTCGCTGTATTCCAATGGATTTTTTTGTAAGGGTATAATACATAATTTCAATTTGAGGGGTGAATAGGGGAAAAGAATCTGCCGCTCGGTCGCGTTGCTCTCTCGCTTATACAATAACTCATAGAATTTGGGCCTAACAACCCGGGTTATGTGCATCAAAACTCATTTTCACGTAGTGCCATCATTTCTAAATTAAAAACGCTCATTAATCTGAGTTAGGGCATGGGGGGGGGGGGGGGGGGGGCGCAGATTTGATAGTTTCCCCGGGCGAAAAAATACCTGGATACGGCACTGCGTGGCCTCGAAATTAACGGTAGGTCAGGGGAGCGTTTCATGAAGCGTTTTGTCAGAGATTTTTACTGTCAAATTTCCTCTCAGTCAATCAGATGCAAGGATTTTAGTAACTAACAGTAACAGTAACAGTTGTCGGTAAATATCACTGACAAAACGCTTGATGAAACGCTCCCCCGGTGTAATCAATTCATATAAGAAGAAGTGTTGACTCGTTATCATGTTATTGAAATCATAGGTCATGTATATATTTGGTAAAATTTTCGACAGATTTCTTTGCTTTCGACGATGAATAGCAATATACATGTACTTGCAATAGGTATAACTAAGATGCTGTTAAATTAAAGTGTACCCAGCATGGGACGTAAATTCCAGCAACGAGCACTACACGTGTAAAACATTACTAGGGTTGTATACACAAGCGACCTACACGCTAACTTCCAGCGAAGCACGGAAATTGATGTGCAGCGAGCCTAGTCGTCGGGGTTGAAGGGACTTATAATTATAGCCCAGAACATTGTTTTAGCGTTTTTTTCAAAAATTTATACCAAATTTCACCAGAAATCATGGATGAATTATCATTATGTATCTTTTGATACAAGGAGAACCATGTGGGAGTATAACAATTTTTTCTCTGCCACCGACAATATCATAGGCCTATGTGAGCTTTAACGATCAACGGTATTATTGATGGTCTAATTAATAATGAATAGCATTAATGAAATATGCAGTCTAGATGTATTCTATACACAGGATAATGTTTCGTACTGAGCACGGTATGCGCATGAACGCACAAGACTACTGAT
Organism: Heliocidaris erythrogramma; assembly: GCA_025617745.1. Lineage (NCBI taxonomy): Eukaryota > Metazoa > Echinodermata > Echinoidea > Camarodonta > Echinometridae > Heliocidaris > Heliocidaris erythrogramma. Next base: position 32,347,957 of record CM046856.1, read on the forward strand.
GCCTGAAATGCTTTTATAGGTTTGACTTTCATGTATTTCAGATCATTTTCAATCATTTCCGGGCCCGTAGCCAGGGTTTCTAAAGGGGTGGGTCGTTTTTTTTGGAAAAATTGGACCTTTTTGTCATAATCAATACGGACCTGCCGAAGGCAGGTCCTTGCTTTTTAAAATCTAGATGCTTTCTGCTGCAATTTAAGGACTCCCGACGGGAAATTTAGGGGTTGTGAATGATGATTTTGAACACACATTTTTGAAGTCGCAGAAACAAAATATTTAATAGAGTGTGTGTTACATTCACTTGTAACAGCTAGACCACTAGCAGATAGACCACAGTGACAGCATTTTGAGCAGCCACAATGACATACTCGTGACTCATGCCATGGTTTTCACATTTTCTTTTACAGAACGACGCCAGAGCTCTAACCACTGTTTGTCTGTTTGAATGAACTGACAGTCCGGGATTGACGGCTGAGTGAAGACACGACAATCAAGAGCAGTGATTCATCAAATTCCAAATCTGATTGTACATAAGAAAGAATAAACGATTGCCAGTTATTGGAATGTTTGCGTTTTGCGTGTATCAATGTAGCCTTAAACGTTGCAGTAAAATTCTACAAAGTTATAGTCTGCAGAAAAGCTTCTGATAATAATTATAAACACTTAATCCAAACGTTAGTTTGTAACGGTGTGATATCAACAAAAACGCCACACACCAAGTAACCACAATGCTAAAATGTTGCAAGTCTCTTCATCTTAGCAAAGATTAAAGGTGTGTGTGTGTTTTTTTTCTTCATGAAAACGCAGACCTCAGCCCTCAGCCAAGAAGGGGGGGGGGGGGGGGGGGGGGGGGTCGTCCGACCCCCCTCTGGCTACGGGCCTGATTTCCAGTGTCAGGCGTGAACACTCCTATTTCCTGGCTGTTCTACAGACCCCTGTATAGTTGTACTTGTTCAACTCTAGTTTTATTCTATTTTTTTATTTGACCAATCGGTAAGGGGTATTGGCTGCTCAGATATCTTTGAAGTTTATGTTTAAAATTGTCCGGATCATGTTAATAATGTTATAACACTCTCTCTTCATCCACCTGGCCTCAGTTGGAAGAAAGTTAATCAAGCTTATTATCAGGTTACACATTTTCTATGATCAAGCCATGACGGTCCGACTCAATTTATTCAAGTAGAACCAGTTTTGCTGTTTTCAGGCGCATTTTCTTCATATTTTGCGGAAACCAGATATTTCCCAGTCTCCATGCCTCTACTCTGTCTCTCCGAGGTTGCACTTGCTGCCCTGCAATTGTTATATTCGAGATAACCCCTTTGTCGGGAGTAGACCCACCCTGTGTGTATGTGTACCCCCACCGTGTAATCAATATCCAGAACGATGAAGCTCCAGTGAGCACCCAACAGTCTACGAGAGTGAAGGATCGACGAATCCAAGGTTACCATTCGCTTGACGATAGTACTCCGATGTTCCACGCGAGGACTATCAGGCAATAGAGGGATAGCTTGAGAACTCTCGCGAGCTAAATTTATAGGGAAGTTTCCTCTATCAAAGTAATTACGCTACCACTTTATTCGAAATTGTAATGAGAGCAGGGGCGGATCCAGGATTTAGTAAAAGAGGGGGCACAAAAATGAAAGTTTCTGAAAAGGTAGACCCGTATTTTTTTGGTCTCGCCAGCTTCTCGAAAAGTCGCTCAGTGGGGGTAGGGACAAGAAAAAAATTTCGCCAAACCTTCAAAAATCGCTTAGTAAGGGGTTATGGGGTCCAGTTTCCCTCCATAATTCCCTGACAAGCAAAAGAAAAAAAAAAAGGGTCTTCACTCTAAAAGGGGGGCACAATCGAGAAAATGGCGGATCGTCTATGGTAAAAATTCTCTTCCAAAAGGGGGGGGGCACGGGCCGGCTGTGCCCCCCCCCTGGATCCGCCAATGAATGAGAGGATATTGTTCATGTATTTCTTTTCTGTAAACTCAAACAAAGTGAATTTCTTTTCTGTTCGTTCATTATATATTTGAATCTTGCAATATTGTGAGAACTGAAACCAGTAATAAATATTTAAATTTCTTTTATTATAACATATCACTCGACTGAACAGAATAGTTTGCTTATGTCTTGAATACTTATATTCGTATAACCTGCAACAGCATGAATATGTTCCTTACATGTATAATTATTCTGTGTATTAGCATGTGGTTGCGCAGCACAAGCAAAATTGAACAGAATACTTCTACAAAAAAGTAATAAAAATTATTTTTAATGCAAGTTACAGATCTTATACGGATATTTTATTTTTTGGAAATAACATTTCGGATGGAAATTTGTCAAAAATCCCTTTGAGAAGGGTTCCAGCATGGAAAATTTGTCAAAATTTTTTAAAAATCCCTTTGAGAAGGGTTCCAGCATGGAAAATTTGTCAAAATTTTTTAAAAATCCCTTTGAGAAGGGTTCCAGCACGCCTTCAAGTACTCCAAGACTATCACCAACTCCGACAATAATTACTCACCGGACCAGTTAGTGGCATATTAGCGTCGGAACAGCCATTCAGGGAGGGAAGGGCAATTGGTGCTCCTGCTCTTGTCTAAATTGAAAGCTCTAACTTTAGCTCTTGTGAACTGAAGCCTTCAGACCCTAACGCATGAACAGAAAGCTGGATTATCTTTTCGTTTCTTTTTCTTTGGAATTTATTTATGAAAAAGTTTGTGAGATTACTGTTCGATATACATATCAGCAGCTGCGGACACAAGATTCTCTGACAAGCAAATAACATAAAACAACAATATGATATATTAATAAATAATAAGAAATAAATATATAAATGTTACATCTTTTCAGGTTACCACATTGTACGTAAGATATGACAGGGTTTTTTTTTTTTACCCCGTGCCCCCTCTGCTGGATCCGCCTGTGTATACATTACATCATTCCAACCGCACACCACATGCAGAGGCACTCAATACGCTCAGCAGCCACTCTATGCCCTTGAAGTCATTAGGAAATGCAAAGTACATGCACACCAGTGTCAGTGCATGCTTTTGAAATATGAATGTATATACAGTTTACACATCGCAATGTTCATATAAAGTTTATAAATGATGTTTTATAAAAGCAAAAAGATGCAAAGAAAACTATATTCCATTAATTTTCTTCTGTCTTTCTCTCTCTCTCTGCGTCTTTCTATATTATTTCCCCCTTTTCGGTTAATTGATCGGGGGAATTGCCTCACGCACCCCCCCCCCCCCCTCCCCCACCCCCGCCCGGTCCTACACCACCAGAAATGTTTCAATGAGCAAATTTAACCCGAATACCCGTAAGGGCACGTACAGTAGCTGTGTTAAGACTTCTATTTCTATCCGTCGTCGTTTCACATTTTTATTCTTTCTCACTGACCCGTAAACACATACCCGAAGCGATATGTTGTCGTGTGCTTTGTGATTTCAGGCATCTCTGTATGTTGCAATTGGTTACATATCTCTTGTTCGCGTCTGTATATGTAAAGTCCCGCAACGTGAGTACAACGTCTGCTTTACTTTTACTTCATTTTATTGATTATTATGCAATCAGTTTTAGGTTTAATCTAATTACCCACAGAATTGTAAAAACACAAATGCGTATATAAGTCCTGGTTTGCTTTATTTACTCGACATGGGAAATAGAACATTAAATGAAACAATTAGATGTATTTTAGTGTGCCAAATTTTTAGATATTTTGATGGTGCAAATTTATTTATTTATTCATTTATGTATTTTTTTATCTAAAGTCAAACCTTTCTATAGCGGCCACCAAAGGGAAACGGAAAAAGTGACCGCTATAGACAGGTGGCCGCTATAGACAGGTCGGCGGCCATTTTTAATTTTTGCACATACATGCAACATCACTTCTAGTGTAGGCCTACATGTATCCATATATATCACTTAGGAAAACAAGCTATAGATCTACAGATTTGACGTATAACATGTCATATGATATATAAAATACCAAAATAATGTGCTTTGTTGTCAATAAGTGAGAAAAACAATAGGCCTAGATATACGAGCAATTAATTAATTAATTAATTATTTATTTATTTAATTAATTACGGTACCAGTACCACGTACGTAGTCGCCCCGCGGTAGACTGTTGTTCTTGATTTTTATAGTCTAAAAACGATGTATAATCATGCTTTTGCTTCTTGTCAAAAATTACAATAATGAGTTTATCTTTTGAATAAAATAATGCAATCAATTTTCAAACAAATAAATATTTGCCTTTTGAATGGTTTAAAAGAACTTTTAACTGTTTTTGAGAACAGGCGATAGAAGGTGCTCGCTTGATTCGTCGAAAGTGCGAACGTATATATATTTATTCATACATGCATGTCAAAATACAGATACATATACAAAGAGTACACAGAGCCAGAGTATACACAATCAACACATAAAGGTGCTGCAGTATAAGCTTGTACAGGTTGAGTACAGGGGCGGCGGAGCGTCTTTGAAAGTGTGGGGGCACCAACAAAAAGGGGCACTTTGGGGGGAGGGCACCTACAAAGGGTGAAGACAAGGCGGAAAAAGGTCACTTTAACACATACCGCTACATTCTGATTAATACACTATCGAAAATCATTTTCGACACATTATTTTTAATGTCTTAACATGGTTCTAGATTTAATAAAAAACTACTTTAAAGTGATATAGGATTTGAAGGTTTGCATGGTGAAGTTGTAATTCAGAAAAAGGTTTGCGGTACAACCATGTGAGTTGGAATAACTCCACGTTCCGGTCAGAATGCTCTGGCCGTCGTCAGGAGAATGAGAAGAGCGAATAAATCAGCAGAATTTATATATGAAGCAGCAATTCACTAAATAAAATGGATGCAAACAAATAACATAGAAAGAAATAGTAACAGTAACATCAAAGTACCTACATTGAAAGGATAAATAACATCAAGGTACCTGCATTGAAAGGATAAGTGACATCAAACGAATCCTGTGTTGAAAAGAAAACAATGAAAGCAAGTGAACAATAGGACTAAGAAATCAATTAACCGTCTGGATAAGCTGGAAACAAAAGGGGGGATTGGGACCGTAGGTAATCTGTGGAGAGAAACATGACATCCCGTTGGGGAAAGAAATTAAGGTTAAAACATACATATGGAAAAGGTGAAATATTGACAACAGAATGAGTATACTAATAATAATTGTTATGAAAGAAATTAAGAGAAAAATGATAATGAACAAATTGAGGAGAGAAACATGAAATCCTGTCGGAGATAATCTGAGGAGAGAAACCAGTCATCCTGTTGAGGAAAGACATTATATTTAAAAACATACCTGTGGGAAAAAGGGTGAAATAATGACATCAGAATGAGTATCCTAATGATGAATATAATGAATGAAACAACAAAAACAAAGGTAATGAACAAGTTGAGGAGAGAAACATGAAATCCTGTTGAGGGAAGCAATAGTGGTTAAAATACATAAAAAATTATAGCACTAGTTATTATTGGAAGAGTGAAAACCATATGTCGCTGATCTGTAAACCCTTATCCTGTGTAACTGTGTCATGTTTGTGAATCTCGATGGCTTCACGGACCCTCCTGGTATACCAGTTGGAAGCGGGGGCTACAAGTTTGGTGTCTTCCCAGATAATCTGGTGATCACGAGTGACAGAATGATTGATAATGGCAGATCACATCACCAGAACTAGATTACAACATGACACTGATCTCCAGGACAGAACCCCACTATCTCCCCAACAGATATATGACCTTCTTCTCCTATGTCTTACCTCCACCAGCTTCCAGTGGCGGGATAAGTACTACAACCAATCAGAAGATGCCCCCATGGGCTCACCACTCTCCCCAGTTATAGCTAATCTCTTCATGGAACAATTCGAAACTACTATTCTCTCCACAGCACCGTATAAACCCACACTTTGGCTCCGTTACGTTGATGACACGTTTGTCATTTGGCCGCACGGTCCGGAAAAGCTGAACAACTTCCAGGATTTTCTCAACAAACATCACCCCTCCATCAGCTTCTCGTCAGAAGCAGAAAACAATAACTCTCTTCCGTTTCTTGATGTTTTGGTCACCCACAAGCCTGACGGTTCACTCTCCCATAGTGTTTACCGTAAACCTACCCACACAGACCGCTATCTAAACTTCCGATCTTTCCACCATCCGTCCGTCAAACGTTCGGTCTCCAGTTCCCTGATCAGGAGAGCTCACAACGTTTGCGACTCTACCAGCCTTGACGACGAGTTAAAACACATCAAAGCAGCCTTAGTCAACAATGGTTTCCCTCCTCAGGAAATACGCACATCTGTCAGCAAACCCCATGCTCCCCCACCAACCAGACACATCTCGTCCTGCACTATTCCCTTCACAGGTCATGTCTCTCACCGCATTCAACGAGTCCTGTAGAAGGCCAACATACGGGTTTTCTTCAGTTCTAAACACAAACTTCACAAGTCTCTCTACACACACAAAGACACAGCTTCTCCCGACAGCAAACCAGGAGTGTACCGCATACCATGTTCCTGTGGTCAGGTCTACATCGGAGAGACTGGGAGGGACATCAAATCTCGCATCAAGGAACACCGTGCCCATGGGAGACTTGGTCACTACGACCGATCTGCCATTATCAATCATTCTGTCACTCGTGATCACCAGATTATCTGGGAAGACACCAAACTTGTAGCCCCCGCTTCCAACTGGTATACCAGGAGGGTCCGTGAAGCCATCGAGATTCACAAACATGACACAGTTACACAGGATAAGGGTTTAGGGATAAGGGAATATATAGGTACAATATATATAGGTATATAGGTAGGGCACTTATCAGAAGACAAAAGGGGCACTTACCAAAAGAGGAAATAATACTATTAGAAAGTAAAAGGGGCACTTAAAAAGAGGCATTTATCACAAGGAAAAATTGTACTATTAGAACGGAAAATGGGTACTTATCAGACGAAAACAGGGACACTTGTCGGATTTCAAAGGGGACACTTATCTGAGCTGAAAAGGGGCACTTATCAGAAGGTGAAAAGGGCACTTATTAGAAAGAAGAAAGGGCAGTCATACAAAGAAAAAGGGTCACTTATCAGAGCAGAAAAGGGGCACTTATATAAGAAAGGAAAATTTTACTATTAGAACGGAAAATGGGCACTAATTAGACGAAAAACAAAGGAACACATTTTAAAAGGGGCAGTAATATACGAAGTTAAAGGGGGCACTTATCAGAAGGTGAAAAGGGAATTTATCGGTGAAGCAGATGGGGCGCAGTTATACGAAGGAAAAGGGGCACTTATCAGAAGTGAAAAAGGACACTTATCAGAAGGAAAAAATGCACTATTAGAACGGGAAATGGGCACTAATTACACGAAAAAGGGCAATTATTAGATTTCATAATGGGCAGTAATGTCTGAGGTTAAAGGGGGCACTTATCAGGAGGTAAAATGGAATTTATTAGAAAGAAAAAAGGGGCACTTATCTGCTTTGAAAAGGGGCACTTTTCAAAGATAAAAAGAGGCACGTTTGGAGTACTTCCCCCGGGAGCGCCGCCTCTGCTCGAGTAGTTATAACACTTAAGTTTGCGTCACATATCCAACGATCTCCGGCCAAATTCGTAGGTCGCCAGAAAGTCGCCAAATTTCAAATCCGCCCGGGAGTCGAGCGTATTTTTCGCTTCAAATCTACCTTGTCACATATTGGACTGGGCTTGGGCGGAGCCCTTTGAACACTGAGTGATCAGAAGTCGTCCGGCGCCCGTCAGTAACAAACGGGAGTCCGGCGAAGCCCGCTCGACATAACGGCGGACGCCGTCCGAGTTTCGGTAGATGATTACTTATTCTACCGGTGTCCGCCCGACTTCCGGTCTAGCGTCCTCCAACGCCTCCGCGCGGCGAAAATGATCTTTTTAGAGCCAGAAGGGCGTTAATTCCATGTTAAAGTATAAGAATATACCCAAGGGGCAAAATTCCTGAGTTGACAGGAGGAGCTCGGGCGAGGCCCGTAGAAGCCGCCCGACGCCGACCCGACACCAGCACGGAGCGCGCTTGAAGCACGCCCGATTTTGTTTGGCGGGATACGGAAGGGGGTCGTTCAAGTATCGTAGGGAGCCCGTGCGGCGGCCGCGTAGCTCTGCCGACCTCCGTCCGAATTTTAAAGCCCCCAAACGGTTTAAAATCGTCGGATTAACGCCCGAATATCGATCGAATGTTTTCTGATGCCCGAGCGATCTCCGGGCGACCTGTTTACAAGCTCTGCGGCCTCAAAATTCGCCATTAGAAAATCGCTGGATTGCACTGGGAGCAGGTTTCGGTGCCCTGCGGACGTCGGCCGACCCCTAAAAATCGCGGCGGAGCCCGCAGTGATCGAGCAGACACCGGCCGCATTCCGGGCGAAAATGCCATTTTGAGCTCACAGAGAAGTCAGGCGAGCTCCGTTTTGGATATGTGACGGCCCCTTTAGGCATAGGCCTACATTAATCATACCTCATGGACTAGTTCTTTGACTGACTTAAAGAGAGAAAAAGAGAGAGAGAAGTTCATTTACACTACATACAAAGGGAAAGCAGAAACAGAAAAATGGAATCAGAAAGGTGAAGGGGTGCCCTGATGTTGACCAATAATATATCAAGTCTTAGATAAGATTTGTGAATAAAGTACAATACATAAAATATCGATTACAATGTAAACATAAATAAAAGCATCCTTTGAGTTATGGACCTTAAAATTCAAGAAAGGAGAATTCGCTTTACGGCCATTTTAAACGAACGTGGGGTTTGAAAATTACGGATATTTAGCGGAAGAGAATTCCAAACATCTGGACCGCTATGTCTGAGTGATTTATGTGCTAACGCGGTGCGGGGATCGATTAGATGTATGTTTGATGCCTGTCTTGTGGTATCGGAGTGAATGGTGCTGTTAGCCTGAAACATAGAAGAAAATGAGTCAGGCAATAATTTTTATCATCGACCTTTCTATTATGCCTTGTCAAATCCTGACAAGATCATTTGACTACTTTTGAGAAAGCAATACAATTTTCACAATTTAACAACTTATTATTGAAACGACCATTTGACACCAAATTGCACCCTAACAAAGATCAAGCACTTCAATTTAACAAATAAAGGATTTGTGTGGTCTCGGGGACCAGACCAAGTACGTATGCGAATGGCTTTCTTCCGCAGGAGAAGGATATTGTTATTTGATACCTTGGATGTAGCCCAAAGTACATTGCAATATGAAATGTATGGTAGTATATAAGAGTATTGTACAATATCAATAAAATTCTATCGATATCACAATGTGACAAGAAGACACCTATATCATCCGCAAATAAGGTATAAACACGATAAAAACTACTTTCGAAAAATAAACTCAAGACAATTTCAATAGCCCTGTCTATCACCTTTAGAAATGTGCGAACATTACAATGGTGTATTACGTAATCCGAACCTGATTTATATGGGCAGTACAATAGGCCTTTGAAATTGCCCTTGAGTTTATTTTTCGAAAGTAGTTCGTATCGTGTTTATAATCTGCTGAAACATCACAAATATCATTGATGTAAGTAAGAAATAATAGCGGGCATAGGTTAGATCCTTGTGGTACACCACATTTTAAAAAGTAACATCTGAAATTGTACAATTGCAATGGGTATATTGCCTTCTCATAGATAAATAACTTGAAAACCATTGTAGCGCAAAACCTCTTATTCCATAGTGCTCCAATTTAGAAAGAAGAACTGAGTGATCAAGTGTATCAAAGGCTTTAATGAGATCCATAAATACGCCAACAACATGCTCACGAGCTGCTAGGGCAGTTGACACACAGTCGTAAAACCTTAACAGAGCATGTTAAGATCGGTAGAATGGTATGTTCAAGTACCTAAATTCTGAACAATATGGATTTATTGTTCAGAATTTAGGTACTTGTGGTTATCCAAAAACTCATAGAGCCTATTATAAATAATTATCTGTAACATTTTAGACAAGCTAGGTAATACTGAAATAGGTATATAATTAGAGATGAACATTGCATCATCTGTTTTATTAATCTGGATCACTTTGGCTAGTTTGAAACTAGAAGGAAACACTCCTGTCGACAATGAGAGATTACAGATGTGTACCACTGGGTTATAATTCAGCCAAAAATCTGCATTAACAGGGATGTGTTTAATTCACCATGGCCATAGGAGTGACTATTCCTATAAGCAAACTTACTATATTGAAGATTTCTAGATAGTTGGCTTGAAGAAGCTAGAAACTTGGCATGAAGAATTGTGTAGAAAATTCCTAAAATTGGATACTGAATACACGTGTCCTCCGCAAAAGGAATGATTTGTAGCAATATGCCTATTTTGTGTCATCAGCTAAAGTCAAGTACTTTGCTTCATTATATTTTTTTATACATTACACAACGCACTGATTCTAATTTGTTACTCCGGGCTATATTATACAGTGCGTCTAAAAAAAAGTTAACATTTCATGTGTAATGAAAAAGTTTCCCCAAATAACTATTTCTGAATATTTTCAGTAAATTTTAATTCTTGTAGATAGATTATAGGTCCGTCCTATATAATAACACCAAAAAATCCCTTTTGTGAAAGGGTGCAAAATTCAGACTTGGCAAGAATTGGTGTTTGTTCAGACTGGTATCAACAAAGTTGAAAACCGTTTGAAATTGACAGTCTGAAAAAAGTCTCCCCAATTAAATATTTCAAAATATTTTCAGTAAAATTTCATACATGTGGTTAGCTTAGGATTTCTTATACCAAGTGACACTAAAATGTCTCGCAATATTTTTACGCTTGAGTGAACAAAAGCCACTTTTGTGAAATGGTGCAAAATCCATTCTTGACAAAATGCCTGTTGTTGTTCTGGCTGGTATAAGCCAAGTTGCGAGTCTGAAAAGACTTCGAAATTTTATATTTTTATCATTGAAAGACTATTTGTTAAAGAACAGACTTTGGTCAATGTATTTCCTGATATCCCATCAATACTTTATGGTTGAGTGAGCAAGTCAGATGAAATTAAAATACTCACCAAAAGTAAAATTTTGAAACACTCAGCAAAATAGTAAATTGCTCTCTCAAGCATAAAATGTTGATGGGATGTGTAATGATATACAGAGAACATAGCCTATTATTTCATAAATTGTCTTTTATTGATCCGAATATGGAAATGTTTAAGCCTTTACATGACACTCAGCTGGGCTGATACCTGATACCAGCCAGAGCCAATAACAATTCTTGTCAAGACTGGATTTTGCACCCTTTCACAAATTTGGCTTTTGCTCTCTCAGGCGTAAAATATGGTGGGATATGCTTAAACAAGCATAACAGTAACAATTTCACTGAAATCGATGTAAAATAAGAAAGTTATGGCATTTTGAAGTTTTGCATTATTTCATGAAACAGTGATATGCATATAGCATGGGCGGTATGCAAATAAGTGAACAGATGATGTCACACACTCACTTTTCCTTATGTATTTTATTATATGAAATTTCAAATATTTCAATTTGTATAGATGTGATAATAAAGAATCCCTTCCTTGTATGAAAATAAGTTACAATAACGATGATTTTACATGTTCCATATGGAGTCAAACCATGTTTTACATTATTGAAGAAAAAAAATATGATATTTCATATAATAAAATACATAAGGAAAAGTGAGTGCATGACATCATCGGTTCACTCATTTTCATACCGCCCATGTTATGCATATCACTGTTTCATGAAATAATGCAAAACGTCAAAATCCGATTTCAGTGAATTTTTTACTGTTATGCTTGTTTAATTTTACTCTGTTTATTCAAATCAACTTGATATTGAGGTGGACTTCACTTGGCCTTTAATAGAAGAGACCATAAGCTATCTACAGGTATGAAAATTTCCTAAACATATTTTGAAACACTTATTTGGGGAGAATTTTTTTCCAACTGTTAACTTTTTTCTGGGACGCACTGGAGAGAATAATTATAGTTACCAACCAAATTATGATTGTTAATATTTTGCACAAGGAAATTGTACCAATAGTTCCGTTTTCCAGTTACATGTGTATCGTGCACATTCAGGAGCCTTATTTACGCTGGTAAATAATGTACATTAATTGTGCAATGCTTTCTTTAACGGGGATAAAAAGACTTCATGTAAAGTTGACGTGAGTGAAAGCATACAGAGTATAAATCCACATTAGCACAAGTTTGAGATCTGTCGGACAAAGGATAAGAAAGTTGTGAGAAAAGATGAAATCCACCCAGAGTTAACGACAGCAAGATAGATGACCTACAACTAATAGTAGAAAAATTTGACAATTACTTTGTTAATATCGGCAACTCTTTATCACAAATTATCCTTCCTGTTAATAAACACTTTTCAGACTATTTACCTGAATCTATACGTACAAACCAAAATACACTTTACTTATACCCGATCGATTCAATGGAAATAGGCGATATTGTTAAAATCTATAAAAAGCTACGAATCTCCTGGACTAGATGGTATAAATAATTTCATCTTAAAAACATTTTTCCTGAAATAAATGTTCCACTATTACATATCGTTAACAACGGGGGTTGTGCCTGACGCTATTTGAAAATAGCCAAAGTCATTCCTATAATCAAAAAGGGTAATTCATTTGAAGTCCGTATACTGACGATAGTTATTATTATCGTCCGATATCCCTTTTAACAATTTTTCCAAAGATACATGTACTTGAAAAATTATCTACAAGAGACTAATCTCATTCATTAATGACTTTGACATTTTGAGTAGCATGCAATATGGCTTTAGAGAAAAACACAACACGACACATGCTCTCTTAACCCTCACTGAAAGAGTAACTAAAGCATATGATAACAACTCACGCACAATCGGCATATTCCTGGGCCCGTATTCTATAAACTGCTTAAGAAGGATATTTAAGAACTTTTTCCCCATCTTTTTTCTTAAGAAAAATTCTTAATCAAAATGCCTATAATATAAAGATATTTGCTAAGAACTTTTTCTTTAATTAAAACTTTTTTATAAGATTTTTCGGAGTTAAGTATAAAATTTTAGAATTTTTCTAAGTCAAAATTCTTAAATGGACATTCGTATTCTAATGCACAATGGAAATAAGAATTGTACCCTAAGTTTAAGCATCCTACCAAGAATGCTTAAACTGCGTGATGCCCTTATAACTCACTCACTTTCGCGGCTTTGATGAAAAGATAATACCAACCATTCTAAATTTGGTGGGGGCGTGGAAAAAACGTACTTGAGACAACTGTGGATCGAAAAAAGTGACAGGTTATCATAAACATAATACACAAATAAAAGCATAAGAGAGTTTGATGTTGTATATATGAATATTTTCATAAAAAGCGGTCTATATATATACAGTTAACAGTATATTTATTCATACCCCTTGTTATTTGAAGTGTTATGTGTTTGTCTTAAGAATGAAAGGTTGACTAGTGGAATTTTGTGAATTATTTTTTTTTATAATATTATTCGTAAAATTCTTTGTCACATGATTAAGTACATGTACATAAACCAGGACAAACCAAATTTTAATGAAAACAAAATCAAAAAAAATTCATATCTTGGCAAGGGTATGGAATTTGAATAATTTACTGTGATTGCAGTGCTTTTTGCAGAAAGTTCATTGACCTTTTGACCTTTGACCTTGGTCAGATTAACTCATTTTCGAAAGTGACCTGCATGCGCCTTTAAGAGATGTACCTGTGGTATGAATTTAGTAATTATAACACTAATAATTTCTTGGTACTGCAAAATTTCAATATGGCACGAAAAAGAGACATGATAACGAAGCTTTTCGACCTGCACTCATCAGGTTATCACGCAGGTATATAACAAATTACTTGAAATCAACTATATTATACTCGGTGAACCCGGACACAACCTAGACGCCGTAATTTCAGAACAATCGCAAAGCTTGGACGAACTCCTTTTGTCTGCACAGAAGAGGTTCTTGCGATTGAATGTAAGCAGCTTCCAGAAAGCGTAAATGCGCTGAGCTTCTGGCCCGGGACATAATTGAGAATTGATCGTCGGCATAGCTTTGTGCGCAAGCTGGATTGTTCAGCAAGTGGAGACCAATCGCTGAATCGCATTTGGCTATCTTTGGTCTGTTAGCGTGCATTTCAGATTTGCAGGCACGGACGGGCTGCGTGCGCTGATTGGTTGTACCGTTCCGAATAGTCGAGGGGATGTGTTGTTTAATGCGATCAGCTAAACGCTTCTCAGCGGTTGGCTGATCGCATTAAACAACACATCCCCTCGACTATTGATTTCAAGTAATTTGTTACTTGATAACCTGATGAGTGCAGGTCGAAAAGCTTCGTTATCATGTCTCTTTTTCGTGCCATATTGAAATTATAACACTATTCCATAGAAAAGTTATTGTGATTACAGCCCGATTGTTGACAACGGCGCCAACGACGGAAATATAGTGACGCCTATATAGTGACGCCTATAGTCTCGCTCCGTTACGCAGGCAAGACAGAAATGACAAAAAGGAAGTAAAACAATGTAAATACATTCTTATCTTTTTTTTTGTTTTGGAACTTTTAATGTTATTCTTGATTTTCTATTCGAAGATTTTTTTTAAAGTTGATTTAAATCGCGATTTAAATCAATGATTTAAATGGATTTATTTAAATTCAGACATACATGAAAAGGCACGCACAGGCATAAACACACCAGCACGCAGTGACACACAGACACACACATACAAACACACACAGACACACATTGTCACGGAAATAAAAGTATTATTATTACAATGTAGCCTACGTATCATTTCATTAATTAAAAAAGTAGGCCTACTATTACTTTTGTCATTAGGCTTTACTACTGTTATAATTAGGCTATTACTTGTTATCATTATTTAATAGGCCTATTGTGTCGGCGTCTACGCCAGTGATCAAGCGTTTTGTCAGTGATTTTTACTGACAATTTGCTCTCAGCCAATCAGATGCAAGGATTTCAGTAGCTTATAACAGTTGTCGGTAAAAATCACTGACAAAACGCTTGATGGAACGCTCCCCAGAACATGATTGTCAACTTGACGCATTAATGTGGCTGCCACACCTCCTCCTGTAGAAAAAAGCAAAGAGAGTATATGTATGTTAATTGAAATAGAAATTAAAAAATATTCGCTGAATCTTCAACTTTTTTTTTTTGGCTAGTTTTCATTGAATACATGCCATTAATATAGTCATAGAGATTTAAATTGAAATTATTATGGAAATGGCTTCGAACACAAAACATAAGGAATGATAAAGGAGAAACTTATAAAGAGATGCATATTTTGAATGATGATACATAGAAATTGAAATGGAAGTATTATATGGTAAACGAGGTAGCAAGAGAGCAGAGCGATAAAGAAGATTCAAATATAGGCGTATATAGCAAGGTTTTGCAGTAGATGTAGACCTATACCATTATTCATATTTTGTACCATAAAACATTACATGTGTAGCTAATTTGATTAGATCAAATAGACTTTCCTTCAATCTTGGCAAAACAAATTTCATGCTTTTCAGCAATACATTACATACATTACTGGGAACTGTTATCAGATTATCATGAACAACCATTTCAAAAGCAGGTTGAAACGACCAGATTTCTAGGTGTGACGATCAAACTTTCATGGAAACCAAATGTACATATCCTTTGCTAAAAAGTATCCAGAAATATTGGTATCATTAATAAACCATTTCCCTTGGGAGACCCTCCATTCGTTATACTGCACTCTTGTTTTATCTCTCTTAACCCATTGACTACTGAATTCTCTCATCCCCTTAGGCTTAATACGGGGACCACCCGGTTCCTGTAGGCAATGTGTTATGCTATAGTATTCTTGCTTGGGTAACTGTACTAAAACTAACCTAAACAGACTTTATCTTTTACGAAAAAAGAGTTTTAAAAATCGTAAATATAAATTGTCCTTGTTGGATAGCTACAAATGGCTACAAAAGCTAAATGTATACTCGTCGACCAAAATGTATTAGACGGCCTCTTTGATTGATTGATTGATGCAAGGTTTTATTTCATCTCATTTTCAAATACAACCAATATGATTACAATGTACAAAATCATGAAAAGAAAAAGGAACCTACTGGAAAGCATAGCTTGTTTGTGTAGGTTCCCAAGAATAAATATAACATTAACATAATTATCTTTATAACATGGGAAATTGGAAATGAAATACATATTTGAATATATATATATATATATATATATACATATACACATACATATACATATGTATACACATACGTTGGCATATCTCTCATAATTACATAATTAATCAAGTAGTCATGAATCCTGTATATATAATGAAATTTTCATAACAAGATGCTTTACACTGAAGAACAAATGATAAGACAGGACTCAGAGGACAAAAAACTGACAAGACAATACAAGACAAAACGGGACAAAACAAGACAGAGAAAGAAAGAAAAGGGAAAAAAGGGGGAAGAAGGGGAAAGAAGGCAGACAAAAGTCAAGAAAAACAAGAAACTGACAAGATAATACAAGACAAAACAGGACAAAACTAGGACAGGACAACACAGGACAAAACAAGATAAAGAAAGAAAGAGGAAAAGGGGGAAAGCAAAAAAAAAAAAAAAAAGACAGAACAAAGACAAAACTGCACTAGAAAAGGGGGGAGGAAGAGTGACTTTAACTCATAGATGAATTGTACTTTTGAAGTAAAAGTTTTTTAAACCCTCTACTGAAACTAAAGTGTGTGGCTTTATTTCTAATTGGATCCGGAAGAGTTTTGACCCAGTAAATATTAACGTTTTATTTGGAATCAATGTTCTCGTTCTTGGTAGATGAAAAAGCCCGGCAGACCTAGTAGGGTAATCATCAATATTGAGATTCTTTGAAAATATTGAATAAAATATATTGGGCAGTTCGTTTCTATTCAGATTATGCCTAAATATTCCAAGATTATAACTATATAAATCGCTTATCTTTAGTATCTTATGTTTATGAAAGAGTGCATCGGTGTGCGCTCGGTAGTGACATGTAACACGCAGCGCTTTTTTCTGTAAAAGTAAAACTCTATTTACTTGATAGTCGGCACAACTGCCCCATGCTACTATACCATAGTTTAAATGTGGAAGGATCAGTGTGGCATACAGATTTAAGAGTTCTTTATATTCTTCCACCTCTTCTTTTAGTTATCCCTACCTTCTTATCTTTCCTCCCCCGTACTGCTTGTTCACACCATTTTTTTTTCCCTTTCTCTCTCTCTCTCCAGTACTGTTCACACCCCTTCTCTCTTTTTTGTTCTTTTTCCCCCTCTCTTTTTAAAAACTTGTTAATAGTGCTCAAAATCTAACTCGCATGTTTCTTTCTTTTTTCTTCTTTTAATTTAAGGACTGTAACTATTGTTTACTTTTTCTTTCAAACAGGGGTCTATGAAATAAAAACCATGCTTACTCAATTAACTACTCCACTTATGTTTTCATTTACAATTACAATGTTTACAATTATACCAATTATCAGTGTAAACCATAACCAAGTCCACTGAATGATGTTCTGTTATATCAATGTTTCAATTTATATAATCTGTTATGTTCCTGTTCTTAATTTTCATATGTACTGTTTAAAAAAAAGAAATTGTAAAAGATATATATGATGTTAGTGTATCTAGTCATGGGATGATATTGTATGTTATTCCCATTAAATCAGTGTATAATCATTAATGTATTGGACACTATTTTATCAATTTGGTTTAAACCAATAGTTAAGTTAAGGTGGAACTGAAAGGAAATGAACTGAACAGAACAGAATTTTCAACACGGTCTTGCACCCAGTGGCGTATCTCGGGATTATGGCGCCCGGGGCAAACATCAAAATTACGCCCCTCCCCCCTTCCCCGCCCAAATTGATCAGCTCAAAGAATTCAAACCAGGTTAATTCCTGCTTTCAAATCTGAAATTATGGCAATACGTGAAAATGATATTCTGATGCAGTTATTGGAAGCCACATTTTGAGTTACTATCCAAGAGAGGGAGCAAATCATTTTCAATCTTCATAAACGCAATATCTCATGCATTCTACCTATAGGAAAAATTCGCGGGGGAGGGCAGCAACCGAGCTTTCGAGTTTCTTTCTAATTTCGAGCAGTAAAACACGTTATTCTACCAACTTCTTCCTATTTTCGGGGTGCAAAATTAACGAATACCCTAAAGAAATGTTTTAGAGGAATCTAGCAGGGCAATCGCGATTTGTGATTTCTATAGAAAGTTGAGCCTATGATATTGCTACCTTTTGCACTTTGTCTTATACTTTGGTGCAAAATTTAACAAGATCCTGATTAAACTTACATGCTAGGGAGCAAAGTAACGAGATTAAGAATTTTCCGAATTTTGAACCCTTCTTTGAAAACGAAGCACGATATCCCATATTTGAATCACGAGAACATGTGATCCTGGAGAACATTTCTGAAGGAGCGAAGCGACCTAGCTGTATAACATTTTTGAATAATATATACCCTTAAAGACTACTATT
The DNA here is from genome assembly GCA_025617745.1 of Heliocidaris erythrogramma. Taxonomy (NCBI): domain Eukaryota; kingdom Metazoa; phylum Echinodermata; class Echinoidea; order Camarodonta; family Echinometridae; genus Heliocidaris; species Heliocidaris erythrogramma. Next base: position 32,366,484 of record CM046856.1, read on the forward strand.
TCTTATGCTTTTACCGTGGATAGATGGCTCATATCAGCAGTAAGGACCACAATATTCTTCCTTTCTCCCCCTTTTCTTTCCCTATTTTGCACCCCCTACAAGTGCCGCCCAGGGCACGTGCCCCCTCTGCCCCCCCTAGATACGCCATTGCTTGCACCTATCTATCAATTTAAATGGTCATACTAATAGAGCGAATTCACTGCTATGCAAAAGTCAATGTAACTTTACTGTTTTTCTCTTCTCTGATAAGCATTAATTCATCAACAACGATGAATACCCCAGATACGAAATCGGCCTTGATCTACGATAAAACGAGTCAAAATTTTCAAAGCTGTCTTCGCCAAAAGAGCATGAGCGCGCTGGAATTGGAGTCAGAGGATATCGTCCTCGATGTAGGCTGTGGAACTGGTATTGTTTGTAAAGAAATCGCTGGAAAGGTGAAGTCTGTAACAGGTATATTATCACCCGATACTTTCCTCTGTATATTCCGTCACACAGCTGTCCAATAATAATTACATTTAGTCAATGTACATACAGGTGCCGAACATTTCGATTTATTCTATATGTCCTGCGGCAAAGTCACGCTACCAGCAATAATTATATATATATATATATATATATATATATATATATATATATATGATTTGATTTGATTTGATTTTATTCGTCAGGTATATTGCAATACAAACATAACCAGGTACCATGACAGGATAGCCCATGAAAGCCGAAATGGCTTATTTCCAATGGGGTCCTTATACCTAAATATTTGATTAAAAAATACACTAAGAAAACACATTAGTACGGCTACAAGACCGTCGTACACGTACGACAAGTAATAAGAATGTACTAAAGTAGCAAAATAAAACATAATAACATTTTTATAAAGTAGGCGAAGATTACATAAATGTGAAAACAAGACTTACTCAACGGAAAAAAAACTATATACAGAAAATCATAATGAAACTATCGATAATAAAACGTTGGTTACATAAGTCATATAATATAGGAAAAAACCATCTGAGCTACAAAAAGGAGAGGAGAAATATATTTATGGAGTACACACATTTTTCAGATGATGCTTCAATACCCTTTTAAAATGTAAACAATTCTTAACTGACTTAACATGATTTGGGAGGGAATTCCAGAAAAGAATACCGTTAAAATAAAAGGAATTTCCAATTTTACCTTTCCGCTTAGGCACTACGAAATCAAATTGACTATTTCTAGTGTCATGCCCATGAACACTTGAAGAGCGAGTAAAATTATTTGAAATATAGTGATCTGCATTAGAGTAAAAAATCTTATGTACATGGTGAATTAAAAGTTGTTGTGATCTAAGGTTTACATGAAGAAGACCAGCTGTTTCAAGTTCACTCTTCCCAATGTGTGTTCTTGGTGGTAAGTGATTGATAAATCTTACAATCTTATTTTGAATTATTTTTAACTTGTTTTGATCCACCTTGCCTAGACTGCAGTACCATGCCGCATTAGCATAATCAAATAAACATTGTATTAAGGAAAAACTTAAAATGCGTCTTGATTTTAAGTTCATGCAATTTTGATAACGATACAAGAATTTTAGACGAGCATTAGCTTTTTTGACAATACTGTCAACCAAACTTGAGCAAGAAAGATCACTAGCTATATTTAGTCCTAAATATTTCACAGAATCCTGTCTCTTAATGAGTTGATTGTTATAACTTATATTGAAATCATCAGTATACTTCAGCCTACCCCGCGAACAAAACAAAATACTTTCGGTTTTACCAATATGTAAGCTAAGCTTATTTGCTGTCATCCAATTAACACAGTTTGATAATTCTAAGCTAAGCTAAGACATGGTAGATATCCGTAGGTTTTTGCTTCCACCGATTTATATATATATATATATATACCGGGTGTCCCAAAAAAGCGGAAGGCGGATTTTCAGTATTTTACCTTCAAAAAGTATATATATCTTTTACGTCATTTGGTAAACCATCTTCTGCCGAAGAGAATGATATCAAGATCAATGAATTTGGTAAAGTAATTTTTATTCTATGCCCCTTTCTTAAAATACAGTCATTTTCAGTCATTTTCAAATTTCGTATGTTTTTTGCGACCGATGAGAGTAGGAATGTTTGTTTGTCTGCTTTTATTTCTGCGTTCTAATAACATACAATAAATAAGTATTACATAATTAAAAAATCATGTACAATAATAGTATACAATATTAAACATAAGACGAAGCATACAAAAAAGATTAAGGAATATAATAGACCTTTGTAAATATTTTTCTCCAATAAACTAGAGAGGTAATTTAGAACGCAGGAGACAGCCATTGTGAGCGGTTAGGCTGGAAATGGATGGCGGCCTCGTAAAAAAGATTAGGCGACATGACTCTCTTGGTAAAACTGTGTGATCAAGTGGGTGCAGTGCAATTGCAGGTACGGATGCAAATAGTAAATACTAATTTAAAGCGTGGGCACGTATGATTGTAGTATCTTTCGTTTAAGCGTAGCTTTAAGGAGTAGATGGTTGAACAAGATTTTATGTTATCGGGAAAATTATTCCAAATGTCCGGACCAGCATGTCTTACAGATTTGTGTGTTATTGATAATTTGGGATTTGTAAGATGGAAATTTCCAGAAATGCGAGTAGGGTAGGAATGAACAGAACTATTAAACTTAAACATGTTATCAAAGGATGGTGGAAGTTGATTATTAATGTACTTGAACATTATGACTGCTACTTGGATAGTATTCAAGTCGAAAATTTTTAGTGTTTTAAGTTTATGGAATAAGGGGTCAGTGTGAGTTAAGAAATGCGATCCGGTACTAATACGTATTGCTCTCTTTTGTAGTTTAAAAATAGAATTGATTTTTGTCGAACCACAATTAGCCCATACAATGTTACAATATGTTATATACGGGAGAACTAGCGTATTATATAACAGGAATAATGTTGCATAGGGTAGAAGAAACTTTAGTTTGGAAATTATACCAATGCTTTTAGCAATGCACATTATTACGTGATGTAAATGGTCATTCCAAGTCAAAGTTTCATCTATAATTACTCCCAAAAATTTGGACTTAGTTTTCTTTTCTACTGGCATATCATCGATTTTAATATATATTGGTGTGTCTGTATTATGAGAATGATGTTTAAAATACATGAAGTGAGTCATTTTTATATTAAGAGAAAGTTTATTGCACTTAAACCAGTTTGATACTTTGTTAATTTCATAATTAAAAGTATTGGTTAAGGAATTAAGGTCTTTGTGAGAACAAAAGATATTTGTGTCGTCGGCAAATAAGACAAAAGAAAGAACGGAGGATGTATTAATAATATCGTTGACATAAAGAAGAAATAGTAGTGGGCCTAAGATGGAGCCTTGGGGGACACCGCATTGAACTAAAAGGGGATCAGAATCATAACCATTAAATGTAACATATTGTCTTCTGTTTGTTAAATAATCTTTAAACCATAGGAGTGGTTGACCCCGAATTCCATAATGACTGAGTTTGGAAAGGAGGATAGCGTGATTCAGCCTATCGAATGCTTTACTTAAGTCACAGAATATACCAACAACATGTTATTTGTTAGCTATGGCATTTGTAATTTTGTCATAAATTTGAATTAATGCTAGGTCAGTTGAGTAATTTTTCCTGAAACCATATTGATTTGAACTGAGTATATTGTGTTTATTGATAAATGTATGTAACCTATTATAAACGATTTTTCTAAGACTTTGGATATACTTGGAAGTAAGGAAATGGGGCGATAATTACTTATTTCGTGCGGATCGTGTTTTTTGAAAATTGGATTGACTTTAGTTATTTTCAATAGATCAGGGAAAAACACCTTGTGATAACGAGTGATTAAAAATGTGAGTTAAAGGCTTTGCAAGTGGGTGGATTATTTCCTTTAAAAGAAACGTACTTATTTTATCGAAACCATAAGATTTTGAGCTGTTAAGAGATTGGGTAATATTAACAATTTCGCTGGGAGGTGTTGGGTTTAGAAAGACAGACTCTTGGTTTTGTTCGGAAAGATAGTCTTTCCCATAACCTCTTTGATGATTTTCCAAGTTGCAGTAGTGTTTGAACTGGCCTTCTTTATTCTATTAGAAAAGTGTAATTTACGGGATATTCGGATCAGTTTTGGTAATTTATTGCGGTAAGTTTTATATGTCTTTAGGTTAGTGTCAGTTGGATTGCGTAAATGTAACTTATAGAGGCGGTTGCGTGTTTGTACTGACTTCAATAAACCTTTCGTTATCCAAGGATTCCTGGGTTTACTTCGCTTGTTTTTAATTTTGCCTAGAGGGATATTCTTTTCATAATAATATTGTAATCTGTTATTAAAATGTTTGTATGCGGTATCTAAAAGTAAATCCTGTTTCAGTAATTCTACACTACGTTTGGATTCTTTGCGATGTAAAAGTTCATCAAATGATTTAGGGCAACATAGTTTGCATTCACAAGTTAAAAATATGGGTAGGTGATCGGAAACCAGTCGTTTCCACTTTTCCCGAGCTACAATACACTAAAACCCATTCCCGATACGATCTTACACTCATCGGTCGCAAAAAATCAAGCAAAATTTGAAAATGACTGTGTTTTAAGAAACGGGAATAGAATCAAAATTACTTAACCAAATTCAATGATCTTGATATCATTCTCTTTGTTAAAAGATGCTTTACCCAATGATGTAAAAAATTGTATACTTTTTGAAGGCAAAATACTGAAAATCCGCCTTCCGCTTTTTTGGGACACCCGGTATATAGTGGAAGAAATTTCCCAAGAGCAAAACACTGGCGGTCACTCATAGTTGTGGAATGGAATACAGCGAAAGAAATGGACTATGAAATGGCCGTATGCTGATTTTAAATATGTAATAAGCAATTATGGTGCTAATAGTTATTATAAAGATATATTTGGAATAATGATCAGATACGTGCACGGTAGTAGCAGTTTAACTAGAATAATGTGTTTAGCAGTAGAGAACGATAAGTAGTTCATCACGATTTAATTTTAATATTAATGATAACCAAATTATAAGTAACCAAGAGTTAAACTTTATTTTTTTATTCCAGCCATCATATTGTACTTATGTATTTTGTTTACACAGTCGTCCTGATGAAGATCTTTAGATCGAAAGCTTGATTGAATAAAAGAGAGGTATAGAAGCTACGGCCATTTCATAGTCCATTTCTTTCGCTATATATATATATATATATATATATATATATATATATAATTATTGCTAAGTGGTAACGTTTAGGGTAGCGTGACTTTGCCGCAGGACAAAGTTAAAACATCCAACACCAGAAAATCTCCGGTCGCTTGGTCGCTACGATCTCTTGCATAACAATAGCAATCAAAATATAATATTAACTCTATTGTATGCATGATCAATCTCTTGCAACACTTCGTACTATTCAGTCATAAGATTTAACTATGTTTTCAAGTGCTCGAAAATACAAATTGCAATAGCAAAGGGCATACTACAAAATGCTAGGTCGGCAATCCCAGGGTGGGGGAGGGGTTACGGGGATATGAAACCTCCGGAAAATGTTCCAAACACCTCCCGCCCCCTCGTAACGTTTTGTCGCTCGGTCGCTGCACCCCCTCGCAAAAGTAATAAATGTAATTAAAACAGGGGTGTTGCTAAAGTGCAGACTGTAAAAATAAAACTTTGAAAATAAACCAGTATTTTGCATGTTGAATGCTCGACTATGCAATCCCCCACCCCCCCCCCCCTACAAAACTGTATGCGAATATCATTACATCAATGGTTGATTAATCTGTCGATTAGAGAAAAAGAAATTGCAACAAATAAAAAATGAAAAAAATATCATTCAATAAACAATTCCCTACACATCTTTTAGGATTTGATGTATCCCCTTCCATGATCGATGTCGCAAGGACACGTAACTCCGCAGAAAACATCGAATACCATGTCGCTGACGCCCACTCATTCAGCGATCACCTCCTCGAATGGAAACACACCACATTCGACAAAGTCATGTCTTTCTTTGTTCTAAATTGGTGCGCCGACCCGAGGAAAGTTCTTGAGGACATCGCAGGATGTGTGAAACCCGGTGGGAGACTCCTGCTGGTTTTTGCCCTGCAATCTCGACTTCTCAGCAAGAAATGTTCCTTTGGGGAGACGGCTGATTCCTGGCTACGACGGCACTCAAAATGGGGGCCATACTTGGAGGTATGATATTGTGAAATGATTGTGTTACAGTGCCATATTCCATAAATCCTCAAAATCTTAACTAAGTCCCTGGGATGTGATTGCTACAAGCAAATAACAGCTTTCATATCGTATGACGTAAAATAAAGATAATGCAATCAATCAGTATTTCCCTCTTATCAATATCCTCGGCGAAAATAGGTCTTTGTTCTCGAAAAGGTTTTCATTAAAAATGAGGTAGGCACCTAAAGGTCTTAATGTATATGAATTGAACATGCTTGCTTGTTGATCAGCAGTTTGTTTCGTCAAAGATTATGTCTTAAAGCTTGCAAATTGGGTTTTCCGTTTGGTTTGGTTTTAGGGTTATGTTTAGGTATACTGTTTGGTTCTAGAGTTAAAGATAGGCATTCGAGTAGTGTTAGATATTGACCGCGAATCATATTTAATCAGACCATATACTTTCTATAATCCATTGGTTCCTTTGAACTTTGCCTTCCAATGTTTGTCATATGTTGAAGTCTTAAACCAAAGTGTAAAAAGGTAAATGACTCACAACATATCTCTCTTTCTGATACACATTATTCAGAATTATGTTTACGATCGAGTGGACTGGGAGAATGAGGAGGATTTCCTGCGTGTTGTCAGATCAGTCGGTTTTGATATCTGTAAATCAACCGCTGAAGAAGTAGCACCTCAAGTTCCTGATGAGCCCAACCACGAGGAAGTGAAAAGTAATCATTTTGAATAATATGACAATCTTGACTACCACCTCCGAGAATAATCACCAACTAAACGTTCATCCCCTCCCTTTCCTCCTGGACAATTAATTCTCTGACCATTACCAAGATTCCACCCAGTCTGAACTGTTAAAAGGGTGCTTCCGACATAATTATAATCCGGCGACAATTGCTCCCGGTTCTAATTCGTCCAAGATTTAGAGTTAGGGTTAGGGTTGCAATTGGGTTTTAGGCAAGAGTGTCGATCCGTGTTCATGATTGGGGGGGGGGGGGGGGGGGGGGGGGTGACCGGCGAGGGAGCGAAGCAAGTGGCGTATCTAGGGATTATGGCGCTGAGGGCAAATAATGAAGCTACCCCCCCCCCCCCTCCCCGAGTGCCCAAACATATCTACGTTATTGTACAAGCGACCGAGCGGCAAATTGTTCAATTTCTAACCCTAAAAAACGCAATTTCTTGTGCATTTTACCCAGGAAATTTTGCAATTGACCACCACAATATTATTGAGCGGTAGAGAAGCTCCAATTTTATACATAAACGGTTTTCTATTCACTCACTTCTACAATCTGGAGCAAAACTAACGAAAACCCTATAGGCTTGAGAAAGAGTCGAGAAATTCAGCAAGGCTACCTGAAGTTGAGATTTCTTTCAAATGCTGTTTTATACACTTTATCCTATATCGAGGGCGTAATATTTAGCAGGAGTCATATGAAATTTACATCATATAGCGAGCAAAGCAATTTCTTTTCTTCAAATTTTGAACCCTTTAAGCTATTTAAGAACTATATACTGGGGGCGCGAAATTACGAGATCCTGAAAGAAGATAATTATGCGAGGGAGCAAAGGGACCGAGCTTTGGAAAATTTACATTTACCCTGCGGATTTGGGGGCACATAATCCGTAAGGATCATTGTGATTTTTCCTCACTTCCCCCTTTTTTTCTTTCTCTCCTTTGCGTTTTTTGCGCCCCTCTAAGTGCCACCCGGGACACGTGCCCTCCTGCCCCCTAGATACGGCACTGAGCGAAGCGACCGAGCGGGGACTTTTTCAAAAATCTGTCCATAAAACTTGCATTTTAGAGCATCCCAAAATGGTTTTTAATGAAAAGGAATACACGGATCTACGCCAATGGACGGAACCCCTGGACCGAGAATAATAATGCCAGCGAACGAATTTTCTTCGATTTTTTCGCAATGAAATTATGGCATTTTTTATTTCCTTACTTCTAATCATTAAAGAATGTGATGGTATTTCAAGATCAAACATAATGAATTTGGATAATTATTAGTTTGAGTTAATGTAACATAATTCTTTTATTTATGTTATCGGGGGATGATAATACATGCCATCCCCTTACCTCAATTTTTTTAAGGATATGTACCTCATGGATGTCACATTTATCCTTCCTTTTTCTTCATTCCCATCTCCGCCATAATGTTATGTTATTGTTGTTTTGTAGCGCCACCTTGTGGCGTCTGCTTGTTAGATATAGATATATATACATATATGATGTGCGGCTATGTTCAGCTTGTGTTCTCTCTTCGGTTTTGCTTTCGATTTGAATAAAGATATTGATATTGGTATTGATATTGATATTTTATTCATCTTTCTTCCTTTTCACATGTCACATAGAGTTTTACTTTAAGTTTATAATAATAATAATAATAATAATCTTGGATATTTATATAGCGCTCATACCCACCATGAATGGTGCTCAAGGCGCTCCAATATTACCCCGGCTCTAGCTAGGCTACCGATTTCGGTGCTCACAGCATTCAAGGAATTAATTCCTGCCGGTACCCATTTAACACCTGGGTGCAGAGTGGCAAATGTAGATTAATGTCTTGCAGTAGTGCCGCGCCGGGGTTCGAACCCACGACCTTCCCATCTCCAGTCAAGTGTTTAAACCACTCGACTACAACACGTTTCGTCTACTTAATTGCGTGGTGGCAACGTTACGGAAACGGATCCACTTTGTCGTTTTGTTTAACCTACATGTACATGTAATAGACTTGTGCGATTAAATCTCCCAAATCTAGCATACAGGAGACTCAGGGGTTACATGATTCAAGTCTTCAAAATCATGCATGGCTTTACTGACATTAACCGATCCAAGCTTTTCAAGACAAAGGATGAAAGAGTGTATCTTCGTGGTCATAATCTCAAGATTCAGAAGCAACATGCACGACTAAACATCCGGAAAAACAACGTTACCCACAGAGTAGTGACTCACTGGAATACCAAAGTCAGCAGCGGAAGCATCTACAATAAATAGTTTCAAGTCAGAAGTCGATGCCTTCCTCTCAAAGAAGTGCATCAAATTTACATTTTTAGCAGATTAGATTTTTTTAATTAGTAGCAGTCAATACTGCAAAAGAAAGAAAGTGATAGATATTCAAGTTGACATACAGTGGAGGTTAGATTGAAAGTTTGAGGGCATTACAAGACTATCGTCTTGCAAGGAGCCCGACAAGACAGGTGAATACAGACGCACATTTAGCTCCCCTTGCAGTCAGTCTGCCAACAGTTTTGTTGGGGTAAGTTCGCTTATCGTACTCCAGGTTATGTAACCCATTTTGAAGCCTATTTTTTGCTAGTTTTTTTTTACGACGGCCAATAGGGGGAGGGGGGGGGGGGGCTTGTTGCGCCACCCCTGGATACGCCACTGGTACTCAGTGCCGAATCAGAACCGTTGTAGATCTACCTTTGTCCCATTCAGCCAGTTATATGATGGCTATCTCCGACTCCGAGCACCCAAACAATGGTACTTCACTAAACATGAGACTGTGAATTCCTTTGAGAATTGGAGGCAGAATCAGATATAGATATAGATGACTTTTCCTGACGTAAAAAAGACTAAGCCTGACTCACTTCGTGGGCTGGTTGATGATCCCAGCTCTGTCCCTTCAGAGAGCAGAAAATCCGCTCAACAAAAGGCATGTATGTTGCAATTGATGCTGGGGCAAATTGCGAACTATTGTCCCGTTATCTCCTGCAATTCGATCATCCTGAATTCCACCTCCCTCAACGATATTTGGGGTAAGATCAGACTTCATTATGGGTTTCAAAGTACTGGTGCCCACTTCCTAGATTTCTCTGATATTAAGCTAGCCCCGAAGATTTATATCAGAGGCTCGTGGCTTTTGTTGATGACAATTTTCTCACGGCTACTGGGGGCATCACTCACCACGGTGAAGCCATTCCCGAGGATGAGGAGTTGATTCCTACTCTACAGAACTTCATCGTCCTCCAGTGGTAGTAATTAAACCATGATGACCTTCCACGCTTAGTGAAACAGCGTAATGGCACTGAGCTCCGTTCTAGGTTTCTCGCTTCTCTCAAACCGAGATATCGCAGGCACTCGATAGCTTATGCTAGTCTTTCACTATTGAGACGACTACGGCGAACATGGGGCCGCGACGAAAATATCACAGAGATATGAAAATCGCCAAAGTCCCTATTATAAGTCGCAGAGCGTCGCGAAGCTCGAATCGCCACAGTGAAAGGCGGCCTTTTACTCGATGAAATCCATTCGACCGAAAGCTCTCGCGCTATGCGCACTACTGCCTCGTTTTCTCAGCGGAGTGGCCGTCCTGCTAAGTTTCCCACTTCCGGCCGCGACTCGCCGCGAAGCCACGCTCCGCCAATAAGCCGCGTACTAGAGTACCTTTATAATTATAGAGAGTAGCGACATGGACGTCTGACTTTTCGGGAAACAAAATGGCGTTTGAATTCTTTCTATTGAGAACACCCAGGTGCTCATCGGAATTGAATAGAAAGTTGCATGGCAGAGGAAACAAAATGGCGTTCAAATCATGAGTTGTCGTTACTCTCTTTATGTAGGTACTCTACCGTGTACCAGTGCCGTATATAGATAGAGTCTGGCCAACTCGGCTCCAGTTGGGTAACAACATAGCGCATATTCCTTTGTTGCAAGCTTACATAACAAAGGAATATACGCCATGTTGCTACCCAACTGAAACCGAGTTGGCCAACTCTCTCTATATACGGCACTGCCGCGTACTAGCACTGAATACTGCCCCCTTTGTCGGGAAGCGCGCCGGTCTGATAGCCATTATCTTGAGTGTGTCCATTTGTCGGACCAGGACCGTCGGTTCATAGCCAAAGCTCGTCAAGTCGCTAACAATTTTCAGGTTGAGCGTGAAGGAGATGACAGTGACTCACAAGAGTCCGAACAAGTTCTGTTGGATGTCAGTCCTCCAAGTGAGGGTCCTCATTGTACCCCATATTCTGCCCTCAGAGTGCCGATCCGCCAGTCCCCATAATTCGATGCCTTTTCTGGACACCTTACTGTTCGCATTATTGTGGACAGTGGTGCTACTGACAATATGATTCGTGCTACAACAGTGCGCGCTCTCGGTGGTGAGATCAAACCCAGTTCATAGTCTGCACATCAGACTGATGGATTATCCCCCATAGAGGTAGTGGGGGAGACAAACCTCACCTTCACGCGTGAGTCTATGCAGTTTGTTTTCGAGGGTCTAGTTGTGGATAAATTAGATGTGGAGGTGCTTGCTGGACTTCCCTTATGGAACACAACGACGTCTCTGTTCGTCCTGCCAAACATCAGGTTTGCATTGGTGATGATTTGGTGCTTACGTATGGTTCTAGTGGATCTGCGAACAGGAAGTCACATGCTGTTCGACGGGCACATGTCCTTCGTACCCCCCCCCCCCCCAATCCACTGTCCTGGTGATTTCATTGAACTGTCACTCCCTTGTGGCTTGTCTCATGAAACAGTTGCTCTCGAGCCTCGGGTTGTCACATCCAAAGGCACTTCTAGTGTTCCTCGAGCTTCACTGGATCATTGTATCCTCTCGAGTGTGGCTGGGAAGGTTCGTATCCCCAATCTGTCAGATGAACCTCGTCTTCTCCGCAATTAAGAATGGGCATTTCTGTCAGGTTAGGCCTGTGTATGTCAATGAGACTTCCACACCTAGCCCACGCGTACCTCGGCCGAATACGCTGCGGCAATCTAAATCTAGTTTTATCAAACAATCAGAGGCTATCTCTCTAGACCCTGATGGCACCCTCTTGTCAGACATGAGACAGGCGTTCTATCTGCTCCACTCAGAGTTTGACGATGTTTTTGATCCAAATTTCAAGGCTATAATGGTTTGCAGGTCCATTCGTGGCTGTGGTGAATATGGGGCCGGTTTAACCCCCCCCCCCCCCCCCCCCCCCCCCCCCCCGCGGAAAGGGCGCCTGCCATTGTATTCCCGTCGATCCCTTGTCGAGTTACAGGATAAAATAAAAGATTGAGTACCTCCTTCTTAGTTAAGTAGCCCAGTGGTGGATTTCGGCTTGTGACAGCCTTTGCCGATGTTTGGTGTTACTCCAAGCCTCATCCGTCTCTCTTACCCAATGTCGACTCAACCTTACGCCATATTGGTCAATGGCGGTATCCTGTTGCCCTGATCTCACTGATGCCTTCTACCAAATTCCTTCTGCTGACTGCGTAGAGTAGTCTGATGATTTACATGCTGCCTTTCAGGCTGCCCAAGGTGCTCTCTCATCATCTCGCACTATCACGCTCCCCCACCCGTCAGACCAGCTCTGGATTGTCACCGATGGCGCTGTTCTGCTAGGTCGCCAGATCATTTGGTTACCCTGTGAAATCGAAACCCTGTCCAGTGCGGCTTCTTGCACACATTTTGGCCCTTACATAGTCCAGTCACTTCATCGCCCTTGTATCCTTACTGACAGCAAGCCCTGTGTCCAGGCCTTTGAGAAATGGTGCCGTGGTGAGTTCTCTGCTAGTCCTCGTGTATATACGTTTCTTTCCACTGTCAGCAGATACCAGTGCTCCATCCGACACCTGGCTGGGTCTGTTAATCAGTGGCGTATCCAGGGGGTGGCGCAACAGGCGCCCCCCCTCCCCCCCCCCCCGCTATTGGCCGTCGTAAAAAAAAATAGCAAAAAAAAAGTTTTTCATTAAATAGGCTTCAAAATTGGTCACATATAGGATTATTTTGCATCTCAGCCCTTCTCAGCCCTCCCCTCAGACCCCTCCCCCAGGACGGCGATCAATAATGCCTGGCGCCCCCCCCCCCCTATTGGGAAATCCTGGATACGCCCCTGTGTTAATATTCCATCTGATTTGGCTAGCCGCAATGCTGCTGTCTGTACTGACCCCACTTGTCAAGTGTGTCTTTTCATTCACAGGACAGAGGAGTCTGTTTTCCATCGGGTATCGCCGAGTGATGTCCTCGCTGGTCGGGAGAAGATTCCCTTCACATCTCATCCTGCTTGGCATAGTAGCCAGTCTGAGGACGTCAAGCGGTATCTCCGCGTCGCCACAATAGCATGTGATGGCCTCCTTGTGGTGCGTCGGGGGTTCCCCTCCTCTCTTCATGTGAATGCATTGTCGTCCCGTGGAATGTTCTTTCAGGGATTCTCACTTCTATCCACCTTCAGCTCGATCACCCAACACAAAGTCAGCTCAAAATCTGTTATTACCAGACATTTCTTCGCCCTGGATATGGATCTCGCTATCAAACGTGTTACTGATGCCTGTCACCAGTGTGATTTCTGCACAATGCTCCATCCGCAGTGACCTCACAGACTTCCGCTGACCCCCTGAAGTTGTTGGTATCAACTTCGCAGCTGACATTCTCAAACGGGCCAAGTAGCTGATCCTCGTGTTTCGTGAGTGCGTCACCTCTTACACTACTACCTGCTTTGTTGCCGATGAACGCCGTGATACTCTTCGCGACGCTCTGATTCGCCTCTGTGTAGAACTCCATCCCCTTGATGGTCCTCCTGCATGCTGTTGTCCTCCTTGCGAAAGGATCAGCAACTTGCGGACCTTGGTATTTCCATCGAATTGGGCCAGGCTAATCTCCGACGATGAACTCATTGCCATTCAACACCATCAGCGTGTGGCTAATCATTCCCGCAGTGAGCATGCTAAGGCCCAATCAGGCCTCCTCCCAGCTGATACCAGTATCCTGGTCGGTGACCTTGTCTACCTCCGAGGTGATCGCACCACGACTCAGGCACGTCCTAGATACCTTGTCAGTTCCATCGATGGAGTTCGGTGCAATGTCAGGAAGTTCTCTGGCTCTCAACTCCGCAGGTCATCTTATCGTGTGAAGAGTCTACCTGCCGGACTCTGTCAGATCTCGTACCTTCGCAGCCAAGTGACGATGACGATATTGACACTATTTCCCCTCCTGTTACCCCAGCCCCCTGTTCCTCCGGTTCTTTCCACCCCTCTGCGTGACAGCACACCCCTCCCTTCCCCTAACAACCCACCTATGTCTCAGTCTCTACGCCCCCAGCGCTAACGATATTTCCCGGCTCGTTTCCAGGATTTTGTATGTTATTGACTGGTGCTGGTCGTGGCTAACTGACTTTTATCGATAGCTTACATGCACATGATATGTATATTATTCTCCTGGAGGAGGTTTTATATTTTCCCCAATGGGTAGTATCTCTTGTTATCTGTTTCAATAATTGTGGTTTGAATCTGTACCTTTTTATACTAGCATTCCGACAGGTCGACTGCATCATTTTTTTAACTTCCCTTTTTTTTTACTTTGTATGTAAATCTCATACAAGTCATGTCACCTAGTCCTACACATTTATACTTTGAAATTTGTATTATATATGTATTGGGGAGGGGGTTGCTTTTGCAGAGCTATGTGTGTTAGGTATATGTATTATATTGGTGCTTTTTGCATACCTATTTTTTTTACTCTGTATGTGTACACCGCATCCATTACAGTGGTCCAGATAGTTTCTTTTCTTTCACACCTGGTCAGTTACATGCATGTTTTGTTATTATTTTATAGCGTACAGCTGGCGTTCTCCTCACGTATTGTACCTAGAGCCATGGATGGCTCGATCTGGTTGTACATCTGCGTACGTAGGATTGCTTTTTGTTGCCCTTTGGGCCGGGTGATTTTTATTGTTCTCGGGAAGGTGGAGAAAGGGAAGGTGATCACGTCATAATGTAATGTTATTGTTGTTTTGTAGCACCACTTGTTAGATATATATGTATGATGTGCGGCATGTTCAGCTTGTGTTCTATCTTTGCTTTTGCTTTCGACTTGAATAAAGAGTTAGACTGACGTTTCGTCTACTTAATTGCCCCCGTCTCCTCTCCATCTCTTCACTCCTCTCTCTCTCTCTCTCTCCCTTACTTAATTTATTACCGATGACCTTTCATTGTCTTGTTTCCTCCTTCATAGATATCATCCAAATACTTCTTCAGCACATCAGTAGAATTCCCAACGATCTACAGGACGAATGCGTGGATGACATACAATGCTGGCTGCACGATGTCACACCTAAACAAGCTGACGGGAGCCCCATTACGCCAATGTGGCAAATCAGTCAAATCAGAATGCTTGCGCAGCGCAGGGCCGAATTAGTGTAAGAAAATTAAAGGATTCCATATAAATATGAATAATAATAATAATAATAATACATAACATTTATATTGCGCTTAATACAATGTTTCTAAGCGCCGAAGTAGTATTATTACCCTGCATGGAAGAAGTAAGTTTTTGTCCGTCTCGCCTCCATGGAGGTGAGGAGGAGGAACAGAATTTGAAATAAACAAAAAGCCAGGTATAGAGTTTGTTTGTTTGTTTGTTTGCAGATGCTTTTCTGCATTTATTTCATAATCAATGTAAACAACAGTTGCTTTCAAACGTAACATATAATGGATGAGGCGATAAACTTACATAGAAATAATTGAGTGTTACATCATGATTGCAAACCATCTTTCAGTGATAATAATATTATATACACGTACCAATAATACAGTGAGTATGGATATAATTCTATATAAAACATTTGATGATGTAGGTACAATTATTTACAAAATGCAGAGGGCAAAACTATCATAAGCAAATGCTTAAGACGATAGCAGCCCGGAATTGCATGCGTATAGATGAGGATTCAGGAAATATATATAGAAATAATTTGCCATATTGTAAATTCAAGAAAATTGCATACATTGAGAATCACTTATAACTCGCCATATTGTAATTTTAAGGGAATTGCATATATCTGTGCCGTGAGTGCGCAGGTGCACAGTGCATATAGCTGGGGATTATGGTTTTGCAGATAATGTAATTGTATGGAGGGAAATTGAGTTTGGTTTAAGGATAACAATGGATACAGGACAATCAGGGGTCGATATTCAAAGCAATCATTCATGGTTGTAATTTAGCAGCAGATGTTTCTTCATTAGAGCTTTAAAAGAAAAATGAGAAGAGGCAGTTTTTATATTTCCAGGTAGTGAGTTCCATATATCAGGACCGTGTGTCTAATAGTTTTTTGCGCTATGAATAGTCTGGGATTGTTCAAGTGAATATCAGAAGAATGACGTGTTGGATAGGAATGAATGCTGGAGTTTTGAGTGAAAGCATTTTGAAGAGTACTAGGTAGAGACTGTTTCGAGAATTTAAACATAAAAATAGCCGTTTGGAATACATGAATGTCATTTATTTTAAGTGTTTTGAGTTTGTAAAATAACGGATCTGTGTTTGCTAAATAGTGCGAAGACGTACAAATGCGCAGCGCTTTTTTTCTGGAGTAAAAGTAATGAATTGATTCTTGTTTTGTAGGAATTTCCCCATGCCAGGTTACAGTAAGATAAATACGGATAAACTAGCGCATTATACAATATAAATAAGGATTTTTGAGGTAAACTGTCTTTTAGTTTGTTTAATATACCTACTCCTCTTGACATGTTAGATGATATATTATCAATGTGATTTTTCCACGTTAAATTGGAATCTATTAACACCCCCAAGAACTTTGTTGAATCTTTACTAGTAAGGGTAACATCGTCAATAATTATATCGTCGTGGAAAAAATTTGCTGAACTCGCAGTCTTAAAGTGTATGAAGTTAGTTTTGCTTATATTTAACGAAAGTTTATTGCATTTAAACCAATGGGATATATTGATTAATTGTGTATTAATTGTTTCAATTAGTTCATTTAAATCATCATGGGAATGAAATACATTAGTGTCATCTGCAAATAATATATATGATAATGATGGCGCAGAATGAACAATGTCGTTAACATAAATTAGAAAGAGGAGTGGACCCAAAATGGATCCTTGGGGAACGCCACATTTTATAGTGGATGTTTGTGATCTACTATTATTATATTGAACAAATTGGGATCTATTGGAAATGTAACTTTTAAACCAAGATAGGGTATTTCCCCTTATTCCATAATGCCTAAGCTTTTGTATTAGAATTGAATGATCAATGGTATCGAATGCTTTCGAAAGGTCCATAAAAATTCCAATTGTGTGCTCCTTTTTAGAGAGAGATTTTAATTAGTAATTTTATCAATTAATTCAAGGATTGCATAGTCAGTTGAAAGGTTCTTTCGGAATCCATATTGGTTGGGAGTAAGTACATTATTTGTAGCCAAAAAAGAATATAATCTCTTGTAGCCAATTTTTTCCAGTATTTTGGATATGCTTGACAGTAAAGAAATCGGACGATAGTTACTTATTAAAGATGGATCATCTTTTTTGTGGATGGGAATTACTTTCGCAATTTTCAGTGCATCAGGAAATATTCCCGAGGAGAGGGATAAATTAAAGATGTGAGTGAGGGGAGATGTTATGTAATAAATAATTTGTTTTAGGAGATGAACGCTTATTTCATCATGTCCACTTGATTTTGTATCATTTAATAATCGGACAATTTCTAAAATCTCATGGTCATTAGTTGGATTAAAAACAAAGAGGCGTTGTTATTGTTTGGAAGGTATTGGGAAAAATGTCCATGGTCTGTTTGAATTTTTGATGCTAAATCTGGTCCAATATTTATAAAGAAATTGTTAAAAGAATGTGCTATTTCATCAGGGTTATTGATAACACGGTTATTATGAGTGAATTCTATTTTAGGGTGAGAGTCTTTCTGGCGACCGAGTATATTATTTACAGTTTTCCAAAGGGAACCCGTGTTATTTTTATTGTTTTCAATTGTTCGTGAGAAGTATAATTTACGAGAAATGCGGATAACTGTTGTTAATTTATTACGGTATTTAGTGTATTTTGTATGATTCTCAGTATTTGGTTGACGTAGTGATTTTTTATATAAGATATTTCTAGTATGTATTGATTTAATAATTCCTCGTGTAATCCAAGGATGTTTACTACGGTTTTTATGTAACTTTATTTTTTGTAAAATGATGTTTTTGTTATTATAATATGAGAGCTTATTAATAAAAATTTCATAGGCTTTATTGACGTCATCTTCATAGAATACGTCCTGCCATGCTTCTTCATATAAATCATGAATAAATGCATCTATATTTTGTTTTGTTTCACGCCTTTGGCGTCTTTTTTTTTTGTAACCAAGCCTAGGCAGATTTCGCATTTTTTCATGAATATTCATGACGCAGGGTCGGGAAACGGTTCCGATTGGTCTTCATGACAGCACGGTCGGTGGGGGGGAAAAAAGTCCCTGCCCGCATATTACGTGCAGCGCTATATTTCGATCGTGTGTGTTCAACGTGTAGGCGCCTAGCCTACGTTCATGTATGTATTGTTTAATTCTCAACATATTCACCCCCCCCCCCCCCAAAAGTGAAACGTAAAAAATTGGATTGAGCAGTCAATTTCAAAATCAAGTTTTGCATTAATTTATTGCATGTGCGTAGATCTAATTAGAAATTAGCTCTTTTGAGGACACCCTCCTTTTCCGACCAAAATTGACACTGCCACTGGCATTACTCTGAAAATAGGTCTAGGCCTAGGCTAGGCTATGCGTATATTGACAATTGCCCATCGTAATGTTCTCCACAAATGAACTTTACAACAATATGCAGAATCAAGACACAGACTCTAGGCTAGGTCTAACAACGTTAGAGTCTTACTGTTCACGTTAGAAATTAAATTTCCTTGCATGCACACTGTAATTAGCACTTGCACCCTGCTCCTGTAACGCACATTGCCCTGAGTTAGAAGAACTGCAAGAGTCTTCAGGACTGAAAGAAGCAGACTACTACTAACGTTCCAATAGTATAACGTTTAGTACCAAGAAAACAAATTATTTTGGTGACCTTTTAGCTGATGAAAACAAAGTGGGTAACTAGTTATTGTAGGTAGATCTAAAATCATCTAGATGTAGATCTACCCCCATCATCAATCATTTAATAGTACTGATTAGATCTAGGTCTAACTCATCATGCTCACTGACCTTAAAATAACATTCACTTAATCTAAACTTAACTGAAATTGAAAATTGTAACAAAATTGGTCTAGTTAGAGTAGATCTAGAGTAGTTAGAGTCTTGGCTAGACATATCTGCAAATTTGATGATATCACACCATCACATTCCGATTCCATTTTGAAGTTGGGTCTACCACACGTCTATTATTAGGTCAGCATTTTGAGGGATACGTGGAGGCAATTCTAACTCTTATATTAAAGTAGATATTCAAAGAAAATCACAAATATGGCAATTAATGTATCACTAGAAACTGGGAAGCTTACAGATGGCAATCTTATAAGTTTTATGTCAACTGCGTATCTGGTGATTATAAAAACAACACAAATAAAAGCTCTTCTCAGCATCTGGAATATCCGAGGATTCGCCAGAAATATAGCGATGTTTTGATGTCGTCACACTCGGGATCGATCCTGCTTAAGCAGACGACGTCCTATAATGAATGAACGTAATTGCAATGCAATTATTTATCAAATTATAAAGAGTTTGGTGTATTTAAACATGACCTTATTTCACACCATTATAAAGGGAAAGTGAAACTGATTCTGATAGCTAAAACCGTTTGATTGTAAATACATAGGAGAAGGGTCAATGATCAATGAAATAAACCCCACTTTCAAATTGAAAAGCCCTCCGAATAATAGCAGGATGGTATTCGTTCCCTCTTGAAACGCCGAACATGCCCGGTGCAAACAGCTGAAAATACAATGGCGTCTTATTTTGTTTACAAGTGACTGATTCCTTTATTTTTTTAACGCTGCATTTTTCATCAAAATAATACCATACACGAAGTTAAGAGTGAGGCAACAGACTAACATTAAGACTGACGCTAGTGAAGGAAGAGAAATAAGTGAAGAGGAGATGACAAAATAGGCTCTGAAAAATGTGTAAGATGTTATGGGACATCGTCTGCTTAGCCAGGACTGGTCCAGGGTGTGTCGTCACATATCTCAGCAGCGTTCGAGGAGCTCTTCAGCTGCTATATCGGGGGCTGTATTTTACCGTTTTATAATTGATAATAATCATTACTTCAAATGTTTCCAAGCGTTGAATTTGGATAACCTTGTTTAATTTATGCCATCTATGCAATAATAAGTATTAAGCCAATATTTAAAATCATCAACGTTCTACTTTAAGATCTAACTTAGATCGATAATAGATTCAGTGCAAAAACGTAGGCTAGGCGCCTACACGTTGAACACATATACGATCATAATACGTGCGTGCAGGCCAGGGACTTTTTTCCCCCACCGTGCGTACCGGCGACCGTGCTTTCATGAAGACCAATTGGAACCATTCCCGACCCTGCGTCATGAATATTCATGACAAAATGCGCAATCTGCTAGGGTTGGTTACAAAAAAAAAAGACGCAGCCCTTTGCATTCGAAAACTATTTTTTTTCCGGTACAATTTGCTTTACTCTAGTTATCATGAATACAGGAAGATGGTCAGAAATGTCATAATACAGTACACCATTGTCTTTATTAATAGGATCATTAGAGAAAATATTATCGATTATTGATTGTGTTGAGCTGGTAATCCTGGTTGGTTTATCGATATGTGAATGGAGAGAATGGGATGACAAGATGTTTATAAGTTGAAGGCAGTGGTAACTGTGAGGGGTTGAAAAATCAATATTAAAGTCTCCTACAATGTATTTGAATTTGTTTTCTGTGGAAATTTTATCAAGGCAAACGTCTATACTTTGTGTTTTTGATTTACTATCTATCAGTTCTAGGAATAAGTCTTCAGCATCTTCAATGTGTATGTCCGGTCTTAGCTTATATTTTAAGTCTTTATGAATATAGACGGCTACCCCACCGCCTCTTCCAATCTGGCGATCTACTCGAAAGAGATCATAATTTGGAATATCATATATAGGTGGAGAATTATGATTCAACCACGTTTCCGTCAATGCGATTAGGGAAAACTGAAAATTTTTAAGGACTGACAGAAGTAAATTGAAATTATCAAAACTTTTGTTCAAGCTTCTAGTGTTTAGATGAATTAGACTAAGTCCATTTGTAGAAGTATCATTGTTTCCTGCATTTAAAGAATTAAACTTAGTATTAAAATCCTCAATTGTATAGTAATCACTATGAATATTCAAGGCCTGATTATCATTAAGGTTATCATTGTTCATTTTTTGTGGATAGATTGTGTGACGTTATCCTCAACTTATGCCCTGTTGTGCTGTGCGTGCACGTGGGTGCGCAGTGAAGAGTACGGAAGTGATGACGTCACAAAAAGCTATTTTTTCATTTTGACATTTTTTATACCATATCTCAAAGGAACATGGTGAAAAACATCCAGAGCCCAAATTTTATGGCAATTGGCTCATTGGGCCCCGAGATATGGCCGCATGAACACCTCCTTAGTCCCATTGAAGTCGGTGTTAAATTGGCCTGGTTGTAAACTGTTAAGAACCAGGCCAATGACTTCAATGGGGCTAATTAGATATTCATATAGCCATACCTTGGGCCACTATGAACTGATTCATGTCAAATTTGATGTGTGATCGTTTTCCATCATGCTCTACCTAAATATGGTCATAAAAATACTGAAATACAAAAATCAAAATTTGATGACGTCACACTTCGGTACTCTATACAAAAAAAATCAACATATATTCTAGTTCCATACCTGGTAATAAATTTCTTTTTACTATACTCTACCATAATTCTCTTTATGGCTGTGTTTGAATTGTGGGCGAGTGCGTGAGTGGTTTAGTGGTCAGAGTGGAGTGGGTGTTGGGATTTGGCGGGGATTTGGGTATGATGAGGGTGGATGCGAAATCTTTGGGTCATCTTGTTTGTTTTAATCAATCGAATCTAATACATTTATATACATGATGTGTTTGAATATAAAGTCTTGCCATATTTGCTTGCCAAAGCCAAGAACGAATTACTGTAAAAGATCATTTATGTACAGAGCTGCTTCTGAATACAATAAATGAACTGATGATTTGCGTCTGATTACCTAAAAAGTATATGAAACAATCCCTAACAGCCTCCTAATAATTGCAGGAATTTATTGCTTACACATATAGAATGATGCTTGAAAATAACATGAGGTTCATAAACTTTTTATTTTTTTTGTGTGTCATTTTCTTTTTCTTTCTTTAATTTGTAACCTATATTAAATGCAACCCCTTTATGGACAGCATGCCACAAGGCATGGCTGCTTTCATCAAATGTACATGCAGCAATTTTCCACCAAGAACTGAACAAACTGCCTCTAGAGAAGTGAACATGGCTAAACCAGAGACCATTACTGTCAGAACATTTTTACAAAACCTTCCTACCCCTGGAGAATATCCCCAGGACAATCATCCGCTAGGATAGTTTTATTCTGTTAGTTAATCTGAAGTATCCATCCATTTGGGGGTGCATAACTTTAGAGCCAATTGTCCTTTGGGGATAATTGTCTGGGGGGGGGGGGGTAGTTATTGTAGAGGGTAATTGTTTTAGGGAGTAGTCATCCAATCATTATGACTTAGCGAGTTGAAATTAATTTGAAAGTTCAATTACTGATGTAGCCAACACTAATTCCCACATACGCTTTTAAAAGGGGCTGGTCTAAATGTATTTTTTTTTCCAGGGCTGTATGCGGATTCTGCAATGGAAGGAAAGGCCAAGGCTGGTAATCATAAAATCATACTAACTTTGGTCCAGGTTTCAGTGGGTAGACACTGATTCATGGAGTGCCAAGGCCAGTCAGTGGCGGATTTAGGGGGGAGGCAATTCCAGCCCATGCCCCCTTTTTTAAAAGAAAAGTATACATTGTGTCCCCCCCTTTTAGAACTGTTAACTTTTTTTGTTGTTGCTTGCCATAAAATTGTCAGACATTTGCATGCCCCCCCCACCTTTTAACAAAATCCTGGGTCTGCCCCCATGTCCACTGATTCTAGTGGATAAGTGACCGGACTATGAAGCTTGTAGTACGGGATTCGTATCCATGCCAGGGCACTAATATCCTTTAGAAAGACAATAATCCATATTTGCCACTCTCCACCCATGTGAAGTAAACGGGTACCCGGTAGGAAAGAATTTCTTGAATGCCTGAGCGCCTTTGGGCTTATCAAGGTAGCTAGACTAAAGAAAGGGTAATAATAATTGCAGGACCCTATTTCTCTTTCTCTGTTACCATATAATGCTCTCATTCTCTTCATCTACCATCATTTTCTCTCTCCCCGTCTCTCTGTCCCTGTCTCCCTGTCTCTATGTCTCTTTCTCTTTCTCATTTTCTCTCACTCTTTTCCTGTCTTGTGTGTGTGTGTGTCTCTCTCTTCCTTCCTGGTCGAGCCCAGAACCTTCTTTTGGCTTGATGCACAATGTGAATGATGAATTGATGATGTAAAAAAGCAAATCTTTTTAAGACTTCATAATGCATTTATTATCAAAATAAAAGAAACACGTACAGTAAATAAAATTGAAGTTAATGCAGTGCTGAATGAATACCGAATATTACACTGGAAATGAAATAGATAGATGAACACTGATGATAAATATTCTGACGAATCAAAATCCTTTCATCTCACTTTGGCATTTCTTTATTTTCTCTCTCTCTCTTTCTCTCTCTCTCCCTCCCTCTCTGTCTTCCCTCTGAACACTGTCTTGAGTATGTAAGAATCTATTAAGCTCGTCTACTCATATTTAGATATATGTATGTAAGCTGTGTGCTACAATATTTTTATACACATTCATAGGAATTCCCTTTTAAACTCAGGAAAAGGAATATCACACATCAGTCTGGCGAATGTCACCGTGAAAAGATCTCCCCCCCCCCCCACCTTAGAAATTGGACATTTTTTCATTCCCCCTCCCCCCTTTTCACGGAAGAGTTGTGATTTTTACTTCAAAAAATAGAATCCATGGTCTGTTATTTCATCTCCATATTTGCCCCCCCCAGTCTGTGCTGTATACACATGGAGTGCAAGCACCCTTCAGATGCGGGTCACTTTTGAGCGCACAGCAGTCCATACCCTACCAACTATAATCCATATGAGCGTTTAACCATTTTGGAGACCAGTGGATATGATGTATAACCTATTTCTAACAAAATATTGAGATCAATTCTGCAATATTATGTTTGCCCAATACCAGGACAGGGTATAAAATCCTCAAACCTAAGAAAATACTCCTTTTCCTGAAAACACATCATGCAACTAATCTGAAGAGAGATGACTAAAATTCTTTAAGAAATCTCTCTTATATATCTTCATTCTTAGAATATTAACCAAACCATGTGGTCTTAAATACACTTCTAAAAATATGTACTTCAATTATAAAAAGAAGCAGAAAAGGGCAATTTGAATATATGCCTATCGGAGTATTGAGTGGAATGTGCAAAGTCAGGGGAACATATATATATCAAACATATTGAAAGAAATTGAATATATATCGGTGAAAGAAATTCGGCAAATACAAAAAAAATATTGTCAACTCTTGCAAAATAGACACACATAGTAAGAAAATCTCATTAACTGCATTAAAAGGGCCCTTCCAACCCAACTAACTTAGCCTTTCCAAACATATATACACCTCTACTTATCAATATTTCAGCCTTAGATATTTCAGAAAATCTCTATATTGGGCAAAAAATGAAAATAACCATCCATTTTTCACAGATCTCCACCCCTGGAAAAAAGGTAAATACGGTCACGTGGCTTGATGATGCATTTGACGTCATTGCTGGAATTTCCTTCATTTGTCCTACAACTAAGGATCTTGCTATCTCATTGTAGTTCATAATTAGGAATGACGAAATGGCCAGAAACGTTCTGAGATTATCAAGTGCATATTTTTTTTCTGATAATTTTTTTTTCAATTAATATCATAGTTCGCCTTTTTTAGTCATTTTATGTCGAAATCATCCTCATTTTCACTGAGAAGTCGTGAGCAAGACGATTTTCGCTTAGACTCATTAGTTCTTTCACTATTTTGCATGTGCGTTCTTGTCAGCTTGGCGTCAGTTTTATTTATAACACAAACTATCAACAAGAGTGGGCAAAGAGTCCACGGTATTTATTTGTATCATTATTTTTTTTTCATTTGTGATTACGCTTAGTTTCGTTCTTCTATTTCTATGGCTGGGATCTGCCGTGATTTGTGTGTTTTTATCACTACATAATTTTTATTTCTCTGTGAAAATGCTGTCACATTGTGTTGTCGCTGGTTGCAGCAAAACTAACAATAACGGAGGAAGCCTACATTATTTCCCGAGAGATGGAAAGCTAGGGTGAAGATCACTCGCGCCGATTGGAGTGACCGGCGGTCATCTACAGCGACCATTTCCCTGATCGAGAATGCTTTTGAGGAAGGGCTGCATTTACACCCTGCAGTTACACCCGGCATTTACAGTTTGGGTTTTACCATAAAAGGCAGCTCAAGGCCGATGCTAAATTGCTATATCTCATTGTCTTCTTCAGTCATTTCTCCTTTTCTTTCAGGAAAGAATTCTCCAGTCACAAGTGTTCTGTATACTTTCAATGCGCTGAGTGGCGTACCTGCAATGTTTTCTTCCAGCAGTGACGTCAAATCCTATTGCATAATACAGCTCCGAAACCGGATCTTTTAAAAGAGCCGTCTGAGTCGTAATTTTTAAAGCTAGATTACACAATTATTGATGATTTCTAAGTCAAATCATTGTCATATCAGGAATCTCTGTGAAAAATACTTTCACATGTATTGTTTTTTTTATTTTAAGCCCGTTTTGATTGCAGGGGCTGTTGCAAATTGTGTAACAGTATACATTACATATACAAAGTGAAAATCCTTGGGAAATCTCCCAAATATCTTTACACACTTTACGCTCACACATATTATGGCCCGAATTCACAAAGTAGGTTTAGACCATTCACAATGGTCTAAACCATTGTTTAGAACTTCGTAAGGGTACTAAATAAGAGTAAACTAGAAATGTGCATTGCTGGTGTCGCGCAATGCGAAATGTATCCCCCGGCAGCGATTTGAAGGAGGGACAAAGAATATCCCCTCCCTCAAACAAAAGGATGGTGTAGAAATTGCCGCCAGTGGCCCGGAATATTGTCAACACTAGGAGCAGCATTACCAAAACGATTTGTGCAGATTAGAGTATAATGCATTTTTATAGAAAATTCAGAAGAAATATGACCTCAGAGCGCACATAAGCCATCCACTAAAATATGACCTTTGATCCTATGAAAGACGAAACACTAGAGGCAGCATCACCAAAAACTGTAGAGGTGTAATCTATAATGGACCTACATACAAAATCTGAAAGAAATGAGTTAACAAATGTGTCCTCCAGAATGCATGCAACGAAAATATGACATTTGACCCTAACAACAACCTGAATATGACATTTGACTGTATAGAAAGTGGTACAGTGGGGGTAGCATCAGCAAACAATAAGTAAGATAGATGTGTAGGTTTCACTAAGACACATCTTCATATAAAATTTGAAAGAAATGTGTTGAGAGATATACCAAGATACATCTCCATACAAAATTTGAAAGAAATCCATCAAGAAATGTGGCCTGCAGAGTGCACTCACGCCATGCCCTGAAGTATGACCTTTGACCCTATAAAAGACGGAACACTGGTGGCAGCATCACCAAAAACTATAGTTTTTAGATTACACCAAGGGACACCTTCATGCAAAATTTGAACGAAATCCGTCGAGAAATGCAGAAGAGTGCAAGAAATGGAAAAATGACCTTTGACCCTATAAAAGACGAAACACTGGGGGCAGCATCACCAAAATCTATAGGGTTCCAGATTTTACCAAGAGACACCTTCATACAAAATTTGAACAAAATCCGTTGAGAAATGTGACCGCTAGAGCGCACACAAACTATCCCCCAAAATATGGCTTTTACCCTATAAAAGACGGAACACTGGGGGCAGCATCACCAGAAACTATAGGGGTCCAGATTTTACAAGATACACGTCCACAGGAAGTCTGAAAAAAATCCGTCGAGAAATGTGACCGCTAGAGCGCACACAAGAATGTGACGCGGCTGCGGCGAAACGCTGCTGAATCCAAAGTATCCCCGGCATACTGCCGGGGGATACAATAAGCGCACATTGCCCAATTGGGTTGGATTCTGTGTGCCTGTATGCTTAAAAATCCCAGGAGGGGGTTTAAACCATGGTTTGAAATAAATCTCCTTTTCAAATTCGGGCCTATATGTTTGTTTCATAACAGTAATGGTACTTCTCTTAGTGCTTGACACAGATGCACTTTGACTCTGTGAAGAACTCCATGGATTCGTTAACTCCCTCTCGACCGACCCCGGAAGCCTTCATTCCTCCAAACGGCATGTTGAGGTCGCGCACCATCCAACAGTTGGCCCACACTGTTCCTACCTGGAGGAAAGACGATGCATGAATATAATGTGCTAGTGATAAACTGGTTGTACATACTGTACGACACATGCTCAAGGAACAATTTCTCTGCAGTCATTATCCTACCCTAATCGAATTCTAAACTTCAACCCTGGACCAAATACTCTAACCCTAAATAAATTATTTTTTTAAACATGGAACTTTCTTAGTACTATTCAAATGACCATTTCGAACCACAATTTCAAGTCTTAATCTAATCCTTATGAATTTTTTTCTTTTTCAAAGCCCAGTCATTGTCAGGTCATACGATGAGCTGTGGCCTTGAAATGAAATATTCTTACCTCTAATTTCTGGGACACTCGGTGGATCCTGCCAACATTGCTAGACCAAACACAAGCAGATAGACCATACCTCACACAATTTGCCTTCTCAATGGCCTACAAAGTCAATAAAATGAAAATACATGTATGTTTGTTGTATTACAGTGAAACCTGTATATAATGACCCCTCAAGGCAGACAAAAAAAGCAGTCTTTATGAGCAGGTGGTCTCCATTTTCAGGTTCCCTTAAGGTACATGTAGCTTAGCGAAAAGTTGTGGCGCGTAAAGACACAGGAATAATGACACATACATGTATGACAAAATTATTTGAAATCAAAATTTTATTCTATAGCTGAGACAGAACCAAAATATTAGGGTGTAGACATAGTATTTACCTCTTTGAACCAAAATAATATGAAAGCTTTTATTCAGATACCGGTATGTCTAATTCTAATTTTAGAAGCACAGACAAAACTAGCAATATTCCTCTTTGCGTCTTTATGCGCCATTGCGTTTCGCTAAGCTAATGCTGATGAATGGTGCAATGAGAAACACTGTTAGAGGGCAAACAGAATTGTGGTCTTTATAGACAGGTGGTTACTAAAGCAGGTTTTAATGTATAAACCTGTTCATTAAATTGCACATGTTTGCACCTCTACTGCCTAAAACTGAAATGACATTAAATATGAAATTGATAATTTAATGAAATGAACATGTTATAAACCCACTAATATAGTTGCATGACTCTGCTTTCTCAGTTGCCAGCAGACTAAATGACATGAAAATATGTTTATTCTGTTATAAACCCGGATATAAACCAAGGTTTTTTTTCTCAATTTCCTACAAATTCAATGAGATGAACATGTGTATTATTATAAACCCACTAATATAGTTGCATGACTCTGCTTTCTCAGTTGCCAGCAGATTAAATGACATGAAAATATGTTTATTCTATTATAAACCTGCATATAAATTGAGTAGGTTTGTTTTCTCAATTTCCTACAAATTCAATGAAATGAACATATGTGTTCTGTTATAAACCCACTAATATAGTTGCATGACTCTTTCTCAGTTGCCAGCAGATTAAATGACATGAAAATATGTTTATTCTATTATAAACCCAGATATAAATTGAGTAGGTTTGTTTTCTCAATTTCATACAAATTCAATGAAATTAACATCTTTGTTCTGTTATAAACCCTCTAATATAGTTGCATGACTCTGCTTTCTCAGTTGCCAGCAGATTAAACAACATAAAAATATGTTTATTCTATCATAAACCCGCATATAAATTGAGTAGGTTTGTTTTCTCAATTTCCTACAAAGTCAATGAAATGAACATGCATGTTTGTTTGATTATAAATCCACTTATAAAATTGCATGAGTTCGCAAAAATCATATTTGCAGTAAATAAACCACTCTGCATTTGGGACAATGTAATCTTTACAAATTCTTTGAGCTGTAAAACAAATGTTTGTTTAAATAATCAAAGCTCAAACTTGTTATTATGAAAGTATATACTGTCTGTGTATATCTTTGGTAACTCCATCGTTAGATATAATGGATTTCTAATTGCAATCATTGTCTTTGCATGATACAAAAATGAAGTGGTCTGCCAATAGTGGTAAAACAAGACACCTTACTCATTTGACAAACATCAATGAAACTTTTTAATATATTCACTCAAAAAGAACTTCTGAAAATTCTTTTGCAAAAATAGATAAATCATCCAAACCAAGTGATGTACATTATGATCCGCTGTTAGGTAGAGATCGAAATAGCGCTGAATACTGAATATTGGATGGCCACGGGTGGTATTCTGAGGATTATTTTATCTTGATTTTAGTGGAAAGATGTTATTTCCAATAACAGAATGTTAAAATGCAACATTTCATTGGTGTTTGAGCAGATGTCTTCCACATATGCAGCTACTTTTGCGCAGTCATTATCCAGTGATGCGCAAAAAGAGTACATTTTGTTATGACAATTAAAATCTTTTCAGAATACCACCCCAGGATGACAAATGTAAGCACTGAGGGGACATACAAATAAATTGCTATGTTAAAAGTACATATAAATCCAGATTATCATTATAACAGCATTATGAAGGAAAGAAAGACATCTTACATCTTCTTCCGTGGTGAAAGGAGCAATACAGACGACAGGTCCAAAGATCTCTTCTTGCATACATCTAGCATGTGGTCCTAGCCCAGTCACAACTGTAGGTGGCATGTAGTAACCCTGGGAAGAAAGAGAAAAGGATCAACATCAGATTTATGCAGGCACACAAGCTTAAAACTTCATAATATTAAAAAACTAGTAATGTCCATTGCCGCGCAATGCAAATGTATCCCCCGGCACTGGCAGCGATTCGGAGGAGGGACAAAGAACCTCCCCCTCCCCTCCCTCAAACAGAATGATGGCATAGCGATTGCCGCCAGTGGCCCGTACTATTAACACTAGGAGCAGCATCTCTGTGTGTAGACTAGAGTATAATGCATCTCTATAGAAAATTCGAAAGAAATATTTCAAGAAATGAGACCTGCAGAGCGCACACAAGATATCCACTCAAATATGACCATTGACCCTATAAAAGACGGAACACTGGGGGCAGCATCCGACGAAACTGTAGAGATGTAGAGTAATTACTCTATGATGGACCTCCATAAGAAA
Organism: Heliocidaris erythrogramma; assembly: GCA_025617745.1. Taxonomy (NCBI): domain Eukaryota; kingdom Metazoa; phylum Echinodermata; class Echinoidea; order Camarodonta; family Echinometridae; genus Heliocidaris; species Heliocidaris erythrogramma. Next base: position 32,396,958 of record CM046856.1, read on the forward strand.
TCAGTCAACAAATTTGTCCTCCAGATCTAGAATGCATGAAACCAGAATATGACATTTGACCCTATAAAAAGTGGAACACTGGGGGCAGCTTCAGGAAACACTACAGATGTGTAGATTTCACTAAGACACACCTCCATATAAAATTTCTAAGAAATCCGTCCAATGTGGAAGAGTGCACAAAAGACATATGACCTATGACCCTATTAAGGACGGAACAATGAGGGCAGCATTATCAAAAAGTGTAAATTTGTAGATTGTACCAAGGTACATCTCCATACAAAATTTGAAAGTAATCCATCAACAAATGTGGCCTGCAGAGTGCACTCACGCCATCCCCCGAAGTATGCCCTTTGACCCTATAAAAGATGGGACACTGATGGCAGCATCACCAAAAACTATAGGTTTTTCGATTACACCAAGAGACACCTTCATGCAAAATTTGAACGAAATCACTTGAGAAATGTGACCGCCAGAGCGCACACTACAGTGCACACAAGACATCTATCAAAATATGACCTCTGACCCTATAAAAGACGGAACACTGGAAGCAGCATCACCAAAATCTATAGGTTTCTAGATTATACCAAGAGACACCATCATGCAAAATTTGAAAAAAATTCGTGTCGGGTGCGAACTCCTTCTTTCTTTGACAAAAATCCCTGAATTCATTTTCTCTGTAAGATAGGTATTAAATTGTTCTTTTATTGCAGGACCAACAGAGTAGGAGCTACATTTTGGCTTGCTATGCAAATTAGTATCTATAGAAAGTGTGTGACAGCTTGAGCGATTCCGAATGGGAGGGCAGGGGCCTGGGAACGATTTTTTTACTGGGGGTGCTGTGAGCAAAAAAAATGTCTGCAGCATTTTAGTGTCCTCAGCGTTTTAGGGTCACTTTTTAACTACTTTTTAGCTACAGCACCCCCAGCTAAAAATTGCAGGGGGGTGCTGCGCTTTTCCAGGGGGTGCTGCTGCAGCACCCCGGCCCCCGCACCCTCGGCTCCCAGGCCCCTGTGGGAGGGTGTGTGCTTATGCTGAGTAAGGGAGAGTGTTTGGGGTTTCTTTACCTGTGTAGCTTGTACAGGCACTCTGCCTATTTGTCTTTGGAGAGAGAAGACCTGTCTTCCTTTTGGCCTTGTCTAGAGAAAACCAAGCCTGTGTCCCGGGGGGCCACTCAGATATACGGGTGTACACATGCATGTCCATGAGTTTTCAAAATACCCCCTAAACAGGTTTTATACTTGGATGAAAAAAGACCCCTAAACGAGGATTTTTGCGCAGTTTTTCATCATCCAACCCCCCTAAACAGGTTTGACTTAGTGCAAGCTAGCGCGCACTATAAGCAACAACACATTTCAGAGGGAACCATTTCAGTGCACTATGGCTGCGTCAGTAGAACTCTCCGCTCCCGATTCTCCTCTCTTTTTTGCATCCATCTGCATGCATTGCCGCGCGCCTGAAATCGGCCTGTAAATCCCCGTGAAAATCCCTGAAAATATCAGAAAATACATATTGGTGCCAAAGTGAAAAATATACCCCCTAAACGCGATCAGCCAGATTAGTCAAAAGCACCCCTTTTTGTTGAAAATCAGTGTTTTTGGACCCCTTAACGCGTAACGCGCGTTACGCGTTCCACCTGAAAAAAAGACCCCGTTTTACGCGTTTTCTTGGACGCGCATGTGTACACCCATATATCTGAGTGGCCCCCCCGGGGCCTGTGTCCACAAGTCAAGTTTTAAGTGGAAACTATATGTTTTAATCTATCTTCATGTGTAAACAAATGAATTGATAATGAAGATTTAAATGCTCATTCTAAAAAAAGGGTAGCATGAATATTGTAATCTTCAAGAACAGACTTATATTTGTCTCTTTAATTTTGCAGTGGAATACAATGATATTACATTTTCTAATCTTTATACTTGTGTAAAATTAAGAACAAACAGTTATTGTAGGTAATATTTTTGTGTGATATTATAAATGTCTCATCACTTGAAACCTATGGAGACTTGAACTAGTTACTTGTACATGCAGGGGTTGATTATAATTTACAGGTAGCTCCTTTTGATGGGGGCTCATCTTTACCTCAACCACGTCTCTGGCTACCCGTGCATCTGAACTCAACCACTAAGCCGCCTCGGTGGGCCCTTTCTCAGTGGAACGGCAGGAATTGCGTAGAATCTACCTCCTAGTGGATTGAATGTGGAACTCTGTGACCATTGCTCATTGTAGAGGCCCAGCGCTCCGAGTTTGAGAGTCATATTCTATACAACCACGCCTCCTGCTGGACATCATGGCAGAACCCAGTCAACCTTGCAACCTTACTCATATACCCCAAAATGGAGCTGGTCTAATAATTTTTTCCAGGGCTGTATATATTTATGTTGCTTCAAAATACAGAATATAAAGTTTCATATATCACATATAGAAACTTCCAATTAAATAAAATATCATTAAAAAGAGGAAAATGTATTTACACTATGCAATTCTTTGCTAGTTAAAGTACATAATTATGTTGTAAAAGCATAATTTGACTAAAATGAAGGGGCTATATATCTGCCCCCCCCCCCCCCCTCCACACCTGGTTGTTTCTGGCACCTATGAATACAAGCCTCAAGCCTCAAGAAAGGCATTACATTATCCACTATTGAAAAACTTTATTCAAGAAAGTTATTGAAAGAAAGTTTGAAGTTTCTACTGTGAAAAAGAAAAAAGATCACAAAGAAAAAAAAAGGTCACAAAGAGAATCTTTCTAAAAATCTATGGAAATCATGCTTCCAGTAATCGCCAATAAAACCAAACTTACATTTTTGTATTTCTCTGGAATACCCATCTCATCCACCCCTTCACCACAACGGATTGTGCCACCTTCTTCTATGGCAAGCGCAACGTAACCTTTGACCTTATTGAGATGCTCCTTACTGATGAGGGCACCTAATTTGGAGGAGTCTTCTGTAGGAGGACCTACCACCATTTTTCTGCATTCATTAAAAAAGAAACAATTTCTTAAAATCATAATAACCTGTGGTATGTAATATAAATATTAATACATGTACATGTACATGTAACTTTGAGTTTAAATGAATAATGAAATATTCTGATCACATTTCTACATATATTTGGTATTGATCTTATTCCAGATGACAACAATTGTTGACATAGAAATTTCTTCTCTTACAAATTTTCAAATTTTACACATAGCTTGTTTACCTGATCAAATTCAAATGTCTACTGTATTTCTTTCATATTTCAATAGTATGAAAAGACTCTATTGCTACAAGCAGGGAAGTATATAGGGGCATCGATCCAGGGGGGAGGGGGCAGTTTCCCCCCCCCAAAAAAAAAAAAAAAAAAAAAATATGAGGGGGGCCAAACATATCGTTTTGTTGTGAAATGAAACCTTCTAAACAATGAAATACAAAACATTACATGATCAGACTTGAATTTCAAGAACATTTTTGGCATTACCTTAATAACTCCAAAGTGTCTCATTCACTTCAGGTCAGGTCAGGTCAGGTCAGGTACAATTTCTCAGAGTGCAATTTGGTGTCATATGATCATTTCAATAATAAGTTATTAAATTGTGATAATTGTATTGCTTTCTCAAAAGTAGTTATATGATATTGTCAGGATTATGTAAACACACCCATTGTCCAACTGCACTTGTTTGACAAAAGATAATAGAGGAGCTTGCCAAGTGTCTGGGCTATGTGTCTGCCATGCTGAAATCTACCATTCATGTGTTAATTACACAAATACCTTGCAAGCTTTCTGTTATGCCTTGTCAAATGCTGACAATATCATTTGACTACTTTTGAGAAAGCAATACAATTTTCACAATTTAACAACTTATTATTGAAATGACCATTTGCCACCAAATTGCACCCTAACAAAGTTATAATACTCAAAATCGTACAATATAAATTTGACCTGAATTGAACAACACACTTTGGAGTTTTTTCTCTACATCCAGAGCATTTGGGGCAGCAAAGCTTGGTTTAGGGGCACTTTGGTGTGTTTTTTCAGGAGCATGTAATGTTACACCCCCTTCCCCATGGAAATCTTCGTCATTTTTTATATTATGTACACCCGTCCCATACCTTTTCCGACAAAATTTGGGCCTTAAGGGGAAAAATTTGCTGCAAATTTAGGGGCTGACAACCCATCCGGATGGAAAATTTTGTCAGTTTTTGTGTTTTGGTAATGTATAGTCATACACATTTCTTCTGACAAAGATTGGTGCATATGTTAGATGGGGAATGGGGGGTGGTATAGTATTTTTTTCATTTCACCCCAAAAATGAAAAAACCCTCCATATGACCATTCACTTTTTCTTTATGAACTATACATGTATAATGACAAAAAACAAGTTTACCTCAATCATTTTTATACTATGTAGGCTAGAAAATGTCAAATGTCCACTTTTCCAGGATGGAATTGCCTGATATATACAGGACTCACCTTGCAGCAGCTACGTATTTCTCCACAAACTTCTCCAAAATGCTTTCTTGTACAAAGACCCTACTCATGCACAGACAGATCTCCCCCTGATTTAAGAACCCTGACCTCACCACTGTCGGGATGATCTCATCGATGTCGACATCATCAAACACCACAGCTGCATTCTTCCCTCCAAGCTATAGAAGGGAAAAGTAAATCATGCAAGCATTGTTGGTTTACTATCAGTGAAAATAAAAATAGAGTAAAAATATAATTTCATTAACATCCAAGTTCTTTTTTCTCCTGTATTATACTTTTCCTTCATTCCTCTAAATGTCCCATAAGCGGGAGCAGTGGTGGATCCAGGATTTTGTGAGGGAGGGAGTCCAATATTCACAAAATATTCTGACAAAGCAAAAAAAAAAAATGTCAGCGTTTTCGGGTCTCTTTTTCATGCTAATAATCTCTGACAAGTAAAAAAAAAAGTCAGTATTTTTGGGCGGTCTTTCCTTTTCGACAGCCTTTCAAAAAAAGGTGAGTTTTTTTACAGAGGGGTGAAAGCAAGGGACATGATCTTCCTGCCCGTTTCTGATCTTACCAAAAGGTTTCAGATGTGCATACCTCCAGAGAGAGTTTTTTACAGAGGGGTGAAGCAAGGGACATGATCCTCCTGCCTGTTTCTGTACCCCCAGTGAAGGAGACCAGAGGAACATCAGGGTGCTCGACAATGGCAGATCCTGCTTTAAACCCGTATCCGTAGACCAGATTCACCACCCCATTGGGTAGACCTAGTGATAAATGAAAAACAAAATGTTAGGTATATGAGAATTGTTCATAAGTGCCCAGCTGGAAAATGCAAGTTGGTGTGCATGGTAATATGTAGGCAAAGATAACAGAAGATTTGGACTTGCTCTTTAAATTGGAGTAAACTTCTGCACGCCGAATTTCAAGCGATTGTCGACTGCTCTACTCCTACAGTAGGCCTATGCAAGTTGCTTTTATCTTCAATTAGAGTGAAAATTTTTGGTTTAAAAGGGAAAGTCCACCCTGGAATTTAGTTTATTTTAATAAAAGTAGAAAAATGAGAGAATCAGATTAGTGAAAGTTTGAGAAATATCCAATAAGAAGTAAGAAAGGCATGAATTTTTGAAGCTGTAATCAATCAAACACAAATTGGCAACTCCATGAAGTATCTTGCGAGCTCCTCACCCATTTGCTCAGCACAAAAAATTTCACAAATTTTCATTTTCTTAGTTGTTGACGATGATGGAATAGATTTGTTTCATACAGGTTTTGTGTAAAATATATGTGCAATGGTTATAACAACGGTGCATGTAAGATTGAATATTTTCTATAGAGAAAATGAAAATTTATAATTTTTTCAAGTACACGTCAAATGGGAGAGGAGCTCAAAAGATAAGTCATGGAGTTGCCAATTTGTGTTTGATTGATTACAACTTAAAAATTCATAACTTTCTGATCAGATTTGCTCAAACTTCCATTAATCTCTTTCTTTTATTTTTCTGCTTCTTTTAAAACCAAGTTGATTTCAGGGTGGACGTTCTCTCTTCACAGAAAGCTTTTAGTGTACGAGCATGGATCCTTAAAGGGAAATTAACCTCAGCGTATGAATTAGCTTATTTTGAATGGTGTAGTATATGCCTCTTATTTGATACATGCAATTTCATGTAAAAACACAGGATATAGATATAAATCACTATTTTCCAGCCAAGTTATCGTCTGCTAGCAATAATAAGGGGGCTGCCATTACTTTATGTGTACACGAACATATTTTTCATCCCAAGTAAAATTTCCTTCATCGTTAACTTGTAATTGATTTTTAGAGGACAAATATATATTAGATAAAGTCACATATTCTGAAATGTAAGTTTAGTTTTATATATTTTTTAAAAGGTCTTAATTTGTTCATAAAAAATATACTTCATAAAAAATATACGTCAAGGACGGAGAATTGACGTCAAGGACGGAGACAATCGTAACAATACCAAAACAAAGCGAGGAATCTGCTTTACAGGATGGCTATTAGAACTCATGGGTCGTCAATTATCTAGGCCCATGGCCAATAACAATCGTAATACAATCAGAACAAAGCGACGTATCTGTTGTAAAGGTAGGCTATTATCAATGCATATGGTACCTAATGATCCGTGTCATGCACAAAATGGCAGCCTCCATGGAAAGACGTAGCAGACAATAGGTGCATCTAGAATATCACGTGGGGTTACTTGTCCTTTAAACGTACAGAGAATAAATTTTGGTCACTGATTCCCTTTAATCCCCACAAACACGTACCACAATGAGGCAATGCACATAGTCACAAACAAACAAATGATCAGCGTCTATTCTTGTCCTTTTATAACTCACTCTGCTATTTCACTTTGTAGATAAACAACATGCTTAGCAAATGACACAAAAGGCGAGTTGCCCACAGTTGCACCCGTGTGCAAAATGGAAACGTTAGTAATAAAAAGACCTATTCAGAATAGTCTACAAAAAAACTGCTGGTGTGTCATGGCTTAAACCATTCTGTGTCACTAAGTGTTAGAACAAAGGTCCATTGTCATAATTTTTCTTTCAAAAGTGTCATTTTGAATTAATTGATAAAATTGGCATTAAATATCTTCTGTGGATATATATATATATATATATATTTTGTTCTCAGGAAGATAAATGTACACATTCATGGTCCAAACATACATGTATTAACAATCCAATTCTCAGGCAGGATAAACCCCCCCCGGCATGGAAGCTAGGGCTTAGAAATGTTTCAAAGCTCAAACTAATTCAAGCCAATCATAGCAGTGTAAATAATAACAATAGTAACGATGATAATGATATGGTTTTGTTTAAACATGGCAGTACTAATACTGCTCTTCATGAGGGCCCTGCAATTCCAGTGAAACCTGTATATAAAGACCACTCAAGGGAGACAAGAAAAAGCGGTCTTTATGAGCAGGTGGTCTTTATGAACAGGTTCCTTGAATACACATTTCAATGAAAGTTTCAATGAAAAACACTTTTCAAGGGGTAAAAAAATTGTGGTCTTTATAGACAGGTGGTCTTTCGATACAGGTGGTCACTAAAGCAGGTTGGATTGTATTATTACCACAGCATTGCCAGGTACCCATTTACACTTTAGTCAAGAGGGGAAAATGTGTGCTAATTGTGTAATATTAATAATTCATGGGAACGAACCTGCTTTGACCATTAATTTGGCCATTTTCCATGAGGTCAAAGAGGTCATCTCGCTCGGCTTGCAGACGCAGGTGTTGCCGGCAGCAATGCAGGGTGCAATCTTGAAGGTGAGGAGATAGAGGGGGAGGTTCCAGGGACCGATCAGACCCGCTACCCCTACAGGCATGCGCATGGTGTAATTGGCAGTTCCAACATTACCCAGTAAGGTGGAGCTGTAATGGAAAGTCAAACCAAGGAGGTACTAGGCAAACAAGTTTTCATTCAAAAGATGGCCTTAAACACATTTTCAAGTTTTTCATCACATTTTTACAATCTTGGTTAATACACAGTGAGATATCAATTTGAGGATGCTGTTGAGGTTTTCTCTTTTCCCCCTTTTTTTAAGTATAGTTAACAAATGAAAGGTGAAAAATAATTCATATCCTGACCTGGAAATAAATCCTCATGAGTGAGGGCACATGTTGAAACAAAGGGACAGCCATTTGTGCAGGTGGACCTCTTTAACATTGTTGTGCACCATACTATCCCCATACAGCTATAACATGTAGTCTTGATTTGGCATTCTTAAATTCATAAATTTACGCTTAAGTCATCGCAAATCACCCAATCAGGAACAGAAAATTAAAATATCTGCACATGTAACTTTTGAAACGAGTGGAACTACATGTGGACATATCCAATAAGTTTATAATTTCATTCCATTTTACTTTTTAATACTAGAACTACATGTACATGTCAAGATTATCTTCAAGGTGGTATTTTGGGTTATGATCCGAAATCGAGGAACGGTGTAATGAATGGAAAGATGACTGATACAAACATCAAAGGAAATTTTTCTTTGAAAAATTACATATTAACATCTATTTCTGTCTTGGTGTATTTCCTGAATGCACTTAGACAATATCAGAATTAACAAAATCAGTAAATTCTTTTTTGTTTAAAACTCATTTAAAATTTTTGCCTGAATCTCTGAACTGCTGCTTTCAAACCTTTTTAAAATTGATTTATATGCATTATAAGGCTTTTTTACAAACTTGTTTGTAGAGCATTATCAGATGAAATATACTCAAATTTTCCAATGGTGCCACTTTCAAACCTGTTTTTGGTGTGAAGAATAGACGATGCGAAGAAGCGGAAGTTATGCACTGCCCTTGGGATGTCTATTGCCCTCGTTAGCCATACTGGTTTACCTTGGTCACGAGACTCCATCCTTGCCAGCTCGTCAAGGTTTTCTTCGATTAGATCCGCTATCTTGTTCATCACCTTTGCCCTCTCTTCAGGGCTTTTGGAAGACCATCTTGGGGGATTTCAAAAAGGGAAATTATAACTTAAGTAATTTTCTTAATTTTCCAAGGGGGGGGGGGGGGGGGGGTGGGGGTACTCTTATATGGTATACGGGGATGTACCACTCTAATGGGTCGCTTTTTTGCAAAAAATCCCTTGGGGTAGGATTTGGGGTTGGAAAATCACTAAAAATAGCTCCATTTCTAGACCTGTGCCTTTAATACACATACTGACATAGATCTAAATATCACCATTTCCCACAATGCAAACCATCCTCGGTGTTTGCTAAAAGGATTACCTTCCAGGCTTTACTAAAATTGTAAAAATTGAATGAATATAAAAGAAAAAAAAAACCCAAATCGGGTGTGAACAGGTTTATCTGTAAAATCTTACCTTGCCTGTGTAGTCCCATATACCAAAGTTACATGTGCAAGGACAGGTAAGAAAAACCTGATCACACCTGCCGGTTTTTGTTTTTCCGTTTCTTTTCTATTCATTCAATTTTTACAGTCTTAGTTGATCCTGGAAGGTAACCCCTTTGGCTTTAGCAAACTCCGAGGGTGGTTTGCATGGCTCACATTATGTGGGAAATGGTGATATTTAGATCTAGATTTTTTTGTTGATATCCCCCTCCCACACACAGTATATGTACAGCTTCGTGTGCCAGTACTACCAGCTAGAAAGATAAGCCACGCAGCTCGTACAGCTATTAAAAACCACATACAAGTACTATAGTGGTACATGTCTATCTATGCTATATTATTTATGAACTAAATTGGATTATCATATTAAAAATGGCAAGTTTTCCCTCGAAGTCCGACTGAGCTGATTAGCGTTGGCTTGAGCCTTACAATCTGCCTTTCAATATCTGTCTTACAAGTTACATTTACAATTATCTGCATTAAAGTACTGTGCACAGCTCTGCCTTTTATTATCTGCACCCACTATGCTCTGCTTTTACTATAGTATAGTATAACTGTGGGCTGTGCACTCTGCCGTGCCTTTCATTATCATAACCTCATACATTGGATGAGTGAATTATCCCAAGTTTATCACTCACATTGGAAAAGCGCGTTTTGCAGCGGCCACTGCCAGATCGACCTCTTCCTTTCCACTGTCGGGGATTTGAGCCCAAACTTCCCCAACCGATGGATCAACACTATTTACAAAGCTGGAGGTTGGCACAAACCCTCCGTCAATGAAGTTTTCGATAGTGATTTCTGCCATTTTACGACGTTTTCCGTGCAGATACGAACTTTCCACTCCATAAGATCCAGTAAGTGTCGTAGTACGGTACATGACTCTCGAGCGCTACGCATAGCGCTGCTGAAACACGCTACGTCTCGTAGGTCCAAATATGGTATGACGACCGGAAAACCTGGGCTATGATTGGACGAATTTGGAGGTGTGTATAGGGTGGGACTCGACTTGTAAAAACAAAAACAAACTACTAGTACCGTACCGTCGACGCGTCGAATGTAGGAAGTTCGTTCACCTTGGCATAGTTTGTTAACCTAGACATACAACTTGGCAAGATGCCAGCTTATCTCTCCAACGCGATACCGGAAAACTCGGGCTATGATTGGACGAATTTGGAGGTGTGACTGGGGTGTAGGCCTGTACATCACTTTATTCTTCTTCTTCTTCTGGAAAAGTGTTGCTTCCGAGTAGAGAAGATATATCGTACTGTGAATGGATAATAAAACAATAAAGGAATTAACAGAGGGAAAACAAATCACACTTTGACAAAGAAGAAGAAACACAACACAAAGACAAAAGGGAACGGGTTATAAATAAAACACAAACGAGTTAAGTAGGCCTACGAAGTTTCCCTTAACATACAACTTGGCAGGCGCGTAGCCAATGGGGCGGTGTGCTATCGCCCCCTCCAAAATGCCAGAAAAAGAGGGGGGATGACGGAAAAGGAGAAGAAAAGGAAGACCCAAATTATTTCCTTAGCTACAAATCTCACTAGTATGAGGTCACTCTTCATGCGAACAAGAATCAGTAATAAAAATAAGAGGTATTGATGTAGGCCTATCCTTTTATACGATGTGTATTGAAAAAAATCCTTCCCCCATTGCCCTTAGAATATTTGGGTTTAATTTTATAAATTTGAGGAGAGTGAGTTATCTTCTTATTGCTGTATCCTTAACATTCTGTAAAATTGCTAACTTTCCCAGCAATCAATTTATGTATAAATCATATATAAATTATGCAAATATTGCTTGATGTTTCTAACTTAAACTGCTCGCATTATATCCTCAAATAAAATAATGCTTTAGTGTAGTTGTTGATTTTTCTGTTGTAATGTATGAGGTCATAGTCAAGGCAATCTTTATGCATAAAAAGACAATATGGCGTCACAGGAAACTAAGCTCCGTGCGAAAGATATAGGGCCTTTGCAAAGGAAATAGGCCTACCCATTTTGGAGAATAGGTCTAAACAAAATATCCCGAGTAAGCTTTGTATTTGTTCAGGGGCGTCGCTAGAACGTTTTGAAGGAGGGGGTGGGGGAGTGTGACACCCAAACTTGCCGACAATTTTTTAGGGTGGTACACCCAACTTTGCCGAGAAAAATGGTGCACCGTAATCCCCCCACAAATAATAATAAAAGAAAATCACAGATGTAGATATCTTGATCATACAGGCCCATTTTCGCAAGGAGGGGGCTGACGCCTTTTTCCCGAATATCAACATTTCAATTTCTGAATTTCTGATTTTTAAAAACTTTTTTGTAGTGAAAATGTACAGAAGTTACATAATTATCTGAGAACCTCGCTGCCCAAATATGTGGATATTCTGGCTCCTCGCTGCCCGAATATGAAGTGGTGGTTGTATTGCCCGAATATCAGAACTTTAAAAATCTTCGGGGAGGCTGGGTCCGAATTTGGGGTAGGGGGGGGGGGGGTGGCTGCAGCTCATTGCCGAAGGGGGACACCTTATGCCAGAATATTAACTTTCAATTTCTAAATATTTACGAGCGAGCAATGTTTTGTAAACTTTTCGTAGAGAAAAATTTATACAGAAGTTACATACAAAATTTTTTATGATTACCTGGGAACCTCGCTTTTAACTTTTCGTAGTTAAAATGTAGGCCTACAGAATTTACAGACAGAAGTCACATAATTATTTGGGAACCTCGCTGCCCAAATAATTATGTGGATATTCTGGCACCTCATTTCGCTGCCCGAATATGAAGTGGTGGTTGCTCGAATATCGGAACTTTGGAAATCCGGGGGGGGGGGGTGCAGCTTAATAGCCCCCCCCCCCCCTCTAGCGACGCCTCTGTATTTGTTTGTTTTTCAAATATGTTTCTTGTTTTTTGAACGAGTGTGGAAAAAATTTCATATGAGTTCCAAAATGAGCTCTGTATTTAATTCGTATATATCCAAGCAAAGCGAGGCATCAAAACAGCTGTAATGTGGACAGGCTAGTGGAATTTTAATTCTCGATTTAAAAGATACTAAAGCTCTCCATGTCTCTCACAATTCGCGCGGAAGGGGGAGGCAGGGGGCTCCCCCCCCCCCCTCTCCTACACCATCCCCCTTCCCCTTAGGGCACACACTTCGCGTGCGATCCGACAGCCCCTCCCAAAATGAAATCTGGCTACGCTGCCGCTGCAGCCAAGTTGGCAAGCTGCCCGTGCATGACAACAAGAAATCCAGGATCATCCCTCGCGCGCGCCACCTTCAACTCGCCGTGCGCAATATGACGAAGAACTCGACAAGCTTTTCCCTACGCTGCAGCCAAGTTGGCAACAGCGCGCTGTTGCCAACTTGGCAAGATGCCAGTTTAGCTACTCTGGAAGTCGTCAAATCTGATTGCCATTTTGCCTCTACAAATCTTAATTTTAATTTTAATCTCACTAGTATGAGGTCACTCTTCATGCGAACAAGAATCAATAATAAAAAAATAAGAGGTATTGATGTAGGCCTATCCTTTTGTACGATGTGTATTGAAAAAATTCCTTTCCCCATTGCCCTTAGAATTCTTGGGTTGAATTTTAAAAATTGGGGGGAGAGTGAATTATCTTCTTATTGCTGTATCCTTAACATTTCTGTAAAATTGCTCACTTTCCCAGCAATCATTTTATGTATAAATCATATATAAATTATGCTTCTAACTTAAACTGCTCGCATTATATCCTCAAATAAAATAATGTTTTACTGTTGTTGATTTTACAAATCTTAATTAAAGGTAGCATACAACAACAAAAACCACATACTGGCCCGACAGGCAGTATAGTCCTAGTTTTTCAGCGGTTTCTAAGACGTGGTTGGAGGTGGGGGAGATGGGGGGCAAAATGGCCCCCAGTGCTGTAGTCGAGTCCATCCCATCCGAGTTCGAGTCGTCCGAGTCCGAGTCCGAGTCCTGGGGTCCTGGCATCCGAGTCCTGAGTCCTGGACATCCGAGTCCGAGTCCGAGTCCCGATGGGAACATCTTAAATTGCATTTTTTTTACGTCACATTATTTATATTCTGATAAATGCCTTAATTACTGTGAACTCTCTATAACATAAATAGTTTCTGGTTCATTAAAAACTTCCATTTTTCAGAGAATTTAATTCATTGTAACTTTTCTTAGTACGAATGCGGACAACTATAAAGGCTTGCTCACAATTATTGTCGCCGTGACATGGTGCTTAAGAAGATTAAGTTCAGTAAGATTTCCAGCTATTAACACTAAAAATTGTGACAGAAGGTAAGAAAATTGAATTGGAAATGTTGAGATAAATGTTTATGGTTAGATTTTCGGTGATGGTTTGGTTTACTGGTGGAATTTCAGAAGTTTTATTGACCAAAATAATAAACAAGTGAACATGCACTCCTATTGTGCCAAGGTATATGTCTCGTTGACAAATGGCTCATAATATATGTGAACAAGCCTTATGCAGGCCAAGTATTTTGCATGTATCCACAGTTATCGGAGAGTTGACTGTATTGTTTCGGTGATACCTCAATGAAGAAAAGATACACAAATTAATATTTGTTCATTTCAAAGGCTTGTAATTTTTAAACAAAATTCTATCAATTATAGTAAACAGAACACAAAATAATAGTTTGAATGCCATTAAAATGATCGTGATTTATAAAGTGAAGGTTAAATACAAAGCAAATATATATATATATATATTTCTGCTTGAAATATGTAACCCTAAATTCTAGTTTCTATTTGTAGTCTAATTTTATGAGTAATGTCATTGATTATGTATGAAACGTTATGAATAGGTATACACTTGTGATAAAAAACAAGTGCGCGTAACATCTGTGCCAGATTAAATAAATTCTGGATGCAGAAGTATTAAAGTACTATTAAAGAGTACCTGAGCCTTGCGTTCATTTACAGCATACCTTTTTCTCAATGAAACAAAGTTGAAGTAACGTATCTGATATTAGCTCATCGTAACAGGAGTTTACCAAGTGGTTGGATCTGTATAATGAATTCAATGAATATAATTTAAACTGTATGAACATGCTGGCGACACGAAAATCGCACTTTTGCACACTTTTTTGGAGAATGGCCCTCGTACGGTTACGGCGATCGATGTTAAGTTCATCTTCAAAATACCGCTCAATCGAGCAAGGTGCGCGAAAATAGCTGGTAATTTTTTTTAACCTAAAATTAACAAGCGGAAAACGAAAAAAAAATCCGGTCTCGTTGTCGGTCTCGGCCCGATTTTCGCCCCGGTCACGAGTAACCATTGGTCAAGTCTGAGTCCGAGACCGAGTCCTTGTGGCTCAAGTCCGAGTCCGAGTCCGTGTCCCGAGAAATAGGGACTCGAGTCCTACAGCACTTATGGCCCCTAAGAACAAGACCGCATTGTCAGTTTCGTTGAAAATTGTAATTCAAGCAAATTATCATTCATAAATATAATTACACTTTGTTGATAATACTGGGTTCTTGCCTCTTCAAAACCAGGGAGCTCTGCGAATGTATTCTTAGTTACACTTCCCTGGATAGACGGACGCCTATTTCAGAACATACGGACTGTCTTTTAGCTCATCACCTTCTTCCGAAAATGAAATAGGGATTTTTATTCCGAAGGTTCCTAATTCCGAAAAAATAATGTAGGGTTCTAGTTACATTTTCGGAATTATGAATCTTTGGAATTACGAACCTTCTGAATTATGAACCTTAGGAGTAACGAACCTTCGGAAAAACGACATGTGACCGAGCAAGCTCTTGTGAATTTTTAAAATTTCAGTTAAGACAGTCAATCAAAAGAGAGAATGAATATGGTTTCAGTCCAATTCTTTCTTTCTCTCTCTCTCTCTCTTTCTCTATCCCTCTATCTCTCTTTCCTGTTTTTCACTCCGTCCACTTTTCTTTTCTTATCTGCTTTAAGACTCTCATCTTAATGATTTGATTATATACATGTAATATCTTCCCTTTGCTGAATTCTTTAATACTACCGCCGCCCCCCCAAAAAAAAAAAAAAAACAAAAACAAAAACAAAAACAAAACAAAAACAAAAAAACTCATCACTAAATTATAATGAAATTATCTGCATTTATTGATAAATGCTAAAGACAAATCAATCAAATAAAGAATTGAGGATTCGTCACTAAAAACCGATACAGAAAAACATTTCATGCTTATTAATTAATGTATTAATAATATTGACAAAGCAATTCACCCATTTTAACCACCTAAATTTGGCGGTCTAGTGGATCTGTCACCGGACTGTGGATCACATGGTTCGCGGTTCGAATCCCGCAGCGGCGCTAATGTCCTTTGGCAAGACATTCATCTACATTTGCCACTCTCCACCCAGGTGAAGTAAATGGGTACCCGGTAGGGGAAAAAAATCCTTGAATGCCTTAGCGCCTATCGTGGCGCTTCGGCTAAAGCCGGGGTAATAATGTGATACTTTGTATTACGCGCAGTAAAGTATTATTATTATAGATTTCTCTGATTATTATGTTTTCACTCAAACTGTACTTGGTATCAAGACTGGATTGTCTATAAAGAAACTGTTGATCTAAATGAAATATGCAACCGATTTTTTTTCCTTCTTCTTCTTTTTCCTTTTAATCATTATTAAAAGAAAGCAATGTAATATCATAATTACTGGAGACAAAGTAAAAAGTTTGAAATATACTGACTCTTTAGATAATCACAAACAACAAGAAATGACCAATTATTGCAAGACATATAACAGAAATGACGTAATGTATGTATTAACAACTGTGATTGATAAGAAAAACAGAGAAGAGGAGAGCATATAAATATTCGTATCATGATATAAAAATTAAAAAATGGTAATCTCCCTCGCTCTCTTAATACTTTGTTTGCATCAAAAGTACAGCTCGGAATAAAGCGATTCAGTGAACAGAACAGAATTGACATCAAATATCTGACACATCTGGTGGCTTTAAAATATCGTTTGCAAGTTAAAGACAGAAGTATGTGTCAAATCATGACCCTAAAAAGGCCGGGTTATTTTGGCGCTCTCTCAGCCGGGGGGGGGGGGGGGGGGGGGGGGTGTGATTTCAGCCATGGAGAGACGAACATTTATGCAACTTCGCACACAGATTGAGTGTCTTATAAAATAAATAACCCTGTAAATGTTCATATTTATATCGCAAACGGTATTTGAATTATCGTTAATTGACTATTTACATAATTCGTGAATATATTATATTCACGAATGGACAATTCTGCATTGTGTACAATACACATTGAGAAATGAACATTTTTAACGCTGCGCGCGGTACCCATTGGTCGAATTTTATAAATCTGGTATCAAAAGATGCGTAAGAGACTGTACGCAATAAATTCATGAAAGATCGCGGCGTAAAGGAAATTATCCTCGAACATATCGGGGCGAACGTCCAGGGGTAAAGGGGGTGTTGGATTGCACTAACAGACTAACAGTGCGTATAAAAAAGTACAAAATATTCCCAAAAATCATAATTTTACAATATCAATATAATTTATTCTTATACAATAATGGGTGAGGGTTTGTTGCATCGGATGACATTATGACCATTGACAATATTTCACGCTTTGTGAGTACTGGCTACTTTTCTAAAACTCGCGAAATGCCTCATTCTTGAATGTGATCAAGAAGGTTCAAACAGATGGAGTCATAACACAAGCGAGCTTCGATGCCGCCATAACAAACATGACAAATATGCGCTCTCCGAAAACATTCTTCCAAACGAGGAAACAATTCAAATTCCGTTTTATTGCATAATAATAATAATAATAATAACATGGACATTTGTATAACCATGGATACGTACAATGGTTATAATGATAATTAGTTTACGCAGACACAAATATAACTTCGAAAAAGTGTACATGAATGATATAACGAGGTTCAAGCGAACATAATTATTTAGTGCCAAAATTACCAGAACTGCTATAACAATTTCTTGAATGACCGCGTGTGCCCACTACTTTGGTTGCTATATTTCCTAGAGCCATCTTTCACGAAGGTAATATGTGAAATTTAATAATCGGAATTAAGCGGGAAAGTGTTAAAATTGCCCTTAAAGAGGCATAAATTTGTGACACTTTTAACGCTATATCTCGAAAAATTGTTCATCCTGAGGCAGGGGAATTTCAGAATGAAATCGACATTATTTACATTAATATTATCAATACTCATAGTGTCATCCGAGGAAACAGACCCTCACCCATACTTGTATAAGAAAATATTGTCCCGATATTGTGAAATTGTGATTTTGGAGGATATTTTCAAAGTGTATATATTTTTTTTCATACGCACCGTATATATTGATATAATAACATACAAATGATTCCCTATATAGACAAGACCATGAAATGACACAGTTCTTAAAAAAAAACGAAAAAGGAGTAGGTCTAATTAATTATACATTGTTCAGTTTACAGGACATTTGTGTTTGGCATGTGAAAAAGGAAGATTTCTTTATAGCGTAAGTCTATATTTTTGTAATTATCTAGTTATTAGAAGTCATTTCTAATGCATATTCGAATAGAAAAGATAATCGAACATACACATTAAGCTTCTCCATAAATATTATGTTACATAATTATGATTTCATATCATGGCGTATAAAGACAGTCAAGTTTTTATCGTTATTATAATTGGGAAGAAAGCTCACTGAATAATTAAGTTTCATATATTAACATAATGGATTTATCAAAAGCCTTCGATACAATGGATCATCGAATATTAATTTGGAAACTAAAGGCATGTGGAGTGAGAGGGATTGTACTACCCTCTTGGTTTGAAGATTATTTGCGTAATAGAAGTCAGTATGTTGGTTTTAAATCTAAATCATCTAAATTCGGAGTACCACAGGGCTCCATTCTAGGTCCCTTATTATTTTTAATATATATGAATGATATTGTAAACACATCACCACCCCTTACATACCTTTTGTTTGCAGATGATACGAACATATTTTACTCACATGCAGATTTAAATATCCTTGTTTCAACTCTCAATTCAGAATTAACGAAATTATCCTTTTGGTTCAAACCCAATAAACTCTCACTAAATATGGACAAGACAAACTACATCTAATTTAAGAATATACATTCTAAACATATTTTTAACAACATTTTCACAGACGATATGCCCATTAGGCTACTGAAAAGGAAGAAACAGAATATAGGTAACTTGGAATCTAACTTGGAATAGTCACATTTGTAATATTTGCAAGTTAGCTTCAAAAGGCATAGGCATTTTATTTAGATTAAAATACCATCTCCAACTAAAGTCACTATTTGTGCTCTATAATTCATTCATTCTATCTTATATAAAATTATATCTATATATTGTAACATAGTATGGGGAAATAGTGATACGATGAAAATTATGGCAATATCGCGCCTCCAAAAGAAAGCACTCCGTATCTGTACTCATTCACATTACCTAGCCCATACTGATCCAATATTTTATAAATTAAAAACATTAAAAATTGCCAATATTCACCTCTTTCAAACTGCAATATTTATGTACAAATTTTCGACAAAAACTATACCATTGCCTTTACGTAATATTTTTTTACGTACAATAGAAATATTCATTCTTATCATACACGACACTCTTCTGACCTCCATTTAACCAACCAAAAAATAATTCTAGCCCATAAATCGATAAGACACCATGGTCCAGATGTTTGGAACGATTTACCTGACAATATTAAACATTCTGCATCACTTTATTCTTTCAAAGCATTAATAAAAAATACCTTTTATCCAAGTATTTGTAAAGATGCCCAGTTTAAGAAGATATACGAATCGCACATTTGCAAACAATCATTCAATCTGATTTTCGCAAAATTTCCATGTAGATGACAAAACATCTCAATGAGAACGCCGATGAGAAAAAAATCTTCCAGTTTATTATCATCATAATATCCCTGATAGCAGAAAGTGTTAAAAAATGACGTGATATTTACGTCGTGGTTTTCGTCTTTTTTACGTCCTGTAATTACGTCAATAAGAGGACAACTTGCACCAACGCAAGACGTCAAGAGGACGTCTTATTTTGACGTCATCTCTACGTCTTCATTCCTCTTCCCTGATAGCAGAAAGTGTTAAAAATTACGTGATATTTACGTCGCGGTTTTCGTCCTTTTTACGTCCTGTAATTACGTCAATAAGACGACAACTTGCACCAACGCAAGACGTCAAGAGGACGTCTTATTTTGACGTCATCTCTACGTCTTGTACACTTTAAAAACTAAAGTGCTACTTTTAGGGGCATGTATAGTGACTGCACCTGAAATGCTGTTTATAGCACTTGTAGTGTGCTAATTTACCAGCAAAAAAAAAAATGTGACCGTGGCGAGCCTCGAACCAGGTTCCGCTGATTGAGAGGCGCTGACGTTACCGATGGACTAAAGAATGCTTCTTGCAATCCAGTTTGGTCATGGGGGTCAAGTAGATAACATGAACTATGTGGTGTCGTAAAATCACTATGTAACAATATGATCTGCTCTAAATCGTACAATGTGAGTTAGTCTAGCGGTAATGCCAGCAATTCTCGATCAGCGGACCCTGGTTCGAAGCTCGCCCAAATCATTTTTTTTTAATGAATGTTTAGCAGTTTAAGGAGCCGGTCCAGCTCCCGTGAAAGTGCTGAAATAGCACGCTGTGTGCATTCAATAACACTCTGAGTGCAGTCCCTATGCATGCCCTCAAAAAGTGCTATATACATCACTTCAGTTTTTACAGTGGACAGATGACGTCAAAATAAGACGTCCTCTTGACGTCTTGCGTTGGTGCAAGTTGTCGTCTTATTGACGTAATTACAGGACGTAAAAAAGACGAAAACCACGACGTAAATATCACGCAAATTTTACCACTTTCTGCTATCAGGGATGCTTCTCAACGCCACTGTAGAGGCCATGCACTCTTATAGTCGCATCTGAAATGCTCTACTATACAGTTCAAATTTTACTGGAACGTCTTCTAATTTCAGACTTTTTGTTATTGATTCTTGAACATAAAAATAAACATATATATCATGTATATGATATTGATCCTGCGAACAATGTAGGGTGTGGATCAAGAAATAGAATCCATGAGGGGAATATGGCGCACGTGTAGGTGAAGACGCGGTCGTGGGATAGCTCGCATAATTTGCGAAAATTCGCCTGTTTGATTCAGCATCTGATTCATTTTTTAGCCACCAGAAGAACTATGAAGAGTATGAGTACCAGATCGAAACTTTCAAGAGATCCACCTAGCACGGAAAATTCTCCAGTGAAGAAAAAACCCATGAAAGCAAGTGACGTTTCCCGTTCAGGAAGCAACAAGGTCAACATGGGCGATGTCGACGATATGCCCACCCCTAGGCTTGGGGCAGCGGCGAGCAGCAGTGATCCGGCCCCCGGTTGGTTCTTGAACTTTGAGCAACATTTCAAGTCTTTTGAGCGCCGCCAGGAGGAAAGATTCGTAGAACTGCGTGATGCGGTACAGGCGATTCGTTTCGATGTTGATATTTGCAAGGATGACGTGAGTAAGCTTAAAGAGGCTATCGATAAAGCAAATGAGAAAATTGATGATCTAGAGAACAGGAGTAGAAGAAACAATCTTGTAATCTGGGGGGCCCCAGAGCATGAGGAGAAAGGGGATTGTATGCGCTTCATTGAGAATTTTCTTGCCGAGGCTGCCCGCCCACAACGAGCCCATCGCTCAGGTGCAGTTGCTGTGAGGGGTCATGGGAATCCGCGGCCGATCCATGTGGGATTTGGGTCCTACAGGGAAAAGGAGGTAGCTAAGAAGAAGCTCATTGAAATTTTCAAGGAGAAAACAGATGTCAAGATGTTTGTTTCTGATGATTATAGTAAGAAGGTCCAGGAGATGAGGAAAGCAAACCTACCAAGGCTGAACAATCTAAGAGCTAAAGGAGTCAAGGCTTTTTTTGTCTTCCCAGCAACAATCAAAGTCAGAGATGCTAATGGTCGACTGGTATCACCCCAGGAATAAATACTGTCTACCAATGTAAGCTTGCCAGTTATGGGGTGGATTTGAGAGGTGACTTTTATAGGTGTTTAGCTTTTTAATTGTTATCCCAACAGCTGGAAAATGTTTTGCTCTCACTATGTGCCCATTTGTGTGTTTTAACCAGGCTGGTTTTAATTTGAAGCCTGGTGTACATGTACCATCATTATATGGAATGGAGGGAGGGATAGAGTTAAAAGAAAGCTCCTGTATAATGACTATGAGCAGTGTGGCCTTCGTATGATTGACCCCTATGTCTTCTCCCTTGCTCAAAAAATGTCATGGGTGAAATGCTTACTAGATAATAAGTACCAATCAGTGTGGAAGGATATAGAGCTATCATTTTTAGAAAAATTCCATAAAGACTTGTCTATTCTTTGGAAATCTTATGCTCCAGAATGTATTTTACAGAATTTAGGCAATTCACAAATAGCAGATTCATTGCGTACATGGTATGTATACAGAGAAAATGCCACATTAGACCTTTTACAATGTAAATATTCAGATTTGGGACCGTGTCAGTCTTTGTGGTACAATAGAAAAATTTCTTCAAAATCCAAACGTTATTTTTATTATGAAGGTTGGCAAGAGAAAAACATTCTTATAGTATCAGATTTACTTAATCCACCTTTTCCTGACCACAAATTATTTGAGGAATTGATTTTAGATTTTAATATACCTACTCACGACAGAAGAAAATTTAATTTTTTAATCACACACATTCCCGAGGAATGGCTTGATCCCAGTCTTGAAAACAGAGATATTCATAATATGCTTATTACTAAAATGTTATCTTTCAGAAAACTGCCTAGTTATGCTTATAATATTATAAATGTGAATGTTAAGCCAGTTAAGAGTCAGGAATACTGGAGTGATAAGTTGAGCCTTCCTCTTGACTTTAATTGGGAAAAAATACATTCTCTAAATTTTCGGTGTACTATTGATACGAAGTTGCGCTCCTTTTATTTCAAAATTTTCCATAGATGTATTGCCCTGAATGACTTCCTTTTTAGAATCAAGAGGAGAGATTCTCCTAATTGCACATTTTGCAATAAACATGAAGAAACGATTATTCATTATTTGGTGAATGCGAAAAAGTTACACCTTTATGGCAATATTTGCTGAGTGTAATATGTAAAAAACATAATCCAAGTTTCAACTTGTCAAATTGTGACAAAATGTTGGGTACCTGTGCTGATAAATTTATATCATTTTTATCCCTATTATTAAAGTATTATATATATTTGTGTAAGTTTCAAAATAACGCACCATCTATTACTACATTTAAATCACTTGTCCAAAAACAAAAAGAAACAGAATATTATTTGGCCAAAAAAAGAAATAAGTTGCATCTTCATTTTGCAAAATGGAAATTTGAAATTTAATATCTGTATTTTTAATGATATGTTCAGTTTACACCCATTTTTCTTGAATACAAAGTTTGCATACATGTATATTTCATCCAGCCCATTGTTGAACAGAAAATTATTGATTAGGATAACTAAAACATGGTGCTTTTACAAACCCTGATTTATGTATGATCTACAAGTTTACATTGGTACTGATTGGTACAGATTACCGGTATTTTGGTACATGAAGCTTTTTCTATCTGCCAGTTTTTTTTTTTTTTTTTTTTCCTTTTTAATAACAAGTTATTATTGTTTGTTTTTAATGATGCTAATCATTTGTAAATGTTGTAATACCTTGTAATTATGTTTATTATCATCTTGAATAACTGTAAATATTGTAATCTGACCTGATTATTAATAAAAACATAAATAAAAAAAAAAAAAAAAAAAAAAACAGAATCCATGCATTTTCTAAAAGTTTGTCGTCCCCACTCGTCCATATAGGGCTGTTTATCAAAGTTGTCATATCGGGTAGCCAAGCTTCATTTTGTGTTTGAACGTGCATGTTTCTTCTTAGCTGCTGGATTCCGGTCACCTACCATCGATACGTAGACCTGTGATTTCTCCCTGTCCGCTTTGGTTATCCTGCTGAAGTCTAGCGCCTTCAAATTGGGCAGTTTAGCGAGAACGCGTTGTCTGTACCCAGGGTCCGATTCCACCGGGTTTCCGTGTAGCGTGATGCTGATCAGATGTGGAAGTTGCGCAAGTTTATCAATCTCTTTTGTATCCTCGATGGCGTTTCCATGGAGATAGAGGATTTTGATGTTGGGGTAGTTGAGAAGGGCTTCATCGATGGTGATGAGATAGTTGAAAGACAGGTCGAGCCAGTAGAGTTCTTGAGGGTTGGCCAGGATGTCGGTTAAAAATTGCCCGAAACCTTTCCACTCTTGGAGGAGATTGTTGTTCATTTTCAGCGTGGTGGTCGAGTACTTCCCTTCCTCGGTTTTCGCAAGTCTCTTTTGACCTTGCTGCCGTGGTTCTTCGTCCTTGCCTTGGAGGTACGAGTCGAAGTTTCCAATGTTCATGAAGGAGAAGTCGAGGGGTGGAGCGGTGTAAGGGAACTCGGCGTCGAAGCTGTTGATTAGAGGTTTGGCGTTACGCGCCACACGGGACCGCTGGAAATCCGGACGGGGAATCTGCTGGTAGAATGCATCCATCTTTCAGCTGCAATGCCAGACAAGTCTCTTTAAGATAGGTTCGAAGACAATCCTAATCCATGGTACTTAAATCAAGGCAGTTCCTTGAAGGCGGATGCACATAAGCCTATTGAAAGGAAGAGAGAGAGAGAGAGGGAGATTTTGATCATGACTGACAGGATGGGCGGTGAAAGCTTTTTTTCATATTTTGCTTGCTTGTCGGAGAATTTGTAAGTAAAATAGTACATGTACCTCAAAACATGAGACCCCCCCCCCCCCCACATTTTTTTCTTGTCACAATTTTTTGGCTGATGTCCTCTGCCCCAGCCCAGGGGATCCTGAATCTGCCACTGACTTCATGTACAAGATTTTGAACTGTCGCAGTGGCGAAATTTTTCAACTCACACGGATATCTCTTCTTTTCAAGCGTGTATGGTAATACTTAATCTCTTTTTAACTAAAATATTTATCAGTGAAGGCATATTCCCTAAGTGTGCCGGGAAGGTCTATAAAATAATGAATTAAACTCTGCACTGTCGCAAGCAAGGAGTCCAAGGAGTCATTGGCACATGCATGCTAGCAGGCTTTTACACCACTATATACATGTATCTATTTCATTACGAAGAAAGTATTTTTTACATTTAGTAAGATTGTACTTAAAATATAATAGTAAGGCATTTTAGGTACCTATAAGTTGGGTAAGTATTACGTAAATATCCTCCGACCAGTAGTTATTTCCTCATTATCAAGGCCCCTGTCGTATAAAGAGTTGCGATTGATCCCAATCAATCGCAAGTCCTCCAATCAATCGCAAATGTCCAATATCCTATTTCTTCAGTACAGACTTGCGATTGATATCAATATCAAATTATATGCAATCAATCGCAACTCTTTATAAGATAAGGCCCTGATCGGAATTTTTCGTTACAATACTGGTGTAACGTTTAGAATAGAATTTGGGTAATTTTCTGGAAAAGGGTTCTAGGGGCATCGACGGGGACGGGAGCAGTTTGACAGTCTCTCCCGAGCATTTTTTTTAAAATTTACATGTTTATTAAGTTTCAAGTTTCAAGTACTACAAAAACAATCATGCATAAATCATAGAATAACAAAAAGGAATACTTAACGAAATTTCCCCCCCCCCCCCCGCAAAAAATCATGTTTTGGTAATGCTGGGAAATATGCTTTTTGTGCACAAAAATTACAGTGAAATATAATGTAATCATAGAAGGTTTGCTCTAATCTTTATTAGCAATATTTTATTATTTAATGTATTGTAGTTCTAATTATCAAAGTATTCTCCCCTTTATGTACGTGTTCAAAACATTCTTGAACCACGGTATCATTGACAGGGAATCTAATTTGAATAATGTAATGTATCTGAATTGAAATGTATTTCCTCGAATCGATTTTAGATTTTAGTATTAATAATCGATATGATTTGTTACAGTGGGATATTTAAAGGTATATCGGATGTCAATGGATGATTTTTTTTTAAATTGAATTTTGTATATACATCTCGCAATCGGAAAATCAATGGGAATTGAGAGCAGGTGGGGTTAACAGTTTTACGCTTTCAATCGTAAATTTCATTAGACAACGGTAATAGATCTGACCCAATATACAAATGAGAGATGACACGGCGTGCTGATATGATGGACATGACGTGAGATCTCATAACGTATGGACAGCGAAATGTGCATGAAATAAAACCTGATCCAGGCGACGGAAGAATCCGTCAACCACCCCACCCCCCCCCCCCCCCCCCCCCCCCCCTCTCTTTATCTCTATCTCCCCATTTTCTCCCCCTTACCCTTCCGTATTGCTCTCTCTTTACATGGACAATATCCCAACACATTTTAATGCGCTAATGTTTAATGGATTTTAATGGATTTTAACATTAATTGCATTTAAAAGTGCGATTAATGTTTCATAGGACCATTACCCTTTTCTATCTTATCATGGCATCGAGATTAGCAATTATCTCTTGGAACTAACCATCTATTAAATTTAGCAGAGCCAAGGAGGAGCAGGTGGAAGTCGTATTCACGTACTTTCTGCGGCAGTTGGCTATTATTGATATGATATATATCATAATCCGCGTTGCTATTCATGGAAATATCCTGTGCACCTGTCGTTTCCGAGATTACCGGCAACGTAATAGGTACGATCGATATCAATCGACGTGTAAACAATATCGAATCAACGTTTCCATCTTTTGCATTTTTAACGTAAGAAATGTCGGTTTTCGCACACATGATGAGGTGAGAAGCTATATACATGTATATATATATATATATATATATACACACACACACACACACACACGCACGTTTACATGGCTTTACTTCCGAGGACAACTATTGTTCCTCCATTGTTACTCGTCCTCGGACAGTCGACGGAATAAGGCATAAATTCATTGTTCGACGTTCGAGGACTATTGTCCGCCTTCCGAGGACCATTGTTGTCATGATTTTTTTTTTGTTCTCTGTCCAAAAATGTCCTCGGACATAATGCTAAACAAACGCACCCACCCTCACCCACCCTCACACACACACACCCATACCCATATGTGCACGTAGTCATGGAGATTTCTTAAATGGAGTACCTGGTGTTTAAGTTTATCATCTGTATAATGAGCTTCCAATTCCCGGGAAGGGCTTCAAGAGGCGATTGCATGTAGTCGCAAGTTAACATTTTGGTATAATTGCTAATTATTGTACCCCTGTCAAACGGTGAAAAGGGAGAGAGATGGGGCTATATCATGACATATGAAATAAGATGATACGACCCCTACTTCCACACCCTCGGTCCCTCACGAAATGTCTTTCTTCTCTCATATTCCATCTACTTGCTTAGTAGACCGGTGCCCCCTGGCCCCATGACGCCGGAGCCTATATTGCCGGTGCCTCTTCAACGCACGGCTGGACCCACGTCCGCATATTATATGCAATATACCTAGTTGATTTTTCCCAAGTTGACATGACGATAACCAGCACAAATGACAAACTGTTCAAGAACACCGATATTTCTAATGTTGATTTGAAGTTCCTTTTAAGGAACAGCGTATTTCTCCACATGTTGCTTCACAAATTCAGCACATTCCATTTTAAAAGTAGTTTATAATTAATGATTGTTTTTAATGTCTTATGATGATAAATCAAGCTCAATAGCTCTTCATCTTTTTTTCAATTATTTCGTTCAACTTTTGAACTTGTACCTACCACTATCGAGATCTGCAGCCTTCAGTCACTCAAAATGGCTTGTACACGGTTTGTCATAGGATCCTCTTACCGCCAGCCGAGTGATTCGTCTATCTGCCTCTATATATTGTACAGCAAAAACAGATTAAACCACAATTAAGATGACAAGTAAAATCAAACTAAAAACAACTCCGTCAACAGACATCAATGAATCAATCAAACTTATAAATCAAACTGGCCAGTTCTAAATAAAGTGTACTTTGGACGACAGTACAAACAAATACATGTAGTTGCTAAAAGTGACCATTTTGTTACTATAGCACTACATAGACGGGACACCAGTATAGAGTACTAGAGAAATCGCAATTATCTTCAGTTTTGTTGGTAAAGTTTGAACATTTTTAAGGTATAAAACAGTCTGACAGATCATTTGTATTCCATGAAACACGCTAATATGTTTAATAAAAGAAAGTTATAAAGATATATTTTAGTATGGCTGACCGTAATGACTCCACACACTGTTAATACATAACGATGGCCTTCATTATGAGAAACGAAATCGTCCTTTCTATTAAAAGGCAGAAACAGACTTAGATTGCAAGCAAGATCCAATTAGAGGCTGGTCAGGGACCAACTCTTATCATCCTATAGGCTATATGGCTCTCGAAATCGAGATGTGACAGACCAAATAATGCTTGTCCGGATATATATCATGCACCTGGTTCATGTCCAAATCATAACCTGTGATCAATAAAAATCATAAAACTGTTTCAAGTTTACAAAAATAAAGCCCGTGGTCATAACAACCAACACAAGCAAAATAATTGTATATATTCGACTTATATTAAGAATAGATTTACGACTTTACGCAGAACCTGTGGAAACGATCATCGGTTAATGATTCCAAGGGGCTGATCCAGGATTTTTAAGGGGGGGGGGCAAAAATAAGGAAAGAAAAACTGAAAAGCAAGCGGAAAAGATTATCACATTTGCAGAAGCCTTTTGGGCAGAAATATTTAAGGGGCACATTTTGTGAGTTGTGTACTTAGGATGCAATTTAGGCTTTAAAGGAGGAGGGTCGCTGGCTAAATGACAACCCCCCCCCCCCCTATATCCGCCATATATTTCTAACCATAACCTTTGGAACAATAGATATGTTTTAATGTCTAGCACGGATCATTATCGTTTGGACACAGACCGTACAAGGGTAAATAACCTTACCGAGGTTTGAAGACAAAGCGTATCACCTATCACTATGCAACCCATTAACAGATTATGACTTCTGTGGCAGTCATACAATAGTTCTTACTATTCCATTTTTACAAGCTTTTTTTGTGTATTTTGACATTTTCATCCTGCTTTTATTTGTAATCCCATAACAAGTTATTCGAAGGTCTTTTCAAAGGTCAGACGACAGTTGTACTACGCTGATCATAAGACGATGATAAATAAGAAAAAGTATTTCAACGTCTTGCAGAATTCTTACAAGTTGTGCATCTGAATATGTGTTGTGTTTGATTTAGATTTACAGGAGATGAGGTAACTCATTTTTGCTTAAGAATATAGAAGGAGAGTAGTAGAGAGAATCCCTCTTTTTAAATAGGACGTCACGAACCTTTGAAATACTGGAAACCTAGGTTACGACGATTTGGATCTTAAATTCAGAAAGAACAATTTCCAATAGATGCAAAACATATTCATACAGAAAATACGGGAAAGGATTAGATTTTGCTCTTGAAGGATTAAATCTTTCCATCTCATTTGATGACTAAAAGGCTTTGAAAAAACACTCGTCCGGACAGCAAAACTTAGATATACTTGTACATGTATAATGTATAAACAACAAAAAAACTGAAGTTCAATTTATCTTGGTATACTTTTGGTGGCAAAATCGTTTCCTGAATTTTTAATATTTTTTTGTCTTTGTTTTTCTTAAGTATTTTTTGTTATTATTACGATTTGGGGGCCAATATCTTTTCAAAATAGCGATCTCAGATATTTCATATGCAAGATAACGTAATATGATGAAGCTGGGATGCAGAATTGCACCTCCTCTAACCCTCCAGCGACCCAAGTGACATTCCACATTTTTTAGTCTAAGGGAAATTGCTTAATGACGAATAAATCAGTGTAGACCTTCTTGAAAATAGACAGCTCCAGGGGAGTAAAGATAATTATTAGATAAACGCGACAATCGCGGTGCCATAATTAGTAGATCACGTGAGATTCTTTCGGTTTTAAGACAAATATTTTACTCGGTGTTGGCTTTTATTGACTTGATTTCCCACACGTTTGCAAGGTTATATATTCCTATTCTATATTTTAAATACACATGTAGTACCTTTAGAGGCGATGGAGCGTTTTTGAAAGTGGGAGGGGGAGGCGGCTGATTTAATTTTACTCAATAATGACAATTTTCGAACCTTTTTCCCGAGGTTTTATGAAACGTGTCTTCTAAAGTACTCCGAGTTTACAAAATAAATTCGAGTTATGTCAACATGTAAAAATGTATAATCAATCATTTTGTGAACTGTAAAATTTCTGACGTTGAAGGGCTTATAATTAGGTAGCGTATAGTTTAGACAAAATATGAACGACGTCCAAATGTTTTGCATAAAACTGACCATTTAATTCTGCTATATTTTTAAGACCCACAATTATGCACCGACGATTACATATTTTAACAAATCTATGACCTTGAAATAATGCAAACTGTCAAGTTTTGAAAAAAGGTATCCGGTTTAGAAATAAAAACAAAAAATGTAATGTTTGTATTTTTCGAGGAAGAAAACACAGACGTGAAAAAATGTTATATTACCCTTTCGACAGATTAGAGCACAGATTAAGTATAGAAATAGATTTTTATTGACTTCAGTGATTAAACTTACCTTGGAAAAATGATTCCTCAGTCCAACTCCGGTATCACCATTTTCTTACCGATGAAAAAAAACTCGTCGGGATGGAACACGAAGAGCCAATTCTTTCATCAGCTCTAAACAATCGTCAGCTGTAATCCAAATGAAATCTGATCTATTCAATTCACTGAATCTTTTAAAGGTTAGCAAAGAAGGAAATAGATATTTCCTTTATTAAAGATTTTAGAGTTTCTTAACCTGGAAAGACGTTACTGTGTACGCCTGTATAAGCGTGTATTAGCGATGAAAGCGAAATGGTGTTTGCGTTACCCTGAATGCATCGCTCAGAACTTGATGCAATTCATCAGTAGTTCCCTTCCAAGTATCTCCTAATGGTACTAGGGGAGCTGTTGTGGTCGTACATCCTCATCAAACCTCGCTGTGTCGTCAGGTGATGACGAGTTCCAATAGCCTGACGAAGCAGACCCTTTCGTTATATCCAACATCAATCGAGCAGATCTAAATCAAGATGCACTGATTGACTTGCAGATTATCCTAACGCAAACCATCAAGACGTCTGATTTGGCGGCGATGTGACAACAATAAAGATGAAAGTTTCAAGTCATGTTCGTATATTGACCAAGTGAATTCGATCGTTGGCGGGATCAATATTGTTATTGTTCGCAGCTTGACGATGTCGCTCGCTTCGTTATGACCTTTTCCAAGTATGAACTGAGGTTAATGAGGCGTGTTTATTACATCGTTTTGTTGTAAACAGTTCAAGATAACTTAATGTAAAAAAAACCCTCCTCCCTTTACGGGATAAACTTTTGCTTTAAAGCTGCCCAAAAGAGCTCTGAGCCTGTCCTTTATTGGTCCCCGAATTGCCTAACGCAGAAGGGCGCTGGAAGCTGAGACTACTCGGTGTAAAAGCTCAGAAAACAAGGTGTAGATGGTGAAGAATACACTTCATTAACAGAAGATAAATCCCGGTGTTTACCTGAGGAAAACTTGCAATTGATGTATCTCATCTTTTAAGTCATTAGCAACGGACACCTATGTCAACAATGGTACTAATAGCAGGCCTAGATGCGTTTTATGTAATCATTGCAAACGAAACGAATCTCAAACGTGCAATAATAATTGTCGCTCGGTTGTATAGTATACAATTCGATGAACCATGCACGATGGAAAGTGCTTGAGAACTACCCGTTTTTCTTTGATAAAGAGACTATATTTTTAATTTTAATAAATGGAAAGGTCATATTGATAAAGAGATCTATGGGATCATGTTCATCTTTTAGATTGAGAAAACTTTGATTTTATCTGAAGTAACCAGGGGCGGATCCAGGATTTATTTTAAAGGGGGGGGGGGCACACATATGTCCGAAATTTTTCTGACAAGCAAAAAAAAAAAGAAAAAGAAAAAGATTTTTTTTGGTCCACTTTTCCTACAGAATTCTCCGACAAGCAAAATAAAAAAATGTGCATTGCCTTGGAAACGCTAAAGGCTAAACTTTTTTGTCATAATCGCTTGAAAAAGACGTTCGGAAAAGTCGAAAATTCGTGACAGGAATAGATGAACATTTGGATTACTTAAAACATGAAACTACTTTTGTTTATTTTCTCTATCTCTCTCTCTCTTTCTAAATTCCTTCCGGTGGCCATGCTATTATTTACATATATGAGACTGGACAAAAATAGGACACTGGTCATCTCGTCACCAATCAACGTGCGAAATAGGAAAATTGACCAAATTAAATGGAAATGGACTATCACTGCTATATAGCTATTAATGCATAACACGAATCACACATTATAAGTTAACGGATGATGTAATCAATAAAATATGATAATTATGATGATGATGAATATAAAAAAAATACGTTTTTAGCAAACTTTTAACAAATGGCTCCTTCTCTGGGTCCTCAAAAGGGTAAAATGGAAATCATCTTGCCCTAATTTTATCATTTCATTCCAGCCGCTTGGGCAAAATTGCTTCTCAGTTGCTCTAATTTTGCAATCGCTATATCAAGGTCCTTCTCAAAACCGAAAACATCGTCAATATTGCCGTCGACACCGCGGGCGTTTCCAACGTCACGCTCGTCATCACCATCACGAACAACAAGCCGACGAAACCGCGGTTCACGGAGACCATTCAGTAATCGTTCAAATGGATCTATCGGCTTCGCGTTGTTGGCGGCGAAATCTCGATCTCGATCTCGATCTCGACCAAATATAGAACTATCGACATCGCTGTCTTCTGCCGGATTGCCGTGGATGCTACATACACATTTTGGTCCAACGCGACTGCTTCTGTTTCCTCCTTTCAAAACAGGTAGTTTGTGGTCTAAATTAGGGAGGCTTTCGCTACTCTCCGCATTTCCATGAAGCGAAATGCTCTCCTCATCCTCATTTAGAACTTTAGATGACTGAGTTGCTGCTTTTTCAGTCTCGTCGATCGATGACGATATTAAATGGTCCATGTTCACGGTGATAGAAAGCTTCCCTGTATATATGACCAAAAGCACACAAACAAAAATTCATGGTTTATGATATGGTTTGGAATTTACAAAAACTCTTTATTTATACAGCCAATTCAAAGGTTCGTGAATCATGGACTTAGTGGTTACAGATTATTTATTTTGTACTTCCATTTATGTCGATAAATTTGACCTTTAACAATTTTTTTTAAATCAAAGTTTTATCAAACACTTTGGCTTTAGGTGAACATGTGCACTGAAAGTAGTACCTTTATGTAACTATGTTTTTCATTTGATATTCATTTGATATTCTATGCTGAAATTATGACAATACTCTTGAAATTTTGAGAAACAACGTCACCAAATCTGAAGTTGTGTTTATTTCTTTTGTAATAATCATTCTTCGTTTTAACATTAGGTCTATATGAACTCATTACATTGCAATGATTGAGAATTGCTGCCGCTGCAGTTTCGGTTTTTTTCACTTTTGTGGTCATGCGATATTGATTTTTTTTTCTTTCTCTGTTGTTTGTATTTATTTTCTTGTTGTTATTGTCTTGACTCATATTTGATGTTCTGTTTTGTTTATAGGGTTTGTATGGTTCTGT
Source organism: Heliocidaris erythrogramma (assembly GCA_025617745.1). Taxonomy (NCBI): domain Eukaryota; kingdom Metazoa; phylum Echinodermata; class Echinoidea; order Camarodonta; family Echinometridae; genus Heliocidaris; species Heliocidaris erythrogramma. The sequence goes on from CM046856.1 coordinate 32,430,039, forward strand.
CTCCCTTATAAAACATTGAATTTGTACTGCAAATTGAAATTGAATCGCAAAAAATTGTATTTTAAAATGATATCATTTATTTTTATCATTCAAGAAAATATGAAGAAAATAAACAATACCAATACAAAAGGTAATAATATATATCATTTGATTCTCGCCTGTCACGTATGTCAATATGTTAATAAAACATGAACGAAAAACCAAACCTTTTGGAGAGCAACTCGATGATAGAGGAGGCACATTTTGATAACGTGGTCTCTCCAAATTTCTTTTGATAACCATCGGTGCAGTACGACTTCGACGACGGTGTTCCGATGATCTCGAGTTCGAGGAGCCTGTAAAAACAGGTTTAAAATCTCAAGAAATTCAAGTATGACTATAGTATCATTTATATTACCATGATTACACGCCATCAGAATTTCTCTCTTGTTCCAATGATGTAGAGTTAAAGCAGCCAGTTCCTGGTTAAAGGCGGGTCCGCTCACTATTCATAAGGATTCATAAGATAGAAAACCGCTAGTCATTTAACACGCGTTACGAATAGCGGTCCTTATATGAATAGTTACATGAATAGTGGTCCTTATGAACGGAGGTCCTTATGAATAGCGAGGTAATTTGTCTATGGTTTGCTCGCTATTCATACAAAATCACTATTCATTTAGTCACGCCAGGGGCGGATCCAGGATTGAGTAAAAGAGGGGGCACAATGAAGGTTTGTCAACTTTTGGAAAAGGTAGACCCGTATTTTTTGGGTTTTGCCAGCTTCTCGAAAAGTCGCTCAGTGACAATTTTTTTTCTCCAGACCTTCAAAATTCGGGGGGGGGGGGGGGGGGGGGGGGGGGGGGGCACAATCGAGAAAATGGCGGATCGTCTATGGTCAAAATGCATACTTTTCTTCCAAAAAGGGGGGGGGCACGGGCCGGAAGTCCTTATGAATAAGTGGTCCTTATGAATAGCAGTCCTTATGACTAGCGAGGTCACCCCCCGATTTGGTCCAATATTCACGAAGAAATAGCGACTTATGTAAAGCATGTCATGGGTCCCTTTCTTCCATCTTTTGTCACTTGGGTGTTCTTGGCATCCACATGAATGGCAGTATACACGTATTTTGTTCAAGACAGATATGTTTACTAACATATTCAAATTATTTGCATACCGTTTTAAGTTACCAAATGTAAATAATGATGTAAAGAATATCTTCCTAAAAAATCAAGACAAGTCGATCATTTTATAAAACAGGTTCATAATTATGTTGAATCAATCACTTTCAATTACAAATAACCAACATCATATATGCCAACCATTTTACTTTAGAGGAATGATTCCTATCTTTCACCTTCAAAAATGCAAAGCAGTTGATTCTTCTCTTTTCATGAAAACTTATGTGCGAAAGCATACAATATATACACACTGTATTTCTAATTTTGCCTCGCAAGATTCTTATTTTTCCCTGTGGAAGGATATGTATCATGTTTAAGACTCTGAAAACTGCTTATCTTTTGACATAAAATCTCCAAATGCCCTTAAAATATAACAAAAAGAACGATGATACTTATGATGATAAATGAAGCATTGCCATAACAATATTATTATAAACGAAGAAGCTTGACTGGGGAGGAATTTTTAATTTGTAAACAAATCTTTAGGCATTTTACTCCCCAGTGTTAAAGATCGTATGCTCGATCTGTAATGAAAAACACAAGTCAGAAAAAATTGGAACCAGCGGGATTCGAACCTGTCATCTACTGCTTGCCGGGCAGCGACTTAACCACCAGGCTATTCTGGTTCACGGCCAAGTCAGAAAGAAGAGGATCTTGGGTATTTGATTCTAGTTCATCGTGACTTGGCCGTGAACCAGAATAGCCTGGTGGTTAAGTCGCTGCCCGGCAAGCAGTAGATGACAGGTTCGAATCCCGCTGGTTCCAATTTTTTCTGACTTGTGTGACTGGGAGTAAAATGCCTAAAGATTTGTTTACAAATTAAAAATATTATTATAGCAAATAAAAACAAAACAGGAAGTTCCTTTTCAAACCATTTTAAAGTAGATATTCAAAGAAAAGCACAAATATGGCAATTAATGTATCACTAGAAACTGGGAAGCTTACAGATGGCAATCGTATAAGTTTTATGTCAACTGCGTATCTGATGATTATAAAAACAACACAAATAAAAGCTCTTCTCAGCATCTGGAATATCCGAGGATTCGCCAGAAATATAGCGATGTTTTGATGTCGTCACACTCGGGATCGATCCTGCTTAAGCAGACGACGTCCTATAATGAATGAACGTAATTGCAATGCAATTATTTATCAAATTATAAAGAGTTTGGTGTATTTAAACATGACCTTATTTCACACCATTATAAAGGGAAAGTGAAACTGATTCTGATAGCTAAAACCGTTTGATTGTAAATACACAGGAGAAGGGTCAATGGTCGATGAAATAAACCCCACTTTCAAATTGAAAAGCCCTCCGAATAATAGCAGGATGGTATTCGTTCCCTCTTGAAACGCCGAACATGCCCCGGTGCAAGCAGCTGAAAATACAATGGCGTCTTATTTTGTTTACAAGTGACTGATTCCTTTATTTTTTTAACGCTGCATTTTTCATCAAAATAATACCATACACGAAGTTAAGAGTGAGGCAACAGACTAACATTAAGACTGACGCTAGTGAAGGAAGAGAAATAAGTGAAGAGGAGATGACAAAATAGGCTCTGAAAAATGTGTAAGATGTTATGGGACATCGTCTGCTTAGACAGGACTGGTCCATGGTGTGTCGTCACATATCTCAGCAGCGTTCGAGGAGCTCTTCAGCTGCTATATCGGGGGCTGTATTTTACCGTTTTATAATTGATAATAATCATTACTTCAAATGTTTCCAAGCGTTGAATTTGGATAACCTTGTATAATTTATGCCATCTATGCAATAATAAGTATTAAGCCAATATTTAAAATCATTAAAGTTCTACTTTAAAGGAGTTGTTAATGTGCTTGGTGCGTCTCCCTTTGTCAAAACTTGGAGGGAACGGACTTAAGACATACAAAAATCGATATTTCTTCGTGACTACTGGCGCAAATCGGATGGGGTTTTCGCCGAGCTACAGATAATTAGTTATAGTATCACAATCCAGAAACATCTTCTTCATCATCATCTTAATAAGCAATTTTGAAAGGTATTGATTCTGATAGTCCAATTTTGGGACATACTGTATATGTACATTACATGATAAAGTCAAGATAAAGTCATAATTATATTCATAATCTTTCTCCCCTCTCTCTTGTGAAAAGTGTGAAAAGCTTCCGTGTTTCATACACGACTCGCACTATTTGCACATTATACGTGAAAGAGGCGTGTATTCCCCCCTTCTCTCCCCTCCCCTCACCCCCCCCCCCCCCCCCATACGCTATTTTAATCTCTCTCTCTGGTAATGTTGTTTTAATAGGCGGGCAGGTCTAATGCAAAAATTCAGTACAATTTAGTAAAAGAATATCTAAGAAATATAATTTGCAAAATGATTATGCTTTGCCTTTTTGTCAAAATAGTGTGGACATGGTGGAGAATAATTATCAGTTATTGATTTAGCGGGCTGCGATGATTATTAACAGGGAGGGCAATCAAGTTTATTTTCCTTCAACACTATTTTATGTTCATTCGGTATAATAATCCAAATTACCATTTTTAAAGTCTAATAGTTTAATATGAATAAGTCTGATCTTGATATGATATTTTCACTGCGCTCGTCTTAACTGATATCGATATGTATGTGTTTTGGGCCCTATTATAAACTTTTTTCAGCAGTTTTGCTAATTAATTAATTAAAAAAACACCTCTAAACAGTTTTGATTAATTGTAGCACTGCAAATTAAGACAAAATATACAGAGGAAGGGTTCGGATTGAAATGACGACAATAATATTTATACCGCGGAAATTTAAATGTGGGTGCAGCAAAATTGTGGTGATTGGGTCCCTCCCTCGATACTTCTGAGTGCCTCTATATTTTTCATTCTTGCTAGTTAGTCGCATAACAAATTCCACTTGCTTGAGTGAAGTGATACGCGTATGTGAGAAACGAGTACAATTGTTAGGGTGTGAAAGTAACAACGATGAAATTGATGGATAAGGGTTTTGATTAGGAAGCACGACAAACTTACCTGTGTCATTGTTCGTCTTCTTTTTGAGAGACATTGGTCTCGGGGTCATCACCATGGTGCTTCCCCTCACCCGGACATTCCTGGAGAGGTATGATGCTGTCCATGATCTGGCCTCATGGTCAGCTTTAGCAGGACCTCGACCAAATGGAGCAAAGAAACTTGCGGTTGTGTCTTCTCCAGGAATATCTGCTGTTGTTGCGGTTCTACCAATCCTTCTGTCACTACCCATGGCACTTATAACCATTAGTTTGTCTCGTGGGGCAGTCATATCTAGCCAACTATAACTCGGCAGGAGATCATTGCGGGTGTGGTCTAATGCTTTTCGTTACAGCTTCCCACTGGATAGTAGATCAAAATTGTTTGGAGGCTTTTCGTCACCACGATCATCTATAGTTTTATGACTGTGCCGGTGTTCAGGCGTCCGATAAGTTGTCAGTGACCTATCTATTGTATCTGTTAACTTCCAACCCCTTGGCAGATGGTCTTCAACTGTATGGTCATCTGCTGGACCTGGCAGGTGTCCAAGTGTCCGAAAGGTTGTCGATGGCCTGTTAAATGTGTCGGCTACTTTCACACGTGGTGCTCGCTCAAGACCTCTTAGTCCATGATCTCCAAGATTAGCCAGGTGTTCAAGTGTCCATGAGGTTGTGGATGACCTACCAAATGAGTCACTTATCTTCACACATGATTGTACTTCATTATATTCATCGAAGCTTCTGAGAGGATGATTGCCAGCATGGTCATCGGTCAGACTGACCAGATGATGAAGTTTCCGGGAAGGTCTCGATGACCTCCTGAAAGTGTCATCCAAAGAACGCCCAGACACTCCTGAGTTCGTCGGGGTACGTGCATCCATTGATCGTAAGTCACAAGGGTTGGTCAAGGTTCTTTTAATAAATGATGGAGACAGTATAGGCCTTAGGGCATAGACCGTTCATTATGAGTATCGATCCGCGATAACAACTTGGGAATAACAACAAATGTCATACCCAATCTTTTATGCTGTTGACAATGATTAAATGTCAGACTGAAAAACAGAATTTTAAAGCAAAATTTCATTGACGTTTTTTCTTTTACTTGCTCGAAATAGCAAGACATTTGATGATAAAATGATCCAATATTCATGCCTTAAAATATTTTCTGTTTATCGGGAAGATGCTTGACATGATGTAAATCAAAACAATCGATTTCATTATCCATTTGTCAATGAAAAGACAACAAAAGAGAAAGACTATACGTCTAAAATAAAACATCTGTCTGCTCTTGTCAGACATATTGACTTCCGAAGGTTCCAGGAATCATAAACGCTTTTAATCACGCTAATAACCCTATGCGATCGTTCTCATAAATTTGAAATGCACTCCCTAGTACCCTTCTCTCGCAATTAGTAATCACTATAAATCATTTTGGACAATACTCTTCAAATATTTTCAAGAACCCTTTGTGCGACATGAAAGCAATGAGTTAGATCCTTGGACAATACACCGGAGTGAAAGAAACTGGATTCTTCTTCGATACAAAGGAAAATCAATAAGAAATGTAACAGCTATAAAAGCGGTACATGTCTCGTTGACCCAAAGGACATGACATTAGTCTGCTAATGTCATCTTGTTTGAAAGGGACTCAGTCAAGCAAACAAGGAGGAGATTCCAAGTATACGTGTGGATACAATTGTAATTAAGTAATATAATATGAGGCTACTTCCTGTGTGTGTGAGAGAGAGAGAGAGAGAAAGAGAGAGAGAGAAAAAAAGAAAGAGAGAAAAAGAAAGAAAGAGAGAGAGAGAGGGGTGAGAGGGCAGGAGCGGGGGAAGGGAGGGGGGCGGGAGAGAGAAATGTGAGCGAAAGAGACGGGGATGGTAGCCTAAATATACGGACGTATACTTATATACAAGGCGATTCAGATTTTTGGTGCCAGCTAACCCGATTCCCTTTTCTGGAGGCATGAGGGGATTGTTGTTGACAATTAGTCCAGTTATCCCCAACTGTTGGTGGATCCTTGGGTATTTGCTTTATCACAAAATATGTTTTGGGTAAAATTACTTTTAGATGTTAATTTTGATAGTTTATGGAAACATATTGAATTTTCACTACTAGAAAAGTATTGCCAACGAAGAGACCTAATTTGGAAAGCACATGCCCCTGAATATGTATTGAATAAATTCGCTTCAACTTTGTTGGCAGACTCCGTAAGAACTTGGCATATTTTTAGGGAAAATGCTACCAACAAAGAATTTGGAGCAAAATTTTCTGAAATAGGATCTATACAGAGTATCTGGTTAAACCGAAATATACGAGCCAAGTCAAAAAAGTTCTTTTTGTACGATGACTGGCTGAATAAAGGAATTGTGTATATTTCTGATTTACTTAATCTCCATTCCCAGGTAGTAAACTATTTGAAGAGCTTGTTCTTGATTTTCATGTTGATCTAAGGGACAGGAGGAAATATAATTTTTTGATGAAACATATTCCACCTGAGTGGCTTGTTACCTGAGAGTACTCACACAGCGTGGTATTCGATCAAATAACGGAAAATATTAAGAAAACAACCAAAATTACTAAGTATGCTTATGATATTATGCTGGAAGAATGTGTTCCTGAAAATCGTGTTGCTTTTTGGAATGACTCTTTTAATTTGAATTATGATTATGACAGATGGAATAGGATACATTTCGATAATTTTAAGCGCTCTATTTATACTCGTCTACGCGCATTTTACTTTAAATTATTTTATAAGGCAATTGATGTGAATACATTTTTACATAAGATAAAGAGGAAGGACTCTCCACAATGCTCCTTTTGTAACACAGAACCTGAAACCTTTCTTCATGTCTTTATTGAATGTAATGTAGTGAAACCTCTCTGGGATCAAACATTGAATGTTATTAATAATAAAAACCATCAGATTTTGGATATTTCAGATTTTGATAAAATGTTTGGTTATTCTAAAGACAAATTTGTTACTTACATATTCCTTACACTGAAATACTATATATATATATGTAAGTTTCAGAAAAAAATCCCAGATTTTCAAGGTTTCAGGAACTATTTGACCATCAATAAGGAGACTGAATATAGAGTGGCAAAGGGGAAGGGGAAACTAAGATTACATTTTAGTAAATGGAGATTTGATTTGTAATATACTGGTTGCTGCTGTATTATCTGTACTAGAATTATGTTGCTTTGTATTAATTTTGTCTTTGTTCATGCTGCTTTGATTGAATTGTAATTTCATTTTTGAATCAATAAAAACAGAAAAAAAAAGTTATCCCCAACTGAGTTTATCGCGCAGCATCGAACCCGGTTCAAAGACGGCTCGCTTCTGCTGTGACTCCAGTTCTTTGATAACTTCTTGCTCAGGTTCCCTTCAAAATAGAGAGAGGTGCTCTGTTATCGCAGTTCGGCTCGGGAGCCTAGTCTGCCAGCACAGACCCTAATTTGACACTTTATCAGAAAGTAATTGTGTCTTGAGAGAAGCCTAACCAGTTACCTACTGTTTGTGAGCAACTATAGTACAGGGTCTATGGTAGTCTTACAGTGCAGACACTCTTTTACGACTGACCAGGGTTTGTGCCTGCAAACTATCGGGAGCCCGTCCGAAGGTTCCTTATGACCGGGGGGGGGGGGGTGGGGCACTCAACTAATATTGCTGTACATACGCGCGACCAAAAAACAACCCCCCCCCCAAAAAAAAAAAAAAAAAAAAAAAAAAAAAAAAACACGCGTGAAAAGGGTAGTTTTTGCCGGCGCGTCACGCGCTTTACGCGTATAGGACCGTATGCCTGTTTGGTTTCGGAGTCATCCCAGGCCCCTGGGAACGATTTTTCTTTTACTGGGGGTGCTGTGAACAGCAAAAAAAAAAAAAATAATAATAATAATAATAATAATTATAATAATAATAAATCAAATTTTTTTTTTTTTTTTTTTAATTTTAAAAAAATAAAAAAAAAATAAATTAATTAATCCAAAAAAAATATGGGGTGCATTTTTAACCCACAAAACGCAATTTCTCATGCAATTTACCCAGGATAATTTGAATTGAGCACTGCGGTCGAGGGTAGAGATATGCCTACAAGTTTGAAAATTGAAAACGGTTTTCTGTTCACTTCCTTCTCAAATGAGGCGCAACATTATTAATGGAAACCATTAAAGTAGATATTCAAAGAAAATCACAAATATGGCAATTAATGTATCACTAGAAACTGGGAAGCTTACAGATGGCAATCTTATAAGTTTTATGTCAACTGCGTATCTGGTGATTATAAAAACAACACAAATAAAAGCTCTTCTCAGCATCTGGAATATCCGAGGATTCGCCAGAAATATAGCGATGTTTTGATGTCGTCACACTCGGGATCGATCCTGCTTAAGCAGACGACGTCCTATAATGAATGAACGTAATTGCAATGCAATTATTTATCAAATTATAAAGAGTTTGGTGTATTTAAACATGACCTTATTTCACACCATTATAAAGGGAAAGTGAAACTGATTCTGATAGCTAAAACCGTTTGATTGTAAATACATAGGAGAAGGGTCAATGATCAATGAAATAAACCCCACTTTCAAATTGAAAAGCCCTCCGAATAATAGCAGGATGGTATTCGTTCCCTCTTGAAACGCCGAACATGCCCCGGTGCAAACAGCTGAAAATACAATGGCGTCTTATTTTGTTTACAAGTGACTGATTCCTTTATTTTTTTAACGCTGCATTTTTCATCAAAATAATACCATACACGAAGTTAAGAGTTAGGCAACAGACTAACATTAAGACTGACGCTAGTGAAGGAAGAGAAATAAGTGAAGAGGAGATGACAAAATAGGCTCTGAAAAATGTGTAAGATGTTATGGGACATCGTCTGCTTAGCCAGGACTGGTCCAGGGTGTGTCGTCACATATCTCAGCAGCGTTCGAGGAGCTCTTCAGCTGCTATATCGGGGGCTGTATTTTACCGTTTTATAATTGATAATAATCATTACTTCAAATGTTTCCAAGCGTTGAATTTGGATAACCTTGTTTAATTTATGCCATATATGCAATAATAAGTATTAAGCCAATATTTAAAATCTTCAACGTTCTACATTAAGAAATAATCGAGGAATACAGGAAGACAACCGAAAGTTGACATTTCTTTGAATTGCCGAACCTCAAGGTTGCAGAAGCGATTTCATACATGCGCAATTGTATTTAACAAGAGTATAATGAAACTATACATGATGGCGAGCAAAGCAACGAGAATTATTTTATCAATCACGAGCCTTTCAAAACACACTATATCCTTACGAAATCCTGGAATAACATTATGCGAGGAAGCAAAGCGACCGAGCTTCAGAATTTTAGCATTCCAAACCCTACAAAAAGTATTTCTAATGCATTTAGTTACCCAAAGGCAGGGGCGGCGCTCCCGTGGGGACAGGGGCACAGTCCCCCCCCCCTCCCATTTTTTCAAGTACCTCAAAAGTGCCCTTTTTATTTCTGAAAAATGCTCCCTTTCTCTCTGATAAGTGTCCTTTTTTTAACTACTATATGTGCCCCTTTTCCTTTCTAAAAAGTACACTTTCCCCTTCTGATAGAAAGTGCCCTTTCTTAAAATCTGACAATTGCCACCTTATCTCTCTAATAAGTGCCCTTTTCGCCTTCTGAAAAGTGCCTCTTTTCAAATCTAATAAATTGCCACCTTATATCTGTAATAAGTACCCCTTTCTCCTTCGATAAGTGCCCCTTGTCGAATCTAAATATTGCCCAGTTTTCTCTCTAATATATGCCCATTTCTCCTTTGATAAGTGCATTTTACTTCTGATAGGTGCCCCTTTCCCCTTTTAAAAAGTGCCCATTTCCCCCTTCTGATAATAATTGTCCCTTCTTTACTTCTGATAAGTGCCCCCTCTTTGCTTCTGATAAGTGCCCAAACTTTACTTCTGATAAGTGGCCCCTTTTTTTCTTCCGATAAGTGCCCCATTTCAAATCTGATAAATGCCACCTTGTCTCTCTAATAAGTATCCTTTTCTCCTTCTGATAAGTGCCTATTTTCGAATCTAATTATTGCACCCTTTTTTTTCTAGTATATTCCCTTTTCTCTTTTGTTATATTGCTGTAAATAAAGTACGACTCAAGGACTTCAGCATTAGCAAAATGTCCCCCCCCCCCCCAAAAAAAAAAAAATACTCGCTCGCTTCGCTCACTCGCACATGAATTGTTAGACCATTACACACTATATTAATTAGACTGTAGGGTAATATCAATGCCGCATACACAAAATGGTCCCCTTTTTCGCTTTATGTTCACCCATTGTAGGTGCCCCAATTGCCCTTGTTTGCTGGTGCCCCCCCCCCCCCATTTTGAAAGAGGCTCCGCCGCCCCTGCCCTGCAGATTGGGGGCGCACAATCCGGAGTTATCGCAATTTTCTCCTCTTTTACTCTCTCTCTCTCTCTCTCTCTTTTGCGTTTTAGCCCCTTTCGGCACATCGGCCTGGGCACGTGTGCCCCTGTCCCCCGTAGATACACCACTGATATTGTTACATATTGTTTTGCTAAGTCCTTGGCAAAGTCAAAATTTCGGCAGGGGGGGGGGGGGGGTGCAGAACCTTAAATCAACGTTGCCTGCAAATATAATTTGTTTATCGTAGGTCATTTTGCAAACCAATGCACCAGGGTTGGCACGATTGAAATCAACTTTAAATCGTCGTGCAAGAAAAGCACCAATTTGAGTAAAAAAAACTGCATAAAAAAAATTGTAGTTGCTTTTGCTGATGCGACATAAAAAAATAACTCAGAAATCATTGCTTGATTTTTCTCATTTTAGGGGTTGAAAAACTCATCCAAGTGAGAGTTGATATATTTATTTTGTATATGAACAACATTAAGGGTGGCTATAAATCGATTTGAATAAAAAAGAAATATGATTTTGTTTTCAATCCAGCAATACACACAATTTGCATTATTGTAGTTACATGTACGTGGAAATAAGGAAGGAAATCCATTCATAACGTGACAAAATGTGTTGTCCTAATATTGTTTGTGCGAGTGTGCAAAGCGAGCGAACGCAACTGAAAATGTGAATATATTTTTTTAGGTTGAAAACTTTAAAGGCACTTTCGCTCCAGGCAAAATATGACATTGCCCCCTTCCCTTTCCCGTACTTACACGAAACATGAAGCGAAGCGAATGAGCGGATTTTTTTTTTTTTTTTTTTTTTTTTTTTTTTGCATTTTGAAGCCTTGAATAAAGCAATTTCTGAAGCATTTTACTGACCGAAAAAAATCACAAGCGAGTACTGCATCGACCGGCACAGTTTCAAAATTTGAAAATTGATAAATGGTCTTGTATTCACTTCTTATAGTCGAGGAATTTAGCCATGCACCATAATGTTTACAATTCCTTTTAAGTGGCGAACCTCTGAAACTACTACATATATCTTAACGCTTATGCACTTATTCTATAGGGGGGGGGGGGGCAATATAAAAAAAAAAATAAATAATAATAGGGAAGTTATAAACTGATTCAGCGGACCCAGGTTCGAGACTGAGTCACGTCTTTCGGATGGTGACGTTAAAGGTCGGTCCCAGACGTAAATAATCATATCTGATTGATACACGTCTGTAAAAATCCAATTACACACACAATAGGGGGAAATAGATATGATTTTCTCTCAAAGAGCGCCAAGGCAAGAGCGCCATCTTTCGGTTTATGTCTGTTCTTGGCTGATTCACTTTGTTACTAGTTTGTAGAAATTCTCTGTCTATTTTAGTCCGAATTCGAGATGTTTTCGTATCCTGCATTCCGCAAAAACAAAGATGCAGTTGATGACTACCATGGTCAAAAGGTAAATGCCCTTTTTGTTTTCTAATCACGCATGATATTTCCCCCAAAATATATTGAATCTGCTAATATCGGTCCCATTCGTTGAATTTAATGTGTGGTATATTCTCATTCACTCGCTTGAAGATGTTGACCTGGCTGTGAATGTATTCTGTTCTGACAACTAATACACACATATTACCTGAATACAGTGACACTGACAGTATGAAAACTTCAGAAGAAGAAACTTACTTCATTCCAACCCTGCAAATGTTTGGTTACTCACGTTACATTATTTTTTTTTAAATGTGACATGAGTCATGTCTGAGTATTAAATTTAAACCGAACATTTGCATTGCCATTTTGCTGCAGCCTGGGTTGGCAGAAATTGTGTTTCTTCTTCCGAGTTTTTGATACTGTATTTAGGTACTCTAAATTATATGTGTGCATTGTTGTAACTGACTCTCATTTACCTAACACTAATAGAACAGGAGCTTAAGTCTTAAGATGTAACTCAAAACCTCTCTAAACATGCCAAATGTAACGTGTGTAACCGTGGAATTGCCCAAATGCTGATTTTGAGTGAATGCTGGCTACTTTTGTGCAGCGGTCTTTGAAAGTGTTGAGGTGTTTGACTGTCTGAGTGTGTATACACAAAGTAAAGTTACTCTGTGTGCTCGAGAGGGTTTTGAAAGCGCTATCTAGCAAAAAGCGGGATTGATAACACTTCGGTTTTTAATGTGAACAGTCACACCAAATAAAGCGGAATGAACGGCCGAAAAACACTGCATTGTGCAGATGACATACTTCCAGTCTAAACATCGTGCTCTATTCCACTTCCACAAAATAGTTGTATCTTTTGCTTTATGTGAAAGCAAAGCGATGCAAAGCGCTTCCAAGGAAGGCATAACGACAGCGAAATCAATAGCATAATGAAAAGCGCTTTAGCAATCTGAAAGGGGTATAAGTTTCAATTTGAAATCTTGACTGTCCATAAAGTTTGGGATGTATTTCAGAGGTCAAAGACCAGCAATGCGTGAAATTTTTTCGCTTATCAGCGCCAGGTAGGCGAGGAACCGCGCGCTCGCCGTGCGGTATGTATAATATATATGGCGTGAGTAAGAGGCCTGATGCGTGACTGTCACGCCTAATGCATGAAACTTGGGGTAGGTCTGGTATTTTCTATCATATCCCCCAAAATGTCAAAAGTTATATTGTATATGACTTCTTACTATCATGCCTTCTTCCCATTTCTTTCACTGTCTATCATCTCCCCTCCCCTTTCTCTTTCTCTCTCTCTCTCTCTCTCTCTCTCTCTCTAATGATAGGTGGCCGACCCGTACGTATGGATGGAGGACCCTGATAGTGAAGAGACAAAGGCCTTTGTTGAAGCACAGAACAACATCACTATGCCTTACCTAGAGAAACTGGATGTGCGGACACCATTTCATGATAGGTATGTATTAGTGACAGCTCTCATCTGCTTATAATATAAAGAGCAATCTATTGGCATGCTTGCTTGGTGCAGCTGAATTAAACTTTGCCCATGAACTAGCGTATAATAATAGCACTTGCATTAAGAAAATTGCTTTTATGTGGGGAGAGAGGCAAAAATGTAAAACTGCTGGCTGGTAGGATAAGATTTTATTTCATGGATAAAGGGGGGGGGGTATTCATTATGTTTATTTCTTAAATATATAGATCTTGCGCATGTATTAGAGATCTACTTGATAAACAAATATATCACCAGAATTTCATCTGTTGGATACGATTTTGTTCTGGTATAATGGACATTTTTCGTGGACTCTGGCCCACATTATCTCAGGATTGCTGTTTGATGTGTTTAAATGAAAAAGATATCTCACATAGAATCTAAAATGAGAAGAGAGTTTAATTGAACATTATATTATTAATTGTTGGGAGTGCGTTGGTGCGATCTGGCAACACAAAGGTTTTTATCGTGGTGTATTATACGCACGAGGCGCAAGCCGATTGTGTTGGACACCACGATAAATACCTGCACGAACTCACAACCATGTATTAATAGTTTTATAAAACGGGTCGGCAATATGATTATGAAGTCTATAAAAAATGGTTACGAACCCCATAGAAATGCCAAGAGTCCCACAGTCATGGAGGCTGCCATTTGCTTTCCTGGATGACATCACATAAGCGCAGCCAACAAAAGTCATGCGCGTTTCAGTGGGCGCATGTAATCCCTGCGTTAAAATGACAATTAAACTATGCAGTTTCATTGCGTTTTAGGTTTGCACGCACCAGAGGTATGCGTATGTGCAGCTCAGCCGTCCGTTAGTACCTTTTTGCCGTGCGTTAGTAATTTTTTTGCATGGTCACGTGGTGTTATTTGACCAATCAGGATGGCTACATTCTTGAATATTTATTGTGTTCGCTTAATAGTCTTCAGATTGGATGAGTAATTGGAGTATTAGACCAATAGGCCTGTTTACTAATGTATTTCAATTTACGCATATTTTTCGCCAGAATCCCTAGCTACCATCTATTTAGTTCACCTGTTATGCATAATACCATCTCTATGGATGGAATTCACTTTGCATACATTATTTGTTGCTATGTCTGGCAGGCATCTGACAAGCGTTTGAGTTGTCGAGAGAACCTTTTGTTCAAGAAGTATGCATAAAATTAGTAAACAGGTCTCTTGAAGATCAAACTGATCATTTTCTAATGTATTTGCCCCTCTGATATACAGGCTCAAGGAGTTGTGGGACTTCCCCAAGTATGGATGCCCATTCAAACGTGGATCACGCTACTTCTACTTCTACAACACTGGCCTGCAAAACCAGAGGTGAACTAGGATTGGTTGGGTTTTATATACAAAGGTGTTTGTGGTTGAGAAAAGCAGGTTTATCTGCATGTTGAGGAGCTATTTTGTTTTGCTGATTAATCTTCATGAGCGTTGATTTGTTTGCATAGTGTAGTGGAAAAGTGATTCACTGGAGAAACCTCCAGCTCAGTTGTTTCAAATATCAACCGTTCCGTATGGCATGGTATGATTAGGCAATGATAAATTGGTTAGATGATATGTGTATTTCTTTTTTAACTGTACACTCTTTATTTTAAACCTGAGAAACTTTATGAAAAAATGGTAAAAGTATCATGTGGCTTTATTTGAAAACTAAAAACACACATTTTTCATGTTCTACCTAATATCCCTCAGCAGAAAAAGAAAAAGAATAGTCTAAGTAGATTCTACAAAAAGCAACAGGGTTAAAAGTTACAGCCTTGTAGAATGTGATCTTAAAGACTAATCCTAAGTTTTGGTGATAGGACGGCATTGTTAGAGAATCCAAAATGAACTTTAAGCTTTCAATTTCAGTCTATCCTGAAGATATTGAGGTTCGACAAAATGGAAAGCAACATTTATATTATTAATTCGTCTTTGTGGTTCAGTGTGATGTATGTACAGGACTCCTTAGATGCAGAAGCTCAGGTGTTTCTTGACCCTAACAAGCTCTCAGAGGATGGCACCGTGGCCCTGAGAGGGCGTGCTTTCTCTGAAGATGGAGAGTACTTTGCGTACGGACTGAGCAAGAGTGGGTCTGACTGGGTCACTATCAAGGTAAGCCACCTTTTACGGTTGCATCTTCTTCTTCTTGTCCCTTCTTCTTTTTTTCCTATTCCTCCTCCTCTTCCTCCTCCTCTTCCTCCTCCTCCTCCTCCTCTTCCTCCTCCTCCTTCTTCTCCTCCTCCTCCTCCTCCTTCTTCTTCTTCTTCTTCTTCTTCTTCTTCTTCTTCTTCTTTTCCTCCTTCTTTTTTAGTCTTCTCCTATTTATTGTTTTTCTTCCATTTCTTCTTTTTCTTCTTTTTCTTCTTTTCCTTCTATATTTCCTTTTCCTTTTTTATATATTTTCCTCTTTTTTCTTTCCTTCTTTTCCTTCTTTTTCTTTCCCCCTTAATATTGTCCTCATCTTCTTCTTCTTCTTAACTTTCTTCTCATTCTTTTTCTTCTCCTCCCTCTTTCTCTGAACTTTATCTTTTTTTTGTCTTGTTGTTGTTGTTGTTCTTCTTCTTCTCCAGTTCACATCTGCCTTACCCTTTTATAGTTGTATTTTTTCTACTTTGTGGTCAGTGACGTAGCTGGGTCAAGTTATTGAGTAGGCACTTGCTGTCTTGGGGGGAGGGTGGGAGGTCATACAAAGTAGATGAAAACGGACGGAAGTCATATCATTTTCTACTCATGTTCATTTCCATGTCTCACCTTCCCCCTTTTTTCCCATGTAAATTCTCGGTACATGCCCCCCCCCCCCTCCACTGTTATGTGGTATCCCTATGTACCACATCCTACATAAGAAATTTTCTGTCTAATTCTCACATCATCAATTCTCGCAACATTCAGCCTATTGCTTTGCCTGGTGGAGAAGAGAAGAAGATAGGTTTTCCTTCTTTTGTTTACAGTAACTGCCAATTTGTTATCATTTTTTCTTGTGTCAACAGGCCATGAAAGTAGACGGAGCTCAGGAACTACCAGATACCTTAGAAAGAGTCAAGTTCAGTAACATCGGATGGACACACGATAACAAGGGTTTCTTTTACAGTGTAAGTCTTTATGCAGGAAATAGTATGGCAGTTCCTTGCAAAAATGATACTGTATTCCCTCTAATGCATGATAGACAAATTTGAAAGGGGATGTATATTGAAAACAAACAATGTGGTCAGAAAAAGTGTCTGTATGATAATGGGTGTATAAATGTTTTCTTTACACAGTATTCAACTGATATCACAAGACGATAAAAAAATCTCTGAAAGATCTGCTTTCTACTTTTATCTAGAGACTAGCAATCTACCAGGTGATAGCTCTCAAGTTTTCTCTAGTGCAGTCTGCAAGCAGACGATATGTTTCTCTGACTTGTGGATGTAATTTTGGATAAAAGGAATATGTTCTGAATTACATTTTTAAAATGAAATCCTGCCTTCAAGCAGTTGATGGGGTACAATCTTAACCCATAGACTATGGGAACTGAGTGGCTCCTGTATTAAGCCTATGAGATTTAAAGAATTCAGTAGTCAAGAGGTTAATTTGTTTTCCATTTGTTTTTCTCCCAGAGATTCCCTGATTCTGACACGAAGGCAGATGGTACTGAAACATCAACCAACGTCAATCAGAAACTCTACTATCATGTGCTGGGTACCGACCAATCAGAAGATGTCATGTGTGCAGAGTTTCCTGATAACCCCAAATGGATCATGTACGTCAAGCGCTACTTTAAACAGAAACATATTCATGTTATGTACATGTACAGTTGTACAAATTGGCTGGTATTTACTATAAAAGCATAAACTTTCATCAAGGTGTAAACCCTGATTGAATGGGTAGATTTAACCCATTGGTTCATGGAGCGAGTGCTTCTGATGTTGATATTTTCATGTTTTTAAATACTATGACCAAGATCTAAAACAGTCCTCCAACTTATCTTCTTTTCCTGTATGAATATGTTTGAATGAATGGATAAATAAATAAAATAGGTATTGGCGGGGTAGCCATTGAAATTTTATTTATGAGGGCTACTTCTAAGGCAAACCACTTTGGTCAGAGATTTAATTCATATTGATAATTTATTTGTTTCGTTTATGATGGCCTTTTCAAGAATTTTGGTGGCAAAATTCCTCTCACCCCGTGCCTATTTTCCCTATGGCTGGTAGTTAATCAGGTATCGCATACACAGATTAATGCTTTTCTGTTGTCTATGTGTACACAGAGGAGCTGAAGTGAGTGATGATGGCCGATACTTTCTACTCACCATCTCGGAGGGATGTGATCCAGTCAACAGGCTCTACTACTGCGACAGAGAAACTCTACATGAAGGAATTAAAGGTAAATTACATAGTTTTACTTGTTGTTGAATCGGCTTTGAAACAAGCACGTTCTAGTACTACCGCGCTGTGATGAAGAGATGATTTGAAAGGGAATACCAGGGCCCTGTTTCATAAAACTTGTCATCAATGACAAGTTGCAATAACTGTTATAAGCTACTGAAATCCTTGCATCTGATTGGCTGAGAGCAAATTTGTCAGTAAAAATCACCGACTCGACAAGACACTTGATGAAATGCCCCCCAGATCACCAGTGACATCAAAAGTACAACATTTACACTACAAGCAGCTAATTTCCTGCAAAGCCGTTTTCTATCAAAACATACACTTCTTGTGTGCAATAGAAGTATCTGTAATTGATTTAAGCTATTCAAGGTGGAAAAACAGAAGAGAAAGATTTATTCTACGAGAGATGCAGAGCACTATGTAAGTGAGATACAGGTATCAAACGTAGAGCAGCAACTCTGGCTTGAAAAGAGCAGAAATATTTCTTGCAATAGTAGATGTAAACAATTTTTTTGGCATTACTCCCAGTGTTAAAGATCATATGCTCAATCTGTAATGAAACTCTTTTAACACTGGGAGTAATGCTTAAAAAAAAATTGTTTACAAATTAGAATTCCTTCTCCATTTAATAGTAGATATCTTTATCGAAGGGCTCAACATTATTCACACAGGCCCTCCAAATTTCTCTCTAGATCCTCACAATTCCAAAATTTAAACAGAGGCCTGGTAGCCCAAAATATTTCACTCCAGACCCCACAGGTGTTTTACCTTGGGTCAAGTTGATAGATAACTTTGATGCTGAATAAGAGTACATCACCAATGAGGGAATCCTGTTCACATTCATATACTGTTTTCCTTGTCTTCTAGGTGTTCTACCTTGGGTCAAGCTGATAGATAACTTTGATGCTGAATATGAGTACATCACCAACGAGGGAACCCTGTTCACATTCAAGACCAATCTGAACGCACCCAAGTACAAATTGATTAACATCGACTTCAGCAAGCCAGAAATGGTAAGAAACTGAATAGATTTTAATTTGGCTGTTTCTAAGAATTAACCTATGCATGTATGTAGTCATGTGTGCTAAAATGATGTTGTAGTGACATGTGACATAGTAATATCTGTTTGTATAATACAATTCATGTTGTTTCTTGGAGCTTTGTTTAATGAGATGAAGTGGCCATTCTGTTTCATACAATCTGTCTTATATTTCAGGCAGAAAGCACAGCAACAGATGTGTAAAACAATAGCATAAATTTCATGAAAGGTAATCTTCTAAAATGAAAAGGTGTCTATAATTTACTTTGTAACAATTTTCAATTGTAACATCTTTTTTTTGAGATGAGCAATGTGTGAACTTCACATCAGGTTTAAGTCAGAACTCAGTCACTTCTTTATATAAATTTCATTGACATTATACCCTCTATCTAGGAGAACTGGAAAGATCTGGTTAGTGAATCCGAGACTGATGTTCTGGAATGGGCTGCATGCGTCAACCAGACTAAACTTGTTCTATGCTATCTACATGATGTGAAGGTAAGTGTTCTTCTTGTCATGTTGCGACACCTTTTTGCAGCCAACTCATGACACAGGCCCTAGCGCAGTGGTTGGAGTCCTGAAAATCTTGTGGTGTGGAGGGCTGTAGTAGCAGTGGGCAGTTGAGAAAGTTCCATTGTTTTGCAATTGCAGTTTGAAATGCTTTGTTTGGGGTACACTGCATGATGTATATTTTACATATTCATTTGTTTTTGGATGTGTTTAAAGATGATACAGTACTTCTATTTGCTGAACCACATGAGGAAAGCTTAACTGGCAAGCTATCTTGAAGTATCATTGTATATATCGTGGACAGAATGTTGGAACTCTACGGCCCTGGTTATACTTACGAGGACATTACTTTAGGAATTTCCTACACAAACATATATCCCTCTTTCTCTAGTGATATCTTAGAGGCAGTCCCAAATTTTATCTTTATTATTTAATTGATTCTATCAGAATATCCTCCAACTGAATGAGCTAGCATCAGGTCAGAACGTCACTACATTCCCATTAGATGTCGGGACCATCACAGGGTACTCTGGTAGGAAGAAGGATACTGCAGTAAGTATACTCAGCATTCCCGCAAGCGTGTAATATACTTGGTGCTTATTCCCTAGCTTCCTGGCCAGAAAATTTTTCACCATTGGTTTTATCGAAAGAAATATGTCTTTTTGACTTCTCAGAGGGGTGAGTTGAGATCAACAAAGTAATTTTGCAAATTGAAAGTATGCATTGACATATTCATGGGTCCAGACTGAGTGAAGTATGGCTTTATGGCATCCGAGGGAGGTGGTTTGGGAGGACCAAAACATTTTAGACGACAGATAAATTAACTCCTCTTTTGCTGTGAGTGGCGAATCACACCCAAGAATTTTAATGTTGTACAATGAATTTGGACTTAAAATGGCTTTGAACAGAAACAGGAAATTAATTGCAGAGTTTTTGCATGTGATATATATTGTATGCCATTTTCAGCCTTAAAACAAACAGTTGAAACTCCAAATATGTAGTTTAAACTTTGAATATGTCATTAATGACATTTGATCATATACCTGTACCTGGTAGCGCAGAAGGGGGAAATGTTCTGAAAGGAATTCCAATATCTTCCTTTCAAGTCTTGCAAAACGGGAGTGAAAATGTCCATGATTACAGTGTCCCCTTTGGTTTTTCATGAACAGATCTTCTACCAGTTCACATCCTTCCTCACACCTGGCATCATTTACCATTGTGATCTCACTGCTGCGACCCTTGACCCCTCCGTCTTCAGACAGATCAAGGTCAAAGGTTTTGATGCCAGTGCCTTTGAGACGACTCAGGTGTTCTACTCTAGCAAGGATGGTACCAAGATACCTATGTTCATAGTGCACAAGAAGGTACCCTGTCTCTTTGTTTGGATGTATATCTGAGAAAGAGTTTAAACCGAGATTACTCAGCCTGGGGTTTGTTTAAAAAAATGTGTGTTTTACAGATGTCAAATCATATTCACTGTGTCGAAATAGGGTCCCTACAGAAAGAACATGTAGTTTGAAGATGGTTATTATATAAGCTTTAAATCTGTATAAATTCTTTGCTACATAATCATATGCCAAATCTTGAATGGTGGAATTCAAAGCACTTTCATTAGGTGAATTTTCATGTTTATTCATATACATGTACATGTACATATGCCAAACAGAGAATAGATCATTTGTGAAAAATAGTGTTCAGGTAGTTCTTTTCAAAGTCAGTGAGGTTGCAGTTGAGTACAAGTTACAATGAAGTTATCATTGCAAAATTGAATAGCCTTCAAGATTCACAAAGTTGAAAATAGTTTGATATGACTGCATCCCATGTTCTTTAATATTACTGTCACATGTTTATTGAATTTAAAAAATTAAAGTGTACACTCTTACTTGAAGTGTGTTTTGTCATTTAAATTTGTGTAATTTTCAACCTCCTTCCCCCCCCCCCCACATTTTCAACAGGGTCTAGAGAAGACTGGTGACCACCCTGTGCTACTGTATGGCTATGGTGGCTTCAATATATCTATCACACCCAGCTTCAGTGTATCTCGAATTGTCTTCATCCAAAATCTAGGGGGCGTTCTAGCTGTACCTAATATACGAGGAGGAGGGTGAGTCTTTGTTCACCTTTGCATTGCCAGTGTTACTTAATATACACTAAAATCTGTCAATATAGGTAAACCAGGGACATAGACAAAGTGACCTTTATAGACAGGTTCATATTTCTTCCTACTTGGAGACAATATAGGTGACCACTATAGAAAGGTGGCCTTTATACATACAATGTATTTGACCAATTAACTATTTCAACATCATTATTCTTGTTGTTTTAAAGAGAGAAGCAGGTCATTACCCAGTGTAGAATGTAAGGTACCTTTGATTGACAGGTTGTAAATTACACAGGAAATTCTTGTGGGTAATTTACACATGCAGGTATGAAACTAACACACAGCAGGTGTGTGACAATACCAAGCATGTAAATTACAGGATAGGAGAAATCTACAAGAAATTCTTAAGGAGGTATCTCTTGGCCAGAATCTGTAAACAAGGAGGAATGTAATTAACAATATCAGTCAGCATGAAACTAATTGATGGTCAAAAACGATGCTGAAGTTCAAAAGGTCATTCATTTTTCCCCCTCATACCGAAAGACATACATGCATATTTCAAATTCATTAAATCATATTTCATCTTGCCAGATGACTGTTCCTTCAACAGACATTCATTAGACGTGTTTCCCTGATTATGGAAGATAATTTAGAAGAGACATATATATTAGTTTTACAATGCACATCATAAAGGACTATTGTCACATCAACTTTATACATCTTTTGTTCTGGAATTTATGGAAGTATAAGATATTTGTAAATGATCTAATATAGAGTATAACAATAACATCCACAGAGATTCAGTAAACCATTTGATATGGCATAATTTTCTTACAACATAGATTTCTGTAGGTCTCCATTAAAATGCCACACTCTATGTCGGACAATTGATGCTGTTAGTCATGGTGTGGAATTTTATCTGTCAAATGGGAACATTTGGCAACAGATAACTGAGAGAGTGTAGAGTGGTGCATCCAAGATTTTGTGAAGAGGAGAGGGCACCTTTTCATCACTTTTTTCTGTGCTAATTTACTTTTTAAAAACCCATTCTGATTAGCAATAGAAAAAAAAATTGGAGGGGGGTCCAGATCCTTGTGACCCCCCAGATCTGCTTAAGGTGTATCTCTATTTCAAAGTCATTTGTTTGTCTTATATCATTGTAGAGAGTATGGAGAGACTTGGCATAAAGGAGGCATAATGGGTAACAAGCAGAATGTCTTTGATGACTTCCAGTGGGCTGCTAAATACCTAATCAATAACAAGTACACCTCGCCTCAGAAGTAAGTAAAAAACTGGTATTAAGTAGTCTGGCTTAAAGGTGAAGTCCATGGTTCTGGTGGTAGTATTGGTAATGGTATTAATAGGGATGGATATGATTGTGTGGTTGGTAATCATCATTGGGAAAGTAGTGATAATGAAACAGAAAAGAGAAGGATGATGAGGATAATAATATAATAATAATAATGAATATTTAGAAGCACTAAAAACAGAAAGTACCATAGCGCTTACAAAAATACACATTTGAAAAGAAAAGACAACAGCAAAGAGACAGACTCAAAAGAGTAAGAGATTACATAAAAAACATTATATTACTGGGGAAGAGACAAGTTATTTCTCTGATGCAGAGTGGAATATTGTTCCACGTTTTAGATGCAGCCACTGAGAAGCGCTTTTCAGTTGATGAGAGTCTGGATTTGGGAAAAACAAGCTTACATTTATCAGCATTTATCAGGATGAGGACGATGTGGAGGTGTCGTGGTGTAGTGGTTCATTCACTTGACTCTTAATGCAAGGTTTGAGGGTTCGAATCTCAGACAAGCACTAGCGTCATTAATCCACATTTGCCACTCTCCACCCAGGTGTTAAATGGGTACCTGGCAGGATTTATTCTTTGAAATGCACTGCGCTGATTACGGCTGCCGGAGCCAGGGTAATATTATCCAAGCCCTTTGGAAGCGCAAAGGAACGTGATATCATAATGTGATATGCGCTATACAAGAATGGTTTATTGTTATGATGATGATGATGATGATACAAATATGGCATTACTGATATCGATGCAAGTACAGTTTTGCAAAGAATATAATGTGAGAACGTTGATGGTGTTCATGATAAATATGGTGGAAGATGCTAATGGGAGGATGATTATTACAAGCGAAGTTACTTAAAGACTTTATGCAGCATATTATTGAAGTTCTTTTGCCTCGGATTAATTCATATCCTTGTCAATAATCTACATCAAATTATTTTATCAGGATTGCAATCAACGGTGGATCCAATGGAGGTCTCCTAGTTGGAGCATGTTGTAATCAAGCTCCAGAACTCTTTGGTTGCATCATCTGTCAAGTTGGGTCAGTGAATGCTCCCGAGCTCATCCTCCTGAGCTCATCCTCCTTTCTCAGTCCTTCCTCTTCTCCTTTATTCATCCACCTTTTCTCCTATTATACTTCCCTGCTGTCTCCATTAATAATTTTTATTTGTTTACTCCCAGTGTATTTACTTGTTACTCTTTACTGTTCCATATTGTATTTCTCATGGGATATTTTCACCAGTGGATTCTAGTTTCTTTCTACAACATACAGTTAATAAAAGGATTGCCATCTTGCCAATTAAAACTTGCAATGGGTTTATATTAGGCAAACCTTTTGTAATGCATGGTGCATTTCTGATGTTAACTGGTACCTATTGTTTGTGCTAATTGGCACATTTGGCAAGCCTGCGATTTTGCCAGTTGGCACTTGTGGCAAATAAAAGGTTGATTTTAATAGTAATATACATTTCATACATGTATTATTAGTGCATCATTATCAATATGTAGAAAAGGCCATAGATCTACAATGTGACCCTTTCTCTTTCAACTAGGAATTTCCTAAAAATTAGCCTTATACATGTGTTTAGTTAGGTGGAAAAAGGTGGAAAAATGGTTTAACATAATGATTCTTATTACCGGTATTATGCCAGGAATGGATGAGAGACCAGAGTGTCATAGTAATTATGTTAACTTTTACGAGATATAGGTAAAGCTGAATTATTCATTGCAATAAGGATAACATGAATCCATAGTCCCATATGTTCATATCAGGTATGTGTTCATACTTCAGCAAGCTTTATACATATATTGCTGCTGGTTTTCGCAAATCCGCGTATGTGTATAGGCTTAAGAACTGGAGGTACGTCATTTAGCAAAACAGTTAATAATATGTAGCTTTATATTTTATGATCTTGCTGTGTTACAGGGTGATGGACATGCTGAAGTTCCACAAGTTCACCATTGGTCACGCTTGGACCACTGACTACGGCTGCTCAGATAAGAAGGAAGAGTTTGACTGGCTCATCAAGTAAGTCCATGAATAATTCTTTTGTTTAGCCAGGGCTCAACACCAACAGTGGTCCAGTTCACAATTAAGGATCCCCCGCTTTCCCCCCTGGACCCTCATAACTTTCCACGTTTTGCTCAACACAGTTCCCCTCACTCAGGACCCCAGGAAGAAAAAGTCAGTGTGGACGTATTATGGTTTAGCTCAGCCCCTCCTTTGAACGAGAGGCCAAAATTTGAATATATGAGGTACATGAATGATCACTACTTGGATTATGATTTTTTTTTGTTCCCAATCAGGAATAAGCCGTACACTTGTAGACCTGTGAAAACTCAACAAAAAACATTCTGGGGCATTGCATCTTTTGAATACGAATCAGCCATGATTTGATCTGATTTGGAAGTTAGTTTAAATCCTGTCATTTTGCCAAACGTGTTGTTAAACATTTTGTCTCTTTATTGAGGCATATGTAATGTTACGAGACTGATATACACTTAGCCCTTCGAAATTTATGTTACATTTTTAAAATATTTACATAAACAACACCTGAATCATACTTGTGCGAATGATGATTTGAACTGTGTCCATGTGCCCTGAAAAAGTTGAATTTTAGTTTGACCACTGAATTCTCTCATTGCCATAGGCTTAATACAGGGACCACTCGGTTCCTGTAGGCAATGGCCTGATTATGTGTTCCCAATGACCTAGATGATTTGCATCAGTGGATATTATTTTTTCATTTTTCCATTTTTCCATTTTCTCTCTGGATAATATTTTATCATACATGCACCCTAGATGTAATCATTTCTGCTTTTACACAAAACCTGTATGATACAAATCTATTCCCTCATCG
The DNA here is from genome assembly GCA_025617745.1 of Heliocidaris erythrogramma. Taxonomy (NCBI): domain Eukaryota; kingdom Metazoa; phylum Echinodermata; class Echinoidea; order Camarodonta; family Echinometridae; genus Heliocidaris; species Heliocidaris erythrogramma. Next base: position 32,455,666 of record CM046856.1, read on the forward strand.
AAAACATAGAAAATGGAAATTTATGAATTTTTGTGTACAGAGCAAATGGGAGAGGAGCTCGCAAGATACGTCACAGAGTTGCCAATTTGTGTGTGATTGATTACAACTTCAAATATCCATAACTTTCTTATCGGATTTTGCTCAAACTTTCATTGATCTGTTTCTTTCATTTTTCTGCTTCTTTTGAAAGCAACTTATTATTGGGGTGTACTTTCCTTTAAGAATTCAGTATAGGAAAGTAACAATGGAGCAATTGTGTTATAGAACATGTTTCAAGCTTTTTACAACAAAAACACAAGGTTTTAGATCATGTCAGTAGTGAATAACTCAGCATTATAATTATGCAAAACTGAACTCCTGAATCAGGGCTCATATGAAAATAGTTCTTGCCCAACTTTTCTTCATATTTCTAGAACCACCATATATTATGCTCTTTGCACTTAGGTATTCTCCTCTCCATAACATCAAATGTCGTGAGGACGACACCCAATATCCAAGTGTCCTCTTGCTGACGGGTGACCATGACGACCGCGTCTCTCCCCTCCATTCCCTCAAGTACATCGCTACGCTACAAGAGATCGTTGGAGTATCGGAGAAGCAGAAGAATCCCCTGATGATCCGCATCGATACCAAGTCTGGTCATGGGTTTGGCAAGCCGACAGAGAAAGTGGTAGGTTCTAATTTGGTAGCTTTTAATAGCGAAATGTAGCGGCTCTCAAAGACGTGCCTGTAATGCAAAAGGGTTAGTTGTTGAAATCCATGATTCTATTACATAGAGGCAGAAACTATAAAATTCAATTCTACAGCTAGTATTTATCCTTGCTACCTTAAGGCTGAGTACTACTGAAACTTTCAGTCAGATATTGAGGGGGATTACACTTGTAGATACACCAACCTTTATGCCATTTGCATTCTGGTTGTGTCTTTACATGCCACTGTACATTTCGCTATTAACCCTTTAGTCAATGAACTGCCTGGGACAGCCTGTGGCTTTGACCTATGTAACAGCAAATGTAAGGGATCTTGAGACATATAAAGCCATTTAAAATCCACATTGAAAACGATCTGTTACTGTGGAAAGACTTTAAGAGAGAGTCTATGCCGCAGGATGGTTTAATGCGCAGTGAGTTCAGTGTGTAAATGACTACAGGGCGCGTAATCCGTAGGTGCTAAAGGGTTAAGCACATTGTATCTCATTCAGTGGTCAAAACGGGTCACTGCGTAAATCACTTGCCTACAAGCCTTGGCCAAGCATATGTGAATTAGCATTTTAATATTAAGATTTTGATTGTTAATACAGACTGTTGAAAATGGTTTGATTTTGGGATAACATGCATTCTCAACAAGTCCAAGCCAGAGATATCTTTGACATTGTCATCAGTGGGTTGACCTCATTGCACATGGAAGTGGTCGGGGGGATGGGCTGGTACATGGGTAGATGTCGGGAGTGTTCATTATACGGCAGTGTTTTCCTGGGCCCCGTAAAAAAGTTTTGCGATCAATTACGAATTTGAAAGAACGATTCTGATTGGTAAATGGTTAGCCTTTTGAACAATATGTGCATACAACAGTGATCTTGATTCATTTGGCAATTGCCATTTTGCAATTGATTGCAAACCTTTGACTTACGTGGCACAGGAATCACCTTTTGAAGATTATAGCTTGGTCATACAGATATTATTTAGTTGATTTGTAGGGTGGCCTCCAACTTTTGCACATTACTGAACATCAATACATAGGACACAATATATTTTAATTTTTTTTTATCCACAGATTGAGGAGTATTCGGACATATATGCTTTCATCGCAGCTGCTGTTCAAACTCCATGGAGAGATTAAAGCTCTTTCTTCCACACTTCAAGGTCACATTGAATCTTGGACTATCTTGGGGCATTCTGCCAAAGCTCAGGACGTGACAAGCAACTCTTGCACATTGTGTTGTCAATCATTCATTGTTTTCTGTAAAAGAATCCATGTAACAATTTCCAATATGAGTGCCTGCCAGGAGGTGAAAATAGAATCTACTGTAAAAGATAACAAAAAACACGGAAGAACTCAATGTTGAAAATGTTTTATTCCATTTCTTTTTGTATCTTGTAAGAAGTTGTGAAGCAAGGAAAATTATCTTCTTTCTTTTGATAAAATGCACAAGTTCAGTTTACTGGTGGCAATGTGCATGTATTCTAATACTGAGTCCCTCAAAATTATGTAAAACGGTAGAAAAAAATGGTGTTTATCTGTAAGCATACTCTTGCTTTGTTTGTACTCCACAGGACGTAAGATAACAAATTAATCATATTTATCAAATTTTTTTCAAACTCTTATTAAACACATGTTCCAGTACTGAACAATAATTCTGTTTGACAGCATTCCCTTGATGAAAAACCCCTGTTTGTTACTAAATTCGCAGGTAGAACTCAAGAATTTAAGCATCCATACATGTACATGATACAGACAAAATCCTGTAGTCATTTTAGGAAAGACAGGTGAACTGAAAAAGTTCTGACTATTGGAACATTTTTGTAATGCTATCCAAAACTTCCAATATTAGAGAATTAAAAACCTTTGTTCATCTGCTGTATTAAGATTGAAATATTTCATATACATGTATGTACTTATTAAATTGAAAAGTATTTAATTTATCCCTTCTAAAAAAAATTAATATACTGTAACTTGATTTCCAAATGTGAAGTATGCTACATAATTACCCTGTCAAAACTTATAACTGACCTATGATCCTGTTAGATTATGGTGTAACATATATTAAAGGTGTTTTATATTTCAACTATATTTCCATTTGTTGGATACCGGTAAATTCTAACCTGCTTATTTTTCAGATTTGGGAAGTGCCATTGACATTGACTGTTTCAGTAATATTCTACCTTTGTTACTGACACTACATGGCTGATAGATTGTTCTTAGTTTCTTTCATTGCAGAATAAAATTTGATGTTCCTTTCTTCTCTATTAGCAAGAGGGCATTTGTGACACGACATGGATATGTAAATGAAGTGGTATCATTCTTTTGTTGTTTTGTTTTGTGTACACCTATTTAGCAAAATCCTATCCATTCAACTTTACTCCGAATGAAGAATACTTAAAATTGGGATTAATGACATTTTCTAAATATCAGTCAAAAGGATTCATGTTCTGGACCCCACCACTGATATAACACCTGCCAACTAAGAAGGTAGATTTGCCTTGTGATGATATTGCTCATCGCAAGACAAATTTACTTTAGTTGGCAGGTGTTATATTTCAGTCCATGCTTCAATATGATATTTTAAAAACATTCGTATGTAATTTCCTTCATTTGCTAAAAATATTATTGTAAATGTTCTCTATCTACTTTACTAAGGATATACACTGTATAAATTTTCAGTAATTGTAAAAATTCAAATTTATTCTTTCAACTAGAATGTAGGTATTCACCATCCATTTAAAAAGAAATTTAAACTTTTCCCCATGATATATTAAAACAGGTGTAAATGATGTTTGTTAATCTATGTTCAATAGACATAGCAAATGGTTACATTATTCTCAGATTTCATTATGATCGTCTAATCGTTCATCATTTCAAAAATGTAGTTTCTTAGTACATCTAAACGCTACTGTATGTATTCGTAGAGGCTAGCATCTTTCTGTAGTCAGATGACAAGAGGGGCTGACAGTAACTGCCTTAGGCTAGAGATGATGCTAGTCTATTACATCACATACTTTACTGAGCATAGATTAACCTTGGTAGTACTTGCTTGCTTCTAAAGCCTCTTTTAGACATGACGCTCAATTATAAGCTGCCCTAAAATACTGCCACGGCAAAACTTTGCATGTATTATGAATGAAAAGAGGCAATATTTTGGGGGTACAAAAACACAGCTGCATGAACGCAACATTTGCACCTTTGTGTTGTCACTCACAGATCTGCGTAGTATAGCTAGGATAAGGAAATATGAAGTGCATTATAGTTAATATGCTTATATCATATATTGTGCCGGAGCAATTCTTTGAAAGAGGTTTGCCAACTGGTACAGATTTGACTGGGCTTTAAGTAAGTCTTACGATGTGTTATCAATGAAGATTGTTATACTGTATATCAGTTGTGTAAATTGCACAAAAAAAACACAATATGAACATTTCTCCTTAATCCTTATGAATAAATGTGTGGAACAATTTTTGTAAAGATTAATTTCTCCGGTGTGCATGTTTCTTGTTTCCATCTCTGAAAGAATATTCTGCTGAGAAGCACAAGAGATTTTAGTAATTTTTAAGGTTAGTGTCATGATTTCTATGGACAGAGAAATGATAGAGAAAAATACTATAAACAGTTAATACAAGGTGTGAACTGACATACCTGTTGTATAGATAGGGTCAAAGAAAGTTCATGACTTTCAAATGTTTTGAAATGTGCATCTGCTGTGCAAGCATCCATTCAGCTTGTGAGACAATAATACTTATTAATAGAATAAGAGATGTAAGACCAAAAATGGGGAAATAGTATGCTGTGTGAAGTTCATATGGTGAGAGCATAAATCCAACTGGCGTTGACATTCGCTGACTGCATTTATTTATCTACTGCTAGTCTGTCTGCAGCGTGTGCAATAATCAGCTGAAAGAGTAGCTTTTACAGAGATTCCCATTGCAACGAGATATGAGATTCGGCGAGATATTTGCAAGGGGTCAAGAAGGTATCTCGCTCTTTAATTTGATATACAGCCATGGAAAAAAATTATTAGACCAAGAATGGTTACTGAAAGTTTTACATTTGTGGTAAGAAAGAAATAAAATATCATAAAAGCAAGGTACAATTGCTGGAATTTCTTATTCATTCAATGAAATGAAAAGACAAATCATTTTCATCAGTTTCCAGGGCTGTATTTTTGTTCAGATCTGGCTTTTTCTATTGCACACGCAATAGCGTTCCATAACTTCTGTCGGATTCGCGAGTACGGTACGAGTGGCCGTGGGAATACAAATTAATTACAATGCGTGTCAATCTATACAGTTATACTGACGAGTCCAAGCTGTGAGTGTGTCCTAACCTTATTTTAGTCTCAGAATGTGGTAAAATTTATGGTCTGAAATTTATGTAGGATGAAAAATGTGAGAAATTCGAAGATTATATTTGAATTTTTGTGATTATAAGCGTGGTTTTACTGCTTATTTGTCTGTGTGTGATCGCGTCAGTTTTGCCATGTGTTCCCATGCACTTATTTTTATGTTTGTTGAGAGTTTCATAGTAGACGCTATGTTGATAACTCGGTCACTGGAAATTGAATTATTAACTTATACATGTAGATCTACCATAATAGTTCTCACGGGTGAATAGGCTTCAATAGCTTTTGTGTGTATCAACGGGCCTTTTTCCAGTCAAGATCATTCAGATTCACTGTGAGTGACTGTTCATTTTTATTATAAAAAAATAATAATTAGGGTGCGCGCGCCGGTATTCGGTCACTTAAAAAGAAATCGCCGCTAATATGAATACCTATCTCTTTAAATTGACAATGTACCATCAACAGAACCGCAAAATTGTCCTTTAAATAATTATCAAAATAATTTAAAACATGGAAACTTACCCCAAAAAATATCGCCGACAGAAGAAGGAGAAGTTTTCCGCCCAGTATTCGGTCGGCGCCGTCCACAATTCGGTCACGCGATAGTGCGCTGCATCTCGGGAGAGTTATATAACCATTTTTGTCACATTTCTGCGTTTTTAGGCATTTTCTGTGGCTTCTATATATTCATACTTAAATGTATGAGAATTTTTATCCATTAAAATCCACAAATCGAAGCTCTAGGGTCAGAAATAATGCACAAAATGTATTTCTAAAAAGAGCAAAGCGCGTCAGCAAAGCGCAAAGCGCGTCGGCGAAGCGCAAAGCGACAAGTTGCACACAAAGCGCGTTGGCGCAAGGCACTCAATGTTGCCTGACCGAATACTGGAAGAGCGCCATCTCACTGGCAGGGGTGAGGTATATATTCTCTTGCTCATCGCTGAGATCGCCATTTGCAAATTCGCTGCGATAGATGAAAGACCCGGAAGCTCCTCTTCACACACATACTAAATTCATTGCACCTGCACACATAGTTATTTCACCATAGGCGTCTACATATGGCTATGCGTGTTAACTCACGCGCTAACGGAACCCGGAAGTGCGGAAACTTGGGTAACACTGACCAGTTTCGAGGGTATTTGGAGATCTTTTCCAGGGCGTCCGACCTGAATTGCTTTCAACATTAGAGGTACCTTGTTCATGTGTCTGTTATGTATAAGTTTCGAGCCTCAAAAATTATTCATGAGTTCTTCACAGCTGTTCAAAGAGCTGCGTGACCGAATTCTGGAATATGACCGAATACCGGGCCGCGCACCCTAGGGGCCTAATAATAATATTATTCATACATTTTAGAGGAAAATAATTATAAAATTTCACTTTCAAAGTTTCAGCTCTAAGCTGAAACCCCAAATTTGTGGCCCAGGACTAAGAGTTGAAGAGTCCCTGAATCAGGTAATCTAGCAAATTTAAGAAAATGTAAACAAAGCAAATCGATCTCCCAAATGGGAGACTGTCACCCAAATCAGAGACCAAAATTATTTACAGAAGTCTCTGATATCAGAGACAATCTCCCAAATGGGAGAGAGTCTCTGATATTGGACGTGCGCCTCTGCATGTAGTACATGTATTCCAAAAGCCAAACCAATTTGGTATCGGCGAAAAGAATTACGGTAGAATTTGCGGCGCTAATGCAATTTCGTATCCATGCACATATGCGCATTGGTTCCCTACCCCTAACCCTACCTAGCCAGGACTAGCTTCCTGAGTGTAAAAAAGAAAATGGGCTATATACGCCTTTTACATCACGAATCTAACTGCACTCGGGTACAGGTTATAATAAATGGGCTGATAACTCCCACGACCGACAGGTTCTTCACCACAGCATCTCCTCCTAGGAAAACTTTTGGAATGTTTGTTTTCTACTTTTTAAAAATATTTTCTTAATAAAAATGAAAAATATAGCATAAGAAATTTGCGAGAACTCACCATGTCATGCAGATTTAAAATGGCGGCGGCGTGCGACGGCGCACGCGCTGTCGGCGATACAACCATAATCAAATAATTTCTTGGTACTACACAATTTCAATATGGCACGAAAAAGAGACATGATGACGAAGCTTTTTCGACCTGCACTCATCAGGTTATCACGCAGGTGTATAACAAATTACTCGAAATCAACTACATGGTGTATATTATACTTGATGAACCCGGACGCAACCCGGACGCCGTAATTTCAGAACAATCGCAAAGCTTGGACGAACTCCTTTTGTCTGCACAGAAGGGGTTCGTGCGATTGAATGTAGGCGGCTTCCAGAAAGCGTAAATGCGCTGCGCTTCTGGCCCGGGACATAATTGAGAATTGATTGTCGGCATAGCTTTGTGCGCAAGCTGGATTGTTCAGCAAATGGAGACCAATCGCTGAATTGCATTTGGCTATCTTTGGTCTGTTAGCATGCATTTCAGATTTGCAGGCACGGACAGGCTATGTGCGCTGATTGGTTGTACGGTTCCGAATAATTGAGGGGACGTGTTTTTTAATGCGATCAGCCAACCGCTGAGAAGTACGGCCCACGTACATGTACCTGGCATCGCACCAGCACTGAAATTGTTAAATAACATTACTCAAGTGGGGGGTGGGTAGTACATCCTTGCTAGTTGACGGTAGCATCCTGTTTGTAGAAAACACAATGCATGTCGAAACAGTGTAATAGCAACGTGACTCTGCGTGTTTGATCTGACTGGCGTATTTGTCAGATACCTTACCCCTCCAGGGTAGTTTGAGATACACGGGGCATTTGGCAGGTCCAAATCTGGTGTCAGATTTGGATTGTGCCTCCAGTGTCCATGTTATGGTGCGAGATGTACATGTAACATGCTCAGGGTAACCATTGTCAAGGAGAATAGTTTTGATTTCGGGAGCTAATTTGCACTCGGAGCAAATCCTAAGGGCGCGGCACACTAAGTTTCTAATGTGCCCAATCTTGTATGAAGTTGCACTGTACGAGTCCCATCTCGTGTATTGCCCAGTGAATGTGGGCTTGCGGTAGACAGAAGTGATAAATTTCCCATCGCTTCTCTCCACGAGAACGTCGCGAAATGTTCACATGTGAATTTTAGCGCGAGATGGGGTCGGTTCAGTTCATAATCGAAACTATACGATGTGGTGCAGTGGTAGAGTTTTCCATTAATGCTAAGGAGGGGGCACAGTAATCTGAACATTTTCTTACAAAGCAAAAAAAGGTCATCAGCATTTTGGGGTGTCTTTCTACTCCAAAATTCTCTGACAAGCAAAAAAAAAGATCAGCAGTGGTTTTTTGGTGGTTTTTTTTTTTGCCAGGGAAGGAGGCCCTGGCCCCCCCCCCCCCCCCTCCTGGATCTGCCCCTGGTCCTGTGAGTGAGTTTATAGACTTACAGTGAAGTATTGAGACTTTGAGATGGAACAGCACTGTGACAGGGGCTACATTTTTGTCTCCTTGGAAATTTTTATTCGGTGTAGTCAGGGAGGCTTAGATAGAACTAGAAGAATGTTGTCTCCTGTGTTACTTTTGTGAATAGTAGTTGACTGCCTTGGCTTATTTTGAGTAAGGCGTGTGTCTGAATTATTATGGTTTCATTGCCATGATTAGAAGGTAGTTCTGGGGTTTGAGGTATTTGACCCAAAGAGGGCTACTTGTTACATTGGGGGAAACAATGCTTCAATGTTTCCCCTATTGTTAAAAATATATTTTACAATAGGGAAGTTTTGAATATTCATGATAGAGTGGATGGATACAAGCAAGGTGATTAGGTTCTGCTCAGAGATTTTACTTTTTTTGGGGGGGGGGAGGGGGTTGTGGTGTTGTGGCAACCATGACAGTCAGAAAGAAATGATAAGTTATCCTAATTCACTAATTAGAATTTGTAAAAGATTTGGTTTATGTCAGAATATTTTTGCCTATATTAGATGTGTTGGTACGGTTATATAATATTGGATGACCCTGAGGTCAATGCAAGAGGTCAGGCTAACTCAGCACTAGGGCCAACTTGGCATCATGCCACTCTAAAGTTTCACGAGTTGAAGGGCAAGCTACACGGCAGAACAAAATAGGCGTGCATTTTATGCTTTATAGAAGTTAACCTCTTCAAATTTTGTTTAACTTGACCTTTTTAGTAACTTTTTACATATACCTTTTTACATATTCCTTTTTACATATTCCTTAAAGATATGTGTGAAAGTGGGTGTTCTAAAAGATGTACTTCATGCAAAAATACACACAAGTACAAATATTAATCAATTGGATAAACTTGCCTAATCCGACTTGGCTCAAGTGCCCAGTTAGCCTAGATCCTTTTATATCTTTGTTAAATAAATCTTGATTTTCATTGTTTCTATTCATTTTATAAGGACATTGAATAGCTTCACCAACATTGGCAATGGAGATTAATGCAGTATTGAGTAACAGTGTTGTGGAGCAAAGGCAAACCACCCTGCAGGAATTTTCTGATGTGATTAGCGCAGCCAGCAAAAATCTTGATGGAATCTTGAAAGAAATTGGATGGAGCATCGAAGATGTTCAGGTATTTATTATGTCTTAAATTAATCAACTTCATCTTTAAAATATAAATCTTTAATCATCGTCAAATACACATGAGACTGTTTCATTCATCCAACAGTTGTCCTGCTTTTTTGTTGTTGGAATTATGTAATTTGTCTGTTATATAGGGGCAAACTACATGTATAGTCTTTAGATCAATACTTTATATTTCTTAGAATGTATATTTTGATGAAATATTAAAAAGAGAATTTTATTTCAATCAGGGGTAGAATCAGAGAGGGGCTCCAACTATATGTTTTAACTAAATCTTGTAGCATGCACACATAAGATTATGCATGCCCCTCAACTCTTTATCAAAATCCTGGATTCACTTCTGTAAATGTGTCATTGTATATTTTAATGTAATAACCAGTAACCTAACAATGAATTATTTATTCCTTTTATGTGGCCTCTTACTTTTTCAAGAGCAAGGAGCCCTTGGCTACATGTCCAATCAACCCACAGCATAGAGTGCTAGAATCCTCTCTTCAAGGTCATATTGAGAGATGCAAGTGGGTTCAGGATGGATATGACAAAGAAGAACAGGTAAATGATTTTGATAGAATATCTCAATTTATTTAAAGAAAAATGTCATAAACCCTAGGTTAATGTTCAGTGAACAATACTTCCTTTGCCGAATTTGCACAGCCCAAATTAATATTCAAATATTTTGTACTAGAAGAAAACAGAGTTATGTTGATTTTTTAACAGAACCTCCAGAAAGATACAGGTATTCATCTACTGATGGGGCCACCTTGTTAAAAATAAAACTCAGTCGTACACAATCATAACCAGTATGTTGTCCTGGGCAGCGTTTCATCAAACTGTCATAACTACAAGTTCGCCGACATCCCATGGAAACGCAGACGTTATAAGGGAAAATTGTTTCATGCTTCAGAATGACAATCAAGCTTTTAACAGACGTTTCAATGGGATGTCGGCGAATTGGTACTTATGTACTGAAATCGTCATTTGTCCAACTTTGGCAATTTGAGTGTCATTCTACAGCATGAAATAATTTTCACTTATTTGGAACATCTGCCTAAGTCTGTCCTATTAGGTCACACATATCAAATGATTGCTTGTCTATTTTTTTTTGCTTTTATATGTATTCAATTATTTTGGTTCTTTTAAGGAGGAATCTGCATCGTTGAAGGCCAATAGCTTCTTCTATGAAAATAAAAAAGATGTGCATTCAATTGAGCTTGGTAAGCTTTGTTATAATATTATGTATGAGGGGGGTGGGCAGTGGGCTTTTAGTGTGATATATATATATAAATCTTTTAGATCCGTCTATAAGGCGAATTCGCTTTGTATAGGCCTATTGTTCCAATTCGCCTTTCCGCAGGCTCCGATTCGCCTTAAAGTCGAATTTCTTTTGTGACGGAATAAACCGCATTGTTACGATTCGCCCTTTCGTAGAATATAAGGGTATATATATATATATATATATCGGGGTCTGTGGAAAGGCAAATTGGAACAATAGGCCTATACAAAGAGAATTCGCCTTATAGACGGATCTAAAGATTTATATACATGTATATAGGCACTAATTGAAGAACAATCTGCTACACATACTGAGATTATTGCACTGATCCTGGAAACTGTTACGATTGGCCTCCATTATTTGTACGGAATGGTACACTCATCTTTAGAAATGCTTCCTATACGTTAATATCTTTAATTCTATATCAGAGGGCAGTCAGATGATACAGTTTTTTCTGTTGATAGTTAGCAATTATCTTCCTTATCATCAGTGATAAAGAGGAAATTGTCAAGTAATTTTTATTTTAAACTGTGTGGCAACATGTGCTTAGAACTTAAATGTTGAGGTTTCATGTTAGACATTTACATCATATTGTCTGTTTTCTGGCACTTAATTCGACTTTCTTATGCAAAGTAAACCACTTTTTAATTTCTCATTTAGATGCAGACTGTCAAAGGGAAATCATGTCAAAATTTGCAGGTAAGATTTCATGAACAAACCAGCTTGGGATTATATCACCTCATACCGTTGTATCTAAGTTGCGATCATATGGAAAAGAAGGTATCATCCTTGTATCAATGTATATGTTATATTTCAAAGTTGTCATTCCTGAGTGAGAAGAAATACATGTATGCATTTTCACATAGGCAGTATAGTCTCCAGCGGTGACACAGGTAACAAGTATTATTTTGATGTTGCTTTGATATTAGAAACTAACTTTGGCTAAACCTTTAATGGCCCAGTCACAATGTCGGCGATCTGTCGGGGATTAGTTTTGGCCGGGGGTCGTCGTAGAAAATAAAGAATCCTTGAACAATCCTAGCAATAATCCTAATAAAAGTGGAGCAGTCACATTGTCTGAGATTTTTTCAAGGATTTTGACCCGGTTTTGTCGAAAAATCGTGGGATTAGCCTCCGATCGCCTCCGATTGCATCGGAGGGGATCGGAGACGATATCTGCGAGCGTCTTTTCTTTTAAATTTTTTTCCCCCTGGGTATATGTGGGGGAAAAGGAGGGTTTCTTGACCTCGGTCATCTGTATTTCTCCCTGTACACTGTAGCGTGGTATCCCTCATCTGGTTGTACATAGAACAGTCACTTCAACAGCCTCCTGCAGCAAGAGCGTCTCAAACTTTTAGCGTTCCGGTCGGAGGCGCCCTTGTATACACGGCGATTTACTACGATTCCACCGTACGATTCGTCGGAGACGATCACAGAAAGCGTACGAATCGTCGCAGGGCGCCTCCGATTCAGTCGGAGGGCGCCGGAGACTACTCGCAGACATTGAATCTCAACCTGAATTTCCAATCCCACACAGAATCTTGCGACTAGTCTCAGATTATTCGGAGGACGCCTCCGATTAATCGGACGGCATCGTAGGTCAATCGGAGATTGTGTCTGGGATGCCCAAAATGGGTGAAAAATCTTGCGAGCAATCTTAAAATTTTAAGTTCAAAGTTGGGGACCGCGACGGGTGTGGCGATGCCTAAAAAATCTGCGACAAGCCGCAGGCGTCCGGAGAGCGCCTCCGACGGGTGCAAAATCGTGAGATCTGTCTCAAGATTTTGTTAAAATTTCCCGGGTTTTACCCATTGCCGACGCATCGCAACTGATTTGTGACTGGCCCATTAGTGCAAAAAGGATGTGTCTGATATGAAGTAGTAGTATTGAAAAGGAAGGATTTACACCAAGCCTTCAAAAAATGAAATTAAGTTACTATATTTAGAGAATTAATTGTTTGATGTAATGAGAAACATTTACAAATCTTTCTTGTTTTATGTTGTACAATTTTTTTTCTCTGTTTGGGCTAAAACAAAGTCGTTATATACAACAATCATGTAACAAATTGTTGTTTTCATTTACAGCTGGATAATACAAGTCTGCTGACTTTTATGGCTTCATTTTTACACACTAAAACAATGCTGTGGATGATCTGTGGCTGATATCCATACTGTTAGCATCTGATTTATATCCTTAAACTCATATCCTTTCACATGAATTTGTATGCTTCAATTGCTTGTATTCTGAATAATATCTTCGTTATAATGGCACAATAGTTTTGATGCCTCAAAACCGGAAGGTTGCGAAGGGGGGGGGGGGGCATTATGGCTCAAGGCTGTATATCATTCTATGTATCGTGGGCAGGAATATGCAGGAAATTCTTTTCATCAGAGGCGGACGTAACAATAGGTCGTCCCCCCCAATCAGTATAATTGCGTAACAAATCTCCGCCACTGCTCTCTATGAATATTTTGCAGCATTATTGGTTTAAATGATAAGGAAAAGGGAGAAAATTGGGAAATAAGATGAACATGCAAAATGGGTAGAGTATGTACATGTACATGTAGCAAGATTACCAATATAAATAACTCATTTAATTTTTTTTTTTTTTTCAAAGGCAAGTCAATCTTGTGTGAATTAGCTGACAAAACGCTCATGGAAGCATAGACTCATTCATGTATTCCTGGGGAGTGTTTCATCAAGCGTTTTGTCAGTGATTTTTACCGACAACTATTATAAGCTACTGAAATCCTTGCATCCGATTGGCTGAGAGCAAATTTGTCAGTAAAAATCACTGACAAAACGCTTGATGAAACGCTCCCCAGAATTTTCTGTACGGATCACTTAAAACTTTTTTTTTAATACTAAGTTTTGCTGTATCATGAAAAAAATTGTTGTTCATGTCGAAACAGTACATGACTGCAGAAATATAAAGTGCATGGTGTCCTGCATCCTTCCACATCAAAGCAAACACCGCCTAGTGTGTAATTTATTGTTCTCTTTCCTCTTGTAGGCATGTCCAGTAGGACGTTTCCCAGGACCATGGACCGTCTAGATGCCGAGTTTAGCTCTGACCAGAGGCTAGCTATCTATGAGAAGGTCATGGAGAAGAGTGAAGGTCAGAGAAGAGCAGATCAATATGACCTTGAGCTTACTTTTGATCCTGATAAGAAAGGTATGTCTTAGGTCTCTAAATTTTTCTCTAACCCTCAAAGTGCCATAGGTATTTTTATCTCCCCAAATTCTAATGTTATTTCCACTACATCTAGAATAAAAACAGGTGGTCGCATAAGCAGGACTTTGACTTGTACAGTGTGTATGTAGTATAAAGAATTGATTTTCTTTGGATGTTTAGATGATGAGGACAAGAAGGAGAAAAGTAAGACTCATGCAGAGGTCCTGGCTGAGATGAGAGACTACCGCAGACGCAGACAGAGCTACAGAGCCAAGAATGTCCACATCACAAAGAAATCCAAGACGGATGTAAGTTGTACAGCCCCCAAATTTGCTCTCAGCCAATCAGGTGCAAGGATTTCAGTAGCTTATAACAGTTGTCGGTGAAAATCACTGACAAAACTCTTGATGAAATGCTCCCCAGAACTCAGCCTTCTCTTTTAAGGAACTAATTTAGCACCTTCTGTCTTATGTATGTCAGGTAATGAGAGACATCATTGACACTCATATGAAGTTCTTGGAAGACACCCTAACTTCTGCCAAAGAGGAGGAGGAAGAAGCAGAAAGAAAGCATGAAAGGTAAAGGACTTTACATTCTGTTTGGTATGTCTGTGTGAACTTTTTTTTTCAATTATTTTTTTATCTCTCTCTTTCTCTTTGTCTCTCTTGTTATACAGCCCTGGAAAAAATGATTAGACCAGCTCCTTATAAAGGCCTATATGGCAAGTTTTGGCTATATCAGTAATTGAATTTTCAGAATGATTTCTAATAGCTAACTCATAATGAGTGGATGAACACCCCCAAAACAATTACCTTGTATAATAACTAATCCCTCAGACAATTACCGCCAGGGTAATTGCCCCTACATGTAAGACAATTAACCCCGGACAATTTTCGCTAAAGGACAATTCCTTCTAAGGGCACCCCAACGGATAGAACTTTCAGAACAACTAACAGAATGTAAATATCCTAGATGCTAACTGTCCTCAGGGACATTCTCCAGGGGTAGGGGTCTTGGAAAAAATGTCCTGACAGAAGTGGTCTGGGGATAATTGTCCAGAAGGTACATGTATGCCCGACTGTCTCGTAAATCCATGTCCACTCCTCTGGAGGCAGTTTGTTCAGTTCTTGGTGGAAATTGCTACATTTGATGATAGCAGCCATGCCTTGTGGCATGCTGTCAACAAGGTGTTGCCTTTTTTCCCTCACAGCAGCTCATTCATGCTGCAAGAATGTTTTCTTGTTTCATAAAATTAATTTTCTAATATCTTTATTTCTTATGTCACATGCAATGGTCTCAGTAGAATAATGAGAAGGCCATGGTGCTCAGACCAAGTGAAGTAACACTTGAAATTCATCCTCTCAGACATTTATGGTCTATTAGGTGGTCCAAGAACTCTTTCTCATGGGGAAAAAAGGGGTGTTGTAATTGTCTTTGGAAATTTGTCCAGGACAATTTTCCCTGGCTGTAGTCGTCCTAGTGGTACCTGTCCTGGGGTAAAAAGTCATAGGGGTAATTGTTCTAGTTAGTAGTAGTCCATTTATCATGAATTCTCGCCCTGCCCCTGGAGAAGCATCGGTTGAAAGGCATCAAGGTCAGTCTCGATGGGTGTCGAATGCTGGACCAGAGAGACTACAGGCTGAATGGGCTTGGGCTTAGACTCCCTAGGCTGTGGCTTGAGTTACCTGTTGATAATCATTTTCCTACTTCCACAGACAATGGACTTTACACTACTCATATACTCCAAAATGGAGCTGGTCTAATAATTTTTTCCAAGGCTGTATATGTATGTCTCTGTGTCTCTTTATTTTTCTTCCAATTTTTTCCCCTTGATTGTTCAGAAGACAAACTGTATTAAAAGAGGATTAATCAGCCCTTCATAGAATATTGATTTGGGTTGAAGCAGAAAGGGTAGGGAAGCAGATTTGCAAAATATTTAGAAAATAATCAAAGTATAAGAAAGTTATGACCTTCTGAATGTCAAGATTCTGTTTGATATGGTCAGCCTTCTAACAACAATACTATCATATACATCGTCTCCCCTCCCCCTCGAAAGAGCTTAGAGAGGGCTAGCAACATTTTAGAAATTGCATCACAAGGAAGGATTAAGGTGTACCAATCAGCAAAGAATATTGTTTTCTCTGTAATAAATTATGGAATTCTTGTCTCTATACTATATTCAAAATATGAGCTTTAAGTATTACTTCTGTCATGAGATATTGCAAGTTCAAATATAAAAGCGACTTGTGAGTAGACCAGTCGAAGAACCCGTACCCGTTGACATTGAATAGGGCCCACACGGAACCCAAGTCCTACTTAAGTTCTGTGCATTGGGTTTTATATTATCCTTTATATTCTTCATACTTCTTAACCGGTTGATTTTTTACATCCTAGCTGTACACAGATTATTTTTTAGGTGATTGGTACATTTCAATCCCATCTGGGTTTTTTTTTTCACCCCATAGAACCCACTCCAGATCAAGAGAGGGTAGCTCATTGTCATCCAGGGATGCAAGGGATCATCATCGACGTCGACGATCACGGAGCAGGGATCGAAGCAGGGATCGAAGCAGTAGAAGAGACAAAAGGAGTCGCAGCAGTTCACGGAGTAGGGATGGCAAATCACATCGCCACAAACATCATCGTCATCAAAGTAAACATAAACATAAAAGTAGACATAGATCCCCGACTGGTGAAGAATTGGAATGATTACCCTCTTCTCTGTAAATATGATTTTATAGTTTTTGTTTCATTTGAATGAAATATTAAATGTAATCTGGAGTTTTGGTAATGTTGGAAAATAAATTCTCTCAGAATAAAATTGAATTTACATGACTGTACCCTCAATGTTGCAGAAAAGAAATGATAGTTTCCCAAACAATATTAACAGAGGACTGAGCAAAAGAAAGGAAAGTAAGCTGCTACTGTAGTTCATAACCTTGTGCATAACATGTGATTTCAAAATGTGGTAATGTGAATAGGGTTTTTCATTAAAAGCGATTTCAATCAAGACGTGTGTTATTTTGCTCATAGTTAGCTAGTACATAAAACCCATCGACTGCAGGAGAATCAATGCATAATGTAATTTAAGCTACTCTCTCCTGAAATACAGTTCCATTCCACATTTTTAAGGGATAATTGTCAGAATAAACAATTACTCTAGATAACCTTGTATGCGTACTTGTTATTGGCTGTTTTAGTCTAGCCATGAAAGCACTAACATTTGTTTGCCAATGTTTTTGTCTCGCCTGCGTAAGCAAAAAGCGAGACATAGGCGCCACTTTTCCAACGGCGGCGGCAACGGCACTAGGGTTGTTGAGTATCACAAATAATGTGGAACAAATTTCAGGTCAGTAGTCAAGGTCAAAGGTCAATCAAGGTTGATTGAGTTCAATTGTGTTAAAAAAACTTAACCTTACATTTTCATTACATTAAAGGTTAACTCGGTTAAGTTTTTGTTAAACTTTAGTCTTGTCTCTACATATATGTATGTGGTATGTACATGTATTGCACACATGCATTTGACTGTGGATTTCAACCAAAACTGCAGGGATCATCCTTCGGCAAGGAGGATCTAAATTAATACAGATGGAGTACCTACTATAAAGGGGGGAGGGTAAAGTGTTGGGGGCACTATCCCAAAGAGCACTAGATTGTTGCTTCTTCTAAACACACAGCTTGATTCAAATGAAATTCACCATCCAATAAATCTTAGTGGAAGGGAATTTCAGTTATACAAATGGGGTACCTGGCCCACATGGCGGGGGAGGGGGGGGGGCAGCACCCCTTAAGTGCCCCAACTTTTGATTTTTCACGAAGCGATAATTGCACAATGCCCTGGGCATTTCCCTTGTTTAATTGTATGCAATTCTATGTAGCCTCAAATTCATTATATCATATTCAGTGGCAAGAAAAATGTAACAGATTTGATGTATTTATGCCTCTGCCCGCAAAAATAAAAAGAGCTGGAAATTTCCATTTATGATGAACAGAATATGTACATGTACATGTTATATGATGAAAAGTACTTTTTTAAATTGTGAAAATATGGTTAGAGCAGTGAGTAGTGACATTGATATAGAATTCCTACATGTAAGAAATCATATCTATGATTTTAGAGTTAATTGTACTGTGGTACATATGGAATTATTTATCGCATTGAAAGTGTGTCTGTTTTTTCCCTCATTGAACATTGATCAGGTTTTCTGAAAATTTCGTGGGAAACAAAAAAATGACTAAAGTATTTAATATCTTATATTTTTAAGAAGCGAAATGTAATTTCATGAAAATATGATCAATTAAAAAAAAAAGGATTTGAGAGGGATTGTCATTATTATGACTTATTATGTTGATCTTTACACATCTTTGATAAACATGGTTATGTTACAAATGTAGAGGTCTCGTCATTTTAATCTAATTTGCACTTCGTTTT
The DNA here is from genome assembly GCA_025617745.1 of Heliocidaris erythrogramma. Classification (NCBI taxonomy): domain Eukaryota; kingdom Metazoa; phylum Echinodermata; class Echinoidea; order Camarodonta; family Echinometridae; genus Heliocidaris; species Heliocidaris erythrogramma. Next base: position 32,474,167 of record CM046856.1, read on the forward strand.
TTTAGACCCTCCTCCCCTCTCTATTTCTCTTGCATCGCACTCCTCCTTGTTCCTTTTTTTTCCCCAAGAAAGAAAGGTGACAAGGCAGAATACAATCTCTTGTTCTTTATTAATCTTGTTAATACATGTACGCATCAAATTCTAGAAAAAGAGAGAAAGGAATTTTAATGACCTGCATTTTGAAAACTGATAAATCTTCATTATTTGAGAAATCAGAAAGAAAAGCAAAACGATGCATCTGGAATGATTCATGGCAGAAGCATCTGAGATGAAGATTGACTACTGCTACTTATGGATTGTATTAAAATACTTGACCAGTATTCTGGTTATTTCAAAAGGAATAAACAAACTTCAAGAAGTTTCAGTGTTTTTCTATGCGAATGAAATGCCTTACATTGCTTTTTTTGTTGTTTTTTTGTTTGATGCTTATACAATTAGTTCAAGCACCTAGTAGACTTGTGGAAGATAAGTGTTCTCAAAATCATGATAATTTCTAAGGTATTTGAAATGCCCTATACAATGTACCTATCCAATTTCGGCATTAAAACATTAATGCTTTACTAACTTTTAGGCATGTTCGAATGTTAATGCACCGTTTCCCCATTACTATGTATGTACCTAACAACCACTCTACATGTAGATACTGTACAGTATTTCAATAATTCAAGATTAATAATTTTTATACACTACATGGAAATAGATTTTCATTTACAGGCATATGTGAAGTGATCAGTCACTGTCAGAAGAAAATAAAAATTGTTTTAGTACAATTAAAGCCATTCTTTTAAATCGTATTGAATATACATGAATTCTTGTTCTTACATCAAAAAATTGTCCCGGCTTTACAATAAATCTAGGTTATTAATCTTAATTGTACTGAAGAAATAGACCTTTAATTTTACATGTAATAGAGCTCCGATTTTCATATTCTACAAGTACTAGAATTATAAAATGCATGTTATGAACGTCTGAATGCTGCTATTCATACATGTTTCCCAACAATCAATGGCAGTTTGCAAATAAAATTTCCAAGAATAAAAATATTTGACAATACAACATTAAACACATTCTCAGATGAGGAAACGTTACATTAATGTAGGAGTATAACTTCTTGGTTTGACATAAAATCAATAAATCAAGTATAATTTCGTCAGGAATATGAAATAATGATCCACTACACTTCACTTTTAATGTTATATTGTGGGTGCATAATTTCCACTAGTGATATTTTCCAAATAGAATTACAGATTTGTCAAATATAAATGATGGTAAACATAAAAGGAAATAAACAACAAAAACACAATGTAAATATCATTTAAGAGTCTACTTAGAGTTTGTATTACACAGTAGCAAAAAAAATTCCTGTTCAGTACTTTTCTTAAACGTTATATTTCCTCTTTCTATGTAGCTTCTCTTCTTTTCAAGTAAAATGTCTGAAAACAGAGTAGAATCTAGCATGCGTCATATTTTATAAACTTTGATTGCAAATCTAAAAAGAATTTTCTTTTCTTCTATTAGAACAACTGTACTGATTTCATTACCCTTAAACATGTATTCAGAACAATACCTGTATTTTAGGTGAATCAATGTTGAATCAATCCATATGGAAAAACAAATGTGAAATTTCAGTGACTCCTACATGTAAATACAACTCACATACTGAATGTATTCAAATGAAAAACATTTCACTCTTCAACAAAATGATTGAAAAACTGTTTTGCTCTGCTACATGTACATGTAGTTCAAGGTTACATAATATGAGCAAGGCAAAAACAAGTTGTTTACATTTAATCTTCACAGATTCATGCCCAATAAATCATACAATATTAAATGACCAAATCAGAATGATAACTTTATACATATACAATATCTACCTTTTTTTTCATTCAAGAGTAAATAAATCAATTTAATCCAAACAACTGACATTTTTAATGTCCCATATAACTGCTTATGTACAAGTACAAGTTTGATAACATTACAACATCAAAATCAGTTTGAAAATATAGGATAAATATGATAAAGCACAATGTTCAGAGATACAAAGAGCTAAATATACAACAAATGTTTCGCATGAGTTTGACAGAGAGATGAGTGCCGAAGAATTTAAATTACATTTAATGAGTGTAAGTTATTCATAGCTTCCCCATCCCTTACTTGTAAAATGATAAATGTGGAGCTGGTATTGAGTGACTTTCAATAGATAGTTAGGTATGAAAGGCATCATCACTTACTTACATCTTATACATGAAAAGAATATTTACTGTTTTCAATGTGGTACACATAGATCTAGAAGCGAAGGATGGACTTAATGTCAAACATTACTTTGGCTGATTTAACAACAGCAAAAAAAGAATGCACTCCATTAGACATAAATCCTCCTATGTCCAACATATTAAAAAAATGTTTATCTACCAATCACCTCATACACAAGTATGTGATTTCCTGCTTGATTTTCAACATCTGGCCACCATAAATATATTCATATGTAAGTTCCTAATAAAATTATGGTATCAAAGAAAAGTAAAGGAAAGTTGCGTTACACATGGCATGACAGCTGAGCAACTAAACCTAAAATGCACAAGTACGTCTATTTGTTCTCATACCTAGTTCTAATAATGGGCTAAGAAATAGATCAATGTGCTAAAAAAGAAGTTGCCAATTTTATTTCTCTTTGCTTTCTACTGCTGACACTTCACTAAATGAAGTTGTAAGTGATGAAAAGGAATGTATTGTAAAATTGCAAACACCTACATGTACTAAGAAATAGTATTTATTTCATTGTTTACTCAATGTGCATGCATATATGTTTCCTACAAAAGCCATTCACATTTGGCAGCAAACCAACCAACTGTGAAGTAAAGAATCTTATAAATTAAAATAAACAATTTTATGGTCTTTGTTTGAGTTGATGTGGTAATTTAGCGATACCTGTTACATCAGATCAAGCTTTCGTTTCATAATTTGCCATCAATTCAACCTGTGCCAGGCAAATACGTGTATATTCTGCTGCTATTGGGTTGTCCCTCACTATATTATCTTTGCGAAGTTAACTGTGCAATGTTAACAGAATCTATGATAATAAATAATACTCTGATAACTCTCATGTTACCCAGGGCAAATGTCCTTTTTATTATGCAATAGACTGGATCGGAAATACCCCTCTCTATGAATACTTCATGTATTATCACATTAGGCAAGGGTGCATTTAAACAAGTCCCTTATATTTCAGGAGTATATTTGCCCATCCATAGATAGCTAAAGAGATTTCTGATTACATTAAATTGTGTGCTAATGTGAACAATTCCAGGTGCTCATCGTGCCTTCTCTTCTGTGCAAACGCCTACCTGCCTGCCAGCTGATTGTTGCAGGTGCGTTTACATCGGGACCTTTTCTTCAGGGAGTGGGGGATTTGGCTGTGGGTCTGGGGTCATCTGGGTAGATGTGCTCTGGAGAACATCTTCGAAACTCGACTCTTCCTCTGGCTTTTGTCCAGCAACCTTTGTCTGTTGGAAAATGAAATGATAAGCAAGCTTGAGTGCTCAAGAAGGAAAAATGATAAATACAAATTTATTTTAGTGAAATATTGGCCGGCGTGAGGGGACCGTCTGCATATCTTGCCTAGACTGAAGCGATATAGTCCTGATATCAACCCAAAGTACGCTCATTTACATCTACAATCTATATATGAAGCATGAGTTTCAGGATGTGAAAGGATGCAGTATCAGGCCCTATTAACAGCTTTTAGAGCTGGAAACAATTACCCTGGCTTCAGCTCAACTTCAGCTGTGAAAGCAGCTGTCTGCAATAAACATTACAAAGAATGAATCCTACAAGGTGCCCAGAACTTGTACTACACCTGGGTTGAAAGAGGCAACAGTACATTATTTAAATTACCTGAGTGTATAAGGGTGAAAGCACTGGGCCAGGATCTCAAACCGCTAGTCAGCAAATTCATTGCTATGCCAAATACAATGCCCTCACTACACTAATTACATGTACATTTCAGGATGAATTTCTATCAAAATTAATATTAAAAAACATAAAATTAAACTTGTTTATTATTGTACATTGTATATCAAATTTTGAAGAATAATATATAAAAAATCAGAAAGTATATGATTATAAAATTCTTATTTAATATATAATATTGACGATCTTTATCTGGAATGTTACATAATGTTTCCTTGCATTTCATGATTGCATATATTTTAAACACCATAGAAAGAACAATATACAAGTAGTTTGAAGGATAATTTCTTGGAAATTCTATCTCACACAAATGAAAAACTACAGAAAGCTTCTTGAGTTTGAAAAGTTTTTCCAAACCTTTAACGTTGTTGCCGTTGTGGACACTTTCTCCTCAAACGACTTGAACGCGGTCGATTCCCTGACCTCGCCCAGCTTCTTGGTGACAGCTGAACCAAAGCTGCTGAATGCCGCCCCCGTCTTCTGCCCTGCGCTCTGGAATCCTGTCTTTGTCTTGTTATACCTGGAAGGGTAGAGAAGATAACATAACGCTATATAATGATGATAAAAATATGGTCATATTTACCCAGGGTAGCCACATCAGGGGAGCGTTTCATCAAGCGTTTTGTCCTTGATTTTTACTGACAAATTTGCTCTCAGCCAATCAGATGCAAGGATTTCAGTAGCTTATAACAGTTGTCGGTAGAAATCACTGACAAAACGCTTGATGAAAAGCTCCCCATACAGCTCTTCCTGAAGGCCCTACAATTATAATTACCCTAGCATTGTCAGGTATCCATTTAACACCTGGGTTGAGAGGGTTAAATGTGAGCAAAACACCTTGTCCAAGGATTGAACCTAGAACCTATTGTGTACGAGTCAAGATTTTTCACCAATATACCAAAACGGTGCTCCCACATAACACTGTATTTAACATCTTTGTATATTTTTCTTGTTTTTTCTTAATAAATCTGGACTTTGTTATTTCCAATACTTTTTACATAAAATTCTGAGATGAATACAGACCAGTGGTCAGTTCCTCAGGACTTGTGTTTATAATCAACCTACAGCAAATAATATAATTGTGGTAAGATATCAACAAAAAACAAATTGCTTCAATACATTTTCACTCATGTACACACCTGTAGTTTTTTCTCATGAACATCTTACCATTTCTGTTTATTACTTGAATTCTATGGCCTCCACTTTTTATTTTGTGGCAAACACTTGCAATATCTTTTAATTTTTTTTAATTTGATAAAGGTCATGTTGAACTCCATGATGCAACCAACATGTATTTGGCAAGAGTTGAATTCACTCACATACTATGATTAATGTTATGAAATAAATCAGAAAATACATTTACAATATATCATGAATATAAGTATTATTCTGCATCAGTAGATGTCCATGCATATGAAAAGAGATGCAATAGTAAATACATATATGTAGATGTTATTTGAAATTAAAAAAAGGATGATTTAATATGAAGAAGAATTCATGATGCTTTTCTGACAGTGCAATTTTCGTTGTTTAATTACAGCTTGCTCTAAAATGCAATGCTTGGATAAAACAATTAGTAAGATGAGTTTTGAATATCTTGTTCATGAGACAATGGTTGTGAAAATTTAAACTAAGTACAGCAGGCTACTTTGAATGAAGGCTGTTAAGGCAGGAAAACTGATAGAGGTTGCCACAGGATTTTACATCATTATGACTATGCATATACAGAGGAACCTCGTTAAAATGAAGTCCTTGGGACCAAGCAAATTACATCTATATCGAAACCTTGTTAGATCAGGGCTAAAAAAACAATAGAATACAAAGAAATGGGACCAGCAAACTTACCTTGTTATAATGAGAGTTTTTTTTTATCTAACAGTGTTCTTTATAACGAGGTTCCACTGCATGCCTCTCTCATGTATACTTTTCTCTAAAAGTACACTGATTATTTTTCTGATTATTTAATCCTTTCGAGACAATTGGCCACATTTTGTGGTTTGGCTCAATAACTTTTGATTCAGAGCTCTAAAAAATAATACCAGATGCATTAATGGGAAGATCACACATTTCTGCACACACTGTGTCCATTTTTGTTGCATGACCATATTGCCTTTGATGCAAGGTATTTTAAAAAGGAGAAAACGCTTTAAAATCCTTAAATTGGCAATATATTGAGAGGTTCAAAATCACCGTTTTTAATCAAAATTGGCAATTTTTTCAACTTTTTGTCAAAGTTCCTAACCATGTATGTTGTTTTCATAGATATTACATTTTATTAGAACCATGTAGCATAAAAAGAAAAATACTGTTTTTGCCAATTTGAAGAACAAAATGTGATCAATCCAGCCTTGAATAATTCCTGTCCTGAAAGGGTTTAAGCAACTTGCTATCGGTGTTCAGTTTCTCTCTCTCAAGTTATTCTCACTACCTCCAGTTCATTGAGAAGCCTTGCAGTTGATGCATGACAGAATTTGAAGTGAAATGCAAATCTAGCAACTATCTTTGTTTTTAATGCCTAGCCTCTAAATTCCTCTCTTTATGCTTCCCTCTCATGATTACCCAATCCAACACCAAGCCCAAGACAACCAAGGCTGGAACACGTGGAACAGCATGTAACACTAAAATCTAATTGTATCCAATAGGTTAAAAATAAGTTTAAGTGAGTCAAAAGAACATTGACCATCTCTTTATAAGTGGAAAGGGAAATCTACATACTCTACACTTAATATATTTTCTTGAGGGCAATAAAATCTATCTCCTCTTGAAGTCTAGCTATTCATTATTATAACACATTAATGACATCACTAACAGCATCCCATGGCCCTGTTTCATAAAACTTGTTATCAATAACAACTGCCCCATTTCTATGACAAATTCGCTCTCAGCCAATCAGATGCAAGTATTTCAGTAGCTTATAACAATTTTGTAACTTGCTACTTATAACAAGTTTTATGAAACAGGGCCCTGATGTGACTAGAGCCAATCATTATGGATGAATGAGTAAGGAGGGGAGAAATTATTTATGGAAACATGAAACAGGATATATGTCTTCAAATTCTATTCATGAAAAATAAATAAAGATTTACGTATAAGAAAGAGATGGGATGATGTATGACATGGCTTGTAAAGGAAATATCATTATCATATTAAGCACTTCATAAACATGGTTATCTTTTCAAAACCTTTGTTTTAACGTTTTCTTATTTCCCATGATTTTCAAGTACACGTACATGTATATAGGTATTTCCACAAATAAGGGTCCAAATTTGTGACATTCTTGGTGTCCCGCTGGCTTTTTTGGGCTCTGGGTAGAGACAAATAGTGGAGTAAGATTGAGTACTACCGTATTCTAAAAGTGAACATACATGTACTCCACGACTGGCATCTTACACTCAGAGCCACAAAATCCTGTGTGTTCCTTATGTAAGCAGGACACCAAGAATGTCATGAAGTAAATCAATCTAAATTATTTGGCATTAACTAATAATTAGTCAGATGCTTTTTTGGGGGGTGGGGAGGGGGGGAGGTGACTAGACTTTTCATTTCATCCTCTTTTTTCCCCTTTCTCATTAATAGGTTAAAGTAATGCTAGACAATTAATATGACACAGGCATTATGCTTGAACTTGTAAGTTTTCTTCCATGGCTGGTCTGTTGGTCTGCATTTTTCCAACTCACACCATCTACATTTATTTATTTTTTTTTTTTTGGGGGGGGGGGTCCTATATCACATTACCTTTCCACCAATCCATGATTTATTTTCAAGTTCATTTCTAACCTTACTCTCTCTATCTCTCTGTCTCACATAGAGTGTTCTCCTTTACCAGTTCCCTTTTGTTATTTTCAAGATTATTATGATAAATAAAACTTAAACATGTACATGCAGGCATGCCTAATTTGGTTAGTCAAACTGAAACAATTGATGAAAAAGCAGATATTCATGGATCTCCCATCTTCCAAACTAAGTTTGAATAAGTCTGTAAGATCACAGCATTCTTTGAAAAAAATGATGAAACCACTACTGTGCATGAAGGCAAACTCCATCAGTATGATCACTCAATTTCAATGAATGTGACCAACTTACAATTGGGACTGTGCTACCGACTCATTCCAACCTTTAACTCTGGTACTCGTCCAAACATACCTAGAGAATTACAGCGAAATTACAAAACAAGGAAACAGTTTCAGGATTTGCTTTCTTCAAAAAATGTTGATGTAGGCGTACACAACACAGAATGAATGTGACCCTCCACCACAAAACGACCAATAAGTCGCAATGGGAGTTTTAGAGTAAACAGCTGAAAAAGGTGGTTTGGGGTGGAAATTTAGATTTTAACTTTTTTGTATTTTCTGAAAGTTCATTTATTAATCTACCAAATCTGACAAAATTTCAGGTTAAAATACCTTGTTGAAATATGTTTTTACTCTCATTCAAAATGACCATGTTTTGCTGGACATTCAAACTCTGTGTGTCAACTTGCTGGGATTGAACTTCACATCGCTTTTCTGGTACAGCTTAAAAACTATGCACTGTCTGACATTCAAAATCAAAAGAAACAAAGAAATATATCTATTCTGAAGGTATAGAAAGTTTCAACCCAATCCAATTAGTACTTCACAGTGTAGGCTAGGGAGTTTTGACTCAACCTTTTGTGCGACAAACAAGAGGACACAGATTACCGGTAGGCGCTCTTAAATAGTCACTCTTCTTTACAGCCTGTTTTCTCTATTGTTTTGGTCATTAGCCTGTCTGACACGTTGACATTCTCATTGTAATTTACAAGGGTTTGCTTAGTCCATACAAGACAAGTTATATCTCATTTTAAAGCTTAGAATCTAAGCTTTCAAACTGTTGAAATTTGAAAAACCCAAATTTCCGACTTATTGGTCATTTTGTAGTAGAGGGTCACATATATTGTTTTGTATTTCATACAAAGCAATTTTAAGGTCAATGAACTTCAATCTATAAGTTATTATAAGAAAGCCATAAAATGTGTCTTCATCTTTATTTAAGATCTTGGTTCTGATAGGGGCAAAGGAATTGCCTTCTACAAAGTACTGCAAAACCTGGGCCCTGTTTCATAAAACTTGTTATCAATAATAACTGCCTCATTTCTATAACGAATTCACTCTCATCCAATTAGATTCAAGAATTTCAGTAGCTTTAACAATCATTGTGACCGTACTTGTTATTGATATCAAGTTTTATGAAAAGGGGCCCACAAAATTTTTGAGCCAATAAAACTACATGTATGGCAAATTTCAGGGGTGGTCCAAATTTGTTAAGCTCTCATGCTGCAAAATGATTGAAATATGAATTTCTGCAAATCGCAAGTTTCTTGCTGGGAAACTGACCATCATTAACAGCGCTTCAGGTCACACAAGTTTCCAGTTTTTAAAGCAGTAGGCCAAAGATATTTATAAATGTACATGTATTATCAATGACATTTTCCTGCATACCAAAATCATTTAAAAAAATATGAATAACCACATGTACATGAAGCAGCAAGGTGTAGTCTCTGCAGTGGCGCCTGTATGAAAAAAATTAAGCTATTCATTATTTTTTTTCTGAACAAAAATTAGTGTGTTAGCTCATGGTTGCATTTCAGTATTAAATTATCAGCTCAGCAGCATATTTGAAGCTTTCATTTCAACTTTCAACCTACAGGTATACCTATACGGCTGGTTTGGATAATCTGTTGACAAAATCCAGAGTTCTTTTTTTTTTCCAGGAAAAATGCATGACTGTTACTTGGTAAAATTAAACAGAAACATGTAGATGATCTGTAGTACTTAATCTTGAAGCCAGCAGTAAGAGAATGGTACAATGTACACAGTATCTACATACATGTATATTTGCTCTACATTTATTCCATGTGTTTTCTATGTTTGCGTTATTTTATGCGGGTCCGCTCACTATTCTTAAGGACCGCTGTTCATAGAAAACCACTATTCATTTAACACGCGTTACAAATAGCGGTCCTTATGAAAAGTTATGAATAGTGGTCCTTATGAACAGAGGTCCTTCTGAATAGCGAGGTAATTTGTCTATGGTTTGCTCGCTATTCATAAGGACAGCTATTCATACAAAACCGCTTTCATTTAGTTACGCGTTATGGATAGCGGTCCTTATGAATAGCAGTCCTTATGACTAGCGAGGTTACCCCATTTTAATATGTACATGTACATTTGTAGTTTCTCTATTCCCATTTTGTAATCAATGGAGTTATTGTACATAACTCTAAAATGCACATGTACACAAATCCACATCAATGTTATAAAGGAATTACATGTGCATTTCCAACATATCAAACTGAAAATTAATTTACAATAAGCCCCCCCCCCCCCCCCCCAAAGAGAGTGACAGGAAAGAAAAAAAATATAAAAATCCTTCAACCCAGGCTGCATTCAAATAACCAGAAAATATCATGGTAGCCGCATGATCAAACATTTGAGTGATAGTAAAGGCCAATTAACACAACCCTGAATAGCTTTAAAGGGAAACATCTACACAATGTATTGGCATGCAAATTAATCCAGAATTCAGACCATACTGAAAAAAAAAAAGATCCTTGGGCAAAATTTTGCAGAAAGCCATTTTCTACCTCTCCTCTTGCAGATGAATTTGATGTATTTTTGATGTCCAAACCACTCGCTAAATTAGCGAACATTGAGTACACGCAAAAGTTTAAGGTTTTACAGTATAATATGTGCAAATGGTACATACATATAACACTGTCAACTGTGACAAAATGACAAAGTGATTTTACACAGATGTGCCCAGTATACGTACACAGATCATAGGTTTAAAAAGATGCCAATATATGCTGTTTGACACAATGCAATAGAGATGATGCAGTAAAGACCCCATTCATACGCCTCGTTTGATCCAGACCGATCTACACCAATCCAGGAGTATGTGTATTATGTATGCACAGATAGGCATAACTTGGTAAAGGAGGTTTAGATTTAAAATCCCTGTCTAAACCATGCTTTAAACATTCACCATGGACCAAAATAAGCTCATATCTTGTATTGCCTGGTCACAGGACCTGAGCTGCACTTTTTTAGAAACTCAATCAAAATCTGTGATGACAATGGAAGTACCAAGCTTGCTCCTGGATTGATCTAGATCATGTTAGATTACCCTTGTCTCATATGAATGGGGTTTGAGATGATGCAAGGATGCAGGAAAGAGGCGGAAGAACCAACAAGCGTCCGGAGAGGAAGGAAGGAAGGAAGGAAGGGAAGGTGACAAAAAAAAAGGGTTGCTGTACATACGCCTCTGATGTTGTGATGGATTCGTTCCACTCGGATAACTTGTTGGACGTATTCACATAGCTATAGGTCAAAGGTCACGGTTAGCAAAGTTATATATAGCCCATCAATACACACTGATACAACAGTAAGAGAGACTTGTGTTAGTCAAAGTCCATAGATTTTTTTTTAATGTCTTTTTCCCTTGGCTTACTAGTAGCTCTTCAAAATTGATGATGATTTTTAAGGGTTTTTTTTTTAATGTGAATTAGGTATTGGCTTTTTGCTCTTCAAAATTGTCACTGCAAATATATTCTTTCACTATTACCAGGTACATGTAAGTATTACCAATTACCAAATAGTGAAAGGAAATGATTACCGGTAAGCATTCATAAATGTTTTGGAAACTGGAAGACTTCCATGCTTATTTTATAGCCTTTTCAAAGAACCAGTTATTGCAGCTGCCTAAGTGAATTGCAATGTGTGTAGTGACTAGTGAGTGCTTTTCTTTTTGCTCATCATGCATGTTGTGCTTAACATAATAAAAGTAAATGTTTGAATTATTCGAAATATAATGATATCAAGAAATATCCTCCCATTTTATACACAAATATGCATGTGCATTAAAGGCACATGAACAATAAGAATACAAAACACAATACAACATGTAAATAAAGGTTACAGAAATAAAACCAGAAGTGAAGTAAAACTGAGTCAAATAGAATAATAAAATAAACAATAAATGTACTTTACAAAGACATGGCAAATAATAAATATCAAGTCTGATTCCTCTCATACTACTAGTCCAGTAAACTCCTACATCAGTGAATATTTCCATGTACATTTTTGTAGCTATTCACACAAAAAAAAATTGTGAGATTGAAGTCACCGACTTTCAGTAGGAAGGAAGGAAGGAAACATAAAGAGTAAACACGAGTCAAACCTTGAGTTTCAATCTTTATTTCAATGAATTGGGCCGCTCTGTGTATATTAGTTTAATGGAGAAATCACTTGTTTTAATAGCAGGTCAGGTGCTTCTTATCATTTTTATCATTATGGAAAATAGGACCGAGGAGAAAAAAACTAATATAATATAATATTGTTTTGTATCAGAGCTAGAAGGAGTACCTACGCGCTAGATTGTTTGAAGTTTGTCCATCCTGTCTTGACATCATTCTTGAGTACTGCTACAGGGGTGATACCCAGCTTTCTTCTGATCTCCTTAGCTCTTAACTCCTTGGCTCTCAGTGTCTGTCGCAGGGCTTCAATGTCCAACTCAACCTGGTAAATAGACATACATTGTCATCAGTCAAAGGGCGTGTTGCACGACAAATACTGGTTAACGCCGTCTTTTTTTTTTGTTGACAACTGCACGTAAACGAATGGACCTCAGCTAACGGTAGTCAGCGACTTAATCTCTATATGGTCAGCGTTTGCGAAGGAAGTTACCCTTACTCTTCGGTTTCGCGTATGTTGCAAGTACGTACGTGAGGAGCGATTACTGTGGTCATGTCGTAGTATAAGGGAATAGCACGGCCCGTCCAAAGAGTTGCGGATAAACCTGATTGGCCCGGAGTCAGGCTACGGGGAAAGACACATAGTCTTGTCAGTTTAGACCCTCTTTAATTTTAAGAACTGGCAGTGAAAGAGGAGTTTGAGAGCACTCTGACAGAACCTGTTCGGAGATTATTCTGAGTTACTGATCATTCAGAAATTATACAGAAAAAAAATCTGAAAATCATACACAAAGTTTTCTTTGTTGAAAGTCTTTCCTGTTGATGATTTTTGTGTATGTTTATCCAAAATTGTAAGAAAAACGTATGAAATATTGAAAGTATAAAAAGATGGTGGCAAAGCTGCTGTAACCATTAAAAAAGAAATGGGGGGGGGGGAGGGGAGGATATTTCACTTCATTATTCTTTGCTTACATCTTGCTGCCTTTTACACATTCAGTTGAGTTTGGTAGATAAATGTATTTGGTGATTAGTACTGTAAAAGACAAAAAACTTTCACAAATTTCACCAGTAGGTCATTAAGCAAATATTTCATGATGCAAAATATTTGAATCACAACAACAATACTGAATTTTAGCAATTATTCACAAGAAACTTCTGGCCGCCAAAATGTATGCAGTTCACAATCTACAATTGTTCCACGTTGTGTAAGTATTTGGTTTTAAAGTACTTGAATGGACAGGACCATTATATTCTCAAGTGCTACTGAACACAAGATGAGGACTGAATATTACCTCGGCTAGTTCTGTTTTGAGCCTTTCTCTTTCTGCATCGTCAATGGAGAGGTTCTCATTGGTAGGGCTGGCCAGCTCACTGGGGGTACTCGCTGGTGACTGCTCAAATAACGGGGTAGAGTCGCCCTGTCCTCCAGGTCGGTCTTCAGAAACTTTAACAACAAAATTGAAACATAAATTACATATATATAATATTGTATTTGCAACTCACATGAAAAAAAAAAAAAATCACAGACTGTGTTTTTCTGGACAAAGGAAGTACATTGTATAAGAAATGATATAGTGGGAAATTTGATGACACACAACTGAATTTGGGACAACTATAGTTGAACAAGCACAACGATACAGGTGGGCTGTGGAACAGTGCATTGTTGCCATGATTTGTGTAGCCCTAGCAACAACTTTACCCCTACCATGCCGTGGGCGGCAAATCCTGCCCAAATATTGGAGTGTTGACCATTTCGTTTAGGCTCAGAATGGCTTGAAAATTCTTCCTCATACAGAAACCTGTGCCTTCAATATAATGTTTATTCCTATGCAATATATAACTTTGTCAAGTTTGCTCAAGAAAAAAATAATTGAAAGTTAATATTTAACTATCGAAAGTTCATTTTTGACAATTGCTCAAAAATTTGGTGGCATGGAAGGGGTTAAAAAGGTTAAACCTGCAGCTTTCATGCAAACATCAGTTTGGTATTTGAAGAGACCAGCAGAAATAACATAAAAAGTTGAAAAATATGTTTCATGATTCTTTGAAAGTACTCTACAATACATGCATTAATGAGTTGAAACAGACAAAAATAAATGAGCATCAAAACAAATTTAGGTAGCTTAGTGAAACCTGATGGTAAGGAAAACGCAGGAAAGACGCAAATGATAAAAAATTTCAAAAAATTAATCATATTTTTTTTCCAAAGAGGCAGAACCAAAATATTAGGATGTAGAATTCATATTTTAATCTATTTCATATTTTAATCTATTAACACTTTTAAATCAAAGTAATATTACAACTTTTATTCAGATGTAAGCCCGATGCACAGACAAAACTAGCAATTATGCTCATTGCGTCTTTCCCGCGTCTTTATGCGCCATTACGTTTCGGTAAGCTCCATTGGGATCACAATGCCAACATGATTATGCTAATATTTGTTTTGAAGTCTGAATGAATACCAAATTTGTGCACGATGTAAAATCAACTAGAAATGTGCATTGCTGGGGCCGCGCAATGCTAAATGTATCCCCCGGCACTGGCAGCGATTTGAAGGAGGGACAAAGACCCTCCCCCATCCCCTCCCTCAAACAAAAGGATGGTGTAGAAATTAGATGTGTAGGTTTCACTAAGACACATCTTCATATAAAATTTGAAAGAAATGTGTTGAGAGATATACCAAGATACATCTCCATACAAAATTTGAATGAAATCCGTCAAGAAATGCAGAAGTAAGAGTGCACAAAAGGGACAAATGAGCTTTGACCCTATAAAGGACGGAACAATGAGGGCAGCATTACCAAACAGTAAAGATGTGTAGATTATACCAAGATACATCTCCATACAGAATTTGAAAGAAATCCATCAAGAAATGTGGCCTGCAGAGTGCACTCACGCCATTCCCTGAAGTATGACCTTTGACCCTATAAAGACGGAACACTGGTGGCAGCATTACCAAAAACTATAGGTTTTTAGATTACACCAAGAAACACCTTCATGCGAAATTTGAACGAAATCCGTCAAGAAATGCAGAAGAGTGCAAGAAATGGAAAAATGACCTTTGACCCTATAAAGGACGGAACAATGAGGGCAGCATCACCAAAAATTAAATATGTGTAGATTATACCAAGATACATCTCCATACAAAATTTGAATGAAATCCGTCAAGAAATGCAGAATAAGAGTGCACAAAAGGGACAAATGAGCTTTGACCCTATAAAGGACGGAACAATGAGGGCAGCATCACCAACCAGTAAAGATGTGTAGATTATACCAAGATACATCTCCATACAAAATTTGAAAGAAATCCATCAAGAAATGTGGCCTGCAGAGTGAACTCACGCCATCCTTTGAAGTATGACCTTTGACCCTATAAAAGACGGGACACTGGTGGCAGCATCACCAAAAAGTACAGATTTTTAGATTACACCAAGGGACACCTACATGCAAAATTTGAACGAAATCCGTCGAGAAATGCAGAAGTAAGAGTGCAAGAAATGGAAAAATGACCTTTGACCCTATAAAGGACGGAACAATGAGGGCAGCATCACCAAAAATTAAACATGTGTAGATTATACCAAGATACATCTCCATACAAAATTTGAACAAAATCCGTTGAGAAATGTGGCCTGCAGAGTGCACTCATGCCATGCCCTGAAGTATGACCTTTGACCCTATAAAAGACGGAACACTGGTGGCAGCATCACCAAACACTATAGGTTTTTAAATTACACCAAGAGACACCTTCATGCAAAATTTGAACGAAATCCGTTGAGAAATGTGACCGCCAGAGCGCACACAAGAGTACACACAAGACATCTATCAAAATATGACCTTTGACCCTATAAAAGACGGAACACTGGGGGCAGCATCACCAAAATCTATAGGGTTCCAGATTTTACCAAGAGACACCTCCATACAAAATTTGAACAAAATCCGTTGAGAAATGTGACCGCTAGAGCGCACACAAACTATCCCAAAAAATATGGCCTTTTACCCTATTAAAGACGGAACACTGGGGGCAGCATCACCAGAAACTATAGGGGTCCAGATTTTACCAAGATACACATCCACAGGAAGTTTGAAAAAAATTCGTCGAGAAATGTGACCGCTAGAGCGCACACAAGAATGTGACGCGGCGGCGGCGGCGGCGAAACGCTGCTGAATCCAAAGTATCCTCCGGCATACTGCCGGGGGATACAATTATACATGTATGTACAAATACAGTGTATGTTTTTTATCATGTTGTTTATTTTGTAGAGACTGAATGCACTAGTCCAACAGGCCACATTCCAAGGCTAGTTTTATGAAATGTGCACATCCTGGGGATATACATCCAATGTATTATACTGTGCAGTGTAGTGTAGTACTCTACAAAAAAAAAGGAATTTATATTCTTCCTGTTATTTTGCAAGGGAAGCTCTTTCTTGGTTTCAGGCTTGGAGAGTCTGAGCACAAACACTGTTAATCAATGGTTTGGGGTCCGCTCGCTATAAGGACCGCTATTCATAGAAAACCGCTATTCATTTAACACGCGTTATCAATAGCAGTCCTTATGAATAGTCGTCCTTATGAATGGAGGTCCTTATGAATTTGTCTATGGTTTGCTCGCTATTCATAAGGACTGCTATTCATAGAAAACCGCTATACATTTAGTCACGCGTTATGGATAGCGATCCTTACGAATAAGTGGTCCTTATGAATAGCGGTCCTTATGACTAGCGAGGTTACCCCGGTCCAACATTGAACAGTTTTACTTGTGTAAAATAGCAGAAGAACAGACAAAACTCATAAGTGCTAATTAATACAACAGAATGAAGTCCCCAAATGGAATTCCACTGAATATACATGTATAGGACTATAATGTGTAATGGATATACATGTATCTACCGTACATCATACTCCTGGGCCACACATCAAAATGACAAGTACGAGGTCAAAAGAAGAATATCTTTAAAAAAGTAGAAATCCGTTATGATCCATCTTGGCCATATTGCGAGAGTCTTTCAACATTTATAGTTTACCATGTGCAGAGAACAACACACAACCCCTGTATAATCTAAAATAATGTACTGTACCATCAAGATGCACAGAGTTTATACTCACACATATCATTACTATAAGAATTCGACATGATTTCCAAAAGCTATCACAATCAAAGTTTGCAGCAAGTCTCCTTGTCAAAATTTAAAATGCATTACAACAGTAAACTCCAAATGGAATATGGATTCACAAAGTCAACCAAAGGCACCTGGAAGCAGCTAGAAATAAACAAAAACTTTCTCCTAGCAGTAATTAAAATGATCCTAGAAAATCAGCATCAAGCACACACTTTCTAAATAGAGTCCAAAGTACATGTACATGCTACGTGTCAGCTGACTGGAATTTAGATGTGAATAAACATATGTTATTAGTACCACTGACAGTGCAGAACATTTTCACAACCAATAGTACAAACATGCATGGTGTATCCATTTGGGTATTACATGTAGGTAATACATAGACACACTTCCTGGCCTTTTTGCATTCAAGGATTTCAAATTGCATGTTTACTTTCATATCCAAGCCATTATCAATTCCCAAACCAATTCCTCACCCTATTTTGTTTTGAGTCATCTTCCATTGATGACATGGATAGAGATATCTCTCTGACGCCAACATATATAGAGCTTTTATAGACATTGACCTCAGAGTCAGATGGAAACATAAACATGGAATGCCAAGCAAAGGACAATTAAACAAGTTGACTTCAATGCAATTAGTATTGAGAGATCTACATCCTTAAGAACTACATGTTTTTAATTAAAATGAAGTTAGACTACAAATCTTTTCTCAATCAGTAATAAAAAAAAAGAAGTGTTGATTGGGGTCAGTAATGCCCATTCAAGTCTTATTTTCCACTCCTTACATATCATTAAAGGGCAATCCAACCTTGGTAAGAAGATGATTTGTGTGAAAGCAGAAAAATAAGAAAAACAGGATGGTGAAAGTTTGAAAGAAAGAATTTTGGACAAGAAAGTTATGGATGTATGAAAAATGAGATCACTACATCTATGCGAATCACAGCTACATCACGGTGACATTACCTATTCAGCCAATTTGAAATTCCCATATGTATAGTGATTACAACTTTCAAAAATTCATAACTTTCTTATTGCTTGTCTGATTTCGCTCAAACTTTCATCAATCTACTTCTCTGATTTTTCCTCTATCTTTCAAAGCAACTTGCTATTAAGGTTGGATTTCCCTTTAATATTTTTTACATAAACATATATCTTATTGGTATTTTCATGTATCATTATGTTAATAATATTACTCCAGTTTCATTTGAGGGTATGTTAAAATATAATTCTGATGTTCATTCTCAGTTTTACTCGCAATTGCAATTTCGCCCTAAGAAACTTAACAGTTCTTTAGATGTACAGTCATTTTGTTATACTGGACCAAAACTCTTTAATACAATTGATGATTCTATAAGACTATTACCTCATTTAAAGTTTTCAAACAGAAACTGAAGCAGGATTTTATTAATCATTACAATGTATCTACATGCACTAATCCACTAATCCACTCTGGTAATTCTATCAAAACTAATTTCTTTTTCATTTTTTTTTTTTTTTTGGGGGGGGGGGGGGGTGTGACCAACTAAATAATTTTTAAGGAATTTCAAACTAATGTCACCAAACCCTATAATCTTGCTTATATGTACACATGTACCTTTGTATGGGTTATCAGGCAACTTACTGGTTGGTACACAGTTTCAAAATTATGTAAAAGTTAAATTACACTTTTCTATTTAAATAAGTCCAAGGAGTTAGTTCTGTGATAACTCCTAGTTAAGACTATGCAACAGTTAATTACTAGGGGCAGCATAGAGTTGTTTTTTCAAAAGCAATGAACTCATTTGCTTATGTTGACTTTAATTCTTATCATTAAATCTGGAAGATAGATGTCTGATAATGGTACAAGGTAGCAAGCTAATAGACAAATAAATGTTAACCTTATTACCTTGCCATGAAAGGGATTGCTATTGTTAATATTGATGAAGAGAAGGCTGTGATTAACAGAGATAACAATGATATGGATATGGGGTAATAAAAACTAGCATTACATGTATCGGTTTTCTCTTACAGTTTGATGTGGTGTTCTGGAACTTTTTGTAAACAAGATGAATGTGACTGCTCCTATATATGCCTCCACCTAATGGCTCAAACTGTTCTTGAAATATTGTGATAACCAGAATAAAAAGCCTCTAATTACATGTTAATTGACCTCTTTGACATTTGACCTTACACCTTATAACCCAAAAGTCTGAGCACTTTATCTCCTCCTAGTCATGAATGCAAAATAGTTGAGATATGGTGATAACGAAGGTCAAAAAAAACAACATTTATTTCACATACACCTGTATAATGACCTCTATGACCTGTAACCTTTGACCTACATGAACAAAAATCTAATCAGTTTGTCTCACTATTGTGTTGCATACCAATTCCAAGATTGAAGTTAATGGATCACATGGTTCTTGACATATCACATTAACAAGGCTAAAACCTGCAATTTCAGAATTGCCCTCTATGACCTTTGACCTACATAACCCAAAATCTAATCAGATTGTCTTTCTATGGTGATACATACTAGTACCGAGTTTGAAGTTCATATCTCTAATGGTTCTTGAGATATTGCGTTAACAAGGCTAACACCTGCAATTTCAGAAATTGACCTGTGACCTTTGACCTACATAATCAGATCGTCTTCCTATGGTGATACATACTAGCACCAAGTTTGAAGTTCATACCTCATGTGGTTCATGAGTTATCGCAAGAATGAGAAAGCAGAACGGACAGACAGACGGACAACCCAAATACATAATGCCTCCAGCACCACCTTTGCCATAAAAATAATGATATTCCACCAGATAATGCCCAGATCATAAATGCAACAAACACAACATTGCCTTTACACCAAAGGTGATTTTTTTTTCCTCTCATTCTCTCAGAAATAAGAGCTTATAAAATAAAACTAATGTTGACTATGCAATGTACATGTACGGATAGATTGAGGAGCAATTTTATCCTCATTTCATATTAATGACAGTTCATAAAATTGAGAATACACAAACATATACGCATAGATAATTAGCCTGCTGCTCATAAGTTATTGATTTCATTCTAGGTCATGTGCCCCCATATCTGTATGCCTAATTGTATTTACCAGGCACACAGCTGCTTGAATAAAATAGAATAGAGAACTGAAATAAATAAAAGGGTTTTCCTCTTTTTCATGGTTATGTACATCCCTGTGCACATACAATATGAAGTACAGTATGAAGTGGATGTGTCACAGTGTCACTGTGTCAGTATATTATTCTGATGCATTCTTCCAAAACTGTCAATCACTTTTTAGCCG
Organism: Heliocidaris erythrogramma; assembly: GCA_025617745.1. Lineage (NCBI taxonomy): Eukaryota > Metazoa > Echinodermata > Echinoidea > Camarodonta > Echinometridae > Heliocidaris > Heliocidaris erythrogramma. The sequence goes on from CM046856.1 coordinate 32,494,757, forward strand.
AGTTAAAAGCAATCACTGTACATTTTTCCCCCCAGAGTTTCAATTAACATTCCTGTACCTAATTTAATACAAACACCTATAAAATATAGTTGATAACGAGGAGTATATTTCCATTTCATATTTTAGGAAAATACCTTTTAATATCTGACAACTTTTGTAACCTGTATTACCTCATTGTGCAAGTAATGATTTCAAAATGAAATTTGTGGAAGTTTTGCCACTTTAGATTCCTCTACTTTGCCAACCAAATATTTTGAATATTCCAAGGAAGATTAGAAAAAATCAAAACTTGACTACAAAAGTACCGATATATCTTCAAGTATGAATGGTAATTTACTAAATGAAATTCTATTAGTTTCTTTTTTTCCCTTCTTTTTTGGTTAGAGGCGTCCAACTGACTTCTGTATGAAAAACACTATGCCAATGGATGATGACATAAAATGATGAATATTTGCCCTTGTGATCTTGAAACAATCTAGAAACCTGTTATAGCAGGAGTTGTTGAATAGGACGAGGTATCAGTGGCACTTGTGGCAGTGGAGGTGGTGTCTTCGTCAGGTGGGGACTCGGGCCCAGAATCCGCACCGTCAAGGTCTGGAACTAAGGCTAGATAAGTCTGATAGCTTGGGGCATCCTTGAGAGGCGACTTGTAACTTTGATTGTCCGTCGCCAACTCATTACCTTCTTCCTGCGAGCAGTATCCGTCTTCCTCTGGAGAAGAAATATTCTGAGGTGACCCATCCTGCGGCTTCCTTGCCGACTTTGGCCTAACAGTCGTTTTGTTATCGGACAGCTGTGTTGTCTCCATGTCTAGGAAACTCCACTCGGAGTCGCCGTCGTCAAAGTTATAGAGTCTGTGATCCAATATAGGGGAGCGTGAACTTAAACTCGGTGTGGACGTCTGGACACCAATATCACAGCTCGCTTTGGATGGAGGGTCCATCCTGGGGGAAGTTCCTGCAGAAGGAAGCCACAGGTATATCCACAGTAATGCCAAATGTATCGTATGCCGTGTTATCCATGGTGGAGGTGGTGGTGGTGATACCTTGTGCGTCAATACAGTCAATATTTGGTTCGGTGACGTTGACAATGATAATAGATTCTATAGAACCTTGGTCATGAGATGTGACGGGCTAGAACAACACCTGTTGGCAATCATGCGAATAATCAGTCGATATTGCAGCTACAAGCACATATACAGAACACACACACACGCCCACTTGCATATCAGTCTGGATGCGATGTGAATGCTTTGAGTTTATTATCCAAATACTACAGTACAAGGACAAGTTGGTAATAATGGCAGCTTCTTTCAGGGGATGCGTTGCCTTGTGGAGACAGTACAGGAACGACAGATTCGAGTCATGTGACAAGCATCCTGCTCTGCTTGACTTGGTCTCAACAAAAGCACATATTTGAGCAAATGCTCCGTCACCGCTGATTGAGAACCACAACAAAATCAGGGGAAATTTCATCGACTGCAGCAAAAGACAATAGGGTGTCAATGAAATATATTTGGCAATAATATTTAGAAACTAGAAAGATTTAGTTTCTAATCCATAGCTGGTTGGCTCCAAATGAACTTCAAAGGAACAACAACAGCAACAAAAATTAGAAGTAAATTCCATTAGAATTGAAATGCTGACTCTTTGGGTAAACAAAGTGAAACGTGGCATATCTATCAGAAGTCCTAGTCGAACATTATTTGCAGAGGGCAAAGTATAGATTTACAGACTTTACCTCGTTCTACTGATATCATGTACAAACAGTACAATACATGCACATGTACATCGGTCTCATAAACATCAACATGTTCCGTTTCTCAGACAGTGATTAGATTAATTACACAAGACATTTGTATTGAAATCATACAGCCCGTCTCAAAAGGAGATAACCTTGAGATATGACTCTGTTCACTAATTTCAATTATTACTTAATTTGTTGTTTCAAACTATATATGTACACTATGGTTTGTCTTAAGTATACATGACAAATTATACAAGAAATGACAATGTATAGGCTTCCAATGCCAATTTTAGGCATACAAAATATATGTGCTACTTTTTCTTTCAAAAAATAATAACTTTCTTTAATACCACAAGCTACACATACATGTATACTTGTATCACAATTATATTAAAGCAAATAATCAAGGTTTCAATAAAAATACAAGGATTAACCTTCCCTTTAGTGAAGACTGAATTAAAGGGAAGGTTGAGTTTTGGTAAAGTTGAAATAAAATTTGTGAGCTTTCTCATTCTTTCTTTGTTAGTTTGGAAAAATGTCATAGTAGAAATGTCCCCTGAAAACGATTGCTCTTCAAATGCCCTCATATTATATTCAAAATATAAAACAAAATAGCTGAAGTGTTTGGCCTGAACATTCATACCACATGTGTGTGCAGTCCCATGAATTTGATGCTTCCAAAACTTCACAGTAGATACACTAATTCTTACGTAGATAGATGATTAAACTTTCCCAATTACTTTGAGTCTTGAGACAACTTCTTTCACAATGTTCTTGCACGATCAGAACTCAACTTTATCTTTAAAATGGTACATTGTGTAGTCTATTTCAAGCAAGGATCCCAATGACAAAATCAATCAAATTTCAATTTAGTTGGAATCACAAATTGTTATTTTGCCTTTCATTGGATGATAACACAAATAAATGACTAAGCAATTTCAATATATTCATATTTTTTTAAAAGCGTAAACATTTTTCATTCTACATAATATGTAGCCTACACAGCAGCATAGGCCATCTCGTAATGCACCTAATTGTGTATGTATTAACCCATCGCCTACGGGAAACGTGTGGTCCGTGTGTGAAGCCTATGTGAATGAAAGAATTCAGTAGTCAAGAGATTTAAGCAAAGACTAACGAATCACAATATTGCAATCCTAGAAATAAACAAAGGTCTCATATCAGAATCCCTCTTCTGAAGTACATTGTAGATGGCAGTGTTTACAATGGCCAGAGGCCTGGTGTGGTGCCTCAATAAGCAACCTCATAGAAGTGAAAATGTCACAGGGTTCACCTTGTCTGAACTATTTTCAAAGGATGATGTCATCATTAATCCTCGGTCATAATACCAATGATCCATGGGGACCGAGGCTTTATTTCATATATTATCCTGTGTGCAGATATGTACATGTAGGTGTACATGTAGGTTTACATGAACATACATGAGGTTTCCAATTTCTTTCAAACTTTCACCATCCTGTTTTTATTTTTCTGCTTTCACAAAAATCATCTCATTATCAAGGTTGGATTGCCCTAGGATATATGCAATTGTGCATTTTACTGAAGCATGTTGTTTTTAATTGTTGTGCCCATTAATACTGTGATGTATAGACAGTGCATTTTTAGAGAATTCTTGTCATGAATCATTCTTATAGTGTTATTGTTACTCTGACAATATTTTGTTGCGACTGCTTCATGATATCATGTAATCATTGTTTTTTGAGTGTTTTTTTTGGGGGGGGGGGGAGGGGAGGGTTTAGTGCAACTGTTTTCTTATGTCTTTGGGTGCAATTGTTTTATTCTCTCCTCATTATAATGATCCATATTTCAATGTTTTTCATAATGAATTAGCAACTTTTAAGTACTAAATGTTTCAAACAGGAATTTATGGAAGAGGATAGCCTGTAATGTAAAGATGATATCCTGTATGATTATGATAAATGAATGGAATTATAATAGAACTTAACCTCGTCCATAAAAACAAACTATAAAAATACAAAACAACAACACAATCAAAAACACAATTATATAAAACTCCTATAAGTAATACCTGTATCTACATGTACTAAAAATTAAAAAGTAAAAATGATAAAATAATCAAGGCTGTAAAAGCTGCTTCTCGTACGACTCTCACATGATCCATCATATAGACGTGCTCACTTCCTGGCTTTTCCACAGCGAGTCACTCACAGCATTCAAAATATTACTTCCCAATCCATGTACATGTATGTAGGTATCTATAATACTACACATGGGCCGCAAGAAACAACTGTTACGCCTTGTATAAGGACCCAAACAACAGGTAGGATAGGGTAGTCATGAATAAAAAAATCCCATTAATTTCGCATATACCGGTAATGACCTAGAGCTATAACCTGTCACCTTTGACCTACATGAACAAAATCTAATTAGTTACATGTAATGGCTCAAATTGTTCAAGAGTGCTAAAAAAGTAAAAACTGAAATTTCATTGTAAACGATATCCATGACATTTGACCTTTGACCGACATTTGCCAAAATCTAATCAGATCGTCTTCCTACGGTAATGCATGCTACTACCAAACTTGAAGTTAACGGATCATATGGTTTTTGAGATCTGGTGATAAGGCAAAAACCTGCAATTTTAGAATTGACCTCTCTGACCTTTGACCTACCTTTGCCAAAATCGAATCAGATCGTGTTCCTAGATGGTGATACATGTACATACTACTACTAGCACCAAGTTCATACCTCATGTGGTTCTTGAATTATCTCAAGAACGAAAAAGCAGGACGGACAGCAAGCTGAAAGCAATGCCTCTAGCACCACCTTTAGTGGACGGAGGCATAAAAGACGGGGTCCGCTCGCTATTCATAGGGACCGCTATTCATAGAAAACCGGATTCATTTAACACGCGTTATGAATAGCGGTCCTTATGACTAGTTATGAATAATGGTCCTTATGAATAGTGGTCCTTATGAACGGAGGTCCTTATGAATAGCGAGCTAATGTGTCTGTGGTTTGCTCGCTATTCATAAGGACCGCTATCCATAGAAAACCACTATTCATTTAGTCACGCATTATTGATAGCGGTCCTTATGAATACATGTAAGTGGTCCTTATGAACAGCGGTCCTTATGACTAGCGAGGTTACCCCTAAAAAACAACCCTAAACTACAAGGGACATCAGATTGTTAAAAGGGAAGTTCATCCTGGTTGACAGAAAAGTGAGGAAAACTCATCAGTGAAAGTTTGAGCATAGCTGAAAAAGGATACAGTAAATAGAGTTCAGAATTTTAAAACTGATACATGCATCAATCAATGATAAATTGGTGACTCTGATTTACCATGTAAGCATACATGTAGGAATGGAAAAGCATGCCCTGATCATACTGAAAACATACTGTAGTTTAGAAATTAGCCATAAAGCACATAGCTTGGTTACATCAAACCTTCATTTTCCTTTTTTTAGCTCTTTTTTTTTTGGGGGGGGGGGATTCCTTGGATGCATTGTACATACTACCATAAAAATAGTTACATGTATTTCACTGGTTGTCAATTTTTTCCCTGTTAATTGTTCACATGTATGCATTTTCTTTTCCTTCTCTGGATTTATTTACCACCAAAAAAATCTGGACTTTGCGATTCATCTTACTTGTACCTAAATGTTAAAAGCAATTATATTTCTTGCAACCTATTTTTTTTTCTCCTTCCAAATCCAATATTTATTCCAAAATCTCAGTGTAATGTATGTATCATGTGATTATTCAAAACGTTATCATCTGCTTAATATAAATGCAATGTATTTCAGTACATGTATGTTCAATATTTTTATGTGAATACTAGTGCTGGGACTAAAAACCGGGTACCCGGGTCCCGCCCGAGAGCATCGGGTCCCGGGTCAAAATATTACATGCCCGTTTCCCGAAAATAAGTATTTAATGATTACTCATGTATGTAACATGACAAGGCGGTAGATAACGTCGACCAGCCATTCAATATCTACATGTAAATATCCATGTAGCGCCCCACTGCAGTGATGCGCTTTCGAGTTTTTCCCAGTGTTAATAGCTTCTTAAGGGTAAATATAAGCTTGTAATTTGTGTTATATGATTTTCGGGTAACCGGGAACCCGCCCGAAAAATCATCGGGTTCCCGAATTGAAAAAATACCCGAAACTCCCACCCCTAGTGAATACGGTAATGTACAATTTGGCTCTATGCCATGAATAAATAAATGAATGAGGGAATGAACAAAGGCATGGAATCCCAAATAAAAGAAAAATATTTTTGGTGATTGCTATTTCTACATTTTCATTTAACACATACACTTCACTACACTTTGCACTATACAGCACACTTTTAAACAAATTAATGAATACGGTTTTGATGAAGAAAAAACAGTAATGATGTTATGAGTTATCGAAACAAAAGCAACTTAGCACATTAAAGTATTGGCACTGAAAAGAGTCAGGTTTCTTAGTTAAGGGTACAACTGACTCCTTCAATCTAGAAGATTATTGCAGTCTTTACCACTACAGTACTGTAAGCAGCAGGGGCAATTACCATGTTTGATCATAACATACACAGGGTCTGACTCTCACATACACAGGACCTCTATGATCTACTTTTTTCATGTTTTGACAGAAGAATTTAAAACAGATATTGCAGAGTAAAATATTTGTCATACATGTATCACACCATTATTATTACAATGTAATTATTAATTTTGTATAATTTACGTAGGAAACTTCATTTCATTCAGGTCTAGATCTAGATCTAGAGGTCTACATGTACATGTAGGTCTAGACCAATTTCCATTTCCAAATGCACTTTACTGTGCCCCATCAAAGCCAAGCACAGACACCTGATTTTGTGTCTGATTTCTATTTTTAATGGTCCACACATCCATCATAATAGACTGAATGAACATCATTCAATGATGCATTCAAGGATGCATTCAAATGGGCATGAAAATCAGAATGTTGTTTTGAAGCCACAGTTATAATGTCAAAACAGATCATTGTCGGGACCGGGAAAGTTGATAACATATCGACAGCATCCAGACACACTTTAGTTGGGAACGCCAACACAGCACAAGAGGGCACTCTTTGTGTGGGCATAGACATTGCACAGGCATTCACTTGATCAAGATGATAAAGATCCTATTATTAAAGAATCTGGCATAAAATCAGATATTCTATCATCCTAAAATGTAGAAGGAAGTATTTTCTCAAAATTTTGCTGATTATAAATTTATAATATATTGGTGTTTTTGTACTCTTCAACTTTAAGGTTGTGAACTTGTGACCGCTGCCGAAATTGACACAGTCCCACAATACACATAGAGATGGTTCCATGAGTACATTCAGCCTTGATCATGGTGAGCTTGCCCAGCTGATTTACATGTAGGCTTGGCAGAAAAAAAGTTAATGTATAAGAAGAGGCCACATTCAGCACACATTTTTGGTCCGTTTTTTTATGTAGGTCTAGTAACGTTAGTAGCACTCACACTTATGCGACGGTATTGAGGATAGTAGTAATATTATTCTGCCCATTTTCATGATAGATATGTTTGCTGTGGGGTAGTGATCTATGATCTACAAGAAAAATGTGATTTGGGAGCAATTGGGAGCAAATTGTAAAATTTTAAAATACCGTGCTTGGCATGCTACATGCCCGACTCTAAGTTAGATCTACTTTTACTTTTTAGTTTTTTCCATCATGTCTGTTGCAAATATTACTAGAATTAGAAAGAATTGAGAATTATACTTTGATTTTATATATGTTAACATGAAGATTCTAGACCTAGACTATAGTATAGATCTATCTAACAAAAACTCAAAAGATAAGTTTGATAATTGTTGACTTCTTAAAGCTAAAGAGTAAAGTGGAAAAAACTTCCTTTTGTGACAGCCACCCACATTTTCGGTTAGGTGCTCTACCGCGTCATTCTATGTCAGTAGATTCTTAAACCCAACCAGAATCTAGGCAGTCATACACCTCAACTTTTTCAAACGCCACTGCACAAAAGTCACCAACATTCACTCAAAATCGGCATTTAATTTACAAAAACTAACCACAACATATCCATGAAATACAATAAATTCAATTCAACGATGTTGGGAAAGATAATTCCAAAAATGAAATTCGTAATTTACTGTCGATTCTGGCGAAACAGGGTATCGAAGTCATTGTGTACATTTCCTGATCGCCACGAGCTGATATCTCCCAAAAGGATTTTGTGGTTAAAAATTTGGTCCCTATCGCATACACAGAAAAGTCCAGATTTTCTGTGCACGCGATACCGAGTTTCTTTGTGGACAAAATTTTATTGGCAGGGTTTAGTCTAAGAATCGGTGGAATGAAAACAACACACGATCACGAAAAAAATCGGCGGGCATTTCTTCGGTTTTGGACATGCTTTTGACTTGAATTTTGTTGGAAATATCAGCAGTTCTTCCTAACTGCCATTTGAGGTAGGAGTGAGATTTGTAAGAGCTGAATTTGAAAGGTATTTAAAAATATCCCCCCATACGCAAATATTCTAAATGAATGATAAGCGCCTTAAAACATATAATTATAAACAAACAAACCATACCTTTTGTTACTAAAGGTATGGTTTGTTTGTTTATATGTTTTGAGGCGCTTATTTTCTGTCGCATGTAGTAATAGTACTAGACAGCTGAAAACCGTCTGTTTCGGAAGAGTCTTTAACATTTTCTTATTTTACCTTCTCCTCCTACACAGACGGCTACCCAACCTTCCCGGTACATAAGGGGATCTACAATACACAACCTCCTATATGCTTCCGACTAGGCCTACTTCCGGGTCATGTGATTATAACCAAGATGGCTGTCAGCGACTCGCTACTGATGTGTAACTTTCATGCTTCAAATGATCAGATTCGTGTACCAGACGAGGAATTTGGGGTAAGAAATTTATTCAAGCGTATTATATTACTGTTGTTCTCCTTCTGAGTTGTTTATTTTAATAAAATAATGTATTTATTGGAAAATGAAAATTTGTCCTTAGTCCCTGGTACAGAGTGAGAGACGGAGTTCAGTCTATGTAAGGAGGTGTAGTGAAGCAAGACGTAGTCCAGTGGAACACCCGACGAACAGAGAGTGAAGCTTTCGGTCTATAATAGTACATGCGACAGAAAATACCTACTATTTTTGCATTCATATCGCGTAGTGGTCAATATGACTACTATTCGTGGTGTGGTCTAAAATAGGATTTAGGAAGCTAAATATATTTAGCTTCCTATTTTACTTTTTTAGACCTCTCTCTATATCGTATATTTTTTTCATTTTGGGTGGCTGTCACAAAAGGAAGTCTTCCCGCTAAAGATTATGTTTGATTTTACAAAAAAACACTGTAAAAAGTTTTCTAAAAAAATCAAAGATGTCAAGTTTATTGTCATGACATTGTCAACAACAACAAAAAAAAGAAAGGAAGAAAAGAAACTGACATGATGATGATTCATGACTGTCATCATGACTAGCCAGGATTGGCTTCGTGAATGTAAAAAAAAAAAAAAAAAATTGGCTATAGTATAGCCTACGCCTTCTACATCACCAAAAAATCCAAAAAAGATAAGAAATTTCCGAGAATTCACCAGTGTTTGTGTGTATCCATTGTCATGCCATATCTGCATGACAAGAGGAGGCATGGATACACACAAACACTGGTGAGTTCTCAGAAATTTCTTATGATCTTTTTTGGATTTTTTGGTAAAAATACGTATGATCAAAAAGACATTCTAATTCTAAACGTTTTCCTAGGAGGAAATGCTGTGGTGAAGGACCTGTCGGTCGCGGGAGTTATCAGAAAAGTGTTATTTCAGGGCATTTTTCAGTCCTGCTAACCCGTGCACAATTAGATTGCTGGGTAAGAACGCCTGGCTTCGACTTCGTGATGTAGAACTACTAGAAGGCGTAGAGCCTAGCCAATTTTTTTTTTTTTTTTACATTCACGAAGCCAATCCTGGCTAATCATGACAGTTGACACCGACCATGCAGACAGGCTTGTCTTACCAATGTAAGATGATATATCGTTGGATATGTCAACATCTCCATAATCAGGAGACAATCCATTCGGTGCACCAGACATTCTTGGTTTGCTTTCAAATTCTACTGCAACTCAATCAGCTCGCCTCAGTACTCAGACTCTGTACAGTACTGTAGCTCAGGCTCAGCACCGTCGGGTTGCTCTTGTACACAAACAGCACAGCTGGCACACCGGCACGGAAGGGGCGCAGGCTCACACAGCTGTGACACTGACTGTGTGTGAAACAAAAAGCGACAGCCACGGAGGAGTCGCAAAAGATGTCTACTATTCTCTGATTTCCAAAGAAATGGTCAACTTATTGATGCCCTGTGTTCTATATCACGATGAAAAGCTTCAGAAAAGACACAGTGGTTTCCTAAGGTTTTTTTCAGGCTTTTCTTGAAGTGTTTTCGCCACTGTTTTGCAGACGTGTTAGTGACCTTTGACTCCGGAAGACCAAGGCACGTTTATCGATATGATCGCGGAGAGCAAAATTTGATCGTGATCGATAAAAAAAATAAAAAATAAATAAACATGTGCCACGCCCCCTTCCTTCGAGTCGTTCTGATTTTCGGAACTTTGACGAACGACGGAATCTGTCGTTGTATTCAAGTAAATATTGTGACTCTCATCTCGTTACGCCTCTCGCTTTTTTCTTTTCCCGAATTTTCTCACTGTGACTGTCTCCCCTTTTCAGTCGATTCCCTTTAAACTACTATCTAGAATGTGCTTACAGACAATAAAAATGCACAGTGGATTTGGGAAGAGATTAGAGAGAGAGAGAGAGAAAAAAAAGATACACAGAATGAGAGCGGAAGAGATTACAAAGTGGATACATCCACATCTCATAGAGCTTACTATCCTGCTAAGGGTCTCTAATTTTATTACTCCAAGTTTGTTACTGTATGAAGTATTATGTAGCATGTTATCATTTAACAGATGTTATAATGCCCATTTGATTTACGTTTTCACAGTAGACTTTCAAACCAGCATACTGATTTTAAGAAACCATTCCTTTTTCTTCTTTTCTTAATTCACACATATTTCTTCCATTATTTTGTCTTTAAAGTTTGGAAAGTTTGGAATATCTCCACTTTTCATATTATTGTTGCACAAGCTGTTTTTTGTGTTCAGCATATTAGTCGCGAACAAACGCACGGAAACTGGATGTATACTTCAAGAAAAAGAAAAGGAAAAAGAAAACTGAAAAAGGGAAGTCCACCCTTAGTTGATTTTAATAAAAGCAGCAAAATGAGAGAAACATGCAGATTAGGGAAAGTTGGAGCAAAATCCGACGAGAAATATTAAAGAAAATTATGAATCTTTGAATTTGTAACCAATCAAACACAAATTGGCAACTTGGTGACGTATCTTGCTAGCCGCATCTCCAATTTGGTCTGTACAGAAATTTTCATAACATTTCATTTTCTTAGTGATGAAAGAACACATTTGTTTCATACAGGCTTTGAGTAAAAACATAGGTACAAATAATTATATCTAGGTTACCATGGTTACAGGTATAAGTAAATATTTTCTTTAGAAAAAAAATGGAATTTTATGACTTTTAGTACAGGGCGCATGGGAGAGGACCCACTGGACTCACTACGTAGTGTAGAGTTCAGTGAGAGGACCTTGCAAGATACGTCACGGAGCTGCCAATTTGTGTTTGATAGATACAACTTCAAGAATTATTCATAGCTTTCTTATTTTTTATTGGATTTTGCTCAAACTTTCATTGACCTGTTTCTTTAATCTTCTCCTTCTTTTAAAGCCAAAAAGTGATGTCAGGGTGAATTTCCCCTTCAACAGTGACAGGTTATGACTTCTCTGTATTATTTCTCTACTCATTTTCAATACTAACGTATATAAATTTATATATTTTCATATATTTTCACTAAAATTGGTGTTCGCGCTAATTTGCTGTTCTCACACATAATATGCTACAAATAAAGTATATAAAACAATAATTATCATTCAAAATTACTGGATATTATTCTGTATGAGAATGGAACAATAAACAAGAACAGCAGATAAGCGAATCTTTACAAAACATGTTCCTTAAATTTATAATGAAACAGTGTTAGTGTTGTATTTCACTCTTGTGCACCCTGGCCCACTTTTATGCTTCCAATCAATTACATGATCTTTCCTCATCCTTATTATGTGCAGCCCTGGAAAAAATATTAGACCAGCTGCATTTGGAGGCATACATATGGTGTTCAGTCCATTGAACTAGGAAAATGATTATCTAATTCATTATTAATGGACTACTATACTCCCCTTTGCAATTATACCTTTGTGACAATTACCACAGGACAATAATACCCTATAGGACGACTACGGCAAGGACAAACTGCCCCGGACAAATTTCCCCTGATATTACCCCCCCCCCCCCCCCCCGTTTTCCTATGAGAAGGCTTTTGACCACATAATAGACAATAAAATGTCCGAGAGGATGAATTTCAAGTTTAAACTGCCTAAAAAAATATTATGTCTAATGCATTTGCCCTGCGGACTGGAGCGAATAATCCTAATTGATCATAATTCTTCTACATTTTCTCCTCTCTTTTTTTTTCTTTTCTTTTTTTTTTTCTTTTTTTTTTTTGCTCCCCATTCAAGTGCCGCCCGCCCCCTGCCCATATGCATGCGAATCAGCAAATATTCTGCGCAACCCGGGTGACTATTTAAGATTTAACTCCGGTATGTTACGGGTGTATATTTCCTTCTTCAAGCCGCAAAATTCAACATATTGCGAATTTTAGTGCAAATTGTGACCAATTTAATAAATAAGTTATTTCAACATGTAGTTTTTAACTTATCGATCTATAATTGCTCCCACATATTCCTGAGAGTTCATTTCACTGTGTGAATGGGGTAAAAATGGAAAGAAACCCAATCTTCGTGAGTATATAGGGTAAATATCCTAAAAAATGAGGCTGATTATTTGTGCGTTTTTTAAATCCATATGAAACGTTTAGATTTCCACGGATTTCCAATTCAGTTTTATTACCACCATTTTTCATTTGGCTTCCACCTTCTTCCCACTTTTTATGTTAGAGCCGATTTTACATTACCCGGAAAATACAACGTACATGTATGTTTATTTTGGACCGCGCAGCCGCTGAAGGATTCTCTGTTTATCATACGGCGCCGCATGAGGGCGCGCATGACTTTGTTTTTACATGGCAAGGTCCCATAAAATTAACATGATTAACACTGATAAGAAGTAGACAAGATAATAAAGTATAGGGCTTTGGAGAAAGTATGATTTGTATCAATTTGTGCAACACCAAAACCAAGCTCAAAATGTTCTCTATATTATTTCTTACAGACCCAACATTCTGAGTAATTCACAATGGCTTCAGTGAATATTTCAAGGCAAAGGCTTTTTGAAATAATTCACACTTCTGACAGTATAAACAATAGGGCAAAAGGACTTAAAATATGCATGGACTTTATCAATCAGTATTGTGATTTTGATAACTCGATAGTAGGCCCTATACATTCAGAATTACTTCTTAGCGATACAGGTACGCAAAATTATCAAGGATAAAGAGGGCGCTCTTTCATTTTTTTGGAAACTTCATTTAATAACTCATTTTTCAGTTGGCTGAATATTATTATTTTATTAGTATATGCATTATGGAAGTTTAATTTCAAGTAATGACATCATACATTACAATACATTGCAAATTTCTCATTATTACAAATATTTTCCATTACGGCGCCCCCCCCCCCCCCCCCGTTTGTCACTCTTACCGTACCATATGCCTGAGCTTTAATTTAAAAAGGGACATCCACCCTTAATAGCAAGTTGCTTTGAAAGAAGAGGAAAAATCAGAGAAGCAAATTGGTGAAAGTTTGAACGAAATCGGACAAGCAATAAGAAAGTTATGAATTTTTTGAAAGTTGTAATCACTATATATATGGGAATTTCAAATTGGCCGAATAGGTAAGGTCACTGTGATGTAGCTGTGGACACAAAATGACTAAAATGTCACTTTTTTCAAAACGTATTACTCAGTAGGATCTTTTTCTTTCATGAGGACCTATAACAATATGCTATCTCCAATATATTTTGAGTACTGCCCCATGGGTAAAAGCTCCCCGAAGAAAACCGCAATATAATGATATTTTTGTGTACGACAAACGGGAGAGTTGTCCACAAAAATGTCACAATCGACTCACCAACCTGCCAATTTGAGATTCGCATAAATGTAGTGATCTCATTTTTCAAACATCCATAACTTTCTTAGTCCTCGTCCGATTTCTTTCAAACTTTCACCATCTTGTTTTTCTTATTTTTCTACTTTCACACAAATCATCTTATTACCAAGGTTGGATTGCCCTTTTTAACACCGTTTTCACGTTTTTATATAAAAGCATAGAGATTGCATTATCGTTTTTCTGAAGTATGAAAATCAATGTAATGCGAGAAATATGTTATTTTCCATTGAATTTTTGCAGCCAATCAGAAATTGGTATTTTAATGACGTCATGGGTATTTGAAAATATTTTCATTGGATTCTACGGTCTGAATATCCATAAACCCATCATCTAAGTTTAAACTTTAAGTAAAACTCAGTATGAATATGAATTTTGACGCACTTAAGAGCCATTCTGGTCCACTGTGCGACGTTGAGGATGACTCAGGCTCACCCCCCCCCCCCCCCTCTCTCTCTCTCTCTCTCTCTCACACACTCTTTTTTTCCCCCTTCTTCTTCACAGCTGGCTTTTCCGTTTCTCTCTTTTTTCTCTCAAACCCAACCTTTTCTCCCATTTACATGCATGTAGTAGGACGACTGGCAGTTTAAGTCTCCACTGTATTATCCAATGCTATTTTATAAAGTTAATTTGAAAACTCATCGCAGGCAATCATGCACACAACTCATCCTCAATAGAATCAGGCAACAAAACAGACTGAATTATGGATAAGGCTTGAGATAATTATCACAAACAAGAAAAGTTATGATGTTTTAATAGTATAATACATGTACGTATAAAAAAACACTATATAGTCTGTGTACTAAAAACTCGGCAACTCGGTCATTACAATGATTACAATGTGATGTGATAACATCACCGTGATTTTAACTCTTCTTCAAGAATCTTCTTTCCTGAATAATACCTTCGCACATTATTATCAGTAAAATCTTGATTTAAAGGGATAGCATATCTCCCCCATTTCTCTCTCTCCCTCTGTCTTTCTCACTTGTTTCTGTTTGGGTTATTTTTCTTTATTTCTCTTCTCCATTTCACCCCCAACAAACGAGGACTTTATTACAAAAAGACTTTTGCTTTCAATCTGTTCCTCACGAATTCGTGCATGGTATGGTTATGGCCAATTTTGGAAACCACATGTATTAACATTACTGTTTTAAAATAATATGTCTTGGCTAATATACTTCTTTATACCTGTCACTTGTAAAATGATGATAGCGTTACATAATGATGCATACTGAACTTGGAGACGAAATAGTGCAAAAGGCATATACTATTATGTAAATATCATACTATAATATAGCTTTTTACGGTCAATTTCGGACTTTTTTCATACAGTTTGATATAAGAGTCGTTCAAATTAGCGAAAAAAATCTCCACCGTAAAATTCATCATTCAACTTGGTATTTCGGTCATTCAAATTCGCATTTAGATCAAACAATTTAACACTTTTCTCATTCAAAATAAAAAGTCGGTTGGGAGCATTCAAATTCGCCACCATGCCGGAAAGCGTCTCTGCCAGCGTTCAAATTCGCACGTGGGCATTCGAATTCGTAATAAGTCCATTCAATTTAGCATGTTTAAGGTATTTGGACTTTTAATTAATTTACTTTGAAATAAATTGTTTTGTAATGCGTGGTTAGGCTTCCTTGTCATTACTCAGTTCCATTCCATATAGGCCTTATAGCTTGTATATAGCCCTGTTTACTAAGTGATTCAAATTTATGGATGTTTCTTTCCTGGGGACCTAGTAACGAGGTATTCCATTAACCTGTTATTAATGAATGAACTACAATACTTGGAATCCAGTTTGCATACATTACTTGTTGCTATGTCTGACAAGCCTCTGGCAAGCTTTCAGGTTGTCAAGAACAACCTTTGTTTCAAAAGTATGCATAAAATCAGAATCACTTAGTAAACAGGTCTATTCAAGTAATACAAGTCTACACCACTCCAAATTACGCTTCCATTTGAGACGCACTCTCATGGACTTAAACTCAATACCCCAACCCTCCCCAATGAAAAACACAGATACTTTTATATATAAAAGAAATAATTTTCCTAAATAACTTTATTAGTTATTACACCCACTTACAAACATTTAACAATATAACATTATGAAATAGATTTTCACTTCAAAGTATGAACAATAATTATTGTGTATACTTGTTAGGACCATAAATTAGAGAAAAGTAAGTCAATAATGTTATAAAAATTGCTAAAATATAATATGTAGATGAGATAAACATGAATTCATTAAAAGAAGCTTATATGAATAAAAGAATACATAAAAGCTCATATGCAATTCGAAACCAATATATCAAAATTAATAAAGAATAACAACAAAATAAAATGTGTTCGACGTATATTACGAATTCGAATGCTCAATGTGCGAAAAAGAATGTTCTGAAATGAATTTGAATGCTGGCATAACCGTATTGCGCAATCGCATCACCTCCCGTTCTAAATTGAATGACCGTTTTACGAACTTGATGCATTTTTTGCGAATTCGAATGAAATTAGTCTAAATTGGATTGATAAAAGTACTAATACGAATGCATGAAATATTAATTTGAATGCTTAAATACTTGTACACGGCCAAATTCTTCTAAATTGAATGCACGTAGTATGAATTTGACTGATGAACTTACGAAATTGACCACAAAAACCTATATTACATCATTATAGTTCGGGAAATCATGTGAAAAGTCTTGAAACATTATACGACTGGCTCAATGTGTTGAAATACAGAACTCTATTCTTGATGAGACAAACATAATTATTAATCATGTTAACTATTAGAATATTTATACTGTGCATGGTTGTAACCATTTATCAGTTAATAACGTCTGTTGCTCTCTTGTTCTTCGATGAACAGAGCTGAGTCTGATGATATTCCTGCAAAGGGGCAAAGAAAAAAAATATGCAATGTTATTTTTCAAGGAAATCTGAAGAATAAGAAGGAATTATATAAAAAAGCAGAATGACTCATTCTATTTGTTGCTGACATAGAGAAATTTGAAGGAGTAAAATAAATGTAGTAACTACGGGATCATTTGATAACAGAGCATATCCAAGTAACGGAGTCCTTCAGTAAGTGACATGCAAATTATTTTTTCAAGACGACGGCCTAGTTTCTACCCGCAGACACTGTCCGGACTCTATGACTTTCATGTATATTTTTGTACTTATGTTTCATTTGTTTTATACAGTATGGTTATTCTTTGTATAAATTTAGGAGAACAAAACTATATATCTTTAAATGTCACAAGTTTACAAAATATAAATAGCAACTTTGTACAATGGGCTCGAAATGAGTATAAACATCAGTGTCAGTTGCATGGTAATGTAGTGAACTATAAGAAATTCTTTCTGCTTTATGGCTAAAAACTGTAGTAATGTACTCAAAATATTTTCATTAAATGTTAGAGGTTTAGGAAACTTCAGAAAACGAAGAAGTGTCTTCAATTGGTGTAGAAGGACTAAAGCGGACATAATTTTTTTACAAGAAACACATAGTAACCAGAGTTTTGAACAGCAGTGGCAACATGAATGGGGCGGGAGAATCTTATTCTCTCATGGTAGCAATAAGAGTAGAGGTGTTGCAGCTCTTTTCAATAACCAGAGTAGTATAGATATAACAAATGTATATAGAGATGAAGAAGGGAGAATATTATTGGTTGATGTGATGAAATGTGATATAAAATTCACTGTTGTCAATATATATGGTCCTAATATTGAGAAGATGCAAGTTACATTTTATACTGACTTAAAACATCTTCTTCTCAAAGACTTTGCAGATAGAGAAAACATTATCATTGGTGGTGATTTTAATAGCATTTTTAATTCAAATTTGGATAAAAAAAGGAGGTGTACAGGGGATAAAAGAAGCTGTAGTTGACAAAATTTATGATTTAGCTGATACTTTTGACCTCAGAGATATATGGAGATATCTACATCCTGATGAATATAGATTTACCTGGAAGCAATCAAACCCACTTATTCAATGCAGACTTGACTATTTTTTAATTAGTAATGCTTTGACTGAAAATGTACTAAAAGCTGATATATGCCCTGGTATCAGGACTGATCATTCAGCAATATTTCTTGAAATACAGCTACGAATTGACCCTATTAGAGGTCCAGGGCATTGGAAATTTAATAATTCATATCTGGAAGATACTAATTATGTGAAAGAGATGAGCGAAAACATGCAAACCTGGTTAAATGATTTTAGTATGTTAGACATTCAAATTAAATGGGAGTGGATTAAATACCAAGCGAGGAAATTAACTATGAAATATGCTAAGAAAAGAAGTCAACACCGGCGAGATAGAATATTTGAGTTAACCACTCGTTTAAATAAATTAGAGCAAAAACTTGCTAATGATCCAACAGATGTGACCCTTAAAGAGATTCATGTTGTTAGAAATGCTCTTGAAGAGTTAGATGCTAGCTTGGTAGATGGATTAATTGTTCGTGCAAGAATTAGATGGGCCGAAAAGGGTGAAAAAAGTAATAAGTACTTTTTGAATTTAGAGAAAAGAAACTCCAGAAAAAAACAGTGTAAAAAGTTGATTAAAGAAGATGGCACTGAAATTGTTAACCCAGAACAAATACTGAATATGCAAAAAACATACTACGAAGATTTATATAAATCCAGACTTGATATGAATGTTCAGGAATCTGTATTTTTACATAATAATTCCATACCCTTTTTAGGGGAGGATGATAAAGCAAAATGTGAAGGTTCTCTTTCCATTGGTGAGTGTTTTAATGCATTGAGTAAAATGTCTAAAAATAAAAGTCCTGGTAATGATGGCTTTTCATGTGAGTGGTATATAGCATTTTGGAATATCATCGGAGAATTTGTTGTTCAGGTTTTAAATAAGGGTTTAAGTAGTGGAGAAATGTCAATTTCTCAAAGACAAGCAGTCATAACTTTGATCGAGAAAGAGGGTAAAGATAGATGTAAATTGCAAAATTGGAGACCCATTTCTCTACTTAATGTGGACTACAAAATTGCCTCTAAAGCTTTGTCATTGAGACTAGAAAAAATTATTCCAAAGGTAATTCATCCTGACCAAAGTGGCTTTGTCAAAGGAAGATATATAGGGGAGTCCGTGAGAACAATAATAGATATTATGGATTATACCAAACTTAAACATTTACCAGGTATTTTACTATTTTTAGATTACGAAAAAGCTTTTGATTCGCTAGAGTGGAATTTTTTGTTTAAAACATTGTCTCATCTGAATTTTGGATCAAATTTTATTAACTACGTAAAATCTCTTTATACTAGTATAAGTAGTTGTATTATGAATAATGGAAGAACATCGTCATATTTTCCGATTGGGAGAGGAGTGAGACAAGGTGATCCACTTAGCTCATATTTATTCATTTTAACGATTGAGACATTGTCATGTTCTATCCGTGATAACCCTAATATAAAAGGAATATCTTTAAACAATGCTGAGGTAAAGATAATTCAATATGCGGACGATACGACGTGCGTTTTAGACGGTATAGAATCTGCAGAAAAACTTCTTGTATTATTAGATAAATTTAGTAAAGTTTCAGGTCTGAAGCTCAATGTAAACAAAACCCAAGCTTTGTGGCTTGGGTCACAGAGGTTTAATGATGAGATGCCGTTGGGTATTAAGTGGCCGACAGAGCCAGTAAAAACGTTAGGAGTTAGTCTATCTTATGATAAACCCGCAGCCGAGAAAAATAATTTTGAATACAGAATAAGACAAATAAAAACGATTTTGAATATGTGGAGGTGTAGAAATTTGACTCTGGTTGGTAAAGTACTTCTGATTAAAACATTTGCTTTATCACAGTTTATCTATCTAGCTTCTGTTATAGAAATACCAGAATATGTAATTCAATGTGTTGAAAAGATAATATTTGACTTTCTTTGGAATGGAGGAAATGGTTTAATCAAAAGAAAAACTATCGTAGGTGATTATGAAGAGGGAGGCCTTAAAATGGTCGACGTTAAATCGATGTTTGCAGCTCAAAAACTAAAGTGGATCAATTTGTATTGTACAACAAGTAACATGTGGAAACATCTATTTGATGAGTTCATTGAACCATTCGGAGGTGATTTGGTCTTTTATTGTAATGTACTTTCTAAACAAGTTAATATGTGGAGAAATATACCTCGGTTTTATAAAGAAGTATTAAAAATATATTTTGATTTTACTAATCCTGATAATGTTGAAATTGTTAACCAGTGCATTTGGTACAACCACAATATATCTGCTTCTTGTAAACCACGTTTTTATAAATGTTTATATACAAAGGGCATGAATTTAGTTAGTGATTTGTTTCACACTGATGGGTCAGTTATTCCATTTACTGTCTGGATTGAAAGAGGTGTTCCCTCAAAGTATTTTCTAACATGGAGAAGCATTATCAATGCAATACCTACAAATTGGAAACAAAAGCTTAGGCAAGGTTTTGATAGAATAAAGTGTAAATCCAGAGGTTTTATACTTTTTGAGACTGGTTCAGAACTATCTTTAGAAAATATGACATCGAGGAAATTTTATCGTATTCTTGTAAAAAGGATCTTAGTTCCTCCAACTTCTCAAAAAAAAATTGCCAGGGAATTAAATATCGCAGACAGTGAATGGAAAAGTATATATTTATTACCTTTTATATCAACTCTTGATATAAAAACAAGAGAATATAAGATTAATATGAATTGTCTGTTGACAAATTATAGACTATATAAGATGAAACTAATTGACTCTGACTTATGCACATTCTGTAAAAAAGTGTCTGAAACAATGGAACATATTTTCTGGGAATGTGAACATACCAGTATCATTTGGTTAAAATTTCAAACTTGGTATAAAGATAATACAGATTTGAATATATGTTTGAATTATAAGGACATATTACTTGGTACTGACTGGAATCGTCCCAATTTAATATTGAACCTTTGTATTATTTTGGTTAAAATGATTATTTACAATGCACGATATAAAAAACACAACCCCTCTTTTAGTCATTTTGAGTATTTAATCAAATTTCATTATTCTTTGGAAAAACAGGTGGCGTTCAAAAACAACACCATGGAGAATTTTTAAAGAAGTGGCAGATCCTAGATATGAAACTATTAGAGTGATATATTTATTGTTTAATATAATACCATCAGTCTGTTGTGTTTTGTTTATTTGTATGTGATTATTTAAAAACTGTTATACCTTGTATAATTCTTTTATTACCCCAAGTTTGGGGTTTCAATAAAAATAGGCCTCTTTTTAGGGGTTGAAATATAAAAAAAAAAAGAATGACTCATTCTCGCTGTCAGTCAAAATAATGTATCAATGTATTTGTAGAAAATGAATCGTGTACCGTGGGAGGTCTCTTTGTGTTTCTATTATGCTAGAAACTGAAGAAATATTGATCCAAGGTTCACATTGTTTTTTTATTTCACGCCCTTTCTTTATCATTCTTTATGTTTAAACCCTGGTAATAAAGTGAATGACGAAGGAATTTGCTGAGTTAAGATTAGGTATAGTGGTGAAAATTTAGACCCCTCCTTTTTGGGATGAGGGGGAGGGGGGGGGGGGCTTCTTAACCCCCCCCCCCCCCACCGCTCTCTCTCTCTCTCTATCTCTCTTAAATTTCGTACCTCCATTGCACACGTTGCATGCCCGGAGATTTCCTGTCACGGCCAGGGGGACGAGACTATAGCCTTTACCATTAGTTGCTGTACAAAACTCAAAATTTCCGGGGGGGGGGGGGGGGGGGACGCATCCCCTGGATCGCCGCCCATGCTCCATAGAATTTACGTCTTATACATCGACTTAGAGCAGGTATAGGGACATGGAAATGTACGGTCCTCACTTCAAATTTCGGCTAATTCAGACGACATTAAACAAAAAATATGTAGTTGTCAATAAAAAATATAATTTCCAGCAAAGTTGAAGGTTGTCTAATGAGACCCCTGGATAATTATTGACAGCCAGGGAAATGAGTATAGAACGGAAACAAACAAACAATTACAAACAAACAGGAGGAAAATGGAAATGCAGAAGATGTAAAATTGAAAGAAAGAGCCTGGGAAAGAAACGAAAAGAATAACAATATCCCTTTAGCTCTTACCCCTGATTTATCTTGTCTAACGGTCAGCCAGGAAATGCTATAACATAGGACGGAGGCGAACTTGAGTAGGAGAAGGAGACCGAAGACGACATTGCGAAGTCGATCAGTATCGTAGATGAGACAGTTACCCGTCTTTCCGCACGATGACTGGAACATGAGGCACGCCGTCTGTATAGCTGCACCGAAATAGACCGGAGCTGGTACAAATCCTAATTCATAGGTATAGGATTGAATGCAATAGACGAGTTTACTGATGCAGTTAAATGCATATTTCTTCCGAGAACCCCCAATGAATTATTTATTTCACTTATTAAAATAATTGTAATAATTATTAATGTGGATAAATTCCATGTAGACCTGGAACTGTTTACTGGTTATCCTGAGGCTGAGCAACATTTGTATAAGTGTACCGGTCCAGGGCTTACGCAGAAAATCATGACGCAAGCATTATGAATATAATAATGAATAGTATTGTAGTCGAGTCATGAAAAGCAAAGCAAATCAGTGCTAATAATGATAGTGATTAAGCCCATGTAATTGGAGATACCTTAAATTGAAATAAATCATTTTCTGATCATTTCATGACTACCATTAATAAAAGCAGGCATTACTTGATCCTTCGTTCATTTACAAATATTGACTGGAAATTAAATTATAAACTAGAAATGTGCATTGCTGGGGCCGCGCAATGCTAAATGTATCCCCCGGCACTGGCAGCAATTTGAAGGAGGTACAAAGACCCTCCCCCATCCCCTCCCTCAAACAAAAGGATGGTGTAGAAATTAGATGTGTAGGTTTCACTAAGACACATCTTCATATAAAATTTGAAAGAAATGTGTTGAGAGATATACCAAGATACATCTCCATACAAAATTTGAAAGAAATCCATCAAGAAATGTGGCCTGCAGAGTGCACTCACGCCATGCCCTGAAGTATGACCTTTGACCCTATAAAAGACGGAACACTGGTGGCAGCATCACCAAAAACTAAAGGTTTTTAGATTACACCAAGAGACACCTTCATGCAAAATTTGAACGAAATCCGTCAAGAAATGCAGAAGTAAGAGTGCAAGAAATGGAAAAATGACATTTGACCCTATATAAAGGACGGAACAATGAGGGCAGCATCACCAAAAATTAAATATGTGTAGATTATACCAAGATACATCTCCATACAAAATTTGAATGAAATCCGTCAAGAAATGCAGAAATAAGAGTGCACAAAAGGGACAAATGAGCTTTGACCCTATAAAGGACGGAACAATGAGGGCAGCTTCACCAAACAGTAAAGATGTGTAGATTATACCAAGATACATCTCCATACAAAATTTGAAAGAAATCCATCAAGAAATGTGGCCTGCAGAGTGCACTCACGCCATGCCCTGAAGTATGACCTTTGACCCTATAAAAGACGGAACACTGGTGGCAGCATCACCAAAAACTATAGGTTTTTAGATTACACCAAGAGACACCTTCATGCAAAATTTGAACGAAATCCGTCAAGAAATGCAGAAGTAAGAGTGCAAGAAATGGAAAAATGACCTTTGACCCTATATAAAGGACGGAACAATGAGGGCAGCATCACCAAAAATTAAATATGTGTAGATTATATCAAGATACATCTCCATACAAAATTTGAATGAAATCCGTCAAGAAATGCAGAAGTAAGAGTGCACAAAAGGGACAAATGAGCTTTGACCCTATAAAGGACTGAACAATGAGGGCAGCATCACCAAACAGTAAAGATGTGTACATTATACCAAGATACATCTCCATACAAAATTTGAAAGAAATCCATCAAGAAATGTGGCCTGCAGAGTGCACTCACGCCATGCCCTGAAGTATGACCTTTGACCCTATAAAAGACGGGACACTGGTGGCAGCATCACCAAAAAGTACAGATTTTTAGATTACACCAAGGGACACCTTCATGCAAAATTTGAACGAAATCCGTCGAGAAATGCAGAAGTAAGAGTGCAAGAAATGGAAAAATGACCTTTGACCCTATAAAGGACGGAACAATGAGGGCAGCAT
Organism: Heliocidaris erythrogramma; assembly: GCA_025617745.1. NCBI lineage: Eukaryota > Metazoa > Echinodermata > Echinoidea > Camarodonta > Echinometridae > Heliocidaris > Heliocidaris erythrogramma. Next base: position 32,518,908 of record CM046856.1, read on the forward strand.
CACCAAAAATTAAACATGTGTAGATTATACCAAGATACATCTCCATACAAAATTTGAATGAAATCCGTCAAGAAATGCACTCACGCCATGCCCTGAAGTATGACCTTTGACCCTATAAAAGACGGAACACTGGTGGCAGCATCACCAAACACTATAAGTTTTTAAATTACACCAAGAGACACCTTCATGCAAAATTTGAACAAAATCCGTTGAGAAATGTGGCCTGCAGAGTGCACTCACGCCATGCCCTGAAGTATGACCTTTGACCCTATAAAAGACGGAACACTGGTGGCAGCATCACCAAACACTATAAGTTTTTAAATTACACCAAGAGACACCTTCATGCAAAATTTGAACGAAATCCGTTGAGAAATGTGACCGCCAGAGCGCACACTAGAGTACACACAAGACATCTATCAAAATATGACCTTTGACCCTATAAAAGACGGAACACTGGGGGTAGCATCACCAAAATCTATAGGGTTCCAGATTTTACCAAGAGACACCTTCATACAAAATTTGAACAAAATCCGTTGAGAAATGTGACCGCTAGAGCGCACACAAACTATCCCAAAAAATATGGCCTTTTACCCTATAAAAGACGGAACACTGGGGGCAGCATCACCAGAAACTATAGGGGTCCAGATTTTACCAAGATACACGTCCACAGGAAGTCTGAAAGAAATTCGTCGAGAAATGTGACCGCTAGAGCGCACACAAGAATGTGACGCGGCGGCGGCGGCGGCGGCGGCGAAACGCTGCTGAATCCAAAGTATCCTCCGGCATACTGCCGGGGGATACAATTAACGGATTGCTGAAAAATCGAAAAAACCTATAATTCTGCTTACCCAAGACGCGGATTATCAAGCTACCAAGACCCAAGCTTATGGCACGATCTGGGAGATCCACACATCTAAATGATAATAATAAAAGAGAGAGAGAGAGGGGGAGAGGCGAGGAGAAATAGATGTTAGAAAAAGAGAAGTTAGACATGGCCCGCGTGGGGGCAGGGAGATATAGATAGAGAGTTAGGAAATGAGAGGGGAGGATAAAATCTCAAATAATGGTTATTTTTTTTTTTTTTTTTTTTTGTTGCTGTTACATACCTAACACAGAATATAATACATTCAGAATGTTTCTTAAACCATTTTTCCAGAATTATTAGTATCGGGGTTTTTTCGATGTCCTACAAACAATAGAAGCAGAAAAACATACTCATATTTCCACACTTCTACTTCTCATTTTTATTATATTTTGAAATGTAACATACCACGCGTTCGTCCGTCTGTCATTATTATCATTACTCCCCCCCCCCCCCCCCCGCTTTAGCACGGCTACCATAATAAGGTGCTCGAGCATTCAACGAATTTCTATTCAACGTTTATCCATTCACTTCACCCGGATGGGGAGTGGCATATTTAGATTAATATATTGCCAAGAGACATTAGCGTCGTGACAGGGATCCGAATTTCTTACACAGACTGGGGACTTATCCACTAGACCACGACCCCTCCACGTATCATGTATTATTAATTCTATGTTGTTGATTACGGAAATAAATCAAGAAAGCAAACAAAAAGAGTAGTTTTGTAAAAAAAACAAAAAAAAAAAAAACAAGAAGAAATGTATTCTTATACCTCAGCTTAAGCATAAAGCTGGGATTTTTGACCATTGAGTTGATGAGGGCGGAGACGCCAAAGATGACGATATAAGCAACTAGTCTTGAAAAACACTCTCGTGGACATGCCTCCTGAACAGCCGAGAAGTCATCCAAATAATCGGAGGTATTATCCTCGACTGTCGCATTTGATCCCATACAAGTACATTCGGAGTATAAATACTGCGGGGGCAGAAAATATAAAAGATATATCACACTCATTAGATAATTTTTTTATAGTAAATAGTATATGTATAATGCACGCTGTGATTGGTTAGATTCGCATCACGTGACGTGCAATAAAAAATTTATAGTGCACGAGCGTGCGCTATAACTTTGATTTTTGCACTGGGAATACGGGCCTAATATACAATGACAGCTATAGATCTAGGGGGTCTATTTACTATAAGAACTCCCAATACTAAATTATCCCTCGTGCAGGTATATATTTGACGTGCACATAATCCAGTATAGTGCATGATACCATGCACTATTTATATAATAGCTTCTTACAAATATGCCTCCACCCCCCCCCCCCCCCCCCGCTTGCTGTTGAATGCTCGCTTATATTTAAATCAAATTAAAAACTGAAATATACTCTCAAGTGATTTACTTGAATTCATCAAGGTGCAGAGGCATAAATCCGTTTCTAGGAGGAGGAGGGGGGGGGGGGGTGGTCGCCATCAGCCGCTGAGCACACGCACAAAAATACACACTAAATCAGACTCATTTTAGGATATATAACGAGCTCTAAAGCTAGTTTTTTTGTTAGCGGTCATTACATATTTTCATTAGGCATCATTTGTGAAACATAATGTTGCCCCCATATATATAAGCTTGTAGCGTTAATGCATTTTTTTTTGGGTTAATTGTAGCGTTAATGCATTTTTTGGGGGGGTTAAATAATTTTATGCATTTAAGATCAATTCCTCTTTATTTAGCTAATTCAAAATAGCTGACATTTTTTATACAGCTGGTGACAACCAGCCATTTCCTGTACATGTGATACATTACCATTATCTAAACATGTGTTTTACATTGTACTTGTATTACGTAACATTACACCTGTCTGCATCTCCCTGTACATACTATAATTTCCATGACAGTAGCTATTTCTATGCTCTTTTGTGTTTTGGTCATGTGAACATCACATGCCAATTTTGTCCTTAATTAGCATTTTCTGTACTTTTCCACTACATGTTTATATAAGGTGAAAGTCTGTGCTTTTTTTTTCACTACTACATCAGTCACTGAGAAGGTACACTAGACATTGAAGCTTATTTTTTACCGGGTACGATTCCCGAAGAACTTTTTTTCAGCAACCTGCTGACGCCTGGCTTAGCTCTTTTTAGCCAGCTTTTGATAACAGACTCTTATTCCACGGCATACAACGAAGCTACTTCATCTCTGCAACTAGATTCTTCAAGGGAGCAGAATTGAGAAACTTTCTGGACACCTTCATTCCATCGAGTATATAGAGCCGTCAACCTAGCTCTCTGAACTTCCAACAGACTCGGGCTCACCGCTGCATTCCGCGGGCGAATACCACATGTCCATCTACGCTGTCCAAGGTTTCAATCAACATTCTGACTCTGTTGCTGCCGTGAGTTTTACAACCAAACATTCTTGCCAAGCAACCCATAACTGAGGGCATATTATTTCTCACTTCTTTTTGAGCAATTTATCATATTTGTTGTACCTTAAGTGCTGAATTACTTTAGTGATCATTTTTGTTAATTGTTAATCTGAATTGGCACCAGTTTTGATTGCCATTTTTGCACCAACCAGGCGCACATTTATATATATATATATATATATATATATATATATATATATATATATATATATATATATACACATATATCGCATCATTTAAGCATTTAACGATTCCTTTTTTTGTATTTCGTTTACTCATATTTTGTGAGCCATAAGTTTCGACAAATTAGCTTGTGCTCACACTACTCTACATTCTTTTTTATGCTTATTACAGCGGCGGCCTTCCGCTTTAGAAACAGAGCCACTTGTACTTAAGCATTTACTTTGTATATTTATTTGAAATTGTTTTGGTGAATATATACAAACATTAAACCACCAGCAATTAATTTGATTGTGTTAATTTTCATTCATTTCTTGTGAGATCAAATTAAGTTTAAATTTAGTGAGGAGGTTGTTGAACACGCATATATATATTTTTAGTTTGAATTTTTTGTTAAATACACCATACCATCCCCACAAAATTGGTGACCCCGACGTGATCTCACAAGGGTTGAAGTATATTTGTCTTTGAATTTCATTGGTTTATCGGACCTGGTTTTGTCAACGCACGTGCTACGTGGTCGCAAGCCATGCCTGACAGCGAGTCAGACAGTTCAACTTCAATAGTTGGGGCCGTTAGCATAAAGCTTCCGCAATTCTGGAGTTCCGATCCGCAACTTTGGTTCGCCCAAATTGAATCTCAATTTGCTACGCGCCAAATAACAGTGGAGACAACGAAATACCACTATGTTATTTCTGCTTTGCAGCCGGAAGTTGCGCAAGAGGTACGGGACCTCCTCATAAATCCACCCGCGATTACGCCTTACTCTATTCTAAAGGAGCAGCTTATTTCCCGCACCACGGCTTCCGAGCAGCGCCGTGTACAAATGCTCCTCACTGAGGAAGAGTTAGGCGACAGAAAACCGTCGCAACTCCTGCGCCGCATGGAGCAGCTTGTTGGAGCTAAGAAAATTGAGAAGGGAATTTTGAAACAATTGTTTCTTCAGCGCATGCCCTCTAACGTGCGCTTAATTCTCGCTTCGACTAGCGACACATTGTCATTAAGCGAATTGGCAGAGTTAGCCGATAAGATTATTGAGGTCCACGTCCCAACCGTAGGGACAGTTTCCGCAGAGGTACCTACCACCTCACTCGCCGCACAGGTGGTGCATCCCACCGTCGCACCAGTGACCGCAGCCGCCGGTCCTGACCCCATAGAGGAGTTGCGCAAAGACGTACACCAGTTGTTTAAGATGGTGACGGACTTGCAGCGACAAGTTTTTCGTTCACAGCGCAACATTCGTAATCGTAGCAAGTCACCGTCACGTTCTAAGGTGACCGCTGAATCACAAGCAGATGCACTAGCATCAAACTTGTGTTTCTACCACGAACGCTTCGGGGACAAGGCAAACCGTTGCCGATCTCCATGCGCCCGATCACGTGAATTTTCGGAAAACACCAAAGCCAGTCGGTAGGCGCGACGACCCGAACTGGTGCATGCGATGGTCGCCTATTCTACATTACGGATGTAAATTCACGGAGGAAATTCTTAATTGACACAGGCGCTGCAGTAAGCGTTTTTCCGCCATCCAAGCAGGAGACGAAAAAAGTATCAACGCTTACTCTGCGAGCCGCGAATGGAACGCCCATTGCCACATATGGTCAACGGTCACTGACCCTTGATTTAGGCCTACGCCGCACTTGCCGCTGGGTATTTACCATAGCGAACGTGCCCTCCCCGATCATAGGCGCCGATTTTTTGCACCATTTTCAGTTCTTAGTTGATGTGCACAAACGCCGACTAATTGACCCGCTAACCAACCTGTCAGTGGCTGGTAAACCGTCCAGAGAACCGGCTATCAGTCCAGTCTACGGAGATCGCAAGACTGACAATCAATTCGAACACATGCTCATGCACGACTTCGTTGATATTACCCGCCCGGTATATCACTCCGAAGATGTTAAGCACAATGTGACGCATCACATTGACACAAACGGACCCCCTGTCGCAGCACGCCCGCGCAGGCTTGTTGGGGACAAGCTGCAAATTGCACGCGACGAATTCAATCACATGTTGGAGCTAGGTATTGTTAGACCTTCTAAAAGTAATTGGTCTTCGCCGTTGCACATGGTGCCTAAGAAGTCACCGGGGGACTGGCGCCCGTGCGGCGATTACCGTGCTTTGAATCGGATCACCATTCCCGATCGATACCCTGTTCCGCATTTACATGATTTTGCGTCCGAACTCCACGACAAGAAGGTCTTCTCAAAAATAGACCTTGTTCGTGCATATCATCAGATCCCCGTCGAGTCCGATGATATACACAAGACTGCCATAACAACTCCGTTCGGTTTGTACGAATTCACGCGAATGCCTTTCGGACTGCGTAATGCCGCTCAGACGTTTCAAAGATTCATAGACCAAGTCTTGCGTGGATTACCATTCGTCTATGCGTATATAGATGACTTGCTTGTTGCGAGTGAAGACATGCAGCAGCACGAGCAGCATTTGCGCTTGCTGTTCACGCGCCTGCAAGCATACGGCGTCGTAGTGAACCCTACAAAGTGTTCATTCGGGTTGACCGAACTCGATTTTCTTGGCCATCACATTGACCAAGAAGGCATCCGCCCTTTGCCCGAGAAAGTAGCGGCAATACAGAACTGCGAGATACCCACTTCCGTTAAGCGTCTGCGAGGCTTCTTGGGCCTGGTTAATTTTTACCGTCGATTTATTCCCGACTGCGCCAAGACGCTGTTGCCACTCACCGACCTCCTTGGTGGGCACGGTAAGCGTTCAAGGAAACCTCTTAATTGGACACCTGAATGCGATACAGCATTCAACGCGATCAAGGAGCAGCTAGCACTTGTTACGATGCTTGCATATCCCGACACGAACGCGTTTCTCAGTCTCATGGTAGATGCATCGGACCGCGCTATAGGCGGGGTTGTACAACAACTCAAAGGTACCGCTTGGCAGCCGATCGCGTTCTTTTCACGAAAGTTACTGCCCGCAGAAACTCGATACAGTACTTTCGGGCGCGAACTTTTGGCCGTATATTTGACCATTAAGCATTTCCGCTACATGCTTGATGGGCGCACGTTTTGCGTCTTTACAGACCATAAGCCGCTGATTCACTCGTTCCGCGCTCATCCCGACCGTCATAGCCCGCGCGAGATCAGACATCTCGACTACATATCGCAGTTCACAACTGATTTGCGCCATGTCAAAGGGACTGACAATGTAGTGGCTGATGTTTTATCGCGGCCCGAAGTGAACGCATTGCACTCTGACACGCAAATCGATTTCAAAGCCATGGCGCAGGCCCAGGAAACCGACCCAGAGTTGCAAACGTTGCTAAACTCAACCAAGCCATCCGGTTTAGTACTTGAAAAAGTACCTCTCATCTCTGTAGGAGGGGAGATTATGTGCGATGTATCACACAATATGACTCGACCGTTCGTTCCCGTTGAACACCGTCGCGCAGTGTTCAATGCCATACATGGGTTATCACACCCTGGCGTACGCGCATCCGTGAAAGCCGTCACTTCACGATTCGTATGGCCCAGCATCAAAAAGGACGTCCGGAAATGGGCCCAACACTGTGTGTCGTGTCAAAAGTCGAAAATACATCGACATGTGAAAGCGCCTATGGGCACATTCAGCGCACCTGACGCGCGATTCGCACATATACATCTTGATTTAGTTGGTCCGCTGCCGCCGTCAAACGGTAACATGTACCTTTTGACATGTATAGACAGATATACCCGATGGCCCGAAGCCATTCCGATACCGGACCAGTCTGCAGAGACGGTAGCACGCGCATTCGTGGACAGGTGGATTGCTGTGTTCGGGGCACCGGACACCATGACTACAGGAAGGTACGACCGTGGTAGGCAATTCGAGTCCCACTTATTCAAGGAGCTCGCGAAGCTTTTAGGGACCACGAGAGTCCGCACCACATCGTACCATCCTGCGGCCAACGGGATGGTGGAGCGTTTTCACCGGCAATTGAAATCTGCTCTCAAAGCGCACGAAAACCAAACGAATTGGACCGAGCACTTGCCGCTAACACTACTTGGTATCCGCTCCACGGTAAAGGAGGACTTAGCATGTTCCCCTGCCGAGCTTGTTTTTGGCACAACGCTGCGTTTGCCTGGACAATTCATTGCTCCAGTGCAAACTGAACTCGATCCGAGGGATTATGTTTCTCGCTTGAAACGGCATATGAACGCATGCAAACTTACTCCGACTCGATCTAACCAAGGGACTACTTATGTTCCAAAGAATCTGTTCCGAACTTCGCACGTGTTTGTTCGCGACGACACGGTACGTAAACCGTTGCAGCAACCGTATAAGGGACCGTTCCGAGTCTTAAAGCGCAATGAAAAGTTTTTTACGCTTGACATACGTGGTAAACGCGAGCAAGTCAGTTTGGACCGATTAAAGGTCGCCTACGTAGAAAAGGAAGATGGAAACGAAACCATGCGAAACTTCCATGCGCTGGCTGCTCGTAGTCCACCAGCAGCCGATGTTGGACAACCGTCCGCTGCAACGACTAGTTTACCTGCAAAGCCGCAAACTAGTGCAGCAGCACACAGCGCTGATAAGACACAGGTCCGGATAACCAGGTCAGGACGACATGTCCACTGGCCCACAAAGTACAAAGATTATTGTGCTTTTTGATTTAGATATGTCGTTCTCAAGTAATTCATTTCATTACTCGCTCACTAGGAGGGGGTTAATTGTAGCGTTAATGCATTTTTTTTTGGGTTAATTGTAGCGTTAATGCATTTTTTGGGGGGTTAAATAATTTTATGCATTTAAGATCAATTCCTCTTTATTTAGCTAATTCAAAATAGCTGACATTTTTTATACAGCTGGTGACAACCAGCCATTTCCTGTACATGTGATACATTACCATTATCTAAACATGTGTTTTACATTGTACTTGTATTACGTAACATTACACCTGTCTGCATCTCCCTGTACATACTATAATTTCCATGACAGTAGCTATTTCTATGCTCTTTTGTGTTTTGGTCATGTGAACATCACATGCCAATTTTGTCCTTAATTAGCATTTTCTGTACTTTTCCACTACATGTTTATATAAGGTGAAAGTCTGTGCTTTTTTTTTCACTCCTACATCAGTCACTGAGAAGGTACACTAGACATTGAAGCTTATTTTTTACCGGGTTCGATTCCCGAAGAACTTTTTTTCAGCAACCTGCTGACACCTGGCTTAGCTCTTTTTAGCCAGCTTTTGATAACAGACTCTTATTCCACGGCATACAACGAAGCTACTTCATCTCTGCAACTAGATTCTTCAAGGGAGCAGAATTGAGAAACTTTCTGGACACCTTCATTCCATCGAGTATATAGAGCCGTCAACCTAGCTCTCTGAACTTCCAACAGACTCGGGCTCACCGCTGCATTCCGCGGGCGAATACCACGTGTCCATCTACGCTGTCCAAGGTTTCAATCAACATTCTGACTCTGTTGCTGCCGTGAGTTTTACAACCAAACATTCTTGCCAAGCAACCCATAACTGAGGGCATATTATTTCTCACTTCTTTTTGAGCAATTTATCATATTTGTTGTACCTTAAGTGCTGAATTACTTTAGTGATCATTTTTGTTAATTGTTAATCTGAATTGGCACCAGTTTTGATTGCCATTTTTGCACCAACCAGGCGCACATTTATATATATATATATATATATATATATACACATATATCGCATCATTTAAGCATTTAACGATTCCTTTTTTTGTATTTCGTTTACTCATATTTTGTGAGCCATAAGTTTCGACAAATTAGCTTGTGCTCACACTACTCTACATTCTTTTTTATGCTTATTACAGCGGCGGCCTTCCGCTTTAGAAACAGAGCCACTTGTACTTAAGCATTTACTTTGTATATTTATTTGAAATTGTTTTGGTGAATATATACAAACATTAAACCACCAGCAATTAATTTGATTGTGTTAATTTTCATTCATTTCTTGTGAGATCAAATTAAGTTTAAATTTAGTGAGGAGGTTGTTGAACACGCATATATATATTTTTAGTTTGAATTTTTTGTTAAATACACCATACCATCCCCACAAGCTATATGGCTAAGCCACTGGTTACTCATCTCACCGATGTAGAAGCCTCGGACGTCCCATCGTACTTTGTTCCTTCTTCATAGGCCGAGCATCCGGCGTGGCATGGAGTAATGTAGGTCAGGCCATCAGATCCACATACGGGTGTGTAGACACCAGATGGACACGGGCAATCACCCAGGCAGGGTGGTATCAAGTTAATTCTAGAATTAAATCAAGGGTAATTTATGGTAAAGATCTACATTTGACAAGCACTCACTAGCGCCATGAGCGTCCTTGGACGGTGTGTGTGCTCTATAAGTTTTCACCATTATTATTCATCATAACTAAATGAATGTCCCGAAAATGACTCTTTACAAAATGGAAAACTGAAAGATGATTAAAAGAATGATTAGAACAACATAAAATCATCACATATTAGCTGTAATTTCATCCTCAGCAAGAAGAATTTTTGAAATTCGTTTTGAAATGATATTGTTTCTGCATTCTTAGAAACTTTCAGTGGATTATGTTTATGCCATTAATGAATGATAATCAATCTTTTGGAGCAATCCCACTGAAAGTTGCCTTTCACTAAATAAACTTAACCATACTACCAGGAAGCCATAGCTCTTTTAAATAGCAACAAAACGCATTATCTTAAAAGAGGTGATGACACCGTCATTGCCGAGTGCATTCTCACTTACTCGCTCTCTCCTGGGTACGGGACGTTAATACCAGCAATGTCCCTGTTGCCGCATCCGACAAAGAAGTTGATGGCGGTCAGAAAGAAGGTGACCCCACAGATGGCCATAGCCATTGCGGCCAGTCCCTTCATGGTGAGTTTCATCTTCTTGACCAGGAGACCACCAAACAGATTGCCGAAGAACCCTGCCGGTGACGTCACACAGCCTATAAAAACAAAAGGGATGTAAAGGTAATATTAGGCGGGTGCCGGGGTAACGGGAAGATCTTCATTTATTTCATTTCCACATTCCACATTTCCAGGACGTCACTGGAAGGGCTTTAGGGTTGTGACATGCCCCATTAAATATTTTCTGTCGGCAAATTCTGTCTGTAAATTATTTGGGTAGATCTAGTATCAGACAGTATTTGAGATGCAAAACCTCTAGCTTGGATAAATTTTTGAGTCAAGAAAATGAAAAAAGAAATCAAAACAATGATTTTTAGTGATTTGTTTTGTCACATTCGCAAAAACAACTATAAATTTTGTTTATGTACTTCTTTGTTTTTTTATTATTATAAAGGCGATTAAATCACGATTTAAATCAAGGCCTTCGAATTTTAACCTCCTCCAAAGACCATTCCCACAGTGGCTAAGATACGGTGGTGCGGGGCACACATTCCCAATCAAAAAGCGAAGAAAGAGGGATATTACAAACAGAGAGAAAGAGAGGGAGAGATGTCCAGCACGACACCATTACTTTGCTCCTCAATGTTTAGATTCGTCGTAACCTCAGTCAAACAGCAAAATCGATTCCACACCGACTGCAAACCGACCCATATTCTTGGTCATTAAGGGATAGTGTAAAGTTCTGTTCTGTGTATGGTATCGGTCTGGTGTTTGTCTTGTCGGTGTGACGGAAGCTATACCTACCAAGAATTATTGATGTTACGGCCGGAGTGACGTCATACTGAGTTTGTATGTAACGTCCCACAAATGAGAAGAATCCAGCCATTGAAGCAAGCTCACCACATACAGCACACAGGCAAGATAGATAGGTGATATTCGTCAAAAGGCGACCAATGGCTTTGATGTAACCTGTGACAAGTGAAACAAAACAAGCAGAAGAGATGTTGGGGTTTTCGCCTCCTTCAACTTTTCTTTAATTTTCATGTATTGTTGTTTAACAATGTGTTTATAGGTTTAGGGCTTGTAGCGATATTAACAAAAGTTCTGTTTGCGTATGAGTGAAATGATTCCAAACCAGTAATTAATTTCAATAATTAAATTATAAATATGGGAAATATATCGTATTTCTGATGATATCTGTAATAAAAAAAAGCTTTCATGACCTATCGAGAAAGTATTGAGTAAATTATGGACGGATAAGATATGGCGTGGCGTTCGGCGTCCCTTGCTAGGTCAGGTATGTCGTCCATCAAATGTATATCAAGCGTACAATCTCCCCCAGTACACTGTAAAAAAGAACTGTAGATTAACAGGTTTTTTTGACTTGTGCTAATTTTCATGCCATTTCACAAGAAAAATACCATATTAACAGAAAAACGGCCAAAACTTGTAATTTTACAATTCAAAAAACTTGTTAATCTACAGTTACAAGTCAAAAAACCTGTTAATCTACAGTTATTTTTTACAGTGTATGGGTACAATTTGTATTATTCTTATTACATTATTTTACTAGCAACGTCCGAAATTATATTTAAATTTCCCAAGTTGTTTAACAAACTTTCCAATTTTTAGTTTGTCATTTTACTTCTGCTCATATGCGTACGAGGAGGGAGGGGGCGAGGGACTGCAGCCCCCCCCCCCCACCCCCGACAATTTTGAAACTACCAGTTTGCAAGCAACCGTCATATTCGAGCAGCTAGGTGCCGACTAACATCATATTTTGGCAGCGAGAAGTCCGATTTTGCAATTCTTGTATCTTGTCTGGTGTATTATGATGACGAAATAACATTTAATAAAGCGTCTTGTTTTTGCTTGCTTGCTTCGCCAGTTCATAAAATATAGATAGTGGAAAGTTGATATTCGGGCAAGAGGAGTTAGCACCCCTTTGCGACAATGTTCCCATATGCCCATGAGTCCGATCTATTGTCGGTATGGTGTCGGTCTCATCTTATCGCTGTGATTGGGGTATTACACATTGTCAAGTCAACATAATCAATGATACCTTTGATGAGGCCTATCAATGATGTCCCCTCCTTCGGCATCATTTCCTTCATCACGTAGACGTCGGGGGAAGACGGGTTCTCTTGGTCGAGTGGGACGTTCATTTCATTCAGCTCTTCGACTTTCTCTTCACGATGAGGCCATTCCTAGATCAATTCAAGTCACCTTTATTTAGGCATGCTGGTAATGTTTAGCATTTGGTCGCTATGAAGCAACAATGAGTCTTAAGCGTTATGAACAGAAGGATAATCAGTAAAAGCACAGAGTGTAAGTGGACACTGGAAACAAGTAACAGCTATATTATCATGATATGACAACTACACCCGGACAACTACGAAGAGGACAACTATATCCTTATAAAATCCTCAAGTTACAATCATACCTTAGCAGTCAAGGGGTAGCTGCCTATTTGAAAGTTTTCCGACATGTCCGGGGTAATTTTCCTAGGGGATAGTTGTTATAGGGGTAGTAGTCCATTAAGGGTCGTCAATGACCGCACCAGACGATGACGCAGTCCAGTCTCAGCAAATGATGCATTATGTACAAGTCTGTTCGAGACATCATACAGTTATCATTATGTACTGCACAAAAAGTGAATATTATAGAAATATTATCTTTATCATTTTAGGTGTAGGTTCGATGGTTCTCCAGGCCAGCGTTCCGTCAACATTGAGTTTTCGGATGATTCCGAAACATTGAGCGAGGCCCGACTATCCTTTTGTCAAGAAATTGAGCATTTTCATGGAGCCTCCGTCTATGCTTGGATATGCGATGATGACGAATGCTTACATGTCAATGGCTGGCGCAACGGAATTGACGCCTCAAGTGTAGCCGGCTAGAACTAGTAGATTATCATACCTATCGTTTGACAGTATATAGGTTGGATAAATCAAGTACTTGACATGAAAGAAAATTTAAATGAACCTTTGGAAAGAAGAAGAAAGGTATACTTGTGAGGACAAGTGTGCAGCCATAGATGATGAACCCCAGCCACCATGCCCCGATCCAGCGAGGATCTTTGTCATCATAGCCCAGTTCGTCGACGTCGATTTTATAGAAATCAGAGTGGAGGGAAAGACTGAAGGCACTGACGCTATAGGCGAAGACCGGTGAAAGACTTCCCATCATAAACAGGGCGGCTGAATGAGCAAAATCACGAGAAATATGGCTTTAATTGAGTCAATTTCAATGGGAGGAAGCTAAAATGGCTTTAACAGGTCGCCTGGAACGAACCATTTGTGTTACATATCATTACTTCAATTGCTTTGAATCATTTGATAAATATCGTATATTGCATAACCTAATATAAAGTGGTTGTATCGTTTTTCACTTTTGTTCATTTATTTTCTCACTGGTATTCTGAAATTCGGTATACATTTAGGAATGCGCATGGGCAAGTTATCATGGTTATCGACTGCTATATGTAAAAACCTATTTAGACTAGACTTTTATGACAGACCATCAGGGGCGTATCCAGGATTTCCCAATAGGGGGGGGGCGCCAGGAATTATTGATCATACCAAAAAGTGTGTTGCATTGCGCGAGTTTAACTTTCCGCGCGCGCTCATCACCCACCACAAATTTCCACCATTGAACCATGTACATTAAAGGCCAAGTTCACCCTAACAAAAAGTTGATTTGAATAAATAGAGAAAAATCCAACAAGCATAACACTGAAAATTTCATCAAAATTGGATGTAAAATAAGAAAGTTATGGTATTTTAAAGTTTCGCTTAATTTCGCAAAACAGATATATGCACATATATCTTTTTTTATTTATATTTGTCTTTTCTACGTATAGTTTACCTAAACCGACGCAGAACACTTTCTTTATATGCACATCCTGCTCAGTGTGCAAATGAGGGGACCAGTGACGTCACCCACTCACTATTTCTTTTGTATTTTATAACGTGAAATATTTTAATTTTTCCTTGTTATAATGTGAAACAAAGAACATGTGTAATTGCCATTCTTGCAACCTATACACAATTCAATGAGAGCTTCCTGATTGTGAAATCTGCAGAAATTAAAATATTCTATATTTCACATAATAAAATACAAAAGAAATGGTGAGTGGGTGACGTCACAGGTTCCCTCGTTTGCATACTGAGCAGGATGTGCATATAACTGTTTTGCGAAATTAAGCGAAACTTTAAAATACCATAACTTTTTTATTTTACATCCTATTTTGATGAAATTTTCAGTGTTATGCTTGTTGGATTTTTCTCTATTTATTCAAATCAACTTTATGTTAGGGTGGACTTGGCCTTTAATCATGAAAATCCATAAATCTTAACTTTTAAAACCATTTGTGCCGCCTCAAAACCTAAATAAGTCGCACGGACCACAACGTAGCAAACAGCCCAAAATAGCAAATTTGCTTCGATCAGTCGATTTTCTGTTTTTGATAGAAATGGGTAGTTTCATTATCATTCTATCATGTCTGAAGTTTGTGAGTCGTAATTCGACTTAGAAATATGTTTTGGGGGTATTTTAAAATAACTCCTTTTTTCACCTGTCTAGCTAATGAATGTTTAAAGAGCTTTTGTAATACTTTCATTCAAAGCCAAATTACTACTTTACCTCTAAAGGTATTAAATTGATTTTTGGAGAGAGTAATGAATAGGTCCTCCCATAGCAGTTTGCCAAAATTCAGCCTAATCTGATAATGCCTTCATACTGGTTGCTATGGCCTTTGAATACCCAGTTTTACTTGGGCGCACACAGAGAGCGAAGGTTTAGCGCTCTTTTGTTCTGAACTTAAATTTCCATTTTCTCTGAAAAGGAGTTATTGATTGGTGGTTACATACTGATTCTAAATCTGACATTTAATGGT
This sequence comes from Heliocidaris erythrogramma, assembly GCA_025617745.1. Classification (NCBI taxonomy): domain Eukaryota; kingdom Metazoa; phylum Echinodermata; class Echinoidea; order Camarodonta; family Echinometridae; genus Heliocidaris; species Heliocidaris erythrogramma. Next base: position 32,534,117 of record CM046856.1, read on the forward strand.
GTTATCATTGAGTAAACTAGGCAAGTGATATACCATTGGAAAGCTAAGAATCTCGACTTTCAGAAAACGTACAGAACAAAACAAATAATTTGGCGACTTATTGTAGGTTTTGAGGCGTCGGGTCACATTTTATATTTTTTAGTTTACACTGGTTTAATTCAGTTAAAAAGGAAAATATATATAGAAAACCCAAAGGTTCTGCTGTACATGAAAATATGAGTGCTTGTTTTGTAGAATTCTGGCCCATTTTGTTTCAAAACGGCCTGTTTATTGATGTTAAACACAAGCCGAAACACCATATTTACACACGTTTCTATGGGAAAGTACGTCCATGCACGTTGACAAGGGTTTCTTTGGTGATTGGTTCGAAGTTCGAAATTAACCAGTTAAATGGTCCCCTCATTTGCACACTGAGCAGGATGTGCATATAAAGAAAGTGTTCTGCGTCGGTTTAGGTAAACTATACGTAGAAAAGACAAATATAAATAAAAAAAGATATATGTGCATATATCTGTTTTGCGAAATTAAGCGAAACTTTAAAATACCATAACTTTTTTATTTTACATCCTATTTTGATGAAATTTTCAGTGTTATGCTTGTTGGATTTTTCTCTATTTATTCAAATCAACTTTATGTTAGGGTGGACTTGGCCTTTAATCATGAAAATCCATAAATCTTAACTTTTAAAACCATTTGTGCCGCCTCAAAACCTAAATAAGTCGCACGGACCACAACGTAGCAAACAGCCCAAAATAGCAAATTTGCTTCGATCAGTCGATTTTCTGTTTTTGATAGAAATGGGTAGTTTCATTATCATTCTATCATGTCTCAAGTTTGTGAGTCGTAATTCGACTTAGAAATATGTTTTTGGGGTATTTTAAAATAACTCCTTTTTTCACCTGTCTAGCTAATGAATGTTTAAAGAGCTTTTGTAATACTTTCATTCAAAGCCAAATTACTACTTTACCTCTAAAGGTATTAAATTGATTTTTGGAGAGAGTAATGAATAGGTCCTCCCATAGCAGTTTGCCAAAATTCAGCCTAATCTGATAATGCCTTCATACTGGTTGCTATGGCCTTTGAATACCCAGTTTTACTTGGGCGCACACAGAGAGCGAAGGTTTAGCGCTCTTTTGTTCTGAACTTAAATTTCCATTTTCTCTGAAAAGGAGTTATTGATTGGTGGTTACATACTGATTCTAAATCTGACATTTAATGGTGTTATCATTGAGTAAACTAGGCAAGTGATATACCATTGGAAAGCTAAGAATCTCGACTTTCAGAAAACGTACAAAACAAAACAAATAATTTGGCGACTTATTGTAGGTTTTGAGGCGTCGGGTCACATTTTATATTTTTTAGTTTACACTGGTTTAATTCAGTTAAAAAGGAAAATATATATAGAAAACCCAAAGGTTCTGCTGTACATGAAAATATGAGTGCTTGTTTTGTAGAATTCTGGCCCATTTTGTTTCAAAACGGCCTGTTTATTGATGTTAAACACAAGCCGAAACACCATATTTACACACGTTTCTATGGGAAAGTACGTCCATGCACGTTGACAAGGGTTTCTTTGGTGATTGGTTCGAAGTTCGAAATTAACCAGTTAAATGGTTTCTTAAAAGAATACAAGGTCCAGCTTTGACCTTTCTATTCTGGCTTTCGATTGGCTGCATGGAATTCTGGCCATCCAATTTCATGAATAAATTACCTTGCCTAATGAGCGGAAAAGCCTATAAGCAGAAGTACTTTTTGTTGCCAATTCGAATTTTACGCAAATGTTTCCAAATGATGAATAATTAATTGAAAAAGATATTTGTTTGTCTCCTTACATATATTACCTATGTGTGAATTTAATATACTATTACTAATAACTATTATTCAACTGAAAAATTGGGAAAGAAAATTATTTATCGATATTTGATTCCCTGAAAATTAGAAGATATCTTGTGTTTGTAGACTGATCACTTAATAATCAGATCTGTGCGTGTGCTCGTATAGTGCGTGGATGCTTGTCATTCAGGTGGCCTTCAAGTACGCGGATGCAACAAAGTAGGCGAAACTTATTGACATGGGCCGTCATGGGGGAGGGGTCTTTGGAAAATTTTTGCTTCTGTAGAAGGACTGAGATGCAAAATAGTGCTATATGTGACCATTTTGAAGCCTATTTTATAAATGAACAATATTTTAAATTGGTATGAGAATTATTTTTTTTTGCTAGTTTTTTTTTTTTTACGACGGCCAATAGGGGGGCGCGCGCCTGTTGCGCCCCCCCCCCCCCACCCATGGATACGCCACTGGACCATGGACATGAGCATGTGAATAAAGCATAGAACAAACTAAACTGATGTATTGGGCCTATGTTCTTGTTTATTTATATACAAGGTGTATAGTGGTCTGTGTATATAATCGCGGAAACCGTTTAAAAGACTTACCAACATGCACTGAAGATGATGACTTGGAGACCCCATCATCGATATAGGTGATGCCGAGAGGGAAGAACCCAGCTCCTCCGATGCCAGCTAGAGCCTGTCCAAGAAACAACCAAACCGCCCGGCTGTATTGGGCACCCGATGCAGCTTCCTCCGCTGCAGAACATTCATTCACGTCACCAGTGGCATCAGCTTCGCACAGATACACCTGCGGACCAGTTTCGTTCATCCATCCGTCATCATCAACGACATCGTCGTCGCCGCCGCCAACGAACTGTGGGATGGCACTGACAAAGCATCCGAGTGCAAAAATGAGCGACAGGATGCCGAGGATGCGGGGCCGGTTGCTCTTGGCACCCAGGTACGCCAGCGGGGTGACGAAGATGAGCCCGACAATGTCATTGACGGTGAGCAGGAAACCGACCTCGGAGCTCTTGAACTTGAACTCGCGTTGGAGCGTGGTCAGGATGCCCGTAGTGTAAGGCCCCTGGACACCAAAGTAGTTGAAGACGGCGAATGAGAGGAGCGCCGTGAAGAACACGGGCCGATGGAAGATGCCGAAACAGCATGGAGACGTCATGATCTTCTTCGCAAAAGATGGCCGTCAGCAAATGGGTAATCTGCAAGTGTAATGACGAGATAAAAATTATGACAGCGGTGTGTTTCATATGTTGACTTAATTACTCATTCATAGATTATAAAGGTCGACGGTAAAATTGTGCAAACTATTAAAGAAGAAACGAGCATCTATCATAATCATATTAATGTTATGGCAGGTTTAATACCTGTTGTTGTTAATGTGATATTTGATGTTGAATATGAATGATAAAATTATCTCAGCAATTAGATTTGTTTCCTTTACTCTGTTTGGTCTCGTTCAGTGTGTGCTGAAATGTCAATAATGCCTGGAAATCAACATTGACAAGAATATGATATAAACCACTGCTAAGCTATAACAAACCTATGTCTTACAAACTTGAACCCATGAGCTTTAATGGTTTGCAGGATTTATTAGGCCTTTTCCAGACAGAACTTTTCTTTTCGTCCCTATATAGTTCTCCAAGCACGGCATCTAGAATTAATCGAATTTTGGCCGAAATAATTGACTGTCGAAAAAGAGGCCGGGGTTGTTCTCAAAGATGGCCGTCTATCTCTCCCTCTATCTCTCTCTTTAACCCTGCCATGGTTTAGGAAGACAGGAAGACGGGATGGTAAACGAAATTAAAAGTCTAAATGAACAGGCCTGGCGACTCTCCGGGCAACGTACAAGTTCGTGAAACTACGGTTCATAACCTGGCCAAGGCCATGGAGGCATTATTCGTTGTAATGTCAAAATATGTGTATGTGGTGTCCTCTTTGTGATAAAAACATGCATTAAAGGGAAAGTCCACCCTGGTATTAAGTTGATTTACCCAAGCATAGACGGAGGCTCTATGTAAGAATATGTTTTCGCCAGCCCTCAAAAAGTCGCTCATGTGTGTGTGTGTGTGGGGGGGGGGGGGGGGGTATGAGAATTTCTGGGGTCCAGTTTTCCTCCATAATTATTCTCTGACAAGCAAAAAAAAAAGAAAGTATCAGTTCTAAAAGGGGGCATGGGCCGGGATTCTCCCCTCTAAATCCGCCACTGCCCGATAACCTTTTTTTTTTTTTTTTTTTGGGGGGGGGGGGGGGTCAAAAGTTGTCAGGAGCAGTTTGCCCCCCTGGCTACGCTAGTGAGTAGTAGTAGTAGTAATATTTAATGATAATGATAATGATAATAATGAAAATGATAGTAAATAATAACAACAATGGTAACAACAACAATATAATAAATTAATATAAATAATGATTACACTAATGATAATAATGCTAATAACAATAATAATTAGTAGTAGTAAACTTGAAATGTGACGGTAAACAACCATAATTCATGTAAACTAAAAACACTATACTTGTAGAAAAAATATAACGGCACCCATAAACATGACAAACGTGTTTGAAAATGTTTTGTTCCTGTGTATAACTATAGGAAATAACCCGGCCATGCATACTTCCTATTATTCAAATGTCAAGAGTGTGAATAAAGCACTATCAAATTTGTTTTCTCTTTTATAGAACAATGATAAAAGGTCACTTAAGGAAATATTTGCACCAACTTGGACCTACTTGCTTTCGCATTAGATAGACTCAACGTGATTCGCACATTATTTTCTTTTTCATTAATATGAAATAGCTATTGTGAAGCTACACCACACTGCTTTTCACATAATTATATTTAATAAATTTGGTAATGCCGGTGGTCACTTCTGTTTTTCTTTGAAAGAACAGGATTTTTAGCCGGATAGATAATACATAACAACAAATTTATGATTTTAATGAAAATAATAATGCTGTTCTTCTTTGTGAAGCGCTGCTGTTTACCACGCAGGCAGGGACAGCGATAGGGGGGCGGAGGGGACACGTCCCCCGGAAATATTTCGGGGGAACGTCCCCCCGCCCTTGAAATTTCGAAGAGTGAAAAAAAATGTATAGTAAATAATGAGTGAAGTTCTCAACACCCTGGTGAGACTTTTAAATAATCAAAAATGCAAACTTTCACTCTTTACAATGGGAAATTTTCTCGCTCGGTCGCCACGCCACCTCGCATACTAGTACCTAAAACCGCACGATATTGCAGAAGATCTCTAAACCTTTGGGTATTACTTAGGCAGATATTCCCCCGTCTTTAACCAAGGAGTTTGCCTACACACAGAGAAATATTTACTTAATATTTCATTATGTAAACTTCCTTTTGTAAAATTTTTACTTAATATATGTAAAATTGTCTCAAATGAATGTTTTTATGTAGTATTTTACTAAATATTTGTAATGAATTACATTTCGCATATAATGTGTCATGCAAAATGTAAAATTTTATGTAACATTTACTTAGCACTATTTAAGTAAAATTCATTTTGCAAAAGAAATGCCTATTATGTAAAATGTGTTAAGTACAAGTATTTTTTTTAAAGGGAATTTTATCATGCAGATGTTATAAGTCATCATTAAGTGAAATGTTTTGTAAACTATTGTGTATAAAATACATTTTACGAATGTCAGTTGACATTAACATGATTTTGATACACAGTTATGTAAAACTGACTGAACAAATCTTGCAAAATAACGCTGTAAGATATTTCTTCATAAAGATTTTGCAATATTGCCCTTTTCGTTAAGTTTATTTAACATGCACAATGTAATTTGTCGCCATTAAGTAAAATTTTTTGCAAACGGTTTTGTAAAAAATGCATTTTCGTATTTTTCCCTCAATATTGGGGAAAACACTTATATGAATATTCATGAATTTTCAGTAGCGTATGGTTTGGGGTGTCCCGATTTTAATAACTGTCACCAAATGCATAAAAAAATTATAAGGGGTATTTAAGAGCTTGCACTAGGCTGTATATAACTGTATATAATTGGGCGTTGTGGCGTGCGCCTGGCTTGGAAGTTATAAACTGATTCAGTTGGACCCCACGGTTCGAAACTGAGTCACGTCTTTCGGTCCGTCCCAGACGTAAATAATCATATCTGATTGCTGAATTGATACACGTCTGTAAAAACCCAATTACACACACACATGTAACAACTGTTAAGCAAATTTTACAAAAAAGTTATGGAGTTCCTATTTAACATAATTTTTTACATAATTTTTGTAAAACATTTTGTTAAGTAAATTTTACAAAAAAGTTATGGAGTTCCTATTTAACATAATTTTTTACATAATTTTTGTAAAAATTTCTCTGTGTGTAGTAACTCCTTGGTTTAACAGCAGACAATGTAAACCATTACAATTGAAGGGGCAAGGGGGCAATTTGCCCACCCCCTGAAAATTTTCCAATAATAAAAAATAGAATTAACAACCTATTTTTCAGTTATATGAGCAATCTATTGCAAGGTATTATCAAATTTGTCTGATATGAAATTAGTCGTACATCACTGGCGACTGGTATAGCATCTCTTTTATCAGTCGTATATCACATGCGACTGGTCACAACTCTGGCTACTACTGTTGTTTTGAACTCAGTCGTATGCCAATTGGGGGTAAACCAGCCCCCCCCCCCCCCCCCCCCGGCCATGACAATACATCACCACCCATTGCACGTAGGGCAGTGATATTTCACATGCTCAAGACACTCGAGTATTTCTCCGGCTATCTATCCTACAACAGGGACCGCGGAGCGTTTTGAAAGTGGGGAGGGGGTGGTAGGGGGCTGATTTGATTTCACTTGAATAATGACAATTTTGAACCTTTTCTCGAGATTTTAAGAAACGTGTCTACTCAAATAAGTAGGGGCTGCAACCCCCGGTTCCGAGGCCCATGTTCAGGTACTACCCATATTATGGATATACTTCACCTGGGTCCAGAATGAAAAAATATAGATGTTAGGCATTCCGTGGAGGCCATTTCGAAGCTTTCAGTATTTAAAGGCCAAGTCCACCCTAACAAAAAGTTGATTTGAATAAATAGAGAAAAATCCAACAACCATAACACTGAAAATTTCATCAAAATAGGATGTAAAATAAGAAAGTTGTGATATTTTAAAGTTTCGCTTAATTTCGCAAAACAGTTATATGCACATCCTGCTCAGTATGGAAATGAGGGAACCAGTGACATCACCCACTAACTATTTCTTTTGTATTTTATGTGAAATATAGAATATTTTAATTTCTGCAGATTTCACAATTAGGAAGCTGTCATTGAATTGTGCATAGGTTGCAACAATGGCAATTACACATGTTCAGCGAGGAATCAAACCTTGTTTCACATTATAACAAGGAAAAATTAAAATATTTCGTATTTCATGTAATAAAATACAAAAGAAATAGTGAGTGGGTGACGTCACTGGTTCCCTCATTTGCATACTGAGCAGGATGTGCATACAACTGTTTTGCGAAATTAAGCGAAACTTTAAATACCATAACTTTCTTATTTTACATCCTATTTTGATGAAATTTTCAGTGTTATGCTTGTTGGATTTTTCTTATTTATTCAAATCAACTTTTTGTTAGGGTGGACTTGGCCTTTAATGGACCAAGTAGTAGTTCCAATATTATTGTGCAGTTTTTTTTCTAGCGGGTAGACAACTACGAAGTGCGTTAATAGTTGATGCGATGGTTATAAAAGTGATTGTAAGATAAAAGACAATCCCCAATGCTTCCCAACTTCCCTGATCTTAAGTAGGGATAACAAGGAATATTACAATCATGACTATTTCCCCTCTCAATTAATCATGATCTGCCGAATTCTTCCCATCTTGGCTTAGGTTCTCAAAGTCTCTTATTCACCAGTATTGAAAGACATTTTTGCCTCAAACTGATGTGACGAATGTCTTTGGTTATTTTTCACTGCGTATGCTGTAGATCCACCCTGGAATCATGTCCCATATTTCATTTTATTCTATTAGTAATCTGCTGGTTATACTGTATAGAGCCACGTTTATCATCAAATCAAACATTCGTGAGCAAAATCAAGAAGGTAAACATCCTGACTACTTCAGATAACAGATAAACATTACAGCACTTCATTTTAATCACCATGACTTGTGTATTGGTAGTTAGACAGTTTTTGGGATTAAAGAACTCCTTGGTGGGACATGCATGGGGGCATTGACCCTGTCACTGTCTTGACACCCTCCCCCTCCCCTCCTCCTCCTCCCTTGTCGGCCCCTGTACAACATTCAATGGGTGTTTGAGGGTTTGTTAAATTTCAAAACCACAATAGACGGGTTTTTAAGACTAGAGAAAAGTGACACATCGCCTGTAAAGCCCACCGCACACTATATACGATATGTCTGCGATCAGCTTTCGGAAGAAAATGTATAATAGCATTTGATATAAACATTTAAACACGTAAACTATTTTTGATTGATGTTCTAAACAGATGTTCTATTAAGATATTCAAATAAAAAATTATGGCCTTCTGAACGGAGGAAAGGCCAAATCGACTCCGAATCGTAGTGATGTCGGAGTAGCCCTACGATTGGCTACGACTTGGCCCTTATTCTGGCTAGAATCCTGACAACGCACCAACATCCTATGTTTAGTATTCTTATTATTGTTCAAAATCTGAATCAGGAAGATTCTATTTGTTTAAGTGTCCATAATTGAATGCTATAGCGATTTATTTCCGAAATCGGATTGCAGTCGATCGTATAGTGTGCCGTGGGCTTTATGGATCGGTTAATGAGTTCTGGAGAGCTGATGAAATGACTAATTTTCCTGTGTAACATTGAACATTACTTTAGGTCCCTGACCCTCACACTGTTTATTACCATTATTGTGCCACCACTCCTAGCGTCTGAAGCCTGCCCGAGGCTACAACGAAATACATGGAAATATGCATCGTTGTCATTATTATTATTATTCATAATTATTACCGACAATGTAATTGTAATCACTTTCGAAGCTCACGTACAGTACGGTACCAACTTTCCAGACGTGCTCGTAAAAGAATAGCATGATTTTTTTTTACGGAGTTTACTTTGTCATATTTTAGTGTGCACTCTGAGTTATGAGCAGTTTATATGACGTCTATTAATGTGATATGCCAAACGTGTCTGTGTTCAAAGATCAGATAAGTTTGTTGCTTGTCAGTATAAATTCTAATGAGTGTTATAACTGAATATGTTTAAAATTAGGTTAAGAGGCAAGCGAACAGTCACTGGTTCAATCCAAGACATCGCTACCTGCTACGGGAGTTTGACAAGGCGGTGATTTATTATGCCGTAGATTTCCCCCTCTTTTTGCCTAAATTGAAACTGCGCATAATGCACTGTAAAATGTCTTGGATAAATTTTTAACCATGTTGGGTAAAAGAAAAAGGGAACATTGGTGTTTGTTGGGTAAAATTTACTTCCATATTGGGTTAAATGTGCTCATCACAGGGGAAAATTTACCCAATGTTGAGCAAAATTTTACCCAACAAACATGCATGCTTCTCTTTTTACCCAACATGCATGGGTAAAACTTATCTAACATTTTTCAGAGTGTAGTATGATTTTGTTTTCAATAATCGTTGAAGAGCGAGTGATACAACAAACTTACGGACTTTTTAATCACCGGATGGGCTCTAATGGCATGTCTGAATTGATTTTTCACAAGGGAAATGTTAAATGAAGCGGAAAACACCACGATTCACTCAAATAAATCGCACCGATTGAGCTTATCATTAATTCGAATGCTATTTGTAGACACTGCCGTAGATTTTAAGCGAAATTATCTTTATTTTAATCTTCATGATCTTACACCATGTGGATTAAGGGGCGGATCAATGATTGTAACGAAAGGGGTTGGGTATCAAAATATCAATTTAGAAAAAACTTTATACAGCCTATTTGACCTTCAAAGCCTTTATACGGGGGGGGGGGGGGGCACTCGACCTCAAAAGTGGTAGGTATGTGCCACTGGCAAGACAAAAAAAGGGGGCTTCGGAACTAGCGTATCATGAAAAGGATGGTCTTCGGAACTACTAACATTTTGGAAAAAGGGGGTCTTTGGAAGAACTGGATTACAATATAAATATGATGCTACGGAACTGGTTGTTATTGAAATATAAGGATCATTTTAAGCTATTTTTACGGGGAGGGGGGAGGGGGTGAAAACTGCATGCCTTGGAACTAGTTTCATTTTTCAGGGGGAAATGGAATGGCCGGAACGACGGAATGAAAAAAGGCGAAGCTTTGGAACGATTTTCTCTCTTTTTTTCTCAACAAGAAAAATTTGTATGCTATGGAACGTAAATTTGAGTGTAAATATGGGGGTCTTCTCCGCGGCAAATAACCACCTCACACTATATACTGAGTGCCCCCACCCCCAATCGGGCCTCATACCTCAACATGGGTTAGGTATTTTTCCCCTTCTTCTTCTCAAGATTCATGAGGGGGGAGGGGGGCTTCACCCCATCATGGACCCCTTTGTAATGCAATCAGAAACGCACATTTTAAACTAAATTCATCGCTATAATTATCAAAACATTGCTCTTACCTTTAGATAAAACGAATAACACTACAAAAACAGGTGAAATTTTACCAATGTTGGGTAAAAAGGAACGTACATGTTTGTTGGGTAAAATTTTACCCAACTTTAGGTAGATTTTATCCAATGTGGGGTACATTTTAAGCAATATTGAATTAAATGTTACCTCAAGAGGGAATGTTCCCTTTTTTACCAAACATGTGTAAAACAATTTACCTGACTCGTTTTAGAGTGCAAGGTTCAAAATAATTAACGAGAACAATCAACACTCATATACGCTATGAAATAACATCTTATTATACCATTGCCATCCTATCAACGATGCTAATTTTAAAATCTTTACGAAGCAGTTAGTTCAAACTTACAGTTTTAGTTGAGGTTGAGAAACTAATATCCCAGGTCTTGCCAGGCACCGGTCTGTGCTACCAACTGGTTCAGTTGGTGGACGGCACGAAAGGACACTAAACGTTCAAAGTGTATGAAAGGCAAATACTACCGAGCGCTCTTAAAGTATACTGTTTCTAGCAAACGTTCCCGATTTCGTCTTTTTCGCGGATTAAAGGTTGTATTTGATCTTTGTCAAAAATGGATTTAATACGGAAGCGGATACAGGGATTTGTCAAAAGAGGGGCGCAAAACCAAAATATCTCTGACTAACAAAAAATGATAATAGATCATGAAAAGTTTATCAATAATTTAGGTGCTTTTTTGGGTTTGAAATAAAGAAGGGCACAAGACCCAAAACAGGGGACAACATTTTTCTTTCGTGTACTTAAAGTATGCACGCTTGGGTTATAAAAAGGGGACCGGGGATGCATGTGCCCCATTTGATTATCCCTGGGTGTCATGGGTCATGGTAACCTCCTGATACAAATTTACCAATAACGTGATTTATGTCCGTCATTTGTCAACAGTTACCGCATTGAAAGCGAATAAAATAATTATATACATAGAATTAATAAAAACTGTGTTTGTTGATTTTATACTTGCGTGTGTAACTATAATATATCTTCCGTTATGTACCCTTCGAAATAATGCCGATTCATCGGAAATGATACTATTTAGGATAAAATGGGGCGGGACTATGGCGTAGAATAAAATCAAATTACAACATGCAAAGCAAGATTTCAAAGAAAATACAAGTTCAATATTTCTTTAAAACAAAATTTGCTTCTGCATTTTTTTTTCCTCTTGTAGTTAAGTCTACTACAATAAACGAAGAAAACACAGATCGCCGAAAGGGAGAACGCTATTTTACGTTTGGATCTTCTGGGTTCATAGGCCTATAGCTGCAGTGATGTTTCGAAGCGCTTTGCATGTTAATTATTACATGACTTGGGACAGAATAAGACTTTAACAGATTGATCTACTACACGAATTTTTGACGACTTGGGTGCCGAATGTGTCCGTGAGCTGGCACGATGCAGCTTGGGGTGGCTCGGCGTACCTCGTATATTGACAGACACACTGGCGTATTGGTGGGGGAGCCCCCCCCCCCCCCTCCCCCTCCCCCTCCCCAAAAACAGAAGAAGTTCCACCATCAAACAAAAAGGGAAGGAAAAGGGAAGAAAAAATAAAGAAAAGGAAAGAAAAAAGAGAGAGAAAGAAAGAAATAAAGAAGAAAGAAATATTAAAAGAAATAAATCCTATTTATTTACCCTGGCTAAAAAAATCAGTTTCTATGATTACAGTACTACGTCTCAAGTTTAGAACAATGCTGAATTTTCTTAGTATCTCCCCTTCCATATACATTATATTCTTCTTTGCACGCGAGATATATTTGTTTTTATAACAATTTCATCATAGGAGGGGAACTTTAATCTTCTACCCAAACCAGTCACCTTTACAGTAGGCTTACGACTATCATGAAATTTCTTTCGAAATTGAGGAAGATATGTGAAATATAGGCCCAATCCGGAGGATAGACTGGATGACAAGTCCCGCGTATATTTGGAAAAACATTAACAAATATACAGTAAATAATAATTTAAGGCTACTGCACACTAGTTAGACACTGAAGTGCTCTAGAATGCAAGGTTTCACTATTCAAAATGGAAAATCCTCTCGCTCGGTTGCTCCGCTCCCTCGTTTAAACATTTTAAACTTGAAATTAGAGAAAATATAAGCAGGTATTAGAAAGGGACAGAGAGGAATCGCCCTCCGGTAATGAAAGAAATTGACGATTTAATCTGCCTATCCTCATAGAGAAGAGAGAACAGTGGATGTTAAGGGGGTAAAGATAGTAATCAGGGAGATTTTGGTTCCCCAAAATATTTTTTTGCTTTCAAGTTCACTTAATTAAGGGATGTGTGAAATACTATAATCTTAATTTTCATGTTGAATAAAGCCCAACAAGTATGTTGAAATGCAAGTATATCATGGCATTCAATGACATTGAGTGTTTTCTGCACACACAAAAAATCATCCCGAACCATGAACAAATTAATTAGGGACAAAGATTGAGTCAGAAAGGAAACGTGGAGATTGCTCACATTTGGTCTGTAGCATAAGTGATATGAAACCTATAAATTCTATTGAACGATTTTTGAAGATCTCTTTTTGTTTTCTGATTATAAAAGCATGAATACATAATTAGGCTTTCTTGCATATTATTATTTGAATAAAACTTCATATAACATAATTAAAAGGATATTTTCAAAAAACAAAAAAACAAAAAAACAAAACATCGATTTCTATTACAGTATTAGAGTAGACCACCAAGTTTCCAAACAATATGATCAGTAATAATTCGTATAGTTTGTCCAACAGTTCTTAATGATGTTTTCTTTGTAATGCAAATTGGCGAGTAGTTGTACATCATTTTATTCAAATGAAATTACTCATTTAGGCATATACTATGAATATATCAACACTTTATGTGAATGCCATCAATAACAAAAACATTCACTTAATAAACAAATCAAAACTATATAATCTTTGTTCCCCCTTAAGCTCAGACTTTGATTGACCTGTGTGAATGAAAGTGGTCTTAAAAGTGTAGAGTTTTAGATTACAAAACGTAAAACATTCTGGCTCATTCACTACGCGACCTCGCAAAATAGAATATTTAATTTATCAAGGGCATTGGTAAGTGCAACATTTCCATTCTTCAGCAATTCTTACTCGGGCTCAGCCCCTCAATATTCTTGGCTCATTACGTTACTGGACAGACAAAGTATTTAGACCATGTTAATTGCATCGAACTCGCTCAGGGTTCGGCTCGACGGAAGTGCTTTTGATTCTTTGTGTATCAATGTCCTCGCTATGATCAGGCGCGGATCCAGGGGTGGCGCAAGGGGCGTGCGCCCCCCCCCCCGTTTTGTCTGACAAAGTATGCCCCCGGACCCCCTAGATGGCCGTTTGGCTTTGTCAAACGGAAGGTTTCTCAGTGTGCGCCCCCCCTTTCTGAAATGCGCCCCCCCCCCTTTCTGAAGATCCTGTATCCGCCCCTGATGATGACTATTGTCAAACAATAGCTGCATACAAGAAGGTCTATATTGACATGTTTACTAAGTGTATTTAAATTTATGCACGTTTCTCTCCAGAATCCTTAGCTAACTATTTAGTGCACCTGATATGCATAATGGCATCTCTATGGATGGAATCCATTTTGCATACATTATATTTTGCTATGTCGGGCAAGCCTCTGGCAAGCTTTTTAGTCGTCAAGAGAAACTTTTGTTCAAGAAGTATGCATAAAATTAGTAAACAGGTCTATTGGCAAGAATCTTTGTAAGGTTTCATCAATATTCATTTAGTTGGCAACTTAGTAGTTGCAATCTAGAAATAAAAGACTCTCAGTGCTGCACAAAGAATTATGTAAAGTAATTTTACAAAAGCCATGTACTCTCTATTCATTAATTCCACCCACGCTGACTCAACTGGAAGGCAAACAATGGCTTGTTACCAACTAGCTCAGCTACATAGTTGGCAACTAGGGGGTTTAGTTGGCAACTAAGGCCTAGTTGGCAACTAGCTTAGTAGGGCTTTATGAATATGGGCCCAGGGGTTTCATAACAGACATGAGAATGACGTGATTCCCTCAAACATCAAACTCGGGAAGGATTTAGTTGCCAACTAGAGAATAGACCGCTTCGGTAATGTATTCAGATTTTATACATACCTTTCAAACAAAGGTTGTTCTTGACAACCTGAAAGCCTGCCGGAAGCTTGCCGGACATAGCAACAAGTAATGTATGCAAAGTGGATTCCAAGCATTGAGGCTCATTTATAAACAGCAGGTTAATAGCAATAGCTCGTCACTAGGTGCCCAGAGAAGAAATGTGCATAAAATTTGTATACATTACAGAAGCGGTCCATTGACTGCTGTGCTCTTGGGTAGAATAGACTTGGTGGAAAGGGGAAAATGTGTGGATTGTATACTCTGCCAGGCTAATTTCCATAGAGCATGGGTTTTATTTCCCAAACTGTTAACGTCCACTGATCGATGCCTTCTACTTAAATGGTTTGAATAAATGGTTTAGGAATCCCACATGGCTATAGTCAAACTTAGTCTTCCACATTTTCCCTTATTTTCTATAATTCAGGGGTTTTTGCTTTCATTTATTTTTCCTTTCTCCTCAGTGTCCATTTCTTTCATTTTTTTCTTTCTATTCCCCTATTAGTAGGCCAGCCAAACATAAAAAAAGTCTCTAGAAAAAGATTCGACGGTATTTTTAGGTAATGCTCGGCATCCGTGCTAAAACTCTTGCAAAAATACTGCGGTACGGGCGGATGCCACGCGCATTTTTGCCTAAAAATGTCGTTATGGGCTCAAAATTTGAAAGAATGTCAAAAATCATGATTTCTATTGTTTGGACCTAATATTTAAAGACTTTTCAAGTGATATCAGATTTATTTTGAGTTTGACGTTATAAACCTGATTTATATAAGACTGAAAGTTGGATATTACACTCACATGTATGGCGTAATGAAACATAAAACTGTGATTTACTCAAAATAATAGCTTGTGAAAACTACCAATATTTCAACGTTTTTTACCCAACGTAATCCATTTAAAAGCTTTTTCTTGATTAAACATATCATGTATATTGTCATGTCACACACAGTAAAGAAATTCTCCAATAAGGTGATAGATAACCCATTTTATGTAATCCCAAATGGAATGATTTTTTACTGGATACGCGTTTTGCATGAAAAACACTATTTGAATGTACATGGGCAATTCCACGGTAACGGAATTACAATTTAGAGATTTTTTGCTCACACTTTTGGAGTTTGTGCACTAATTTTGTACTTTGGTCCCCTTCCTACCAATTAATAATCTGCAGATGTACTCATTCTTTCACTTATATCATACTTTTTCATACCCCATTTTTTTTTTAATATTCTGGTATAATTACCATGGTAACGGAATTAGCAGAAAATGGTGGTATTTTAAATATATCATTTCCATTCAATATCCTTTGAAATGTACAAGCCATTTATTCCAGTTTCATGTTTGATTCAGCTGTTTATTCAACTTAATTGTGATAGGAAGAGACATATGTAGTATTTGCTCTTTTTCTGAGATAAGTCATCGGTAACAGAATTAAATCTTTGAAATTTACTAAGAAAACTAAAGGTTCTTCAATCCCCTGTAAACTCTCATGTTGATAATTTTTTATACGCAGTCTCAAGTGAAAAAAAAATAATTTTAAAATAAGTACCATAAGGCCATTATGAAAAGGTATCTGTGAATGCACTGAAAATGCTTCAGATTACAAAGATATACATGTAGTTGAGGTAAGCAGCAACTGCTTGGTATATTTGTGTTTAATTTTGTCAGTTGAGTTGCAGGCATTTAATCACCAACATAAATAAACATTATTTAAACAATATTCCATATTACAAATTGGCATAATAGCTATGGTAACAAAATTACGTCATATTCAATCCCAATACTAACTCAATCATTCATTGGCTATTCTTCGCATATAATTATTTATGAAGGTTTTCCTCCACTAATTAAAATCCTTAAAAGATAGACTTGCAGTTTAGTCACCAGATCTCTTTAAACCATCAACAGGAGAACTTTAAAATGCACTGTGAAGGATTGACATGCAGAAGCAAAACAGCAAACATGTGTGATTGAGTGAAAGTATGGTAAATTGCATTTTATTTCTTACATGTATGTGAAAATCACATGGAAAAACATATTTATCTGTAAAACTAAAGCCAGCTTTTGTTTTAATGTTTATTCTGTATTAATGAATGCCAGAATATAAACAAAAGAACATTCAAAAGAGTTTGCAATATTTTGACAATAACTGTAATGACAAAAATATCAGTAAATGAATGGTAGGTGAATATTCACACCGACATATACTGTACCAAGACCAAAAAAAGAACCAACAAACAAATCCAAACAGTGTTTCATAATAAATTGGGCTCTTTTTCATAAAATCGATGTTGTCTAAAACTGAAAATTCCTCCTTTCTATAACCATATGCTAAGTGATGTAAACATACACATTTATCATTTATACTGGATTGTTTTCGTCTTTTTTGCAATCAATGACACTTCAGAGCTACTTCACATACGATATATATGCATAAAACACGTGTTCCAAATTCTCAATCACATTTAACCTTTTTTTTTTGCATGATGGTAATTCTGTCACCTCAAATTTGGCCAAACAAAAAAATATATTCAAATAAGTGTTATCGGAAGTTTTAAGGTACAAGTTGAAATCAGAGAATTTTCAGTTTCCCCAAAAAATATTCACTCTAAAAGCTAGTAGGAAAACTCTCCACCATTTATGGTCACGAAATTACAACCATATTGTAGTAGATTTTAATAATGCTTCCTGAAAATAATGGTTTGATATATGTCTCATACCTTGGAACACAAGTTGCATACACATACGCGATTGTAATGCAAGTTAATGCATGAGACACAAATTGAACAATGTATTTATTTCATCATAATCATTACATTGCCCAAAATATTTAGAAAACAGCAAACAAATGTCACGTAACTTCAAACATGCATTGTGCAAAATTCCGAATGAGCTGGGGAACAAGTTTTTCAGTTTCTTTTAATTTAAGGATTTGGCTATTAGGAACAATTAGCTGATTTCGGCCTTCTCATGTGCAATTGCTCACATCTAGAGTGTATTATGTACCTAAGACAATTATCCCATGTATTATCAGTATAGTCTATTGGCCAAAAAGTGAAATGTCCCCACCCCTTTAGAAATATTCTTAAATGAAGGGGCTTTTTTCTGTTAGATTTGACCATTAACTATCAAAATATGCTTCTTTGCCCTAAATTAAGAGGTGGGCGTGACCACAAGGGCTATTACCATGGCAACGGATCAAGAACAGTAGAATTTTCAGAAAATATCATGTATTCGTGATTAAGAAAGTACAAAAACACATTGTAACATTTTAGAATAATGTATCAAAAGTTTCTCACTTGATTAAAACCCAAATAAGAGTAGTAAAAAGTGTCCATCATGTTTGAAAATGGCTGTTGCTATGGCAACAGTTAGAAAAAACTCATATTTGAGCAAAAAACAAAAACATGATGCTACCGGAAAAAGTAAATATTAATATATTTGTATTGTATATGATTATCTTCTCTTGGATGTGACTACTACATGTGTTGGCCGTTATCATGGTAACAAATATATTTATTGTGTTGTATTTCTAGCAAAATACTATGGTTGTTTTCAACATGAAATAAATTTTGCAGCCTGTTTGATTATATTCAAAATTTTAGTTAATTGGAGTAGAGCTAAATTTGATATCTAAAAAGGCTGTTGCCATGGAAACAGAATGTTAATGAAAATGAAATTTTTTAACCAAATAAAGAAAGACCTACCGATACAAAATAAATGTTAAACAAACAGAATTTGTATGCAAATTAGTGATCCGATGATGTCATAAGCTCACTTTTCCTGTTGTATAGTTTTATTATATGAAATTTAAAATATTTCATTTTTTTATAGATGTGTATAAATATTTTCTTCATTGTATCACAATAAGTTATAATAACGATGATCGTACACATTCTATGACGAGTCAAACATTGTTTTACATTCTTGGAGAAGAAAATTGAAATATCTGAAATTTCATATAATAAAATACAAAAGGAAAAGTTAGCTTATGACATCATCGGCTCAATAATTTGCATAGAGCCCATGTTATGCACATTACTGTTTCATGAAACAATGCAAAACATTAAAATGCCACAATGTCTGGGTTTTTTTATCCGATTTTGATAAATTTTAAAACTTTTTTTTGTTTAATTTTACTTTATTGATTCAACACAATTATTGGGGTGAACTTGGCCTTTAAAGCTGGTTTTGGATGTGTTCCTCATGGACGTTGTCATGGTTGATAATGAGTTACACATCACGAAACTATTGGAATTTGAAAATTACCACACATTCCTAATTGAACAACATGCAAGTCAGATTCTTAATATATATATATATATATATATATATATATATATAAATGTGAAAGAAATTGCGAGAATAACGTTGCGTAGCTCAATCAAAGTTCCCCAGAGCTGTCCTCCCTTTTTGAAATTTTTGCAAAGGCTGAAAAAATGTCTCCGCCGGGAATCGAACCCGGGTCGTTGGCTTAGAACGCCAATGCCTTAACCACTAGACCACGGAGGTAGATCTGTGGATATGCTAATTTCTGGATCAATTCATATGATTTTGGACAATTAAACTCGTGAATATAAAGACATGTGGCTTGTTCACGTGATCAAACAAGCTTTGAGATAAGATTCAGTTACAGAGCTTATATCACCTTAGTTACATCACCGGTCTCGTTTAAAGATAGTCCTATGTATCGTTTCGTTTCTTGGAACTAAATATTATAAAAGATGATTATTTTCTTTGCGGAGGTTTGTGGTTAGTGCTTATCTATTAGTATCATCCATTGACAATACGGAGAAGTCCAGAGTTCGAAATCAAGTAAGAGCGATAAGGCATTGTAATTGAATAATTACCAAATCCTTTAGATAGGACTTTAAAAATCCTTGTGTTACTTCGTTGCATGCAATGAGTATATCCTTACATGTAATATCATCACAGACATTATCGTCATAAAACAACCCTTTCGGAAAACTGATAGAAGAGATCCACATAGCAAGCTTGAAATTTATGTTTGTTTAGCCAAAAGTACGTCCAGAAAAGAAATATTTTAGAAACAAAGCTACGAAACATTATTGAAAAAAAGTACGGTTGGTAATTAAGGATGTCACATGAATCAACAACAGTGTACCCGGACAAAACACCATATTGTATACATTTCGTTGCGATGAGTTAAAGTTCATATCCGATTTGGCATACTGAACTGATTTCTATAGATATGGCCTTCCAAATCAGCTATCTAATTGATATACACCACACGTATTTACTAGCCCCATTGTGCATAAATGGCCTTTAGTTTGTGTAACGGATGATAAGTTTTATTCGAATTAAATCATGAAAATGCTGCTGGTGGTAATCAATATCATTTAAATAAATTCATCGAAAATAAATCGGATTAAACTGCAACTCACCTGGCGTGCACCGTTGAGCCGGTATCCGATCGATCAGCTAAAGAATTGATAACTTCAAGAAAACCTACGTAACGCCCATTATTACTTTCAATTTTGTTATAATACTACTGGGCCAAAGATTTATACTTTACTTCCCTTGTGTACCCTCTGTCTGTATCTCCTGTTTGCCCTCCTAGCAATACCACTCCTTCTCCCTCCCTCCCTCCCTCCCTCCCACCTCCGCGGAGAAAAATGAAGATGATGACTTGAGAATTTTGGTCCTTGGTCTTACTCATTTTTGCAGAAAGTTATACAGATATATATCAATACGATGCATGGGAAAAGAAGATAGAATGAAATGACAGAGTGAACCGTAGAAGATTGAATTTTGAGGGTTTTTTTCAAATTATGAACATTATATGGAATTATTGAAAAAGTAGGAGCTAGTACGGAGTGCATATTTTTGTATAGATACCAATCAATATTTCGTCTGTTTTGAAGAAAATGCAATGAATCGATATTAAAGGTGATATAAAGAGAGGGAGATATATGGAGAGAGAGAGAGAGAGAGAGAGGGGGGGAGAAGGGACAGAGAGAGAGAGAGAGAGAGACAGACAGACGGACAGAGAAAGGGAGAGGAAGACAGAGAGAAGGGGACATACAGACAGACACAGAGACACAGAGAAAGGGAGGGAGGTGGCAAACAGTTGAAATGGAATATTTGAAGGGGTTTTCTTTTTTTTTGCACTTTAATAAACGTGAAATATGAATTGAATACAAATTAAACATCCTTTTTTTAACAATAATAACAAATTTAACATTTTATTATCATGTTTATACATTCAATATGATAATGATTATATAAGAATAATACGTTGCATAATTATATATGAAATGGAGTGACCTAGAAAAAAGGTCATTCTTGCACGTAGTATAGGTTCCTTCTGAATGTTATGAATGCTCATAGTGCATGCGCATTTAAAAGGATACAAAACAAATGATGGAATACTAACAAAATTTGATTTAATTAAATATTTTTTATTTGACGAACCGTACTTTCGAATTCATTAGATAAATACACATAGGAAGGGAGATATGGTAAGGATATGAGAAAGAAAGAGAGAGAGAGATAGATTGGGAGACAGAAGTGGAAGGAGAGAGACAGAGAGACAAACAGAGATACAGAGACAGAGAGAGAGGCAAAGAGACAGACTGACAGACAGACATGAGAACGGAATATTTCAATGATGTTGGTGGTTGCTTGGTTTTATTTTCCGTATAAAAATATCATCAGTACACACTTATAAATATACATGTACAAGAATATAAAGATCAAGAATTAAATCAAGAATTAACACAAATAAATAACGGCTGGAAAGCTCTATTCAGAACCATTACCTTAATGGCTCTGTTCTTCCTAGAGGTCCAGAAAAAGAAAAACAACAACAACGAACACACATTAGAAAACAAAACTTGCAGAACCAAAATATGATAATATATTTTTTTTAATTGACATATATACTGTAATACAAATTATATGAAATATATCATGTGTACAATACCCAATGTCCCTACCCTAACCATCTGTATTTTACATACCCCCCCCCCCCCCCCTTATCCCGAATACACCAAAAGTTTAAATGTCAAAATCTTGTATCCATTAATCTAGGCCATTTCGAAATAAAGCAAGTGTGTTTGGTCTATAAGTTAATTGGTAATTTATTATACATTTTAGATCCGCGATAAAAGAATGTATATACGTTAACTTTACAGTAATCAGTGTTAGGTTTGGGCAAATCTAAGTTATCAACATTTCTTAGGGCATAATTGTTTGTGTTTTTTTATGACAGATTATTCTGCAGATATTCAGGAGTTAAATTGTGGAAAATCTTATACAACATTATATACATGTGCTTTTTACATCTGGGTTTTAAGGTTTCCCATTTTAAGAGATCACGAATTTGGAAAATTGAAGGTCGAATTTGAGGGTTTATCTTAAGAATTATTCTCCCAGCCCTATTTTGAAGTTTTCGAAATTGGTCCAAATAAATCTTTGGGGAGGATTGCCATATAATATTGGCATAATCGAAATTAGGAAGGATCACAGATTGATAAATTAGATTTAGATAAGATTCACTTAAAGTGTGTCTCAATCTGCCTAAAGAGCTTACCATATTCCCTACTTTCTTAATAACTCCACTTACATGAAAATCCCATTTTAACTCAGAGTCTATATTCATTCCCAAATATTTAATATTACTAACCTGTTGAATAGCATTTGGTTCCAAGTTTTAAGTTCAACGTGTGATGTTTGAAAAGCATTGACTTCGTCCCCATTAACATTGATACTGTTTTCACAATTGATGTAAAGTTTATTCCGGTTCATCCACTGATAGAGAGACTAATTCATTATTAAGAACCGACTGTACCACAATAGGATTTTCATGAGAAAAATAAATAACTGTGTCATCTGCGTATAAATGTAGACGACAAGAATGTAACGCATTAACTAAATCGTTGATATATATCAAGAATATAATGGATCCAATATTGACCCCTGAGGGACACCATATTTTAAAATCATTTCATTGGAAGTAATATTAGTTATAGAGGTAAACATTTTGCGGTTAGATAGATAATTATAAAACCACTTGTGCATTATACCATTTATACCAATATTAGACAAATTTCCGAGGAGAATTCTGTGATCAACTAGATCAAAAGCTTTTCGTTAATCTATAAAAATAGCTCCTGTATATAAACCCTTATCAACTGATTGAAGCCATTCATCCGTAACCTTTGTAAGTGCGGTTCAGGTAGAATGCTTCGGTCTAAATCCCGACTGATATTTGGTTAAAATGTTGTTTTTTATAAATATCGAATTAAGTGTTGTTGCACAATCTCCTGTAATATTTTAGACATACACGTTAGTAAAGATATCGGCCTGTAGTTATTAGCTACGAGTTTATCAACCTTTTTATGCATGGGTATATGACTTTAGCCACCTTCCATCTTGAGGGCACTATACCTTCAGACAATGATCTTTTGATCAGATAGGTGACGGGTTTTAAAATTTCCAGCGCACAAGTTTTCAACATAAAGAATCTATTCCATCAACCCCAACTGATTTCTTATTCTTTAAGCGGTAAATTTCTTTCATGACATCAGACTCTGTAAATTTGGGAACAAAGAAGGCATTATTCGGACTGAAATCTGAACTTTCAAATTCGTCGTTCATTGTTTTTAGCTTTATTCATTTGATTTCCGATATTGACAAAATGTCCGTTAAAAATCGTGAGCTAACCTTCTACATTCCTCTAAAGGAAAAGAAAAAAATCGTAACTGATTTCGTAATGGGTATTAGTGTTTTTAATATTTTCCAAGATCGCGTTCTATCTTGACAAGCATTCCATAAAATATTTTTTCTTCCCTCTCCTTATTTCAAACGTTACTTTATTTCTCAATTGCCTGCATTGTGGCCAATAAATATTTTGTTTTTTTAACCTTGGCTTTATCTTTCATTTTATCACGATTTTTAATGAGCTTAAATATATATTCGTTAAACCAAGGGGAGTGCTTTTTACGTACCTTTTTTTCTTTAGTGGCATGTATTTACTGTACCGTAAAAGAGTTCTTCCCACTTGTTAACAGCTTTATCAAGATCATTACTCTCTTCGACTTCAACCCAGTCCTGCGCGATCTAAGATCGGCTTTCAGCTTTACAAAATCTACTTGATGGGATTTTCTAAAGGTTGCGTAGTTAACAACGAATCATATTGATTAAGATGAGCTTTCCAGATTAAATAGCTCATTGAATGGTCACTAATTTATACGATTGTGTAAGACACGTAATATTCGCAAGATGAGGTTAAAAGTTATGAAATACCACATATGCAGCATATAGTAATTCGTTATATGTCTTAATGTATTTTATTAATATTGCACATTTCATTTTTTTTAAATTGCATTAATCACTTCAACAATACTTAGTAAGACGGAGCTTTTCCTCATTGTTTGACTATATAATTTAGCCGATAATGGTTAAGTTGCAGTCAAAGCTGTAAATCAAAAACAAATGTATTAACAATGTCGGCAGGAGGTTTTTCTAGACAGATTGTAAATAAACATTTCCTCCTGGAGAAGGCAAGACCACTATAGGCAAGTGAGCTATATAAAAAGGGGGCCAATTATAATAATACATCTTTCACTGCTGCAATTATTGTTTCGTTAATTATGATTTATAGGAATCTATCGAACTGGTAAATTGAAAAGAGAGTAAGAAATAAATAAAGTTATCCTATTCAGAATGATCATATGTTCACATTTTATAGTGCAGCACCTGACCCATCGTCGGTTTTTCTACCTTATAATGACATGACTGCGACATCAAATGACTAGGTGAAAGCATGGAGTTTCAAACATTGTACCAGCGTGTTCTTAATCTTCACCAACTTGGGTCGTACGACGTGCTCATGATTATGAAACGCGTATCGACTTAAAGGAGAATTAACCTCAAACAATAAAGACGATAGTGTTCAAAGGTGTTATTTATTCCTACTTGTTAGACTATATGGCTTCGCGTCAAAATATACGAGATCGATACGAATCAAGATTTTCTGAGCAAAATTTATCATCTGCTAGCAATATGTATCGTCTGCTAGCAATACATGGGGGCTGCCATTTTTTTTATGTGTACAAGAAGATTTTCTTAATCCAAATGCCCAATTGCCTTTTTCAAAATTAAAAACCCATTTGAGATTTAAAATATAGAATAGATATGTCAATTTATTTTTAAACTGAAAATTTCCTTATATATTTCTGTTGAAAATCGATATTCGCTTAATATAAATCTATTTTCTAGATACTGTGACGCAATGGACGGAGCAAATTAATTCAAATTTTATGGATGCTTCTTCCCTGAGCATCTATAGCGGCAAACTATGCATTCACCTGCTTTCGGATAATGGGACTTGAAAAGTCAGAATGCATGCTGCATATATTATGCTCTGCTCTGTTTGGCAAACCCAAGAAAATAGATTTTTGTTAAGCAAAACCAGACAATTTAAAAGTATCATTATAAAGATTTAATTTTTATAAATCATGTAAACACCCACTTTATATTTTTCGTCACATATGGGATTTTAGGTAATGAAGAAAATCAATTTAGGTCTTGGATTCAAAATATCTTCCTGACCGGAACATTTCTCAATGGTTCATGTACAAATCCAAATCAGCAAGAAAATGGCAGCCCCCATGTAAATGAGTAGTAGACGATACCGGGTGTTGGAATATCTTTATTATACCCTTTTCTGATATCTTATTGGAAAATGATTTAGGCCAATAAGTAGGAATATACTACACCTTTCAATATAAGTAAATTTGTACTCAGGGGTTAATTCTCCTTTAAAGAGAGCAGCATTTACTAGTATTTCATGCAGCAAGAAAAGATCGGTGTTGCATCGGTGTTGCAAGAGGGCGCAGTCAGTTCTAAGCTTCAATCATCATCAACTAAAGGGGAAGGCGACTTTGAATACGAAGTCGTCTGGCTGGTCAGCAATGCATCTGTTGGCGAGTTCTTCTCTCCTTCTCTCTCACTTTCTTCTTCTTCTTCTTGAGTATCTTTTCCTTGAGGTACGTATGAGATAAGAGCAAGAATCAAGAAAATGAGAGTCAAGCAGCGGCAGATAACAGTCACGATGAAGACGATCTTACTGAAGTCTTCGTTGTCGTAGAGCCAACAGCTGCGGGAGCCATCGCAGTCGCTCTCCCATACTAAACAGACTTTGTCTATGAGGGCTCCCAAGATAATCGGCCCTGGGACTGTGCCTGGAAAGAAAATGGGATAATTTGTGGTCAACATCCTGTAGTAAAATTTCAAACACTGTCTTAAGCCAACTCATGATCATTTGAATATCTGACAACATATTACCAGTGGCATATCCAGATATCAAAGCTGAATTTCTTCCGTAACAGGGAGGGAAGAATTTGTGTCTGGGCTGTAGAAGGCATATCTAAAATCGAAACTGATCACCTGCCAAGTGCCAACCAATATATTTATACCATCTTTGTCCTGCTTCTTTATAGATTCTTCCTTTGTATGTTGCTTTCACATAAATAAAATATATCTTTACAATAGGGTTTAATCTGCAAGCTTTACAACGAGCAACGATACCGCTGACGAACATGCCTTCATCGATGTAGCAATCGTCATAATTATTCACAAACAACAATAAGCATTTAACTTTTGAAGAAAAACAAGCTATGAAAAAAGGCATCAACCTTCAGTCTCAAGCTGCGATCACGATCTCACCTAATAAGCGATACATAAACGATTGTATTCCGAGACCGTAGGCTCGCTGAGAATGAGAGACAGACCTGCCAAAGGAAAGAAAAACAGAATTATCTATTAGGCATTGAAATAGCGCCATCTTTTAACAGGATATGAAAATTGCCTGTATCTCTTGTTTTCCGATCATACCCCATTCCCGTTTGTAGAAGCTTAGAATACCTGGAGGCAAGTTTCCACATTTGCCAAGTCAAAAGTAATAGTTTGAAATATAAAATGTGCCTATTATCAAGACAACTTTTTTGTCAAAATTCAAAATAAAATGCAATCAATTTTCAAAATTATAATCTTAATTTAGACGTCACTGTTAGATGGCGCTGTTCAGGTTGTTCCAGTTTATTGCCACTTTAATAGAGGATTAACATCTATTTGATGCGGAATTTTCATTATTTATCATGTTTATTTGGTGACTGATGACGTTAAGCATGGAGTTAAGGAAGGGACACATTAATGCAGGGAAAAGAACCAATTCATTAGAAATAAAAATATACGTCATTTCCTATTGCAATAATGCGAAGCAAACAAACCCTTGCCGCTTTTATTTGTTATAAAAAATAGAATATAATATGGAACAAAGAACCATTAATATGTTGATTGACTGGTAAATTACTTTACCCGACTGCAAAAAAAGAAAGTATATATATACCTCTATATTAGCGACCAAGAGGAGGTATTTGGTGATTGAGGATTACCAAACATGCCAAAGGGCACTATAAAGACTATGTCTTGTTAGGACCCTTTTACAAGACCACTGCGCTACCATGCACGAAGCCATTATTTTTCTTACATTGGAAATCAGTGGCACTTTGGTCTTAACTTTAAAATACCACACTGATAGGGCTTATGTTCACTGGATGACCAACGCATAGGGTTAAGGTTGGAGTTTGGGTTAGGTTTAGCGTTAGGATTAGGGTTCGGGTTAAAAAACAAAGACTCCGATTGATAGCTTTGTTGATGATGCGTACGTCAACCAACGGACGTAGCTGAATTTTTGTGGTCGGGAGTTTATTTTGTGGTGGTTCAAAGAGTATTTTGAGGTGATTCAAAAAGTATTTTGTGGTGAATCAAAAAGTCCGGAGCATCTTTTTGAACTACCTATGATCTGGCCCCGTCATCTCTTCTTCCCAGCTCACACGAAGCGTCATTTTGCTATAACGTAGGACCGAGTCAGTTACTGGCACGGTCTTTTGCGCGTCATGAAAGAATGATATCGTTTGAAAAGTGATGGCAAAATGAACAGTGGAAACAATACTTTTAATAAATTATGTATTAGTCAATTGTCTTCCTTGGCTCGATTACCACAGGTCGCAGGTAATGACGCAATCGAAATGATGCCTCGTGTGAGCCGGACCTAACTCACCTCATGGTGGCCAGGATGGACGGTACGAGAGCTAGGAAGGTGAAGCCGAGCATACAGAAGAGTCCGGCCATGAACAGGGGCTTCCTGCTACAGTGCTGGTCTTCACACATGCCCAGGACAGCCGACCCATAGGCCGGGTCGGAGCCGTCGGCGTGAATACATCTGCAGTCGTAGTATACCTGCAGAAGAGACGAAGAAGTAGTAGAAGAAGAAGAAGAAGAAGAAGAATGTAATTTCAGGAGGAGGAGAAGAAGGAGAAGAAGAAGACGACGAAGAAGAAGTAGGAGGAGACGAAGAAGGAGAAGAAAAAGAAGAAGAAGAATGTAATTTCAGTTGCAATAAAGAATTAGAAATAATCCCGATCTTTCGACATGTTCAATTGACACATCTGTAGGAAAGACGATCAATGTCATCCTAAATATCATTTAAGTTGCAGCAGAGGATACTAAATTATACCTCATTTACATGTTAAAGGTTGACTAGATTAGAGAGAAAGGGGGTGCTGTTTCCATGTATTTTTGCCTTCCAATCACGAATCTGGCAACTGATTGTCCAAATTATATCTCGTTTTGGCGAAAAAGGGGGAAAAGTGGAGGTTTTGGGCCGGTTGTTTAAACTCGTGAGCTGACTGGCTAATTGACGTCACACCCCAGGCGACGTATGAAGAGTAAGAGGCACAAGATCTGCAGGCTGCAGAATATATATATAATTTTTTTTAAATTTACACTCAATGCTGTATTTGACCACTCTGTTCAACGGACAATTTATGAAAACAGGAAATTAATCAATGTAGTCTTAGGAGTGAATAATCATTATCAATATATTTTCAACAAGATAAGCGAACACTTTTGCCCAAATATACAGCTCTTGTTTTGTTTTTTAACTTTTTTTAGCAGTATTCTCATCCATCTGAGCTTGCAGAACGAAGTTTTTGTTTTGGTCTTAAACGCATGCACAGCCGTTTTATGTGTCTTTATAATGTACTACACATCTTTAGTATGGCACCTATGTTCCCCTCGTACTTAGCGGCTGGTGAACGCTTTTGTTTTTGTTTTTTCACTTTCGGCTTTTTTATTTTACTTGGCTTTACATACTACGGTAATACTGAATCAGACTTAGATTTTATTTTGGCTGAATTCGAGTAACTTCTATAGAGAGATGAAAGGTGACCGCGATTCCGAGTTGGAAGACTTTTTGAGCCAGATACCACCTCTGATCTATCAGAAGATTTATCAGATCCCGAAGGCAAAGAAGCTCAAGTGGCAAGGGAAATTCCACCATGTTTGAACGCCTCGCAGAGGACGCGCCGGGGCCTGGTGAAGGGGCCGCTGGTGAAGTAACTCTAGGGAGCTCCAACGCGTTCCAAGCTCCCTGGAGTTACGGGTGAAACTGCTCAAGCCGTTGGAGACGAGGTCGTTGAAAAAAGATTAGAAGACTCCAAGTATGATCGTTGGAATAGCTGAATCTTTTAGCTTGATTCTCTTTTTCTTCATGCCAAATTCGGAATAAAGGCCAGGATCATCAATATCATCTTCGGCAAAGTGATGCACTGCAAATTGTACTCCCCTCACTTGGCCGGCCCTTGCCATTCTGCCCGCGTGAGCTTTACCTTTGCGACCCACAATTTCCGTAGATTTTTATCTTTAGGAAAATGATGTTGGCTTACATGATCTTTAGGGGTTTTGCTACAGCCCGCAACTATACACCGATTTGGAATTATTGATGAAACTGTGTCCCCGAATCAACGTTACAGGAAAATATGCAATGCAAATGGTCGATGCGGTGAATATCATGCTCGCGCTCGGCACCGTATCGGGCTGGGCCTACTCCAGGCCTGCGGGCGTGCACCATCGTATATAGGTGGGTGGAATACATGTATTTTCCTTTACTTCTTGTTCGTCACAGATCACGTGATCACGATGTCGCTTCGACGGTTTTTTTTAGGGGCGGGATTTATGACTGTGTAAATCAGCAAAAATGCACTTTTCAAATGATTATGAAATACGACTGAATGCATACAAAATTGTGTGATAGATATTTTTTGGCTCCTGATGGCTCCTTCCTACGAAAAATGGGCAATTAATTTTCTATTTTAGTCACCCTAACCTTTAAATGACTTCGAATTCAAAGTGAATTCTTCTTCGAACGCTCTCCGATTTCTAAAAGGACATGCCATCCGATATATAAAAGGACATGCTCCTAGTAATCCTGAATTGGATTCATGTCCATCATTTTTATCATTAATATTATTAGGGTGTGTGTGTTTTTTTTTGGTTTTTTTTTTGTTGCTGCTGCATGTGAGATTTGTACACGCATCAATCATGTGATGTGGGAATTCCAGCAAGTTCGGTGTGAGCTAACTGAAACGCATTGTACACAGAAACTCCCTAAAGGCTGCCTTTAAGCTTATGTAGACGACGTGAAACAATTCTGTTTCAAACTTCTGTGACCTGCTCATAACTTTCCTGATCTCGATCACTCTTTCTTGCCTATCCCCCCTCTTTCCTCTTGTATAAACACCAAAAACCAAACCCAAATGAGTCTTGTGTAAGTGTTTAATTGATTTTTATCCCATTATCATCTCTTTCATATCACTTTTCCGAAATTCCTCTAAACGCCCATAATCGCATAATTTTCAAAATTTTGTCGCTCACTTTTCACTGCGTTCACGGTTCTGCTCCCCAATACAATACCTCTTTAATTCAAAATTACACCCCCGCGAGATCTTTGCGCTCATCCATGCACTTCCAGTTCTCTTGTGATCCCTAAAGTCGCAAGATCTTGGGGGAAGATCATTTGCCCGTGCGTGTCCTAAATTATGGAATAGCCTTCCTGAAGACATCAAAAAATGCATAACATCTGATTCTTTTAATTATCATGTAAAAACATTTCTGTTTAATTCTTAATTAATTTCTACATGCGCCTTGAGCACTCTACAGAGTGGATTTGGCGCTATATAAGTTACATTTTTATTATTATTATTTTCACCAAAGAATATATCAACAGCCTTTTCACAGAGGCTCCCGCATGGTGTTAACGATAGCCTTCAATTGTGCATGTGAAACAACTTGAATCAGATAAATTATTTTTAAGAAAGCACTTACTCTGTCACTCTGCAAATCATCTGGATCTTCATCAAGTCTGCAGCCGGCGTAGCAGGCCGAGAAGTACACCACGTTATCGCTGCCACATACCGGGTTGTAGGTATTAGCACAGTGACAATTACTGTTGCATTCGGCTGTGAAATTAGTACTGCTTTCTTCGTTCAGAAGTACAGATCTGAGACAAGAAAATGGTTGGATGGTGAACACTGTGTTGGTAGAGGTATTCATGTTTACCAACACCAGGGCCCCGTTTTTATAAAGCTTGTTATCAATAACATGTTACAAAAATTGTTATAAGCTACTGAAATCCTTGAATCTGATTGGCTGAGAGCAAATTTGTCTTAGAAATTGGGCAGTTGTTATTGATAACAAGTTTTATGAAGTGTCTTGTATAAAGAGACATATATAGTACAAAGTGCATTGCACATTGCGATTCCAATACAAGTAGAGTCATAAGCATAGGGTAGTTTAAGGGTACTTTGGTCCATAATTTAAAGCAATTTATTGTCGTCTTATTCTTGTAATAAGAGACATATATAGTACAAAGTGCATAGCACATTGCGATTCCAAAAGAGAATTAACACTCTTTATAAGGATTGTCTAGACATTTATTACTTATAAATACCTATAAACACTAACGCTTTGATCTACTCACTTTTCTTCTATTTAGAAAGTCATCATGAAATACGGGGTTATGTTTTACTGAAGAAATGTCTCTAATACAGAAAAATACTAGTATATGAATCACCAACTGACACAACAATAAAGTTTTACCATTCGCAAAAATTTGTTTTGCTGAGAAAATAACAGTTGTTCACAATTTCGAAAGCCTTTGCTTTGACAGATACTTGGATCTCAACAGTTTAATTTTCTACGGGCTTACGAGTTGTTATATTGCACAGTAGCCCCCGCCATGGGCGGATCAGGACAGCTGATGAGATAGGAAGACATGCAGACAAGAGAAACGACCAAGGAGCCGATGCAGAACTTGACCATTCCCGAGAAAGACAACTTGAAATGTTTGACGAGAAACGCTCCGATCAAACAACCTACACAACTGGATGGAATCACGATGAGCCCTGCGTAGAAGGTAAGAGAGAAGAAGAAGATTAAATAAGACATAAAAGGAGGATAAAAGCAAAGGATGGGAACGAGAGAGAGAGAGAGAGAGAGAGAGAGAGAGAAAGAGAGAGATACAAAAAGGGTAACGAAAACGAAGTGAAAAGAAGATAGAACAGAAGGGTGAACAAGGAAACGAAATATAGGAGTAAATGAGCAAGAATACTATACTAAAATAAGAAAAAAAAATGAGAAACAGAAATAAAAGAAAAGAAGAAAAAAGTAGGGCTAACTAGAGCGAGGATGGAGAAGAAAAGAAACAAAAAAGAGAGGAAGGAGTAATATGAAGAATATGACGAAGAATACCATGAAAATGAAGGAGGACGGGAAGAAAATGAATTTGAGAGAGGAGGATGAGTAAAAGTGAATAAAAGAAGGAAAAGGGAAGAAGAAGTAAAAAAGAAAAGGAATAAGAATCATAAGAGGAGGAAGAAGTAGATGACAGATAAGCAGAATAAAGAGAGGGGAAAGGGGGAAACCACAAAAAGACAAAACTAGAATTTGAGTAGATTTGAGTTCTTATGCATGTACAGCATCATGCTGTTGTGATAACAACCGTCTCCGAGTACGCATGGTTACAAACTATGGGCAAGAATATGTACCGGTTTGGAAGGCGGCATCGCTTGAAGTCAGGGAGAACTGCGACTCGAAAAACTTCGGTCCAAACGCTGCTAGGCATGATATGATGAACCACTCTGTCGCCGCGGAACAGTTGAGCAACATAAATGGCTTATTGGTTACGAGATTCAGCGTCGCACGAGGGATGTCGCGTACCGAGTTGGTCAATCCCGAGCGGGCGACGAATTCCGACCCCTTCTGAGTTTGATGATGGTCGAGTCTGCCGTCAATATTTTTAGCATCTGTTGCACAAAGAGGAAGGCAATATTCAAAGACTATTTTAAGCCTGCAAAAAATGAGAAGTGTCCTAGATTTACTACAGAAAATCATATGAAGAGCATCGTAATGTAAAAAGAGTATGATATATAAATATATCATGTAACGTTACATTTAGCTCCAGAATCCAAAGAAGCTATTTAGGATAGTGTTAAAAATAGAAGGCTGACCTAATTTAACTGTAGATTAACTATTTGAGTTTACTATATTTTTTTAAGGGATTTCTTATCATTTTAACTTTTTATTTAACAGTTTCCTTGATCATTTCCCTTAAAACTATCATTGATTTTCTTTTCTTGCATTCCAAGATAGATTAACAAGTAACTGAACTTGTTCAATTCTGTCAAAATGTCAAACTTTACCTTTATCATGTTTATGGAACGAATATTCTCTACTCTCTACACCCACAGGGGAAAATAAAACGAACACTGACCTGGCAGATACTTGGGGAACCCGAGCAATGGAAGAGCTACAATGAGAGCCATGGAGCCACTGGTGATAAAACCAATCCACCAGGCTCCTATCCACAGTACACTGTCTGGTGTTAATCCCAAGCTATGGGGGTAGGGGAAGAAGAGAGGTATACGTATTGACAACAATAATGTAACACCAACATTGTCTGGTGTTGAAGGGGAAGAAGTTCAAGTATTAAGAGCGGGAAAGTAACACTAGGGAGTTTTCGAATGTGTCAATGTGAACGCCGCCCTAGATCCTCCCAGCTGCAATGTACTGTTTTGTGTTAACTGCATACAAAGTAGGTGAAGCGAGGTTCACGTTTTAGAGAAGACGGCAAAACCATGTTGGACGCGTTCTCCATCTGACTAGTGGACGAGGGAGAAGCCAGTGGACGGGTGAGCCGTTCTTGCACAAAGCGCGGTATGCAGTTAACACAAAGCAGTCCATTGTAGCTGGGAGGATCTAGGACGGCGTTTACGTTGACACACTGGACAACTCCCTAATGTCTGGTGTTAAACCAAAACTGGAGGAAAGAGGAAGAAGTGTATAATGAGTTATGAGTAAGAAAGAAGCACTATCTGGGCTCTGTGTCATAAAACTTGTGATCAATAACAACTGCTACCGTAGATCTATGACAAATTTTCTCTAAGCCAATCAATTCCATAATTTCAGTAGCTTATAACAATTATCGTAACTTGCTATCGTTAGCAAGTTTTATGGTACAGGGCCCTGACGTTAACTGCGGTAACAAACATAGGAAATCAGGTCGGTATTAAGAAAGAAACACTGTCTGGTGTTGACCGCAATCTATGGGAAACGAGAGCTGAATATTTTTATTAATGTCTGTTTCGAAGGGGAAAACCCCCGGAGATATATGTAGTTAAGAATACGTCACACTTGACACTGATCCATGTATTTCACGATGAAAATAGAAGAAATAATCGAGATGATTGCAAACGAAAGATTGTAATCTCGCATAATTATAGACACAGACGCAAAGAAGTTTTATACGGTATTTGTTTGTTTATTTGCTATGTGTTTGTTATTGGGTTTTTTTCTCCTGTTCGATAGCTAGTTTGTTAATAACCTTTGTCGTCATATCTGAAAATCTCATAAAATCTCTCATTTCTTTTGTCTATAAATCGAAAGTCTGAAGTTTATTTTATGTTTGAGCTTGTTTTTCTTAGTAAAATATTTTAGAATTTTTTTTTAATTCAAATTTGTTCCGACAACCCCCCCCCCCCCCTTATACACACACACACACACACAGAGTCTTGTATTGCTTTACTTCCGAGGACAAGTATTGTTCCTCTATTGTTCCTCCGTCCTCGGACAGTCGACGGAATAAGGCACAAATTCATTGTTCGACGTTCGAGGACTATTGTCCGGCTTCCGAGGACCATTGTTGTCATTATTTTTTTTTTGTTCTCTGTCCGAAAATGTCCTCGGACATAATGCTAAACAAACGCACACCCACACACACACACACACACACACACACACACTTTTAGATAAGATCTATGGACGTCATGCCTTTAAAAAAATGTTATACCTTTCTGGATCTACCCCTGGATCGACATAGATGCTAAGGAAATATCCACCAAGCAGATAACCCAGTGCTGGACCCAAGATAGACGTTGCTTGGATAATACCTTCAAAGAAAAACATTGTTGAGCTAGAGGTTGACAATTCGTCATATTCTTTTAAATGCAATATTTTTCAGATTGTAGAAACTAATCAAAGCTTATTTCCTTCATTAATCATTGAACGGAACATTACTTCGGTAACAGAATCAAGAAAAAGGGGATCGATCTCAAAAGCAATGACAGTGTGTAGTGTGTTATTTTCCCCGACCACACTACCATACAGTGCGTATCAAAAAAGTATACCCAACTTTGGTAGCTTCTAATTAAAAATTTATAACCTCTGTGAGTTTGAGATTTATTTCATAGTAAAGAGCAACTTATATTCTGTGTAATAATACCTCATTCATAACTTTGCTGCTACGGATGACTGAGCAGTAGGCTTTTCAAAAAGTATTGTCAAAATCCTTTTTGTACCAAGTTTGGGCCTGAAGCAGCGAATGTGGGTCAAACCAATTATGCTTTAGTTACTTCAGTTGGAAAACAATTGCTGAGTTGTTTTCTATTGATTTTGTGCATTTGAATAGAAAAGGTGTCAGTTGGAAAACAATTGCTGAGTTATTTTGGTATGTGCATTTGAATAGAAAAGGTGTTAAAGTCAACTCAAACTCAAGAAAGGGCTTATTACATGTTAAATTTATGATATTTCATTTGCCATGATAACACAATCTTTGATTTATCCGCATCCCTTTTCTAAGGGAAGACTTTTACTGAGTCATTCAAAATGGACAACATTTATTTGGGAATCTTTTTTCTTGAAATTCTACTATCATTTACCTTGGTAATTCTCAACACACGTATGCTTTCTTTTTCTTCTATTTAGTCTTTAAGGTCAGTAAACCTTTGAGTTCATGTGCTTTTCGCGAAAAACACCGTGGCACCTTATACATGTGAAATCGTGCAATGGACTAATGAGCAAAGAGTTTTTAATTATTAACGCTTTCATGACACGATTTATTTAAGGGCTACATTGATCACATTTTATTCTTCAAATTGGCAACAGTAATATTTTTCTTTAGTGCTACATGGTTCTAATAAGTTGTAAAGTCTTTGAAAACAATATACATGGTTAGAAATAAGTCAAAAAGTTGAAAAAATTGCCAATTTTGATGAAAAACAATGATTTTGAACGTTTCAATGTTTTGGCAATTTAAGGATTTCATAGCTTATTCTCGTTTTTAAAATTCCTGGCATCAAACGCAATATGGTCATGCAAGAAAAATGGACATAGTGTGTGTAGAAATTTTTGCTCTTTCTACTTTCTACTGCATCTAATATATTTTTTAAAGCTCTGGATCAAAATTTATTGAGCCAAACCACAAAATGTGGTCTATTGTCTTTAAAGGGTTAAGAGACAAGAGACAAGAAGTCGAAAGGCTGCTAAAATAAATTAAAGATTATCATATGGATTGAAACAAGGTCATTTAAAAGCTTAGATACCTAACACTGGATCACTTTGAACAATGAAGCATTGAAGCACAAAGGATAATTCAACTTTTAAAATGATTTTAGATTTAAGTAACACATTCATATGGCTTGACCCACATTCGGTGCATCAGAACCAAACTTGGAACACGAAGATTTTGATAACACTTTTTAAAAGCCCTGGGCCCCGTTGCATAAAGCTTACCATTAACGGTAACTTTGCCATCAATGGTAACTCCCATGGAAACCTTGATTTTGACTGTCTGTTGAGTGATGTTACGGTGGTAGTTACCATTGATAGCAGTGTTACCATATTAGTGGTAAGTTTTATGCAACGGGGCCCTGGTGCTCAGTCATCCATGGCAGATATGTCATGAATGAGGTACCACTGGACAGACAATAGGTTACTCTTCATCATGAAATACATTTCAAAGTCGCATTGATTATATTATTTTAATTAGAAGCTGTTATAACTGGGTATACTTAATTTGATACGTACTGTAGTCATTATCAATAACTGTAGGTATGTATTTTTATTTGGGGGGCTTTTTCGATAACGATAAAAACTACAGTGAGAGAACAAATAAGAAAATGTACATGCTTCCACTAGCACTTTTGATCGCAGAGTATTGACAGCTTTTGATATCTTAGTGGCCAGCTTAATAGTCTACCTATCAGCCGAATCGGATTGTAATCTAATTTTCGAATTTCCGATTGTGACGTTAATGGTCAGACCTAAATAAATAATGAGATCTGATTAATACAAGTCTGCAATTCTGCGCGCGCGCACACACACACACACACACACACCTCTACATGGCTTTACTTCCGAGGACAGGTATTGTTCCTCTATTGTTCCTCGTCCTCGGACAGTCGACGGAATAAAGCACAAATTCATTGTTCGACGTTCGAGGACTATTGTCCGGCTTCCGAGGACCATTGTTGTCATGATTTTTTTTTTGTTCTCTGTCCGAAAATGTCCTCGGACATACTGCTAAACAGACCCACACACACACACACACACACACACACAAGTATTTAGATAGGGGTAATTACACTGGAATAATAATACACCCCTTCGCAGATATCATTCAAAATTGGTCAAATTAACACAAAAATCTAGTGATTATATCCGTATAGTTTAATTAGCTCCCATCGTGAAATTACGTCACAATCAAGTAAACACGAATATTCATTACATTTGCAATACATTAGAATTTTCGTTAAAACATATTTATACTCTCTTATGTTCCTATCCAATCTCACCAAGATAAATGGATGACATATGAGGCGGCACGCTCTCGTCCAGGTAGGTCACCCCTAGTGTGTAGATGGGTGCTGCCCCCAGTCCATGTAGACACTGCGCCGCTACAAACACCCAGAAATAGGAGCTTAGTCCGTCATTGTCACTGCTATTTATATCGCAGGGGTTTGTTTCGTTTGATGTGGGATCGCATGTATCTGAAAATAAAGTCTGAAATAAAGAAAGAGACAAAAAAATACCCCCCAAAACGGGGGCGTGATAATATCTTTTGAGTGCAGGTGGTAACAATTTATGACTTTAACTACTATCTAAAACGCAAAGGCAATTTTTTTTATATATATAGTTGAAAAAGAGCTTCTTTATTTAAAGGGTTGGTCACAACCGGTCGTGCACCTAATTGCGTTTGGTCTGCGACGGATTTCGCAGAAAATCCTTGTGTCGGACGCAAGGGTCTGCACGTTTTTTCCAAGCACGCTGGAGCACGCAGGACACGCAAGGAGGCTGTTGGACATATTCCAACAATCTCTGCCTGTGGACAGCCATCGTACTTCCTGCCCGGGCTTCTTGCGAACATCGCACGGGCTTCGTGTGGAGGTTCCATGAAGCCCATGATTCCATGAGGAGCCGTGACATGTCGCGCGTCGATTACTCGGTACCTGTACGGGGCTGTACGTTCGCCTTAAAGGCCAAGTCCACCCTAACAAAAAGTTGATTTGAATAAATAGAGAAAAATCCAACAAGCATAACACTGAAAATTTCATCAAAATAGGATGTAAAATAAGAAAGGTATGGTATTTTAAAGTTTCGCTTAATTTCGCAAAACAGTTATATGCACATCCTGCTCAGTATGCAAATGAGGGAACCAGTGACGTCACCCACTCACTATTTCTTTTGTATTTTATTACGTGAAATATAGAATATTTTAATTTCTGCAGATTTCACAATTAGGAAGCTCTCATTGAATTGTGTATAGGTTGCAACAATGGCAATTACACATGTTCAGCGAGGAATCAAACCTTATTTCACATTATAACAAGGAAAAATTGAAATATTTCATGTAATAAAATACAAAAGAAATAGTGAGTGGGTGACGTCACTGGTTCCCTCATTTGCATACTGAGCAGGATGTGCATATAAATTAAGCGAAACTTTAAAATACCATAACTTTCTTATTTTACATCCTATTTTGATGAAATTTTCAGTGTTATGCTTGTTGGATTTTCTCTATTTATTCAAATCAACTTTTTGTTAGGGTGGACTTGGCCTTTAAGAACTCATGTAAGTAATGCAATGGTCACAACTGATCGTGAGTGTTTTTGCACGTGCGTGTCCTCAGCTGCGATCGGCTATGGGCCAACTCCTGCGTTTCGTACGTCCTTCTTTTGTCATGGTCACAACCAGTCGTGCACCTCCTCTTAGGTGTCTTACACCCTTCTCATTAACACACTCCCTCTTACCTGCAAGAAATCTTGAGGCGAACGTACAACCCGTACAAGTACGTGCAACCGACATGCAACCGACGCGCGAAATGTCACAGCTCCGTATGGAGCAATGGGCTTTGTGAGATGGTCGCAAGAAGCACGTACAGGAAGTACGATGGCTGCGCGTGTCACGTGCGTTCATCAGAACACGTAGCCACACACACAGAGATTGTTGGACATGTCCAACAGCCTCCTTGCGTGTCCTGAGGTGCACGACCTGTTGTGACCATGACAAACGAAGCTAGACGTACGAATCGCAGGAGTTGGCCCCTATGTGGTTGGCCCTTAGCCAGTAACACTTGCGGACACGCACGTTCAGTTGTGACCATATCCTTTGGCAAGACATTCATCTACATTGCCACTCTCCACCCAGGTGAAGTAAATGGGTACCCGGTAGGAAGAAATTCCTTGAATGCCTTAGCGCCTATCATGGCAGCTCGGCTAAAGCCGGGGTAATAATGTGATACTTTGTATTGCGCCTTGTATCCTTTGGAAAAGGCGCTATATAAATCCTAATATTATTATTATTATCATTAAGTAGTTTGGCTAAATTCTGAAATCATTTCTGCAAATCAATTTTTAAGCGTTTAAGATTGTTCTAAACATATACGTTAAGAATATAATTCATTTCATTTCATTTCATTTCATTTATTTCCACTTCCAACAATATAAAATACATAGGTTTACATCGTACATAGCAAATCAATGAAACTTACAATTATTGTTTACAGCTTACGATATAGACATAGAAAAACCAAAACCAAACTAGGTTGGTAGCGGAGGGGACTGCTAAAAAGCTAGGCTTGCAGATTGCAGCCCCCGATAACTTATAATTGCAAAATAGTGTATCGTTGAAAAGGGAACATATTTGCACATGAACCGTCATGTCATTCAAGTCATGTTACCTTTGTCACATCGTCCATAATTGTATAATATAATAACAAATTCTCCCCCCACTCGAGACATATAAATTCCCATTCGATACCTGAATAAGAGGCAGTAGAGGTTAACATATGATTTCTTTTTTTTTCTTGCGATATCCCCTATGAAATCTGACCCGTGATGGCCTTTAATTTTAATAGCGTGACGCTAAAAGAGCCAATATACAAATTTCAAATTTTCACCCATGATAAAATGAAAATTTCTGTAAAACGTTGGAAGCGTTATGCCCCAAACAGTACGTGTATTTACCGATGGTTCGTAAGGGCCCGTCGTAAACTGAGGTAAGGCAAAGACAAAAGAGCCGGCGGCAAAAATAAGGGCACCGTTGCCGAGCCACAAAGGTTTGTTGCCGTTCTCCCCAAAATAAGTGACCCCCAAAACGACGATGAGCAGGGCGAGATCGTAACAAGAGGCCAGGAAGCCGCTTTGCACGCTGGGAAGGCTAAATTGCTGCTCCAGTGTGGTGGTAACGGTATAGACAATTCCGCTTGTCACGTAACTCTGGGTGAGAGCGAAACCGCATAGCCATACCAGAAAACCCTTGGGGTTGCTCCAGAACTGATGATATCATTAGAGAGAATGAAATAGAAGAGGAAAAAAATAAAATAGAAAGAGAAAGAAATTATCATTTTTGTTCTGATTATGGTTAGTATTGTGATCGTTATCGTTATTACCATCATATTTATCACCATTACTTACATGGGCGCAAATCCAGGGGGACAGGGGACATTATTATTATCATTATCTTTATTGATATTATCAATATTATTATTATTATTATTATTATTATTATTATTATTATTATTATTATTATTATCATCATTATTATTATTGTTATCATCATCATCATAACCATCATTAATGCTGTTTTCCTGAATAAAAAAATCTACAGACCTATTTATTTCAGATCAATTTAGATGTGCAATTTGCCGGAATCCGACGATAAAATATCTGGATATATCCTTCGAAGCATTTGTCATTCACGGGTAGGGTATGTTCATAGTGTTAACAGCTAACAAAATACGTACCTGTAAGAAAGATGGACGGAAAGAAAAGCAACCATACCGCTGCCTTTTACATAGGGCGACATCGTGTAAACTCTTCTCCCCTGACGTAAGCGCCGACGGTGACGATGATGCCGAAGTCCTTAGCACTAGTGACTCATCGGAAGCCGACTGGGATTCACAATGTTTGTCCGAAGACAGAAGAGGAGATGCATCCGTCGTTGACATCGTGGTTGATGCCGTGGCGGAAGATCATAGAATTCGTATCTATCCAAATTGAATAATGATATCTGTCATCATATTTATGTAGAGAGGGGCAAAAATGTAGATCAATGTCTTTTCCAAAGGACGCTCTAGGCGGGCTAGGATTCGAACCCTCAACCTTATGAACCACAATACCATGACATCTCCACAATGATGAATAAAACTTGTACGAGAAAGTGAGAAAGAGAATTACCGTACTAGTCCTTTGACTTAGTGGCAGTTTTGTCAAATAAGTGTAACTCATCTTCTAAATTGACAATGTGATCATTGATCATGTTGACTAGCTCGTAAAGATGTTGAATAAAATGAATGAAGAAAAGAGAATTTCCCATTTTCCGGCTTGATGACCCATATTTTTTCATTCCGCTTTTCTCACTTTTTAAAATAAATTTTCTCTGTTCAGAATTATGGAATTTCTTATTTCCTTACTTCTAATCATTAAAGAATGTGATGGTATTTCAAGAGCAAACATAATGAGTTTGGATAATTATTAGTTTTAAGTTAATGTATCATAATTCTTATTCATTTTATCCAAAAAAATGGGGTTGATGATAATACAGGCTACCCCCCCCCCCCCCATCCCCCGGGATCGACACCCATGACCACGATCTTATTCATTTCTTTGTTTTCAATAGTCCCTGCCATATCTAAATTGTGAATCGCAAGTACATCTCCTAATATCTAAAATAAATTTAGTTATATTCGGGTCACATTATACTTTTCTGTTGCAGTGACACTTAAGCCTTCTCATTAGCGTTTTTCAACTGTAACCTCATGGAATAGAAAGTTACTGTATGCAATAATATTCTGTCTATATCAATATACAACTCAAATACAAGTACTCTGCCAGCAACATTTCCGTCATTACAACCTTTGGTCGGCATATGATATAATTATACTCCCCCAAGACAGGATCAAACAAGAAACGTGATAAAGTTCACTTGAGATTTTCTCTGTGTCATCATAATCAAAACTGAAAATAGAAACAATGAGTAGAGTCTATAGACTTGACCTTTGTCATAGTATAATGGTGTATTGCTCAATAATATTATTGGTAATTGATGTATAGTTTGTTAATATTAATATATATGCCTATTCATGATGACATCGTCTGCAACACAACACTCTAAACATTGCTAGGAAATGTAACTACGGTTCACACAAAGAAGGACAAAGGGCCTAAACATAAAAATATACATCCCTCTTATATGATATTCAACTCTGCACAGAAAAGAGAGTTAACAGAATGATTAATATGGATATTATATCAACAGACTATTTTTTTTAATCTCATAAACTGGCAACAAGAGTACATAAATGTATATTAATTTCATGAGCCTACATTGTGAACAAAAACAAAAATGCAGATGTGACATGGTTCGGAATACGATAAAAGAGCACGAACTTTAAAAAAATAGTGTTTCCGTTTATTGATGAATGTCCTTGCCTAGCTAGTACCTCCTTGCTATCACTGCTACTCTTAATCCAAGCAATGTGCGCATTTCTCCCTTATTGTCACCAAAAGCAAATATTAGAAAATAAAGGAAGCAGCGCTACAAACAAACGCTGTAAGAAACGTGACGCTCACAAAACCCTGTACAAATTAGCTATCTCCTTTATACATGTATAGCACAGGTATACTTACTAGCCCCCTAATGTATTTTCCCTTCACTGTGGTGTAAGGGATGGTAAAGTTAGTCCCAAAGAAAACATGGAAATGCTGCTTGGTGGTACTCTATATGATTGAAAATTTATCGAAAACCATCAGATTTAACTGCAACTCACCTGGCAATACTTTACATCCCATTCACTTGTGAGCCGGTTTCTGAACAGCTAGATATAAACTTCAAGAAAACCTGCGTTACTCCAATATCATTTTTAACATGCTATAATCATACGGAGGGTCAAAGATTAATCAACACACGAAAGAAACGTATTTTCGCGTACCAGCAAAAGTTCGAACGCCTACACAAGAACACTTTACGATTATACTCCTCCCTATATATCGTGTCATAAAAAGTGAAATATGCACCTACTAGTTTATTCGTATTTTGTTGTACAAGGTGCTTTTTATTTGCCAAGCCAGACGATCAGACAATGCCCTCTATGTTGGGCTCTTTAATTCTCAGAGCTGCCTCATTACAGATTCATATACAGCAAAATAATGATGATGGCGTTATCTTCAGTGCTATTCAGACATTGCTACACAAGGTCCAGGGGAGGGGGGGGGGGACGAAATTCTCACCAGACGGGGTCGTAATATACCTTACTGTTGTGGACCTATTACATGTTGGGGCCGCACGCCTGTAATTAGATCCAGTCATTTGGGGTAATTCCCATTCGACCCGTACCAAAGATGATGTCATTGTTGAAAAAAAAAAATCATATAAAATCAATAATACATATTTCAACACTTTATTAAATTACTGGTTCAGATCAGTGCCATGAAAGAGCCGGAGCTGGTCCCAGTGGGATTTTATGGGGACTTTATTAGCAGCCCAAGAAACCTCATAACTACTGTAGCTTAGACCAGGTTTGTGGGTAGTCTATAAGTAAAGAGAAAAAATGCTGAAAAACACCCCTTCATAATTTCAAGAAGTCAAGGAAATTGCATGAACTAGTCAAGACACAAGTTTGAATGGTGCCATTGCTAGCACTTATTTTTCATGATATTTTTAATTTCTCATTTTTAACACATGAGCTATGGGGAAATAATTACACGTGTGCGCCCTTGTGTGCGTGGGTAATTATTATCGTGGCCTTCGAACGGGGAGGGTGATTGGGTTCGCCTGCGTCACTCATGTTATATTTTTAATTTCCTACAAGTTATCTCAACAAAACAAGTTAACTTAATTTCCCCCTTTTTTTAAATTGCTTTTGAACAGTCAAAACTTTCCTGATATAATTATTATGCCTTACATAATCTTGACATGTTCTCCCGTGGAAATACTGTTCCATTAATTTTTCTTTTAAATGAGAAAAATCGCACCCCAGTAGATCAACAGCCCTTGAGACCGATAGTTCACGAGACCGACAAAATAAAGATATACATAAGGAAGGAAAGGAAAATTTCAGTCTCGTGAATCCTCAGAACAGTTATCAGATAGCCCTAATCTTCTCTATAAAGACCCTTGCCAGGCTTGCTGGCAATACTTGTAAATAATTATGGTATATAATATATGAATACTATTATACCTTTATTAGATTTAATTACTATGCATATATCATTATTGTCTAGAGCAATATTATCCGCCCATTGCTACAAAATATTATCTTAATGTATGCAGAATTAACTTGTATTACTGTAGAAAACACAATGCATAGACAAAAAAGTACATACAGCTGTTACAAGGGTGGGACTCGATGTTGTCACAATGATTTTTATTTTGTACGGAATATGTATATGTTTCGCACACCAGATGATATTATGAATGGAATACTAGTATTCTATTCTTCCACTCCCCCCCCCCCCAAATCTCTCTCTCTCTCTCTCTCTCTCTCTTCTCTCTCTCT
Source organism: Heliocidaris erythrogramma (assembly GCA_025617745.1). Lineage (NCBI taxonomy): Eukaryota > Metazoa > Echinodermata > Echinoidea > Camarodonta > Echinometridae > Heliocidaris > Heliocidaris erythrogramma. The sequence continues at coordinate 32,578,863 of CM046856.1, forward strand.
CTCTCTCTCCTCTCTTTCTTACTTGTTATACCAATTGTTATATTGTATGCATCGTTTGTTTATCATGAGGATGCTCTTTCAAGTTGTGCTTAATACGTGTTAACAGATTGTGAAAATGTGGTATTTGGGTATAATATTTTGTACACCTTCTATCGTTTTCTTGCTCTATTTTAATGTGTAATTTCTTTATATTTTCATATTATTTTGTAAGTATGTGCAGTAAAAAAAAAAAAATATATATATATGTATATTACTTTGAATTTACATTGTATACGGTATACGGACTGTTTTTATACAGTGTTCAAATAAATAAATAAATAAATAATTAAAACAATCAATAGGGGGAAAATAGTAGTAATCTTTTTTTTTTTAATTTCAAAGTCAAGTGAATGATAACAGATGATAAATAGTCTAAGATATAAAATTGCGGGGAAGGTACCGAGGACAGGCCCCCTCTGCCCCCTCCCTCATCAAGGACACCTGCAACCACAGAGGAGAAGGGGGCAAGAAAAGTCAAAATAGTTCGGCTCAGAATGATCCTACAGTTATGTTAAGACATTATCATTGATTGACTTTATCTTCCAATGTATTATGTGACCAAGGACTACGACAGATCAATACTAATTTACGTGAATTTCCAAACGTTGCAGTCGGGGGGGGGGAGGGGGCAGGGGCACCGAGATGTCTTTTTTTCTAAGTGCCGGGTTTTTAGGGGAGCGGAAAGGACACATTTTGTGGAGGGAAAGAGGGAAGTTAATTTTGGTTGGGTCTAGAGCTTGAAAACCCTTCATTTCCTTAGTCCATCTATTGTAAATTAGCAAACTATCTAATGCATCATTTAAAAAAATAGTCAATTACTAATCTAATCTAAGTATTATTAGCATCAGGATCACAGATCTTTATCATATTTCAGAAGACTAGAAGAGAAAAAGCAAAACTATATCAAAGACATTTCATTTCAGGTGCCGTAATAAATTTTAATAATTCAATGAATATTTGGATTCTTAAATAATATTTCTTATGTTATTGTGATAATTCATAGAAACCCACTAATCTACCTCGCACGTTTTGTTACCGTACGTATTTATATAGGCTGTATCCGTTAGGGGTATTCATGTACATCGATCCCTTGCCCATGTTGAACTGTATGGGGGGGGGGGCACAACTTGCCCGTATCCCACACTTTTTGAAACCCAAGTGGCATATATGTTGAATTATTGTATTGAATTGAATTTATTTCTACATCTCCATTTAAAAAACATTCATAAAACATGTGAAATATATGTACCAAACAATAACATATAACAAGTATATACAAAGAAAAAATAATAAATGTAAATGTGGTGGGATCATGAAAAGTTTGGTAAAAAACTTGTAAACAAAATGTGCCCCCTTCCCCTTTTCCCTTTTCAAATTTTCGAATCAAAAGGAACCTGATATTTTTTTCATTTGCTTGTTTGCTATATATTTTTCGGAATCGTGATCATGCCCCCCCCCCTTTTTTTTTTTACAAAATCCTTGATCCGTCCCTGGATATGACATAGAAGTTTTATAGATAATTTCATTTACGAAATATGTCGGCATTTTTCTTTAGTATCAGTGGTTCCAAAAAATAATCATAGTATTTCTTTCTAGTGCTTTTTCTTTTCTCTTGAATGGTCACATAGATTTTGAAATTTACGATTTCTGACCCAACAAGAAGGCTCCCATCTCCATACAAAGTCATTATCTTAAAATAAGGGCCTGCAACCAAGACTCATAAAACTCCGGGTCCATCTGCTACTTGTTGTCATGACTGAGATCTTTTATTTATGTCATACTGTATTTACATTCTTTATCTAATAGTATCTTGAATGAAACAAACGCAGGTCCTGTGATAATGATATTGACCAAAATTAGGCAGGGTTTTGGACTTTAAACAGGCGGTCTGTATATTTTCTCTGGGCCTATACATTCAAAGATCATCGTACGATGTTGATAATAATGAGATAAAGGGGTTCAAACATATACGTCGTTTCGAACCATGTGAGGACTTTGGAACAGAAGTCTTGACTCATGATACATCATATACTAGTATCATGGGTGACGCTTGTATGGCAGGGGTGGGCTGCGGGTTGTGAATGCCCCACTTAAGCTCTCCTTCGAAAATTCATCATATTTATGGAAATTAGTAAATTTAAGGGCATGTTCGACCCCTTTTTTAGAGTGCCGAATCACTTGTCGGAAAATGTCGAAGTGAGGAACTTTCCCTTTTTGTATTGTTCCATTATTTATTAAAATGGAAAAGTAACTAAATATTTGTAATATGTAAACAGAAAGAAAGATCATGAGATTTAAATAATCATCAATTCAAGACGTGGTTGATCAATTGGCGTATCAATATAATAATAACGATAACAAAAATATTTTAGACAAATGAATGAAAAAAAATCGTTTAAAAGGCATATGATTTATCCGACACCCATTAACAACCTTGTCCAGGATGCGACCCTGTCTCTTCGGGGAATGGCAAGGTGCTAGCCATTTATAAAGACGCGGGCAGTGCAACTGGGACTTGTTGTAAAATGATATTTCAATTAACAACTAAATATATCCTGGTGGGTACTTTTCCATAGGTTTGACAGTATTTTGAAAGGTTCGCCAATTGGATATTACCTGTCATTGAGAATGGCAGGTAACTGAATAATGGTAATACATTCTGCATATAAAAAGAAAGTAAGGTCATGAGAGTTGTCAACAAAGAATATGTAAAGGTTAACAAAAATATTTCAGACAAATGATTGATAAAGTTTTTTCGAGGAAATGAATGGTAGAAACGGAAAATTGATGGCAATAACCCTGGCTATCAGAGTGTAAGAATTTTGTCCTCTTTCGCTGAAGCTTGGTTCGGATGAGTGTAAACATTGGATTAAATCTAGATATCAGTTCAAACAGGTAACATACGTAAATGTGGCATCTGTTCTGGGCGATTAAAAATGATCATTAATTAAAGAGGAAGTTGATCCAGTAGCGTATTCATATGGAACCCTCCCCATATCACTGGAAGGGGAGAGGGTGGACTGAGGATTATGGGAGGGAGAAGGGGAAGGGAAGGATAAAGGGAGGAGGGAGAGGGGGAGGGGGAAAAGGGAAAGGGAAAGAGGACAGGGGGAGGGGAGGGGAGGGAGAGGAGAAGGGAGAGGGGAGGGAGAGGGGGAGGGAGAGAGGAAAGGAAGGGAAGGGGGAAGGGGAGAGGGGTGGGAGGGGGAGGCGAGGGGAATGAGAGAGAGGAGTGGGAGGGGAGGTGAGAAAAAAGTGAAGGGAAGGGGAGTGGTGGAAGGGAAGAGGAGGGGAGAGGGGAGGTGAGAGGGGGAGGTGAAGGGGAGTGGAGAGGGGAGGGACACTGGAGGGGCATGGGGAGGGGAAGCGGAGATGCAGTGGAAAGGGGAGGGCCACTGGCGTAGACAGGGGCCACCGGGGGCCATGCCCCCCCCCCCCCCTTTTCAGCCACAAAAAAGCGACAGCGAAAATCGGGGGAAATTAGAGAAAAGGGCCTAAAAGGCCTTAAACCGTTATCTGGCTATCAAAATTTTGCTAAAACGTCAAAGTTTTCGCGCTTCGCGCGGGAAGGGGGCGGGGGGGGGGGGGGAATAACTCTCCTCTCCCTGTTAACATGGGAGTCGATCCCGGGGGGATGGGGGTATATATTTAAAAAAATTGAGGTGGGGATGGTCTGTATTATCACCCCCAATATTTTTGGATAAAATAAATAAGAATTATGATACATTAAATGAAAACTGATTATTATCCAAACTCATGTTATTTGATCTTGAAATACCATCACATTCTTTAATGATTAGAAGAAATGAAATAAGAAATGCCATAATTTCAATGCGAAAATATCGAAGAAAATTCGTTCGCTCGCATTGTTATTCTCAAATAAGTTCCGTCCATTGGCGTAGATCCGTGCATTCCTTCTTTTCATTAAACCCATTTTCGGATGCTCTAAAATACGAGTTTTATAGACAGATTTTTGAAAATTCCCCGTTCGGTCTCTTCGTTCGGTGGTGTATCTAGGGGGAAGGGGGCACGTGCCTCGGGCAGCACTTGAAGGGGGCGCAAAATACGCAAAGGAAAGAAAAATATGGGGAAATGAAGAAAATCATAATCTTTACGGATCACCCCCCCCCCAAAAAAAAAAAAAAAATCCGCATTGCAAATGCACTAGAAATCTAGTTTTTGAAGGTTTGAAATGCGAAAAATATATAGTTCTTAAATAGCTTAAAGATCACATTGCAAGAAAATTCCATCAACATAAATATTGGCTTAATACTTATTATTGCATAGATGGCATAAATTATACAAGGTTATCCAAATTCAACGCTTGGAAACATTTGAATTAATGATTATTATCAATTATAAAACGATAAAATACAGCCCCCGATATAGCAGGTGAAGAGCTCCTTGAACGCTGCTGAGATGTGTGACGACACACAAAGGACCAGTCCTGTCTAAGCAGACGATGTCCCCATAACATCTTACACATTTTTCAGTGCCTCTTTTGTCATCTCCTCTTCACTTATTTCTCTTACTTGACTAGCGTCAGTCTTAATGTTAGTCTGTTGCCTCACTCTTAACTTCGTGTATGGTATTATTTTGATGAAAAATGCAGCGTTAAAAAAATAAAGGAATCAGTCACTTGTAAACAAAATAAGACGCCATTGTATTTTCAGCTGCTTGCACCGGGGCATGTTCGGCGTTTCAAGAGGGAACGAATACAATCTGTGATATTATTCGGAGGGCTTTTCAATTTGAAAATGGGGTTTATTTCATTGATCATTGACCCTTCTCCTGTGTATTTACAATCAAACGGTTTTAGTTATCAGAATCAGTTTCACTTTCCCTTTTAGAATGTTGTGAAATAAGGTCATGTTAAATATACCAAACTCTTTATAATTTGATAAATAATTGCATTGCAATTACGTTCATTCATTATAGGACGTCGTCTGCTTAAGCAGGATCGATCCCTAGTGTGACGACATCAAAACATCGCTATATTTCTGGCGAATCCTCGGATATTCCAGATGCTTAGAAGAGCTTTTATTATGTTGTTTTTATAATCATCAGATACGCAGTTGACATAAAACTTATACGATTGCCATCTGTAAGCTTCCCAGTTTCTAGTGATACATTAATTGCCATATTTGTGATTTTCTTGCAATGTCATCTTTAAAGGGTTAAAATTTTTTTGATAAAATAGAGATGTAATTGCTTTGCTCGCTATATCATGTAAGTTTCATATGACTCCTGCTAAATATTGCGCTCCCAATATAGGATGAAGTGTATAACACTGCATTTGCAAAGAAATCTCAACTTCAGGTCGCCTTGCTGAATTTCTCGACTCTTTCTCAAGCCTATAGGGTTTTCGTTAGTTCTGCTCCCGATTGCAGAAGTGAGTTAATAGAAAACCGTTTATCGATGTATAAAATTCGATAAAGGATAAAGGGAGGAGGGAGAGGGGGAGAGGGGGAGGGAAGGGGGCAGGGGGAGGGAAGGGAGAGGAGAAGGGAGAGGGGGAGGGAGAGGGGAGGGAGAGGGGAGGAGAGGGGAAAGGAAGTATAGAGGGGAAGGGAAGGGGAGTGCAAAATGCAAAATTTCCTGGGTAAAATGCACAAGAAATTGCTTTTTTTACGGTTAAAAATTGAGAAAATCTGCAGCTCATGGTCTTTGCGCCCTCGCCTGTACAATAACGTACATACGTTTGGGCACTCGGGGGCGCCTAACTTCATTGTTTTCCCCGGGCGCCAACTCCTTCGCTTGTGAAATGTTGCTCCGGGCGTCGAACTATAACTTTCCGCCTAAAAAATTGTTTGCTACAAGCCGTTATCTTGCTCTAAAATTTGCTAAAACGTCAGAGCTTTCGCGCTTCGGGCGGGAAGAGGACCCCCCCCCCCTCCCTGCACTCACCCCTGTTACATAGAGTGCAGTATTGCGCCCAAAATAACTGATAAGCAGACGGGCGGTGAACTAACATTCCGCCTAAAAAAAGATGCTAAAGCATCAGAAACTCCTCCTCCCTGCACCCCTGTTACATACAGTGCAGTATTCGTCCAAATAACTTAAAAGCAGTCAGGGCGTCCAACTATAACTTTCCGCCTAAAAACTTGTTTGCTACTAGCCGTTTATCTTTCTCTCAAATTTGCAAAAATCTCCAGAGCTTACGCGCTTCGCGCGGGAAGGGAAAACTCCCTCCCTGCACCCGCCCCTGTTACTTACAGTGCAGTATTGCGTCCAAATAACTGAAAAGCAGCCAGGGCGTCGAACTAACTTTCCGCCTTAAAAAAAGTTTTACGAGCCGTTATCTTTCTCTCAAATTTACTGCAAAACGTAAGAGCTTTCGTGCTTCGCAAGGGAGGGGGAAAATTCCCCCTCCCTGCAACCGTCACCTGGGGAGCACACTTTGCGTGCTCATCACCAATTTCGTGCTCTTTGCTTGCCCCACAACCGCCCCATAAAATGAAATCCTGGCTATGCGGTTGGATCTTTCACGTCTGCCCCCCCCCTATTGAAAAATCCTGGCTACGCCTGTGGGTAGGGGAGTATGGGAAAGGGGGAGGTGAGGAGAGGGGTGTAATGTATGTGAGCATCGATTCCATGCACGCGCTATAAAGCCGTTGTGTTATGTTTTGTTGATTCTTCCTACTTCTTAAAAAAAGAGGGGGCAGGGGCATATATACGCCGGCTTTTCCCTATGCTGAATACCCCATTATTTTATCCAATAATCATCCAGAAGAGATATAATTATTTCAGTGTTAAAGCCATGCTAAATTCGAAATACAATAGTCATTATTTGTGCACAACACCCCTGCCAACGGGGTGATGTTGGTTCCTTGCTTTAACCTTTGGCCTTGAGCTGTGACTTACATCAATTAGTGCAACAAATGAATCAATCCTATTCTATTCATTTAGATGATACTTGCCACGGCAAACGCTTCTTGAGTCGTTCGAAATTCCGGCTACATTTGAAGATATTGGAGCTCTATCTTTCTTCACCTCCAGTGTTTTTAATAGCTGTGGTTTCTTGGTTTGCTTCTTGATATATATTTGCAGGAGGAGCGACCTGAAATAAATAATAATCTATTCATCCTTCCGCTTGTAATCATCGGGTCGACTTGAATAAATGGAGACTTTTACGTTTTGATGAGCTTTTTTACTTCTTGGTTTCCAGCAAAGATAAAGTAGCTGTCAAAGCGTGAATACAACGACTTTTAACATTAATTTGTTAATTTGCTAAATTTCCAGAGACTTTCTTGTCCTCTAAATCAAGATCAATTTGAAGGTGAGTTGAATTTGTCACACCGGATTTTCTTGGCTTTCATGTGTCAGTAAGTTTTTCATTTTTTTGTATGTTGTTGTTTTATGTGTAAACAATAAATTCAATTTTATCCAGACATTTTCCAATATTGCATTGGTTTTGAATTTTGATGTTCAATATCATGACTATCCGATGGACAACTCCATTGGCTATATCACCCGGACAATTACTAAGGGGTAATTGAAGGGGGTAGTTTATAAACGATTTAAATGTTCGGGGTACTTGTTTCAGGGGTAGCTGTCCAGGGGTACTTGTCAAGTGAAAATGAAAGACAGTGGATTTACCTAGTGGCTTCCACTATTCGATGTGTGAAATACTAAAAATTCGTTATCAATAATTAATCAGTAGCGAGAGTACTTTTAATCAGGATACAGCCGTATATAATTTGATAGAGTAAGCAAAAACTCTAATTCTGTGCAAAATTTTGCCGAAATGATATTCAAAAAGTGCTAAATCGGGACTGTATACGTGGACATTTTTTTACATGACTTCTTATTTGGCAAATAATTTGAATATGAAATTAAGCATTTGATTGGTACTTATCTTACTTTTGGTTCCTTTAATGCCAACTCACACATCATTGATTATTATTGATATTATCTTAAACAGCAAGGGGCTTTAGAACACTAATGCATTACGATAACACAAATCACAAGCCGCGGCTTTATAGCATTATAGCATATATTGGGTGTTATAAGCTATAGCTTATATATAATTATTGATCAAGTCAAGATATATATATCGGATTTTATGGAGCTAAAAACTATCAAAAATAAGGACAAACGGTCCAAAGGCCGATATTTGTCTTGTGTACAAATTAAAATTGCATACATGAAGATCATATGGTAAATACAATAAAAATAATGAACTACAGTAAATAAAATAGCTATAACATGTGACAGTACATTGAGTTACTCCCAAGTAATAGAAAAGTAAACAAGTAAACAAAAGGAAGGATAAATACAAGTACATGTATAAAGTGTAAAGTACTTACTATATAAAAGAATCGTTGGACCAAGCACATACTGAGATTTAATGCCGAAATAGCATATTTACCATAACATATTGCAAGGAGAACATGTATACATTGTAGTACATTATAGTACATGTACTGCATTAATATCATACTATACATGTACTTAACATTAAGCTACCCCAAGAGGTCAAAGAATTATGAGAAGGGAAGAAATAGCAGAACAAGAAGGAAATAGGGAGAGGGAGGGGGAGAGAAAGAGGAAGGAGAGAGAGAGAGAGAGAGAAAAAAAAAGGGGGGGGTAATTAAGTAGCACATTCAGCAGCAAATTAATATATTGCAAAAATATAACATACCAGGTTCAATGTATGTAATTCCCATAAGAGTAAAGCATTAGGAGAGAGTAAGAAAGAAAGAGGAATGGAGAGAGATGGAGAGGGGGAATAACAATACAATCTGTAAAAATGAAATTACACAAAATTAAATTTGTAGATAATATTGCAGTGAAACCCAAATGAAAATATGATTATGATTACATGAGAAAAGGGGCATCTTACATTACTGTCATCCATCCACAAGGGTATAGGAACATTCAAGTACTCAAAATATTGCAGATAATCAACACACCTGTATTTACCATATATATTGCAAAGAAAATATGTACATTATAGCACATTATAGTACATGTACTGAATTAATGTCATACTATACTTGTACTTTACATTAAGCTACCCCAAGAGGTTGAAGGATTATGAGAAGGGGAGAAATAGTAAAACAAGAAGGAAATAGGGAGAGGAAGAAGGAGAGGGGAGAGAAAGAGATGGAGGGGAAGGGGGGGGGGGGGGTAGTTAAGTAGCACATTCAGCAAGCAAATAAATATATTGCAAAGATATAGCATACCCTGTTCAATGTATGTAATTCCCAAGGAGTAAAGTATTAAGAGAGAAAATAGAATCAGGGTAAGAAAGAAAGAAAAATGGAGAGAGAGAGAGAGGGGGGAGAGGGGGGGGGGGGGGTAACAATACAATCTGTATAATTTGAAATTACACAAAATTAAATTTGTAGATATTGTTGCACTGAAACCCAAATGCAAATACGATGATTTGAAAGAAGTGGCATCTTACACAAGTTTTAAAGTGTTGATTATCTTCACTGCCTGTGGTATGAAAGAGTTTTGGTATCTGGAAGTACGGCAAGGTGGTTGGCGTAAGGAATCACTATTTCTCAATTGACGAAAGTTGGGTAGAGAATCCCTACGTGGGGGAAGCATGGACACATGCCTAGATTGTAAGAATGACTTAACAAAGTTCATAAGTAATTGTTGTCGTCTATCTGCGAGGGTGGGAATATCCAAACACTCAAGTGCATGAAGATAATCAACATAGTTACTATATCCTACTCCTAGCATTATAAGACAAGCTCTTTTTTGGACTCTTTCAATCTTATCCGATTGTTGAGCGGTAAGAGAAGATGACCACACTGGTGAGGCATATTCAACTAACGGTCTAATGTACATGCTATAAGTAGCAACTAAGATGGCCCTATATCATACCCAAACCACTCGGTATCAAAATTGTTTAAGTAAGCAAATAGACAGGTTACTAATTAAAGGCAACGAGCATCATTAGAGTCGTACCATTCCAGTGGTTGATTCGGGGGGGGGGGCTGTATTACAGAAGGAATTCACCCCTTTATTGTCTTTATCAACTCAGATGTATGCAACTATGAGGTTTTGTGTGCGTCCCCTCCTTTTCTAGTTTGTTCGGACAACTCTCTCAAGCAGGGTTGGAATACAACTGGGCACAGGGGGTGCATGCGCCCCCTTCTATATTGAAATCCCTGATACGCCTCTGTAACTCTTTTAGCATAATTAAGAATTTGGGGTATTATGTGGATTAATCTCTCAAGGATACCGAGCATGTTAAATCAGTTTGTATCACTGTGTGTCACTGATATGGTTTGCTGGTACACCCAGGTTTACAAAACAAAAAACAAAACTAGGTTACGCCCACCTTAAATGTTATTGTATCTCGTCATTAATGTTACGTTGTATTTTCTGTTCATTTTTTATGTCTTTCCCAGGTCTTTCGTTTTGTTTTACTAACTTTGGCATGACAATTAGCTTGCTTTCTGCAGTACTTCAGTTAGTATGCAATTTATATCAAGATTTCCACCAATACCATCGATAGAATTGTATTCGACTTACTTATATCTAGCAAAATCATGTCGGACACTAATAGCACATGTTGCATTTTTTTAAAAGTCATTGCCTTTCATGATAATTACACCCCCTCCCCCAAAAAACAAAATGCATAAAATAATATAAAACAAAAAAAGATAAATAAGGCATTGTTTAATATATCTGAGGTACTTTCAAGTTTCTGTAGTTTCTGTTTCAATAAAATTGTCTCTAAACTCCGTTTACCCTTGAGCTTCGAACAAATCTTTGATTAATTTTTTGAAGTAGGTCCTCTCATTTGGGTGGACTGAACGTTGATCCTTTATATCTGACAATAGTCTGACAGTGTTTCATACCCTCTAGATTGTACTCGTAGGCTTATGTAGTAGCCAATTTAAAGCTTTAGAAGTTTGTGCAAGTTTTACCAACCTGGCAACAACCGATGTTTGCTAAACATCGTTTAAGAAATTAAAATTGAATAAATTCGTTTGACTCGTCACTTTATTTAGCCTAGAAGCATCCATTGATGTGTCACAAAACTGTCGTCACAAAATTTATTACATCGATTCAATATATGAACCAGTGATTATCAATTTGTGTAAGCATTCACTTCTTGATTGACAATGACTGTCTTTCACCGGCATGATTGGTTATTTTGATTCGATATATTTGATATTCATAAAATCATAAATTTACAATCTTTCAACATGTATGGTCACATGAAATTATATACGTAGAAAATGGGGTCGTCATAAGCAAAGCTTGAGTTGACGTCCTCATTTTCATATCAAATCTTGCTAGCAAAATACAATATTTGTTTAAACTGATTAGCCATGGGGTCAAGAGATGATTATGAAAGCTACAATTTTTCATATCTGCTAGAAAGGAAAAAGAATGGTATGACATTGAATTCGAAAACGGCGTTTTACATCTAACGAGGTAGTATATGATTCAATTCCTCTTTAACTTGTTTTTTTGTGTGTGTAATTGAGGAATGAGGTACGCTGGGATGAACAATTATTTTCTTCTAAAGATCACATGGACTGGAATTATCATTTTTTTAAATACGATTCTTGGTCATTATCGCTAACATTTAGGGCGGCACAGTACAGCAAACAGCATCAGGGATAAAATCATTTAAAGCACACCACAAGGTTTGTGTCAGCTAATTCACTGAAGGATTGAAAATCACAACACAAAATAAGGAGATCCGACATTGCTGCCGCGAAGCGACATCTGCTCCTGGCCTTTTACATGAAAATACTGTATATTAATATTAAAGTTAGATTGCAATTTTGTTTTAAGTTTAGGGTTAGGCTTAGGATTAGGTCTAGTGTTGGATCAGGGGTTGAAGGTAGGAATTCAGTAGTGTCGATTGACCGGGAGCAATTGTTGCCGGAGCAGGTTTCGTATTATAAAGAAGGGAAAAAATAAAGACAGTTTCCATAAATTACTTCCTCCTTCCAATCAGTGTTCGAACCTGTGGTATCCTGAAATAAGATGAGCATGGGATCCCGGGGAACGCAAACTTTCGGTACCGACGGCAAGTACGGACACAACCACGGACCCGACCAGGAATTCTACGTGAACACAGCATATGATGACGTCGATCTGGACGACGACAAGGCAGGGGATGTGGAGTTCCATGCAAAGACGAACGGTAAGAGTAATGAAGTGGTTGACGACGTGGAAGACGAGGATGACGATAATCCTCCGTGTGGATGGTTCGGCATCAGACCAGGGTTCATTCAGGTAATCATTTTCAGATCATGTTTACGACTTAGTTTACATCCATAATTTGGTCTCGATTTTGTTTTCTTGATTTATTTCTTATCCCCCCTACATTTTGTCCCTGTGCTTCATTAACAAAGGTGTACATTGTATATTACAGTTGTAAAATAGACTGATTTATCGGAAAAATTATGAAAACAATTCAAGAGGTATGAATAAGAATTGAGAGATAAGGGGTCGAGCCATGGATAAAAGGCACACTGAAATTGACATGACTAACTCATAGCGATTATAATGATCATCATGATCCAATATTTACTATAGAAAAAGAAGATGACGATGCCCAGATAATTTTTATGCCCCTCCCCTTTTCTAATAGGATTCAGCTCCATTTCCATCAAATTCTAAATATTCTACTCATTATCATCAGTCAACATTATCATAATTTGTAATTAAATATCATAATTGATAGGACTGAAGTAAATTGAATATATCATAAAGAAAATGTGAGAAAATTACAATGCCCCGACCGGGATTCGAACCCGGGACCCTGGATTACATGACCAGTGCTCTACCAACTGAGCTATCCGGGCTCCCGTCGAAGCACAGTAACAATCTCACATATAGCCCCTCTCTTTCCATCGAGCGTAGGGGGTACATCCATACCAATTCCATGCGTACGCTATGTAATGGCCTACCAATGAGACAGGTCTTCCCTCTAAAGTCGGGCAAATCCATGCCAACGAATTTCTATAGAGGACAATTTGAATTTGTAATTAAATATCATAATTGATAGGATTGAAGTAAATTGAATATATCATAAAGAAAATGTGAGAAAATTACAATGCCCCGACCGGGATTCGAACCCGGGACCCTGGATTACATGACCAGTGCTCTACCAACTGAGCTATCCGGGAATTGGTATGGATGTACCCCCTACGCTCGATGGAAAGAGAGGGGCTATATGTGAGATTGTTACTGTGCTTCGACGGGAGCCCGGATAGCTCAGTTGGTAGAGCACTGGTCATGTAATCCAGGGTCTAGATTTCGTATCCCGGTCGGGGCATTGTAATTTTCTCACATTTTCTTTATGATATATTCAATTATCATAATTATTTCAACTATTACAAATCGTCGTCATAATCATCAAACCCAGCCTAGTATCAGAGACATGAACCTATCACAGATATCCAAACCCCAATGACCTCACTTTCATTGTTCTTTTCTTTCCCATTACACAAAGTGCTGCAATAATTCCAAGGGCTATCTGCTTTTCCTCTGCCTCTTCGTCATCGCACAAAGTATGACGGTCAACGGGATTGTCTACGTCATCACCACCACGCTCGAACGTCGCTTCAGCCTGACAAGCGCCCGCAGCGGCTTCATCTCCAGCTGCTACGACTTTTCCGTGATGATCGTCATCGTTTTCGTCACCTATCTCGGAGAGAAGAGCCACAAGCCGAGGTGGCTGGGAACAGGGGCCTTCGTCTTTGCTTTAGGCTCATTGCTCTTCACCCTGCCTCATTTCGCTACAGACTACTACGCACCTAGGGATGTAAGTTCAGGTCTATTATAGGATGGGGGAGGGGTTGTACATCCGGATAATTTACGAAGTAAACCTGTCAAGTTTGTTGCTGGACTTTAAGAATAGTTTGTATCAAGAATCACAGCTGCCACGATCATTATTCCATTAATGATTTTGTCAACATGCAGTTTAAAGCGTAGTTAAATATTACATTAAAACTTGTTCCATTTACTGTTTGGAATTGGTTTGTGGAGAAAAAAAAAACGCGACTTGTCCGGACACAGTCATGACGTATGATATACGTCAGTTGACTTCGGTATAGCAACATTTAGGTTTTGGCAATATACTAAAAGAGGAGACTGAAAGATCAAAGCACATTTCCTCTGCTTTATTTGCCTGTTGGAAAGAGAAAATATCCTCAAGCTTGTCTGCAAATTTGATCAGACACCCCCATCTATGTTCTAGCATGAAGCTACAGAACTATTTGTAGCTTCATGGTTTCAGCGGCGCGCTGGTTAGGCACCACTCATTTCATGGGTTGGAATTCCGCCACTGCCATCACTTTTTGAAAATTTTGAATGTTATTTCCTCAGTTTGTACACTATTGATAAATTGGTGTCATCTCGATAACAATGTTCTGATTCGGATGTACGACACATCCTCCGACGACAGCTTTCCCGCGGTCAATACCCTGCACTACCCGGATATATAACTCAAACCCTGGACCAAATACTTTACACTATAAAGCCAACCCTAAGCCTTACCATATAAACCTTGCTCTATTAATCCATCTACCAGAAATTTATACGTGCGCTTAGCTATTGCCAGGAGCTCTCCTCGGGATATCCGTTTGTTGTATGGGGTCATACCGGGTGTGTGACTCCAATAGATGGGAAACTCGTAACTGTACCATATTTATAGATTCTTACACAATATTGCAACACTAGCGAACAATGAAAATAGAATATTTTTTTCTATAATTGTGAATATGAAGGTAGCGTGGCCGAGCGGTCTAAGGCGCTGGCTTTAAGCACCAGTTATATCGTGGGTTCGAATCCCACCGCTACCAAAATATTTTTAAAAACTTTTTAAACCAGTGTCGTCGTTTTTTACGAACTGACGAATTCGTGCGCGCTGTGCAGAAAAATAAATATTAGCCGGAAACGCATTTATAGATTTAGGTGTACTTGGATAACACAATTTACTTTTGTTCCATAATTGCATGTATCGATACAGTAGAAGAAAGCTTATGACTTTAATTTTGAAATGGTATATATTATTATGTATATTGATACGGAATAAGGAAGCACTGGCTATTCCTCGTCATATCAGTAAGGACAGCAAATATATGTAGTGGTTTGTCTCTCTCTCTCTCTCCCCCTATCCCTCTCCCTATCTCTCTCTCTCTCTCTCTCTTCTTTTATATACAGGCTACAGATATCACAACATGTGACATCAATGGCACAGACAAGGGAGGCTGCGAGCCAGGGGAGACCGGTCTCAGCGGATACTACTGGGTTTTCATAGCTGCGCAGGTCCTTCACGGGCTTGGTGCATCACCTCTCTATACGCTCGGTCTTACCTATATCGATGACAACGTCAAATCTACATTCGTCGCCATTTACATAGGTTAATATCCACCCCTTTTGAACTTTGACCATCCACCCCACGTTTTCCTTTCCCCTTCTTTCAGTTTACATAGCCTATATAAGCGTGTTCGTAATTGGCCCATGAGCAACTTTTCCCAAATGACCTTTCCTTTTTTTCATTAGGATAGGCATCTTTTCAAAGAAAGATAATACGTAAGCTTGCCCGACATCGCAACCTACAGAATTCAAACTCTATGAAAGAAAGGCATCGTAGACCAGGTGACTAGAATAGCACGTCAATGAACACTTGGGAAAGCGCATTGTTTGCTAGTTGGCTATCATTTGGGAGACTGTCAAATACCAACCTTCAATGAACACTTGTTGCTTTTCAGTGGATTTAATGAAAAGTATAATTAAATAAATATATGAATAATCATTACATCACAGTCAATGCTTATCTCAGTGAATTTTAAACGAACATGCCAGTTTATCTCAAATGTTCTTTATCTGCTCACGCGCAAATCCTAATTACGAAATCGCTTATTGCACAGATTTTGCAGTCAGTGAACGACACGATGCGTCAATGCCACTTCCCATTTTCTTTATTTTCACTTATCATTTTTTTAGCCTGCCTATCTTTCTTTCGTCTCAGATTGAATGATCAATAATTAAACAAAAAGATTCTATGAAGATGATAGCAGAAAATTCCCAAATCGACACGAATTTTCCCAGCTTAATGCTTAGTCTCGCAGATGACTAATTTGCTTCTTGATATGTCCACAGCTTTCGAAGCTCTTAGCCTATAGCGTGTCTTTTACTTTCCCTTCTTGATCACGCTAATGCTGATCATCAAGCAGATTATGATAGTTACGATGTATCCACAAATCCGATAGTTAGTCCTGAAGTAAAAATGAATAATTCTTTGCCATAATTTCGTGAAAAATAATTGCTATTTCCAACACAAATTTGAGCTTCAACCTAATTATATCGTTTATGACAGGTATATTTCAGGCCATGGCAACATTAGGACCAGCTATTGGCTACATACTCGGTGGACTGTTTCTCTCCTTCTATACAGACGTAAACGTGGACCCTAACGAGTGAGTTTAACCATAGTGATACCCACAAATCCTGAACTATAAACGACAGATTAACAAAATACGCGTACATGTATTTTATTTGCTAATCCGGATCCGGCAAAGGGTACATCAATAACAATTTCGCAATATTTTTTAGCAGTGGTCTTCAGGATATACATACCGCCCCCCCCCCCCCCCCGCTTTTATCGACTTTTTCATACGCACTTCCTGATGTTGATGTTTATTGTACCTGACTACTAAGAAAGCAATAATATGCTCGTAAATAATCAACCAGTGGACTATGAGTTTTATTCCTATCCGAAGGACTTGGTAATTGAAGATTAATTCCTCGCCAAAGGGTTCCGGAGCATCAACTAGGGTTCGAATCCAAAACCTCCCAGTTACGAGACCCCTGCTCTACCACTGAGCCATCAAGATTCCTTAGTATTATTTCCGTAATCAGTGATATAAAGGCCTAATGCGTTTAAGTTTGAAATATGAATTTGCATAATCTGTCATATAATAGTATTTTCTTGCTATTACTCTTGTCTATCATTATATTATTTGGTGGTTTTATGGTGGTTTTTATCTCGACAGATTGGGTCTTACACCACAGAGTCCTCTGTGGATCGGTGGCTGGTGGATGGGGTTCTTTGTTGATGCAGCTCTCGCCTTCTTCGTCATCATACCTCTCCTCGGATTCCCTAAAGCCTTACCAGGTTAATAATTTTACATGAGTTGTGTGAAGAAGGGGGGGGGGGGGATTTGCCCCCTAACATATCCCCATCCCCAGCATTCTTTTCTTTTCTACCATAATTCCAACTTAAAAGAGAATTCTTCTTCTATAGGCTGGTTGAAATATCTTGGTTGGAATAGTATGAAGGAGGGAGGAGGAGGCAATAAATGATGATCCCCTATATCATCATCTGTCTCTCTTGTTCTTACCCCCGTCTTTTCATGATCTATTACCTTTTAGAAAATCCCATGTTGCTATATAGCATCTGAATTTTAAGACTTGACTTGACTTGCAACTTGGGTTACATTATTTAAAACAAAATGCAAAGTGACTAACCGAACGTTTGCAAGGTTGGCAGAAAGTATGTTTCTTCTTCTGAAGTTTTAATACTGTAGTTAGGTAATCTAAATTAATTGTAACTAAAACTCATTTACCCAACACATGTAGTAAGAGAACAGGAGCTTAAGATGTAACTCAAAACCTTTCCAATTCTTACGTATGTAACTGTGGAATTGCCCATTTCGCGTTTATGACTTAGGATGTTTAGCGGTGGCCATGTTTATGACGAGCTCCTCTCTTCAATTGATATTTGCATTAGTCGTGTCGAGTTGAGATGATGGTGAAAACACAAGATACACTGTAAAAAATTACTGTAAAATTTACAGTAAATTACTGGCAATTTGCTGCAGAGTGAATTACTGTATTTGCACGGTATCGTACTGTTTATTCTACAGTTAAAAGGTAATCAGCGGTATATAACTGTAAAAATACAGTATTAAACTGTAAATGATCCAGTACTTTACTGCGCGGCCGGTTTGCCAATAATCTACTGTTATTCCTACAGTAATTAGTTTACAGTGTACTTAAAGGGCAATGCAACATTTGTAATAAGTCGATTTTGTAGGAAAGCAAAATATAAGAGAAAAGGGATGGTGAAAGTTTGAAGCAAAATCGGACAAAGAATAAGAAATTTATGAATGTTTGAAATCTATGCAAATCTCCATTGACAATTTTGTCAGTCGCTTTTTCAGTCAAATTTCATTAATGTCATTAATTTTCGCTTTTCTCCTAAGCGCAACTTCAAAAATACATAACTTTAGCATTGCTTGTCTAATTTCGTTCAAACTTTTCCCCAATCTGCTTATCTGATTTCTCTGTTTTCTTTCAGCGCATCTTTCCATTAATGTTGGATTTCCCTTTAAGCAAGCATCTTAAACGTGCATATTGTTCGTTTTCTTTATGATATGTAACTTCGGGGGAAAAAAAGAGGATGATATGTGCTGAGAGCACCTGTGTCTTAGTTTGCAACCTTTCTTCGTCACAATCGAATAAATATTGACCTAAAATGTTGTTTTACCTACGTTGTTTGACGTCCTCACCAGGATCCATCGCGATAAACGCCGCGCGCAAAGAAGAGGCTCAGAAGGGTTCCACATTCAACGCCAGGGCAGGGTTCGGCAACAAGGTCAAAGACTTCCCCAAGGCTGCTTGGAACCTGTTTAAGAACATCCCATTCATGTGTCTGAACGGTGCCGCTATCACGGAATGGTTTATACTGGCCAGTATCGCAGTCTTTGGACCCAAGTATCTCGAATCCCAGTTCAACTTCACCTCAGGCACCGCTGCTCTGATTGCTGGTAAGTTGACAACACTACGAATTGAACAAAATAATATTTTCCTTTTCTAGTAGTAGGCACAGTGGTGAACTTATTCGTTTACCTGATATGTAAGATAGTAACAGTGCCAATGAGTTTACAATTTTACGAAATAAAATATTTTTGAATAAAATAGTGGATTTAAAAACAAAATAATGGAATTTTCAAGAAAGCATGGTCGGGTGACGAACTACTCAATTTCCCTGATTTGCACAAAAGCACTGGTTGCCCGTAAGTTATGAATAGCTACAGTTTCGACAAAATAATGGATTTTAGATTAATGAACATGTTTTCGAGAAACGGGGGAGGGGGCGGGGGAACTACTTAATTTACCTTAAATGTATGAAGCACTGCTTGCAGTTTAGTTTGCAATAGCTACGACCTAAAAAATAGTGTATTCATCAAAGAAGCGTGGTGACCAACTATTCATTTTATCTCATATGTATGTCATTGGCTGCATATGCCGAATTTGACATAATAATTGATTTTTTCAAGGAAGCCTTGTTATTCAATTAATCTGACAAATAGCATAATAAATGATGGAATCCTCCTTGGAAAAGTATTTGTCTTATGTCGGTTTAGGTAAAGTTAAAGACTATATTCAGCGGTTACAGCCCTATAGCTAGAAGGTCCGATAGTTAGCGGGTCCGACAGACCGACACCCAATAGATAGAAGGTTCGATAGACCGAATGTACGAGAGGGTCCAATAGACAGACGGTTCTATAGACCGAATCGGTGGAGGGTCCGATAGTCCGAAGGTTCAGTAGGGGTCCGATAGTTAGAAGGTCCGATAGACCGACAACAACGTAAAAAGGTAAAATAAGTGGATACAATAAGTTTTTAATAGTTTTATCTCATAAAAGGAAAAGGGTAATGCCTTATCTTCTTCTATGTGTATTATAATAAACCGATGCACTAGGTCTGTAGGCCCACCCCCCCCCAAAAAAAAAAATGGGGAACTTATTTTAAAGTTTTGTTTTATACATTTTCAACATGTTAAAAGTATTTTTATCAGAGCATCATCATCATCACCGTGGGGCGGGGTGGTCCACCCATGCAGCTCAGCCCCCGGCTAATTTTGCCACTAAACCGATGTATTGGCAATTTTTTTTTATAAACATGGAAATCTAATTATATGTTGCACACTATTCAAGCCCCGAGGCCAATCATGCCCGAAGTATTTTTTTTCTAGTGGAGCAAGCTGAGGAAAGGGCAGCTTTAAACAAAGAAATCTTATGGGGTGCACACTTTATAGTTGAATTTTCATTAAAAGCAACCAAAGATAAGATTCTGACAACAAAAGATTCTGACCAATAAAAATGAGATTGTTTCAATTATGCCCTACCACCTTCTTGGGCGGGGGGCGTTTCCATTTTTGTTTTAGGGTTGGTTGTCAGGTGATATTTTGATAATTCGAGAATACCTCACTGCCCGAATATTATGATATTCGGGCTTCTTGTTGCTGCAGGACGTAAGAGGTGCTTGCTGCAAGAAACCATCTAGGCCGAGAGAGAGAGAAAAAAAAAGAATTTTGTATCCTGAGAATAGGTTCTAGCGTATTGTTATTCCGTTCTCATAATCTGTGTAACATGTTATCGGCATCTTCCGTTCTCATATTGGAAAGAGACTATTGTCACAGGCCATTATTTATTTATGAAAATTCATCTCGTTAGCCCCTTTAGGTCAACTTGCTGCTCTGTTCCTTTCAGTTATGTTGCTAACATTCTTTGAGTAGAAAAATAGCATAACATTAGCTAGAGATTCAAGATGCAAGCCAAATAACTTCCATAAGCATATGACTTATTAATATAATTGGCATTGGTTTATATACATACATATGGCGATTATATTAATAAATAATACCAATAATGAAAATATAATGGGCATTGGTAAATAACCCTAATAATGCTAGTGAGCGAATTTTTAGAATTTTTGTTTTCTTCTCTTTCTTTTCTGATTTCTTCTTTTCTTTTTCTCTTCTTTTCCTTTCTTTTCTTTCCTTCTTTCCTTTTCAACCTCTTCCTTTTTTTCTTTTTCTTTGGTTGGAACCCCCTTTTCAGGCATGAAAAGTGAGAGGGGGGGGGGGGGTATTCCCGCCCCCACATTTGAAAACATCTGAAAACATAACGCCCCCACTTATTTTAACCACTTATTTTTTACCCACTTATCATTTTATCCACTATTTACCTTTTTTACGTATTTATTGTCGGTCTATCGGACCTTCTAACTATCGGACCCCTACTGAACCTTCGGACTCTCGGACCCTTTTGCCGATTCGGTCTATAGAACCTTCTGTCTATTGGACCCTCATGTACATTGTGACTATCGAACCTTCTATCTATCGGACCTTCTGACTATCGGACCCGTTGGTCATTCGATCTATAGAACCATCGGACTATTGGACCCTCCTGCCGATTCGGTCTATATAACCTTCTGTCTACTGGACCCTCTCGTACATTGGGTCTATCGAACCTTCTATCTATTGGGTGTCGGTATATTGGACCCGCTAACTATCGGACTTTCTAGCTATAGGGATGACCCCATATTGAGCATGTCTGTTACAACCAGGTACCCAACCTGGGTCCGATTTCATGAAACTTGTTATCAATAACAAGTTACAATAATTGTTATAAGCTACTAAATCCTTGAATCTGATTGGCTGAGAGCAAATTTGTCATACAAACAGGGCAGTTGTTATTGATAACAAGTTTTATGAAACATGGCCCAGGTATCTCTAGGGATGGACAGTAACAAATTAAATTATTCGTTGCAATGTCGGGAAAGCTTTAGGTAAAGTTCAACACTATTCAATATATTTTTTCCAAACAGGTATACAGGTGATCCCATCCAGTCTTATTGGATGCATCGTGGGTGGCTTCATCGTGCGGTACTTCAAGCTCGAATTCAAAGGGATGGTCAAGTTCTGTATCTTGGTCCTCACTATCTCTTTCGCAGCCATTTTCGTCTTCGTTATCGCCTGTGATAACGTCGACTTCGCAGGAGTGACTGTCCAATACGATAACAAGTACGACCTCAATTTTATATCATTTTCAATTTACTTTACTTCATGTTTCACATCACATTATAATAAATCACAAATAACTAAAATAACATTATTTTGATGACTATGACATAATTATACATGATTCATGTACACCATGGAATGACGACAAAAGGATAAAGAGATAAAACCCTATATTGAGTTTCATATTTTGTGCGAAATATGAGGAAATCTATCAGGGCTTGGAAGTGACGGTGTAAGTAATAACCTGCGTCACAGAAGAAAAGTATTTCTTGGAATGGAGAAATAATCTAAATGAAGACAATATTTGAAAATGAAAAAAAAAAGTTATAAGACTTGATTTTTAGTAGTTTGGTTAAGTTATCTTTAAATACCCAAACAAGTGATGGTATTGATCAGTAATTATTTTGATATTTCATCATAAGTATGAGCAAATTGATCAAATTGTAGTCGGTCTTCGGCAGGCAGCCATGTACCGTGCAGTCCATCCCCTCCCTTTCTCCCCTCACCCTGCCCCCTCTCTCTTTCTCTCTCTCTCCCTCCATCATCTCTTTCAGAACTACTCTGACCTGCTCAGAGCTTTCCTGATCTCGATCACTTTCTTCCTTTTTCTTCTTTCCTCTTTCCATTTCACTTCATTTTTGGTGTACAAACACCGAAAACCAAAACCAAAAATAGTCTAATGTGTAAGTGTTTAATTTAATTTTATTCCATTTCCATCTCTTTCCTTTCCTTTCACTTCTCCTAAATTCCTCTAAACGCCCCATAAGTGGGTTATTTTTCACGAAAGAATATATCAACAGCCTTTTCACAGAGGCTCCCACATGGTATTACCGAAAACCTTCAATTGTGAATACTCACTCACCATGGAAACCTACAGAGAACATCTAATTTTGAATGTGTTGAATATAAGCATACTTCGCCAAATCTGCCTGTAACAACATTCCAGATATTCATTTCATTCGTTCATTCGTTCGGTTTATTGAAATAAAAGAACGTGCAGCACAAAAGCTGAAACTGTTCAGTTCACAAAATTGAGACATATATAATATATAAATAATCAACAAAAGAATAAATACAAATTAAATTTATATAATGCATACATTTGGCGGTAAAAATAATGTCTTGCCAAGAAGCGTAGAAGGAAAGGAAGAGAGAGAGAGCGCAAAGGTTAACGGAGAGAGAGAGAGAGAGAAGAGGAAGTGAAGAAAAAAGGAGTGTATGCAAGCAGAGAAGGGGAAGACGAAGAAGGGAAAAGAGAAAGTGACAGATAAATAGAGAAACAGAGAGAAGAGAGAGAGAAAGAGAGAGAGTGTATGTGTGTGTGTGAAAGAGAGATGGAGAAAGCAGGAGAGAGAATAAGAAGAGAACCGACAGAGGGGATAAGAAATGGAAACCAAAAATATGATATGCATATATCAATAGTAGTCAAGAAATAAATTTGCATACAAAAGCAATACCATAAGAGAATATGAGAAACCACATAAAAATAGGAAGAGAATAAGCATTGAAGAAAACCATATGGTAAAAAAGGTAAAATTGGTAAAATTGAAGTTGGTAATATTATTATTGCAAAGAGGGAGATCACAGGGATTGCAACACCCCCCCCCCCCCTCCATGTATATTACATCCTATCCGTATGCAACAATATTATACGAAAATAAGCATTGGAGAAAACCATTTGAAAATAAGAAATAACAAAACTAGGTACGTATATTAACTAATTATGAAGAAATACATATATTGCAGACATAAGTTTAATTGATATTCATGAAACATTGAGACAAGGGAGCCAAAGAAATATGCAAGCTAAGGTAATTATAAAAAAATGATCATAAAGAAATGAACATAACTATATCACTTTAAGAACAGTTAAAGTAATATTCAGACAAGTGAGCGTTAAGGATAAAGATGCCCACTTATAATAAATTCATTCATAATAAATTCACAGATAAAATCTAAAAACCATGTAAGAGACGATACATACAAGAGACAACAAAACCAGCAATTTACAATTAAAAGACATTAAAATATGTATAAAGTATTAGAGAAAAATATATTGCACTCATGTGGTTTATTATGCGAGAGTTCAGTTATATTGAGTTAAGCAATCTCACTAAACATGGAATCGTCGAATTCCTACGACGCTGCGTTCTTGTCTTAGGGATATCAAGACGCGAGGAGTTCCTTAAATTGCGACCAGTGAGAAGATGGCGTTGAGGTGGGAGCATGTCACGGTGGCGGGTAGACAGCAGAAGGGATTTTCCAAAGCCAATAAGGAGGGCATTCCTTCTTTCAGCGAGACTGACTCCGTTCCTCCTAAGTGAGCACAAGATGTAGAGTCTCCGAGAGGCACGCGAGATCATTTCACGTACTTGACTGTCCCATTTTAGGTCAGATTGGATAGTGACGCCAAGAAGGCGCATGGATGTAACAACTTCCATGGGGTTATTGTTGATAGTGATGACTGGGGGAGGGACATCAGTCCGCAGGAAACTAATATGCATTAGTTTACATTTCTCAGGCTTTGGTTTCATGTAGTTAGTATGACTCCATTCGCATATAGAGTCAACATGTGATTGCAAATTGTTGTGACCAGTCTTCTTGGTAATCTCCACTAAACTGAGATCATCGACGTATTTCCACCTATTGTTGGTGGAAAGGGCAACATCATTAACCATGATGAGGAATATTATGGGGCCGATTTTTGTACCTTGTGGCACACCGCAAGTCAATGATTGCGGTGTTGACGTCGAACCCTTGTAGAGCACCGTTTGCGAGCGACTTGAAAGAAAGCTACGGATTGTGGGTATGATCGATGGGTCCACTTCGAGATCGATCATCTTTCTGACAGCTGTCGTATGGTCAATCAAGTCAAAAGCTTTCGTAGAATCTATTGCACAAACGTCAGCGTAGTGACCTGATTCGTCAAGACCTTTGTGGATTGCGTCAATCATACTTATAAGGTAATGGTTAACTGAACTGCCTTTCATATTTCCAAATTGTCGAGGATCAATCTCGTGCTCAATGTCCGACATAACCCACTGCGCAAGGAATCCTTCGAAGAGGCGAGCGATTATTGGAGTAATCGAGATTGGGCGAAGTTGGTTATACTCAGCGACCGGAGTTGTCTTTGGTACTGGGCATACAGATGCTGTTTTCCAAGTATCAGGAAAATGCCCAGAGAGAAGACACTCATTAAACATATCAGTCAAAGGGATGGATAATTCGTAAGCGAATTCCTTCAGCAGCCGTATAGGTAAATCAGATGGATGGCCGGCTTTGGATGCGTTCAGACGCCGAAGTCGATTGTATACATCTCGTCGCTCGATGGTTGGGGGAAGCCGAGCTGGGAGATATGCAGGCAGCTTTGAAGGGTCACAACTAGGAAGTTGCCTGCAGATATCTGCAAAGTAAGTGTTCAGGCGATCAGCAGTAAGGGAGGGAGGGATATTAGGCTCTATCTCAAACAGGGGTCGTTTGGTCAGACCAGTGAGATTTCTGATCTGTTGATGCCATTTCCCAGGTTCCATTTGTTTTAGATGTTTGACTTTCTTGTTGTAGAAAAGTCGTTTAGCTTCTTTGATTTTCCTTTGTACATCATTTCTCAAGTTGTTGTAAACCAGAATATCACTACGCCTGAACGCGGAATCACGGGCAGAGATGAGAGACCGAATGGTGTTGGTCATCCATGATTTATCATTCAGTCTTCGTTTGATGGTTACTCTACGAAAGTGTGATTTATACTGTTCAGAGAGAAGCTGTTGAAAGCATTCAACCTTGGCGTCGACATCGGGTAAAGTGCTGATCACCGACCAATCCATCTCGGTTATCCACTGTCCGAAAGATCGGACAGCAGAATCTCGGTAAGGTCGATGGGAAAATTGAACAGAACGGCGACAAACGTGACCATCAATAGAGTTAAGAGAGATCAGTGAGTGGTCACTGTTAGCAATAGGAGCACATATAATGGGATCATGGTACTCACAGGCAATATCAGTAAAAATCTTGTCTAATATTGCAGTTCCCCTCGTTGGGATTGTAACAATCTGGACCAGTGAGCTATGCTGCTCCAAAGGAGACGCATCAAAATCATTAAAGTCACCGGTAATAATTAGCGAAGCACTGTCTGAAATTGCCCTAATAGAATCGACAGTATCAATTAGGTGGTTACAGAGTTCCTCACGATGCTCAGATCGCGGTGGTGAATACACAACGGCAACGTAGAAGTCGTTACGTAACCGGAACTGACCGGAAGACTGTAACTTGACCCATAGTACTTCAAGATAGGTAGGGACACAGTCTGTGTAAACTTCCTTTGCGTTTAAATCATTACGGATATATAGACAAACTCCTCCACCAGGTCGATCAGGACGATCGCGATGAAACAGGTTATATCCAGGGAGTTCACAAGCAGACGCAGGTTTTTCAGCAGAAAACCACGTTTCAGTTACCGATATTAAGGGAACATCTTTATGCCGAGTTCGCAACGTGGCTTCAAGATCGTCGATCTTGTTGTTGAGTGATCGAGCGTTGAATACGATGAGGGAAGGCGAGATGGATCTCTGAAGCCCACGTCTCACTGAGATTAGAGATCTTGACCGATCATGAAATCCCTTCTTCAACAGTCTAGGGCTTGAATATGTCTGTGGGTGTGCGAACCGGCACCTCGACCGCGACAGCGTTTCAGGCCAAGGGACCCAATGTTTGTAAACACATGATCAGGTAGTCGCACTTTAGTGTTACGTAATTGGTACAGTTCATCTCGCGAGTAGCGAATATATCGCTTTTCAATGTCCATAATGGGTGCGAGGCAAAGCGCCCAAACGAGGATGAGTTTGCATATGAAAAGGATTCTGAAACAATGTTCTCGCGATAAAGGCAGGCTATAGCTAGAAGCACGTACGCAAAACATGGTGCCGTATTAAAGGCACCGACGAGTTGGATATTGAAGTGAAATTACAGACCCATTTATTAACAAGATAATACATCAAGAACCACGGAAAAGTTACTCACGTAGTCACAATGTTCCACAAATTCACAAAACATGGAGATGTAGGAGAAAGTCATATCAATAAGCAGAATTTAGTTTAAACGTCTTACTATTCCCCGGAGCAAATTTGGGGTGAGGCTGCAGCTCAAAACAGCGCCCTCTTAAAGAATGAATTGAACTGAATGAAATGAATTGAACATGTTAATATATTTCTGGGAGCTCATCGATATCTCTTTTTGCAATGACTAT
The DNA here is from genome assembly GCA_025617745.1 of Heliocidaris erythrogramma. NCBI lineage: Eukaryota > Metazoa > Echinodermata > Echinoidea > Camarodonta > Echinometridae > Heliocidaris > Heliocidaris erythrogramma. The sequence continues at coordinate 32,605,949 of CM046856.1, forward strand.
TGTTGCCAACTTGCAGATCGGTACCTTTCACTGGAGACGAAGGGAACCTGACGGCGGCCTGCAACGCTGATTGTCACTGCTCTAACAATTACGATCCGGTGTGCGGCAGCGACGATGTCCTCTATTACTCACCATGTCACGCCGGCTGTCTTAACATGAACGACGACGATGGTGTCAAGGTATGGGACATCATCCAGTTTTGTTCATCCACGAGACCGACAGTCCTGGGCCCTGTTTCATAAAACTTGTCATCAATGACAAGTTGCAATAACTGTTATAAGCTACTGAAATCCTTGCATCTGATTGGCTGAGAGCAAACTTGTCGGTAACAATCACCAACAAGACACTTGATGAAACACCTCCCCCGGAGTCCCAAGGCCCCCGAGAATGTCGGTCTCTTGAACCTTCAGTAAAGTTGTAAGAAGGCCAGTGAGACCGACCCAGGCCGTCGGTATCGCGGGCTCGTTGGCCGTAGTTCGGCTCGGATGTCACGGTTAATCGTTCCATTGACTTTCAAGAATTTTATTTGTTTGTTTTTTTCTTTACATAACAGCAGAATATAATACACTAGAAAATACCAAAGGTTCAAATGGCAAGATTTTGAAGTAGACAGAAATAATCTTCGATCAGGGGGTCAAATCGTGTGATTCGTTAGAGGAGGGGGAGGGGGCGGGTGTTAATTAAGGCTCATAGGCAATTTTCATCCCTAATATCGTGATCAAATATGAACGTTATGCAGCGGAGGCTTCATGTTGATTTTTTCTATATTATAGATATGATTAGTTCTCAGTTCGGGCATTATAATGCGTGAATTAAATCATCATCAGAATAATGTTTATTACTTGTATTTCAATATGCGATTGCATTATCTAAATTTAGAAGCATTTGTAGATAAAATGTCAGACACGATGCAGTTATCTATTTTTTATTCAGTCACAGTGCCCCCTCGTTACCATTTTCGCATATTTGCACCATAAAACACTGTCTACAATAAAAAAACAAAAGATAAATAAAAAACCCAACTTATTTTACCATTGTTTTGCAATGCAGCACCCTCTCCTGGTGAGTTATATACAGTTGGAAACTAGAAACCGCAGTTTTAGAGTGAAAACAAAGTGCTATTTTTGAAAAAAACTGAAATGAAGTGACAAAATTGTGTTTCCTGCCTATATCTATATAGTAATGAAAGGTTATGAGAATTATAATATTTGGGTGTATTATTTTGTCTGTTTTCAGGAATATATCGACTGCAGTTGCATAGGGAACGAAACGACCAAGGCAGTAACGGGGAAGTGTGATTACGTGTGTCCGCAACAAACACTGTTCCTCGTCCTCCTCTTCATCATGCTAACAAGTACATTCTTCGCTGTCGTTCCGTCGATCACGGCTACGCTCAGGTACAAGGATGAACTCGTCAACGACTACGATTGGTCGGCTATCAACAACTCTTAACTCTACACTAGTCATGCTAGTGTAGAGTTCAGTGATCAGCACCCGCTTTATCATTAGTTTAATGTTGATTCAGCGCATCTTTAAAGATAAATTCGCGCTCTGGTCGATTGCATTGTGAAAGAAACTATCTGGAAGCAGTTTGAAAAGGCTGATTATGTAGTGTACATAAGAATGATTGTATATTGCGAGGTTTTGGAATCATCAAAATGATAAGATATTGCGTCAATCTTGTTGAAAGTCACAATATACTGCATATATAAATGGGTATATGGGACGACACACATGTGGCATGAATGTTTGGTCCGAACTTCTTAAATATTTCTGGTCATATCTAGAATATATATATAAGCCCATTTGAAGAGCAATCCTCATAAAAAGATTGAGAAAGCTCGCAAATTATTTTTCACCTAAGTTACCAGAACTCAACCATCCGTCTCATTCTTATACACTTTCTCACATATAAGCATTTGCTTGGGTACAGACCTCGAGGGGGCAACAGCATCATAGGTCTTACATGGTCGACGGAATGCGAATAATTGAGGCCCCTGATTATGGTGGGGTGTGGAGGGGGGGGGGCGTAGCGTCTTCATTTCATGATCCATCCTGCCCTTCCTTTTTCTTTTTCTCTTTTTTATTCCTTACTTGCCATTTTCTTTTATTGGGGGCACATACTTCCTTGCCCCCGCTCCCGTCACTACGCTTCTGTCATTAATCAGTGCTACTAAAATAATTCATAAAGAATCATAGCTTTTTATTTTCTCACTTTTATCTACAGGTGTGTTGCCAATTCACAAAAGGCGTTTGCCTTGGGGATCAACTCACTGTTTTACCGAGCATTGGGTAAGATATTAATGATATATATCCATGTATGTTTTCTGCAGAACGCCTGTAGTTTGTTGGAGGCCAATAATGTGGGGTCTTCTGATAACGGTTCGACGCCACATGCTCCGGCGATGATCGCTCCGGGTCAATTTGTTAATCGAATTCGTTCCACCCTGGACCCTACACTAAATAGTATACATGTACCTAACCTCATTCGAAACCTAAACTAAAAGTCAATCGCAACCCAAACCCTAACTCTACTTCTTCGATGAACTTCTCAAATTAAAGTCCAAGCAAATATCACGGGAGCAAATGTCGGATCACTCAAATTACATGCAAGTATTTGTGCCCCAATTAAGAGGAAATATTGATATTGAAATTGGATGAATATACCAGATAATCTTAATATCTCGAAAACAGGTATCATCGAATTTTTTTGGGGGCGGGATAATTTTATGTCCTCTTTTGTGATCTAATTTCTTCCCTCTGTCACCTCCTCGCCCCCCCCCCCCTCTCTCTCTCACTCTCTTTAAAACACTGTTATTGTAATATCTTATGATAAAATTAATAATATATCATTATACCCCACTTTTCTCTCTTGATTATAGGTACGGTACCAGTATAGTCGAACAATGTCATGACTAAATATATCTTACGATAAATCAAATAATATTTCCTTATCCCTTGTTTTCTCTCTCTTGATTATATACGGTAATGAAACTCTTCTTCAGTATTTTAGGACAAAAAAACATAATTACAGGTTACAATCCTTATACCCATGCACTCTATCTCTCTTGATCAGGTACGGTACCGGGTCCCGTCGTCTTCGGTCTCCTAATCGACAACGCCTGCATCATCTGGGAGGAAGACTGCGATGGGGCCCGGACTTGCTGGATGTACGACAACTCGACCCTGGCCAAGAACGCCCTCACCCTCACTGTCTGTTTAAAATTCTTCTCCATCCTCTTCTTCGTCGGCGCTCTCGTCTTCTATAAGCCGGTCTTCGAAGAGGTAGACAAGAGCAAGTTAACGAATGGGGTTGAAGTGACCGAAAAGGGCGAGTTGAACGGGGACGTTGCTGTCAACGAGCCAGCTACGTCGCAATTTTAGGTAGTGGTAAATCTGCCGACCCGTCATTTGCTTTACGAATATTGCTCCGGGCTTTATTTCGTGAAAAGATATAGGCATGGGTAGGACTGGCCACGGCCCCATGTTGAGTTTGGGGAGATTTCCCACAGGCCGCCTGATATTTTAGTCTGAGGGTCGGTTGATACAGGTTGAGTGGGCCGGCCACATGAATATTCTCCAACCGAATTTTAGTCCCAGTTCGCCCCTGGATACAATTTGGTTTTAAGTTCAGTTTAGGATTACGGTGAGGTTATACTTATAGGGTTAGGTTTGGATTTAGTCTTTTGTCCAGACAGAGGCGGCGGAACGTCGGGCTCGGACAAAATAAATAAATTTCCGTTCAAAGATGAAAAAGTGACCCTCCTCCATTGGAAAAGATTCCCTTCTTGAGGTGAAAAACTGCCACAATCATGATATATTTCTCCCTTATGTGGCTTTAGTTTTATACCATACTTTTCTCTTTGATGACAATGTAAGGTGCCACCTACTTTAATTCTCATGAAATTGTTACCTTGCTTTGTTCTTTAAAGAAGTTGCAGTTATGAAAATTACAAAAATCGCTTTTCGTAACGATTGCGAATTCAAAATATACCCCTTTTCTTACCCCAACCAACAACAGCAACAGTACTTTTTTGTTTAATCGACCATCCTTTTGTACGATGAGGGCATTATATTTTTCCTCATTAAAAGAACCACATGAAAACAGTCTATTCATTGGGTTTTATGATTCATTTTTCAGTTTGGTCATGTTCTTACGTGACCCTAATGTTTTCAATGCTTTGCCCAAATATAGCACAAATTAGTTTTTATACGTAAGTTTAAATCGATGCTGATAGGTATAAGTATAAGTGAATTCCATAGGGCTGGTCCGGCATGAGCAAAAGCTCGTTCCCCCAAGATTTCTTATAGAAAACCATTAGGATACCATCAAAGTCTCATTTGAAAGCATAATACTTCTACTTTATATAAAACATATAACTATTGTCATAGAACACATGATTTGGTCACAATAACCTTTTGTTTTATATATAGGGTTTCGTGTTTTTTTTCTGGGACGCACAGTAAAAGGGTATCCTCGTCACACCTCGAGCGCACATCAAACGCACTTGTAATATAAATCTTTGACAAATTTAAGACAGTACTTTTTTTAACCGTAGGATGTTTAATTAAGGGAACCCCCTGTAACATTCCAAATTCACGTGTATTATGTTTGTGACGCGTTGTAAGAATGAATTTAAAAAGCTTGTATTATTGTTAGTTTTATCTCTGGAAGAAGAACCGAAATCTAGTATTGTTTTATGAAGGAAACATTTGTACAGTTTGTATATAAGACGAATTTTATATTATTCACGCAGCTTATAAAATTGATGACTTGCTAATATACCGATGAGGTATATTCGAGTATTGACAAAGATTATGTACAAAAACTGCCAGAATACTGAAAGACTGAAATGTCATTATTGAATTTACATTGGAAATAAATGATGTGAGAAACCATATCTTGTTTTGTCTGTTTATTCGTTTTACTTGTTCTAAAGACACTTAACATTCATAGCAGAATATTGTAGCTGGAGTAAAATTCTTTAACAATTCAATTACACTCTCTCTATATCAATATTTGATCAAAAAGAGTGCTTTCATTCACAAGCGTACACGAGGCGAGGCGGAGTTGGGGGACGCTGCGGGCTGCAGCCCCCCCCCCCCCCGAAATTTTTTAATTTTTTAATATTCGGGCAACTCTCACCTTATATGCGGGCAGCGATATGGTAGATTTCTGAACTATATATCTTGTATGTTTTGATGATAAAATTACAATGTCACTATAATGCACATTCAAATTTAAAAAATATAAAAAAATAAAAATCGTATTATTGCCTACAATGTCATAGGATAAGCAAATAAAAATAAAGATTGTTATTAATTTTTGGCAATTTCCCAACAAGCCTATCAAATTCAAATTTGACGACATGAAATTCTCCTTGATTGGAGAGGCGACGCGCCTGATTATCTGATTTTAATCGGCAGCAAATCGACGTGAAAAGCGCCAACGTACTGCTCATTGTGGGTCTCTTCTGTATGCTCGGCTTCACTTTCCAGCCTTCGTGCCGTCCATCCTGGCCACCATGAGGTGTAAGTAAGGCCCGGCTCACACGAAGCGTCATTTCCATTGCGTCATTGTCTGCGCTAATCGAGCCTATGGAGACAATGAACCCATACGCCAGTTATAAAAAGTATATTGTATGCACTGTTCATTTTGCAATCACTTTTTTCAAACGATATCACCCTTTCATAACGCGCAAAGTCACTGACGAGGTTATGACGTGAAATGATAGTGGTGCATGGGTGTATGGTTCAAAAAGTTGTTCTGAATTTTTTGAATCATCACCAAATGAACACCCAACCATAAGAGTTAAGCTATGTCCGTTAGTTTACCAAGTCTTATCACTAATAAAGTTATTAATCGGAGTACTTGGATCCGAACCCTAACGAGAGCCATAATGGTAATCCCAAACCACACCTTAATCTTAACCATAACCTTAATCATAACTTTGCAAATAACAGGGACCGCAGGGGGGGGGGGGGGGGGGGGGCTGCAGCCCTGTAGAGCCCACAAATGTAAAAATTACCACAGATGTAAAAACATTGCACCTGCAAATGTCAAAATAACCACAAATGTCATAACATGTCAACCACAAGTGTAAAAATAACCACAAATGTAAAAACATTTCGCCTACAAATGTAAACATTTCCATTTTTACCACAAATGTCATAACACGTCGACCGCAAATGTAAGAACTCATTGCTTGCAAATAATGCACTGATGTAAGTTATTATGGTAAATTGCCACTTGGTCTAATGCCAATTGGTCTAAAAACCAAATGGTCCAACATCATTCGGTCTATTCGTCCATCACCAATTCGTCTAATCTACATTTCGTCTAATAGCCATTTGGTCTAATAATCAGTTTAATCACTTCGTCTAATCACCACTTCATCTATAGCCAATTCGTCTAAAACCTGTTCGGTCTAATGTTCACTTGGTCAAATCTATTTCGGCTAAAAACAATTGGTCTAATAACCAAATGGTATAATCATCATTTCGTCTAAACCCAGTTGGTCTAACACCCACATGGTCTAATCATCACTTCGTCTAATTACCATTTTTGCTAATCCTCGTTTGGTCCAATTCTCAGTTCGTCTAATAACAGTTTGGTCTAATGTTCACTTGGTCTAATATCCATTGGTCTAATACTACAGACAAAATTTAGCCTGTCATAGTTATATAGGTTTATTGTCACTTGGTCTACAGCCAGTTGGTCTAATAGCCAATTGGTCTAACTTCATTCCATCTAATATCATCAGTTGGTCTAATAAACATTTGGTCTAATCATCATTTCGTCTAATGACCAACTGGGCTAATTTCTTGTTTTCCCTCTGCAATACTACTCTAGGGAGCTTTGACTAAACAGGCCGAACTTTGCCGAAATTTTTGAACTTTTTTTTGCAGTAATTGTATGTTAATTTTTTTTTTTTTTTTTGGGGGGGGGGGTACAAAAAAGAGGAGAAAAGGGTGACCTGATGGAGCATGGCATGAATTAATTACATGTGCTTAATTGATTATCTAGTGAATAAATTGATTAATCAATTAATATGTTTAGTGAATTTTCAATTATTGTTTTAATGCATTTTGCTTTTGCTATATTGTTTTTTATCCCTTCATTTCTTTCGCTATCTTTCGCTATTATAAAGCTTTATCCTTCTATCATTTCTCTATCTTTCGTTATGTTATTCCTTGCTTTTATCCTTTCATTTTTCCATATTTCCTTTAGTTGTGTTATTCTTTATATCCTTCTATCACCTCTTCCATCTTTCCATATGTTAATTTTTACATTATTTCTTTTATCATTTTTATCTTTCTCTCTCTATACTTTTCTCTCTTTATTCCTTGGTTTATCTTTCTATCATTTTGCCTATTTTGCATTATTCTTTCTTTTTATCTTTTTTTTCTGCTTTTCATCTCTAATTTCGTTATCTTATTTTTCTTCTTCTTCTTTCTTGTTTTTGTTTGGGGAGCGGGGTGGGGAGGGCTTGTTTACAATCTTCTCTTCCATCTTTCGCCATGTTTTTTTAAATCTTCTACCATTTCTCTCTGTCTCTCCCCCTCTCTCTCTCTTTCTCTATCTTTACGTTAGGCCTATGTCTTTATCCTTCCAATTCCCTTAACAAATTGCAATCTTCCCTATTGCATTGTTTCTTCACGCCCGTCTTTCCTTATAGTACTCTTTATATTCATTCTTCCATCATCTCTCTCATTGTGTCATTCTGTTTCTATTCACTATTATTATGAATATAACTACATGTACCACAATGCACGGAAATGGAACATTTCTGGAAGTGGGGACTGACGCCTATCAACTACACTTTTCAACATTTTGCGAGCGAGCGAAGCCCGAGGCCAATCATTATTACAATGTACATACATGTATATCTTCAAAATGTGATATGTGATATTTAAAAATGTATATATATATATATATAGATATTGTGAGGAAATAACATATACAACAGCTTTGGCAACTCTCGTGGAAATATATATACAATGCGAAAGGAAATGAGAGAATAATGGTTGCGTAACTTAAATCAAAGTTCCCCAGAGCTGTCCTCCCTTTTTGAAATTTTTGCAAAGGCTGAAAAAATGTCTCCGCCGGAATCGAACCCGGCGAACGAACGACCACGGTCAGTTTCGGCGACACCAGATTCAATTGACCGACAGATTGACAAATCTTCAACCTTATTGAAAGGGAGGACAGCTCTGGGGAACTTTGATTTAAGTTACGCAACCATTATTCTCTCATTTCCTTTCGCATTATATATATATAGATATATATATTGTGCATAATCATTAAACAAATTATATGAAACGTGTCTACTCAAAAAGTGAAGGGGCTGCAGCCCCATCACCCCCCCCCCCCCCCCCCCCACCCCGGCCCGGTTCCAAAATTGCCAAATAGACCAAATGGCCATTAGACGAATTGACTATAGACCAAATGGTAATTAGACCAAATGGTAATTGGACGAAATGATGATTAGGCCAATTGGTTATTGGACCAACTAATATTAGACCGAATGATGTTAGACCAATTGGCTATTAGATTGGCTGTCGAACAAGTGACAATACGCCCCTTTATTTTTAATCAAAACAACAGCATGCGGCCTATAGTGTAGGCCCTCTACATTTGTGTTATAATTGATTATCACTATGGATTGAAACGATAACAGGCAGGTTTCAGGCATTTCTCAACCATTAAATATTTCATCATTAAAAATCGCGTGAATAAAAAAAGTAATATCATTAACCATATCAGACATCTGAGCAATGCAATTTTTACATTTTATTGCCCGGCTTTGCCAAACTAACATAATTGCGGGCCGATAAATGCGTGTATTGCGCAGTTTCGAAAGTCAATGGGATTTGCCGTGTTAATTAGCGAGCAATAAATTTTATTTTTGCAATAGTCTCGAGTTCGCTCTAGGCGTCTGATTCTGTTAATAATAATGATATGGACTGGCTACTTTCGGGGGTACAATATATTACATTAATTGCCCTCACTAGAATCGTATTAGTTGCTGTTCTATGTAGAGATTGATGGATTATCTGAATTTTTCTTGCCATTGAAGTTTATGATCAGCTCCTCGACCCCGTCTCTGTAAACTGATCATAAAAGGGAAACCACTAGTAAACGACTAGTTTAATAAATTTTTACATTTGCGGTTGACATGTTTTGACATTTGTGGTAAAGGGTGTTTCAATATTTTAGGGATTTTAATGGTCAGGAAAACCTCTCACACACAGATACACGCGCACAAACACATACATCTCATAATAACTTATCTTACATGGGTACATTATGCAAGCAACGAGTTTTTACATTTGCGGTCGACATGTTATGACATTTGTGGTAAAAATGGAAATTTTTACATTTGTAGGCGAAATGTTTTTACATTTGTGGTTAAACCGATTTTTACATATGAGGGCGATTTTTATTACATTTGTGGTTATTTTTACATTTGTGGTTGACATGTTATGACATTTGTGGTTATTTTGACATTTGTGGTTGATTTTTACATTTGTGGGATCTACAAGCCCCTCCCCCCCAACTTTTTTCAGTAAACACGTGCAAACGTATGGCAGTGCAAAAATGTGGTTATACACGCAGCCCCTCCACTTTCCAAGACGTTCCGCGGCCCCTGAATAAAGACAATTCGGTTGGTTTTCGTTGACTGGTTGTTGAATTTGAATGCTCGGATTCTTAATTTGAAATTCGAAATTCGCGTTAATTTGAATGCACCAAAAAAAGGGAATTTGAGTGACCAAAACATATATCACAACCAACGATACAATTATATTATAGCCAATCGTGGTCACCACTTAACATACTGCACTTGTCTTTTGTGGTCACTTATAATGCCTCCCGGTCTATAGGAGGAAATGTATATCTAAAAAACTGTCTCTATAAAATAAGAACACACTTTTACACATTCAATTCAATTCAATTCAAAATAGTTTATTGAAAATACTTTCTTCGCGGCAAAGCCGAATTACATAAGTTTACAATCATGATTTCAATAACATCAAAGGTGGCATATAGTTTGGTATAAACACTTGGAATGCATAACTTAATACTTAAATGAAGTGTGAAAGCAGAGATAGTGAAAAGAATAAAGGCATAGAAGTGAGAACGGGGAACAAACATGAACAACATATTCAATTGAAATCAAACAAAGGTATATGGAAGTCGAATGAGTGAGAACGAAAGGAAAAGATGGAGTATGAACAGAAGTATAAGGATAATTACATATAATATGGAACAAGGAAGAATACAATTGTCCACTTTTTTTGTTTCATAGGCAGGTTTGACTGCATGTAACTTTACCAGTATTAGCCACATTGTATCTATACCAGATTAATCAAACAATGTTTTATGAGTGGTGCCCCCTCTTTAAAAAAAATATTGCTGGGAAGTGAAAACGTAATTTAAAAGCAAACGTTTGCAATAATTTATTAATATAATTTACGACGTAGTAAATTAACAGGTGATACAAAATGTGGTATTTCATAACATTGAATTTCAGTATCCATCTTGTGACTAATATGAACTCCAAGGTACTTAGAAATAATGTTTCTTGTAAATACATTGTTCTCTTTTTCTTTCATATGTCTGTTTGTTTGTGTCTGTTTGTCTTTATCCCCCCTCTCTCTCTCCATATCTATGTCAATTCCTATATCCAGGTAAAATAATTTCCCCACTTTCTTGTCTTTTTTTAAAACTGTACTGTTATTGGATACCGGAGAAGTATAATACACTCGACAAATTAAAAAAAAAATCCTTCCCTCCGTCCCTACTATACTCAGTCCCTTCGAACAGCCACCCATCAACCCTCAATCTCCATGTCCCATCGGTTCTGCCCCCTTCCCTTCATCTTTTCTCCCATCGTACTCCGTTCCATCACGCCCCCCCCCCCCCCGCTCTCTCTCTCTCTCTCTCTCTCTTTCCGTCTCTCTATATCCTCATCATCTCCTCTTCAATATATATTTTATAACTTTTGTGATCTACTTGGTGTCCATATACATCAAATAAAAATATCTGATTTTAAATTATGTCTATTCTATCATTTTTTTGTAATTATTGTATATAAGCACATGGGCTGTATGCCACCATGCCTATGCATAACATTGCAGGATCCTATATGCAAGCCTGGCTTTTTATGTAGGTCTCTCCATTTCATCTGTAATTGCAATAGAGTACCGAAGTCACAAAAAGCTATTTTTTGATTTTGACATTTTTTTATACCGTATCTCAAAGGAACATGGTGAAAAACATCCAGAGCCCAAATTTTATGGCATTGGGCCCCGAGATATGGCCGCACGAATACCTCCTTAGCCCCATTGAAGTCAGTGTTAAATTGACCTGGTTCTAAACTGTTAAGAACCAGGCCAACTTACACTGACTTCAATGGGGCTAATTAGATATTCATATAGCCATACCTTGGGCCACCATGAACTGATTCATGTAAAATTTGATGTGTGAACGTTTTCCATCATGCTCTACCTAAATATGGTCATAAAAATACTGAAATACAAAAATCAAAATTTGATGACGTCACACTTCGGTACTCTATGTATATTGTTCTATGTATTGATCGTTATCAATATTATGTGAATTTATCAACAACAAAATACTATAAAAATATATATCTGACATTGTTTATTCATGTTCAATCTGTGTTCAATTCAATGTTAATAATAACGCTACAAGCGAGTGATCTTTTATGCCAGTCTACTCTCAAATCAGGTAATGCCATGCCAATTAATGCAGTGCAAACACAATAGCCGCTTTCTCATCTAAAGACCCTTTCTGTATTTTTTTCTTCTTTTGAGTTTATCTTTTGAGAAATAAGGAACAACGAGATGTTCATCCTGCTAACGATGCCATGGAAGTTTGATTCACTTATTCTTTCTTAATTCAAGCAAATACAGCGTGCGACTTCTAGAGACATCGTATCACAACACAGGGGCGGATCCAGGATTTTGTAAAAGAGGGGGGCACAGAGCCAGAAAAGTGCACAATTAAGGGGGGATTTTTTTGTAATTGTGTACTTAAGGTATGCCAGTTGGGTTTCAAATGAGGGCACGGGCCGATTTTCCCCCGATGTACATCCGCCACTGTCACAACATGCCTTCGAGTCTATAGTCTGTGTAACTCGGATTGCAAAACATCGTTCCATGGGAAGGTGAATACCTGTAGTTTCACTGGAGTAGTAGTAATCTTTCATTGGATGAGTCTAACTTTGTTGATTTGTTGGTACTTTTACTTTGTCATATGCAGTGAAATTAAATATTTTTGTTACACTTAGGGTGGAAACGCAGGTAATTGATATACGCATCTGTGTATGTTAAGTGCTCTATATAAGCCTGAATCATATGAGTATAGATTTTTGTTTCTCAATAGAAATTTAAATGGAAATCCTACCTCAATGGCAAGTTGTACTGAAAGGAAGAGAAAAAAACAACAACAGCGATGCAGATCGGTGAAAGTTTGAACGAAATACAAGATAAGCGATATGAACGTTATGATTTTTTGAAAGTTGTGTCACGATACATTACTATGGGAATATGAAATTTTCCGAATCGTTAATGTCCCTGTAGCGGCGGACAACTCTCCCATTTGTTCCAACATGCTTAATGACTAAAATGTCAAATTTTCAAAAGGTATTCCTCGGAAGGATCTTTTCAGTATGCAGGACTATGACAACATGTTATCAAAATATATATTTTGAGTACTGCCCCGAGTGAAAAGGGCACTTTGGAGAAAACCGGAAATTTATTACATTTTACTGTAAGACAAAACGGGAGAGTTGACGTGAATACGTCACAATCGACTGACCAAATTGTTGCTTTGAGGTTGGTATAGTCTTATTGGTGTCATTTTTCATACATTCATGATAAAACTTTTTTATTATTTGTCCGATTTTTTTTTCTAACTTTGGGGTTCGCATAGTCTTAATTGATCTCATTTTTCATACATTCATGATAAAACTTTTGTATTATTTGTCCGATTTTTTCTAACTTTGGGGTTCGCATAGTCTTAATTGATCTCATTTTTCATACATTCATATTAAAACTTTATTATTTGTCCGATTTTTTTCTAACTTTTGGGTTCGCAAGGTCTTAATTGATCTCATATTTCATACATTCATCTTTATTATTTGTCAGATTTTTTTCTAACTTTGGCCGTTCTGTTTCTCTTATATTTCTGCTTTCACACAAATCCACTTATATATTACAAAATAATGTTGGATTGCCCTTTAATATATTGGCCTACTAATTTTCGTCACGTGCCCTATGAGACTGATGTTGTTGTTATCGGACCCTTTCATTAAAAAAAATAGTTCAAAGGTTTTGTAAATTGTATAACAAACTACTGCTTGCTCTCATTTCATTTGGATACCTTAAGTCAAATTGTTGCCAATATTTGCATCCATCGATAGAACTTACTGTCTCATCTTATACCAGGCAAATGTTGGGAATGATCAGAAGCAGTGACAAGAGTACATGTATATATGTGATATAAAATAAGACAAAATAAATGCAAATAGAGCTATATATACTCAGAGTTTGGCCACTGGACTCATAGTAGGTAACAAGATGTTGCATGCTGCTTTGTTCGGTAAACGTTAAAAAAAATAATATGGCCATATTGTGTCCAACTTAAAAGGAAATCCAACCTTAATGGCAAATTTTTCTGAAAGAAAGCAGAAAAATCAGAGAAATCAGAGAAAAATCAGCGATTGGTGAAAGAAAGGGAAAAGACGCTGAGGAGAAAACCGGAATTTAATGATACTTTGATATACGGCAACTGGGAGAGTTGACCGTGAATACTAGTCATCACGATCGATTCAGTTTTTGCATAGTTGTAGTGATATCATTTTGCAAACATTCATAACTCTCACATTTTCTGTCAAACTTTAATCTTCCTGTTTCTCTTATTTTTCTGCTTTCACACAAATCGACTTATTACAAATGTTGGATTGGTTGAGTTGCCCAAACTCTGTGTACATGCAGATGGCTTGTGTGTATGGTTCTGGTCGAGGCTAGAGTACCTTTATATATATAGAGAGTAGCGACATAGACGTCTGACTTTTCGGGAAACAAAATGGCGTTTGAATTCTTTCTATTGAGAACACCCAGGTGCTCATCGGAATTGAATAGAAATGTTGCATAGCAGAGGAAACAAAATGGCCAGTGGCGGATCCAGGGGGGGGGGGGGGAGGGGGCCACAGGGGGCACGTGCCCCCCAGCCATTTTTTTTTGTTTTGTTTTTTGTTGCTTGTCAGGGAATTATGGAGGAAACTGGACCCCCCCCCCCCCCCCCACTGAGCGAATTTTCGAGAAGCTGGCGAGACCAAAAAAATACGGGTCTTTTTCCAAAAGTTGACAAACCTTCATTTGTAAGCCCCCCTGTTACTCAATCCTGGATCCGCCACTGATGGCTTTCAAATCATGAGTTATCGCTACTCTCTTTATGTAGGTATACTCTAGTCGAGGCTAGTGTCCCTGTATTAAAGAGTTGCGACAACTGGGGATTTGAACGCCATTTTGTTTCCACGATTACGTTTCTATTCTATTCCGATGAGCACCTGGATGTTCTCAATAGAAAGAATTCGAACGCCATTTTGTTTCCAGAAAAGTGAGACGTCCATGTCGCAACTCTAGTCGAGGCATCTGAAGAGCGCCACCTCAATCCAAGTTTATTTTAAAATGAAATTTACTGGAAATATACATAACATCGATGAAATGAACAGTATGGTCTATGGAGTCTGGACCAGTGATGGCGTAGGTAACAAGGAACAGGCCACGAGGGGCACGCAGGCTCCACCCCTCCCCCCCCCCCCGGGCTCCATCGAATGGCGAAATAAGGAAAATAACAGCAAAGATAGAGAGATATGAAACTAGAAAGAAAGAGAGGGAGAGGGGAAATGCAAATGAAAACTACTCCTTTCCACACAAATCCCTCTCTCTATGACCTAGTGTCATGTTCGGTCGTATTTCATCCATGTCATATTTTTGGTGCCCCCCCCCCCCCCCCCCACCTCTACACCATACCCCAGTATCGAATGGCTGGGCCTAACGCTGCGCCACATGTATATAGACGGAAGGGAAAGGACTCGGGAGAGAAAGGGGACAGGAAGACATAAAAGAAACTTAAGAAAGATAGAGAGAGGGAGAGAGCGAGAGAGAGAGAGAGAGAGAGGGGGGGGGGGGGGGGGGAAGGGGGGGGTTTATGTGATGCAAACCAACCTTGCATGGCCATAATTTGCAACTAATGTGATAATCACACCGAATATGAATAATCAAGCAGGCACTGGCCCAGCGAGACCATAGTGTTGAACGGGGTGGGGGGGGGGGGGGGGGGGGGGGGGGGGGGCACAGACAGGGGTGTGACACCCAAATCACAGAGTCACACCTTTTTCTGAGCGGATGAACAGTGGGAAGGGACCCGATCCCCTTGTGCCCCCGACTACGCCTATATGCAAAGACAGGCACAACAACCACAAAGATAGTCGCTAGTTTTAGGTAGAATATGACATGATAGGACATGACAGGTGTTGGGACTGTATATAGGATTGAGAATAAGGATTGAAAGGACAGACTGTTCATCATGAAAACAACCGTCTATTACTAACCAACGGAGAGGAAATGTGTGTCCAAACTCATTAATATTTAATGCATGAGATCTATATTTTGAACGCAAAAACACCATCTCAAATAGCAATACCCCTACCCTAAGTACCCTCCGTAGTCATGTGATACGACCCTTTCGTGATACCCAAGATGCACTGTCGTGTATTCGATTTTATAAGGCTTACAGACTGACAAGGGTCAAGGCAAACCATTTAATGTGTAAGCAACCTGGCGTAATGCGCCAAAAATTTTGAGGGGGCTGACCCAGCAAGAATTGAAGAATTTTCGAAAGCGTCAGGAACGAAATATGGGCCTAAACTTACTTGTATATAAAACCTTTGAATGAGAAGGGGTACTAAAAAAAAAGGGGGTACGGTACATCCCTGTCCCTTCCACAAATAAGAAGTCTTTGTACTTTGCTGTACCATTAAAATTTTGCACTTATCTTGCTAAATTGAATATTCTACTTTTACGAGGTCGCGTAGCGACCGAGCCAGATTTTTAAAATACACTTTTTAGTTTAAAACTTTGCCTTTCAGATCACTTTTATGCAATTTAGTATAATAAGCAAAATCTGGGCTTAATACCCATTTTTCTTTTCTCTCTTATGGGTATAGGCAGCTTAAAATCATCGTTAATTTTTTATAGCGACTTTCATTTTCGGGGAACGATTCCTCCCTGCATAGGCTATATGTAATACCTGTTCATAGATATTCTTTAAAATATAGTTTAAGTGTATTAAACGAGGGAGCGGAAAGACCGACTGAGAGGATTTTCAATTTTTAATAGTGGAAGTTTGCATTCTAGAGCGCTTCGGAGCCTGAGTAGTGTGCTGTAGCTATAATCCATTATCTACTTCCCTCGGTTTCGAAAGAAATTTCATGATAGTGCGCGATCCTATTGTAAAGTGACTGATTTGGGTATAAGAGGGAAATTCCCCTCCTATAATAAGAAAATTGTGAGAAAACAAGATGCAATAATCAATATGTACATGGAAGGGGGGTACTACGAAAATTCAGCTATTCATACGTACTAAAAGACGTACTACCATGACAACTGTAATAACAAAAATACATTTTTTTCTCGCTAGGGGGGAGATAAAATTCCTTCCTTCTTTCTTTCTTTCATTTCCCCCTTCCCTTTTCACTTCCTTTTCTTTCTTTCCTCCTCCTTTTTTTTTTGATCGTGGAACTTTTTTGGAGGGTGGGGGGCTGCAGCCCGAAGCCTCCCACCACTGGCCACCTGTAGTATATATGCTAGTGCAAGTAAGTCAGGTAAGGTTACCAAGGCCGTACGCAGAAATTTTTTCCTGGGGGGCAAGATGATCGCTTTTTATTATTGGATCATTTAAAAGTCTAAAACCCTATTAAAAAAAAGTATAATTTTGAAATTTCTGGGGGGGGGGGGCAACTGCCCCCCCTGCCCCCCCCCCCCCCCGCTGCGTACGGCCTTGAGTTACAGAAGTCGAAAAGAGACAATTTTCAGTATCCAAATTTATACATCTTCGAAGCCTTTCCCTCCACTTTCCACAAAGCGTCACATCGGCCTCGGTCTATTACAAACTTGAATGTATGTCAGTTTCTTTATTATAGATCTGGGGTCTATATACAGATTTAATAAATGTTGAAACATAAATTATTAGGGCCATACGCTCATTTGCTAAATTATACATATTTTAATAGTCCCTCACATACACAGATTCCAACTCAAGTGTTTAGAATGTATGGAATTCATAATCATAAAATGTATAATATTTGTTTACACAATTAGATACATTGCTTCGAAATGCATAAACAAGTTTTGTTGTTTCAAGTTTCAAGTTTATTCAAAACCTTCAAAAACAAAGGTACATGAACTCATCAGAAATTTAGTGTTGGATGGTCAAATGCTAACTGAACCATGGCGTACGGCCTCTCACGATATATACGGATATTACTTTTCAATACAAAAGTCTGGACCTGTCTATTACGCGATTTTGTTGCTATACTAATTATATGAATCCCTCTTTCTCTCTTTCCGCATCCAGTTCTCTTTGTTGTTTTCGGTCTCTCAGCTGTTATACAGCTTCTAATAGCGTAACGATTATTCGATCAATTTAACTCCTTACATTTATGTGTAGTGTTTATCCCTCTTTCTTTCCTCGTGTTCTTTGTTGGATGCCCTCCACATATTCATTGTTGTTCGTAGGATCGATATGAATACATTATAACGGTTTCTTTCATTTAACTTTTAAGTTGCAACAAAGAATACCGCTTTGAATAGTATTTTTTTTGTGATGTGGGGGCGTGGTCAACCGGCTTTTTTATGACTGGGCATGGGCAGCAAGTACTCACATTTGCGCTTACTACACACGCTCGATCGCACGATCTTCGAACGTACTGGGCGTGTGTATGTACGTGTGTGTGTATATGTGTGTATGTTTGATATTATGCGTGGATTGCATGGTTTGCATATGATCTACCGGTATATATATGAGCGAGCACACAACGTATTGTCAAAGAAGGAAGACAAAACAAGGAGGCTTTTCGTTTTCTGTCATTTCTCTTTGAGTAAACATGAGTTTTAGATGACATCGGTATCTAGTGGATGATAAACGAGAATTATTTTCATGGCTAGGACTGCTATCCAACACGAAGAAGGCGAAAGATGTTTGTCAAAATGCAGATATTCACGTAAGTTAGGGATTTTCCTCTTTCACTCCCGATCCCTGACACTCTCACACGCCTACTCTGCCATCATTGCTCTATACTGTATCCGGTTGATGCGTAGATGATAGTGTGTGAGTGAAAGTAATTTGGGTCTACCGTATATCTTGTACTGACTACTGGAAGTTAACTGATAGGTGACTGATGCTTTTCGCTTGATTTACTCACGTCAAATTTTACATTGGTTATTGACCTGTATGGTTTAATTACTCTCTATTCTCTGTAATTATTCCACATCCACATCGAAATGTAGTGTCTATTTATCTCCATTCTTGTTCTTTTCCCCCCAGATGAAATCAAATTATTGTTTGCTTGCTTGCTGTGCGGTGCGGAGAGAGAGAGAGAGTGCGTGTATACATCCGTACATGTACAGATGTAGCTCTATAGATACTCTATAGACTTAGATTTAGAACCATCATTGTATCCATACTACCTGACTACTAATGTAACGACATTTGTCTGTAGTGTACTAGAGGTCTTCTAAGTTCTACTAACTAGAAGAGACTGTCTGTACTACTAGACGAAAGCTATTCTCTTATTCTTAATCTTATTTCCATCCGCAGCGCATGCCGGCATAACACTTAAAAGTCCTCATGGTGCTACATACTACTATTAGCATGAAGCTTGTAGCTTCATGGTATTAGTATACGATACATATAATATAGTCTAGTAGTGTACTATAGAGTAGACCAAAAAGTCAGTTCCGTGATAACATGGATATACTACCACTAGTACCACTACCAGTACCATGGTATGCTCCGCCGAGATATGGCTATGTTATAAAACTCCTCCAACCAGATAAGACATTTTTTTCTGCCTAGTACCGGTACTAGTAGTATGAGTAGGAGTAGGGTGCTAGGGACGGTAGGGCAATCAGTGATCATGCACAATACTCAATAGGACAAAAAATGGTACATGTACAATGCTTTACATTGGCCTGTAGTCTAGATCTATCCAGGGAAGTGTTAGAGAGAACACTTCCCTGATCTGTCTACAGCTGCGCACACAGTTAGTTACGTATAAGTTCTGCTGTATATCCAAGAGTTAGATAGAATCTATGGATAGAATATAAGCTTAAAGTTAAAAAAACAACAACAGCACAATGACACAAACACATCTCTGTCTGTTTGAACAATCTTGCAATATATAAGGCTTAAAGGGTTTGTCCAGAGTAATGACACTTTTGCTTTCATCCCCACACATGTCAAAAGAAAAAAAAATGAAGAAGCATTACTCCATTAGACCCTAGATCCAAAATGATCCACACCTAATCTTTGGCGTGGCATTCAATCAAAATATCTAGACGTAGTTCTTCCCTGCATCATCAATCATTCTGTTTTAACCATGTATTACATACAATATGAAAACCTACAAATACATACACATACATTTCCTTAATAATGGACTGAACCTAATACATGCTTTCGTACATGTAGCTATTCATTGCTTTTCCATGAAGACCTTCAAGGCTCTTTTGTGCGTTCCATTGTACACGTTCTGTAAGTAAGTTCAATAGCCTGCTGTTTTGCATGTGCTATAATAAATGCACATGTACCTAACCTTCCCTTTGCCAATACTTGTAGACAGACTGGTGTGCATATCATTGCAATATGACGACGCTGAACGAGACACTAGTCGCTAATTTATAAAATCTAGAGTAATTGGTCGAAACTGGAACGGGAAGGTCATTTCTCAGACACTAGACGTGAACTTGAGTAGACTATGCATGTGAATAAATCAATGGGCAGCTAATTACGATATTCGAGTGTATAGCTCCCGGGAACATGTTTTTTTCTGAACCCCCCCCCCCCCCCAACATCGCATTCAATTACCAGTGTTAAGTATGAGAAGGTGGCAACCCATATCTACGCTTCATGTACCCCAATCTCCCATTTTTCAAAGCCAATTTTATATTGTTAATGTGCAGACCGTGTATTTTGTCAAATAATACTTTTATGAGTCACTTTGCACTTTAATAGTTACACAGTGACATAAACAGGTATATAATTTATCATGTGTGCTCAAAAAGAGCATCAAGTAGCAGACATGTACATGTATGGAAGTCTATTTTGTAGCAGGCCTCTGTGGCAGAGTGACAATTCTTATGAGTCATTAGTTCCACCATTCCACGTTACCTAATTACTAATTGTGTAAGGGGATCTTTAGACGCTCTGCCAAGTCGAAATGGTAGCCAATAGCATGTTTGTACAGTGCAGGGTATTATTATATGATGATCAGCAACTCTAATAGGTCACAGGCTCTGAATATGGCATATCGCATCAGAAAAAATATACGGAAATTGAATTCTTTCAAAATTATCTTTAAGGAAACTGTAACCGGTAACGTGTATCAGAACATTTTATTACATTTTGAAACTACATGTAGGTTTTTTTGTCATCTATATGAAATTGATACCATAATTGATGACAGAAAGCAATCACGCCTTAGTTTAGTTGAATTT
Source organism: Heliocidaris erythrogramma (assembly GCA_025617745.1). Lineage (NCBI taxonomy): Eukaryota > Metazoa > Echinodermata > Echinoidea > Camarodonta > Echinometridae > Heliocidaris > Heliocidaris erythrogramma. Next base: position 32,626,760 of record CM046856.1, read on the forward strand.
CTACAAATTACACGGTACATAAATATCAACCATGGTTTCTGTTGATGTATGTGTGTACACTACTCTAATGTCTGGAACTTCACTAAACTAACAAGTTAAAAAAAACCCGCACATTTATATTGTTGTGTTAATAACTTTAAGGACAACGTTCGGTCATGCATGGACCCACCAAGCTTATAAATGTTAATTTCTTAACACCAAAGCAGTATGGTGTGGCGTATGACTATATAGTTTATAATTGCCTTATCATAAATTAATTTTATCCATTGCTATTTTGATAATATTACTCTCAGCCATAAAATTGGAATACACCGAAGTCACCGATAAGCTGATAATTTAAATAACAAACGTACCAAAATTATATATAAAGAGTACTGACTACTGAGCCAATACCTTGAAATAGATTCTAAACACATTCCTGTATGACAGTTAAAATAATAGATGATTGATGGTATGGGATGAATTATTTATAACTACGTGTATTTTGAATCAATTGAGTTGCGAACGAGTAGTCCTGAAATAGGAAGTTCCCAAAGTACAATGTATTTTTTCCAGTACAGATTTACATGCACTATGGGAGAATGACGATGAGTGCAAATACCTGCACACTAAAAGAACCTTTATCCGTGTATATAATAATCTACATGTACCTCGGCAAATTATTTCATATAGAGTTAACTCACTGAGTATAAAATCGAGTTGTATTCTAGCCTGAGGAAATATACTGTACTATATACAGCTTTTGTACCTGTTCATGTATGGTAATCACGTATTGCTGTACATGTAGTAAACTTACATGCACTATTATACTTCAATTATATTATGGAATGTAAATTTGAAGTCTCATAAAATAACAATTTAAAACAGGGAGTAAACAGGCACTCTTGTTCACAAGAATGGTTGTCTTTGCAATGAAGCTGCATTATATTTGGGTGATTGACCTGACTTGTAATAAACATAACCTCTAGTAGGCCTACTTTTCTTTTTCGGGGCATATTCCGATCATAAACCATGGATATATGTGTAGGCTCCAAACGGTATGGTTTAAACTTAAAGTATGATCAAGTTGTTGGAACGAACAGTGCACATTATAAAGCAAATATAAATAAAATACTTAAGGTGTACATCGTATAAAAAATATCAATATTTAACGAAGATTATATGAATGCAAATCGAGTTTGACTAATGCTGAGGAAGTCTATCATTTTGTTTTGTTCCGTTTACATGGTTTATGTGACTTGTCATTAAACATGTTAAATGTGTGTGAATATTTTATGGTTATGTCAATATAGAACAATAAATCCACCTTTGATAAATCACTTTATATTTAGCGCAGTTTTGCATTGATAGATTAATCCTATAAATTATTTGTTGTTGGCTGGCGGTAAGCCGATATACTGAAGTTGAGGACTTGGTAGATCTGTTACACAAGTTACGTGTAGGTATACATGTAGATGATACGTGGTTTTGATTTTGCATCGAACGATTATACTGATTTGATTTTATTTTATTCAGATTCCACATTTACAATAAAATTACAACAATATGTACAAAAATTACAAACACTGCAAAAACAGAGAATATACGGTACATGATGACATAGAAAGGTGACAAAAGGATATGTGGAGGGATCTACTAAAATGATTAGCTTGTGTGATGTAGACCCTCTAATCGAATAATTAATGATACAATAATATAGGTTTAAAATGAAAAAAATGATCCTCATGTTAGGCCTCAGATTTTATATGTCCTGGGATGTTGTTGTACACATCACACACATTATACGTACTGTACATGTATACATGTCCATTATTAAAGTGTATATGTAGAACATGTAGATCTGCAATGTATTATGAAACATATGTGTCAATATTTATTGCGTTAGCTGTTATTTATCGGTTTCAAATGATTATGAAAGGCTAATTATGATTAGATTCTAATTACTAGGAAACCACTTTGAACTCTTGCATTGTCATATTCCGAGTTAATTAATGAACTTAGAAGTAATTATTACTGGTTCACTCCTATCTTAACGAGTACGAGTATAGGCGTATGAGGCGGGGGCTGCAGCCCCCGAGGATTATGGAAGTGGCGATATTTGGGCAACCAATACCTCATATTCGAGCATGCAGGAAGGTGCATGAACATGTAATTTCTCTACGTTTCCGCCAAAAAAGTGTCATTTTTTTGCTCGCTCGGTCGTATACGCCTACATGTATGATAATCATGATAATATACTATTAAAGCAATCTGTTTTGATGTGGGACCAAATTTCGCTTTCAAAAAATGATTATGTTGACAATTTGCATGCGTCACCAATCTGTATGCCTGCATGGATATTTCTTTGCGCAAAGTGTTTTTGGATTCATATTTGTTTTTTGTATTCATATTTGTTTTTTGTATCTAGATAATCTTAATTTAATATCGAGTCCAGAATCATTATCTTACATTATTTTTATCTTCCTATCTATTCCTTTTATAGCAAATGTCCGTTTTCATGGTTTTGCTTGCATATCCGCTATAGGCGGTGTTTGTGTTTGATGACCACAATAAGCAGATGAGGATGTATACGTCAGAGTATATAGATGCTGGCATGGCTGCCACCCCATATAGCATTACGGCGTATATATGTATTTATTGTACTAGGCATATAACAAAATTGTTTTGGCAAGCCTGTATAATTTCGACATACAGTATGAACTCAGCACGGTCAAGTACTCTTGAAACCTGAAAACGATCTTATTTTCGAAGGTATTATTACTTCAGTGGTTCTGGTTGCAGGGTAATTCCACTTCAAATGTGCATGCATACAATGATATTTTTATTGAACATTTAAAAAAAATAGCTCTGTGTATACAGTGAACATATATCTATTTTCAAATATTGGACGTTTTACTTTGTATTTTTCTTTTAGCAAACATAGTGTGAAAACAAAAATAACAACAAATACCACTATCAGATCAAGGGATTGAATTTTAGATTGCACAAGGTGTTTATTTTCTTGAGTATATCTTGCTGCCATTAAAATTTTCGGATGTTGCGTCATGACTTCACCAGTATAGTCTGAGTGATAAATAAAAGTGGTTCAATTATAGCAAAATCTACAGTGTATAGCAAATAAAAAGCAAGGGTTTTTTTCTTCCTTTTATGCATGTGTTGATTTGATTGATTTGTTTTCGGTAGTTGCACTTTTACAGACTGTGTAGGTATGGTATTTTGAACAACCAACTTCAAATACTTAATTTTTTATTTGAAACATAACGTAATTACTTGTTTTTTTTTGTTTTACTGTTCTTTTAGGTTTTAGTCCCAAACGTTTTAATGGATATTCATCCTACATACATGTAGATGTACATGTACATGTTATGGTGAAACGATGCATGAAGCTGTAATACAGTGTGTTTCTTAAAAAAGGAAACTTTCTCCAGCTACATTTCGTCCAATTAACATAACGTGATTTATTGTAATACGTCATAAAAGGGGCGTTTTTCCCCTTTCTTTGCTACCACATTTGTGATAACAGAGCATGGGATAATTAAACTAAAACAATTTTAAACTATCAATGTTAAAAATTGATTTGCGCACGAGAGTGTGATATATTCATACACAATGAATAGCCATTCATTGGATCTCACTCTGGTCACTCGAGCACACACTTGCTGGGACAGACGAAGCGGTTTATTATTTACTTATTTGAAAAGACATTGGAGCTATGCAATGAACTTTGACATGAATAATAAGACTTTATATTTCTATATAATTGCTGAGAAAAGTTGGGTTTCCATTTTTAAGAAACACACTGTATTACAAGCCAGTTTATGCTGATAATATTGGCTTATATACGGTTACTGGATATCATATACACTGTAAAAAAAAGTACTGTAAAATTACAGAAATCTGATGTCAGCAGAGTCGCCAAAAATTTGCTGTAAAAATACATGCTGTATGTAATTGTAGCATACATTTCAGATCTGTAATTCAGATAACAGGTTCTTATGTAATCCGATTACACATTAAAACCTGGTTACAGAGAGTTAGCCAGTAGACTTCCATCTGAACAACACCTCTGCTGTGCTGTCTCTGCGCTGTGGAACAAGAGTCCTACAATACATTAAGGTAAAACAATTAAACTGTAAAATTACACAAAAAACTGTATGGTTTTATTTTGCCTTAAGTTTCTGATGTAACTCAGTTTCGCAATTATAAATGAGGTACTTTTACGGGAAAATGTAAAAAATACAAATATTTTTTTTACAGTGTATGCATCAAAGCAACAGAAAAAAATAATTGGGAACACAATAATTATTGTGAAGAGAATCAAGAATACCCGTATATCTGAACACTTTATGAAAAAAAGTTAGAAAATAACCTTCAATGTTATTGATAGTGGGGTTTTTTTTTCTTCATACCGTGATTTTGGTCACGTATATGATCGAATACGAATATAAGCTAATTCGTTAAAAATAACCAAATAGGAATATCGTCAAGGGTTTCGGTCGGTATGTTTACTTTCGACTAAAGTATTGCTGTGAGAGAGGGAAAAGTCAGAAGAATGTAATCTTGAATGATCTTAAATAATGTATGTTGCAAATAATAAGATTTGTGTTGGCTACCGGTTAACCCGGAACTTTCTAAGTTAATCTTTCACACCGATTTTTCAGCGTACAGTATTGCAAGTACAATAAGAAGCAGAATGGGAGGGGAACAAAGACGAGACCATTTCCTAAAACATGACCATTTCCTAAACAATTACATGTATAAAACTTCCTTGTGCCGGGAGCAGGGCGAATTACATGTATATCGGCGGTATATAATTTGGGTTGTATAAAAGTGTCGTCTAAGTATACAACTCCGTCATATTTCTATGAAATCAAAGGTGAGGTTGAGACATCTCTCTGCTAAAGAACTAAGGAGGAATCAATAAATCATATTATCACGTTTATTTCCGTTGGAATGAGTAGTACAAATAATATATAACTACAAAAAATATTGTGGATAGGCCTACAGGGAACTTCCGAATAATTGCCATTATCTTGCAATTATGTTATTCTGATATGATTACGATAATGTACTGCATATAGCACAACACAAAGGGCATAGATCGTGACCTGATGCCTCTTGCAAATTGAGTTGAAATTTACTGACTTGTTTTGATGAAATTGATTTCTGGGCCCTGTTTTGTTAAGTTACAATAACTGTTATAAGCTACTGAAATCCTTGCATCTGATTGGCTGAGAGCAAATTTGTCATAGAAATGTGACAGACTGTTGATACTGATAACAGGTTTTGTAAAACGGGGCCCTGATGTTCATTTCACTCCCAGAAATGTTTTTTTTTTAATATTTATTTTGCTACACAAAATGTAGTAATTTATATGGAACTTTGGGTTAACAAAATGGACTTCCTAAGATAAGCCAGACAGGCCGCTTTCGGGCCCTTGTTTTTTATCAGAGCTTTTAATGCTCCCCCCCCCCCCCCCCCCACCTCTCTCTCTCCCTTTCTCTTTTCCGGATATAGGTAGCACACATTTTCCGCTTGATTTTAGGACCTCTGGCAAACTCCCAAGGAGTCTACTCATCATTGTTCTTTTTATTTCGCTTTCCTCTTTCTCCCTCTTTATTAATTTCCTCGCAGTCTCCTGGCTCTTCTAGTTTCCTCTTTTTATATAATCGTTCTTTTGGGCCAATATGTTATTGCTGCAGTTAAAACCTGAATCTACATTAAGTCATGATTCAAGGAAAAACCTAAACCATTTCCTTTTTAAAACGCAATTTCAGACCGAGCGTAAAACCAACGTCGGGTTTAAAATTCTCGTAGAAAAGTCTGACTTGCCATTGAATTTCATTGAAATGAAAAAGAGACGTACATGTATATGGCTGTGTAACATACCTGTTTCTCCTCGTTTACGTGATAGTTCTGTATATTCTTTTGAAACGATTTGTGTGCTTGTATTTTTATACCCCCGCCAAACGAAGTTTGAAGTGGGTATATAGGAATCAGTCGACGGTTGGGCGGTCGGTCGGGCGGGCGGGCGGGCGGTCGGTCGGTCCGTTGCAAATCTGGCGGATCGAACTACTTCCTCAGTTTTTGACCGAAAGTCATGAAATTTGGTACACACATTGGTCTTGGTGGGAAGATGTGCAAGACATATTTTTCGGATGAGTCGGAATCTGCGTTGCCATGGTAACGGCATATTTATGGCAGAAAATCAAGGAAACACATTGCGGATCGAACTACTTCTTCAGTTTTTGACCGAAAGTCATGACATTTGGTACACACATTGGTCTTACTGGGAAGATGTATACAACATATTTTTTTGATGTGTCGGAATCCGCGTTGCCATGGTAACGGCATATTTATGGCAGAAAATCAAGGAAACACATTGCGGATCGAACTACTTCCTCAGTTTTCGACCAAAAGTCAAGAAAGGCTGTTGTCACAGGGCGGGGGTATTAATCATCATCTTCAGTGATATTTCTAGTTTAAAAATAATTATTCCTATGTATATAATGAGATAAGAGGTTCATGCATGACATCAAGTTAAGACCCTTCCAAGGGGGCCCTGAAACCTATACATGTGCCATGTGTACAGTGACTGAAAAGGGGTGGTGCTGTACTCTCTCTAAAAAAAAGAGTGAATTTTCACTCTATTTTCACTCCCCAGGGAGTCACGTCAGTGATCACTTGTTTAGGAGTCAATATTGAGTGAATATCGAGTGCTCTCTAAAAAGAAAAGAGTGCTTGTCACTCTATTTTCAGTCTATTTTCACTCGCCCGGGGAGTCACGTCAGTGATCACTCGATTTTTTTTTAGAGAGTAAACTGGAAAGGGGTGGGTTGTTGTCCGCAATGCCCATCCAGTATACTGTAGTAAATTTCCATCATTATAACAGCATGATTAGCAGGACCAAGGAGGTACTAGGCAAGCTTGCCTCGTACCTCCATGGCAGGACTAATGGTGTTTTCAATCAAAACACCGGAAAACGGATATTCAGTAATATGTGTGAGGACATATTTTATTCGTCTATCCCTGTATCCCCTTTCCACGATATCTGAAATTGAGTATACAGTTACAATTTTGCCAATTTCCTGAATCTGCTATCAACACTGATATCACGAACAAGTTGTGCTTATTTGTTTCCTTTGTATTATTTAGACTGGCAGGAATTGCACCTTAAAGATAAAGTTGAGTTCTGGTCATGAGATTACATTGTGAAAGAAACTGTCTCAAAGCAATTGGGAAAGACTGATTATACACATGTAACATTGGTGTATGCTGTAAGAATTTTGAATCATTAAAATAATAAGAAACTGACTCAATCCTACTGAGAGTCATGTGCACTGCACACAGAAATATGTATTCTTCTTTCCAGCGTGACGTCACTTTCTTGATAACTACGACCCTAGTAACGCCTCAGTGTGTGAAAACATAGCCTTTTGACAAGGCCCTCGTGACTTGGCTATTTTTCTTGGCAAGTAAGCTAGTAGTGGCTGCATAACAAGACTAGCCGCCCAGCCCGGTGAATGCGCTATCGAGCGACGTGTCGCGAGTGGCCTTTTGGAACCTGGCTTGTATTTCTTATGTTATCCTTTGTTCCTAGCGAGGATCTGCTACCTTTTTGGTAGGAGCCAATCAGCGAACGTATATTCGCATGACGTCAGCATAAATTTGGTATGAAAATCGCCTTCAACACATTGAACAGCTCGAGCGCTGGCTCGCTCAGTATACTGCACCCGGCGCAAGCTACATCAATCATGAACGAATCATGGAAAGCAAGCCCCGCAGAGACCGTTGTGATTGGTCGATAATCCTCGGTGTAGGCGTGTTAGCATACGAATGTCAACTCGTGAATAATTCATATCGGACGATGGAAACCCAGGTTGCAAAAGGCCTCGCGACTAAAGTCGCTCGATCGCGCGTTCACCCGGGCCGTGTTGATTCTTTTCGTCACCGGCTAGTCTCATCTCAGGCACAGCATGACGAGGAAAATGGCCAAGTCACGAGGCCTTGTCAAAAGGCTAGTGAAAACACGGCTCGCTTGAGCGTTTCACTTAGTTGACTTCGGTCCCACACGTAGAATTTGCATGCAATAAATTCATTGCAGTTTATTTGTATGCACATAGAACGACTCTCGCACAGCGAACATCATCGGAAATTCACTCCTGGTAGGATAACCTCATACTTGTGGGAGTGGTTGATGTCGTATTCAGGGAAAAATTCAGGGCAACACAAATTAAAAGGCTTTCATAAAACTGAGGAGGTGGGACTGTGCAAAGTCCCATACCGTGATGATACAGAGTAGTGATCAGCTGCATGGCCGAGTTATTGTTTTTGGTTCCCATAGCACATTTTCTGTCCTTGAAATCTATATTGCTCTCTTGGCAAATATAATATTTATATAAAAGACTGAAGCTAAAATTAATGTTAGCAGGATATGTACCTATTATGAAATGAGCCGAACGTATTGCGTCAGTTCCCAGCGTTTGTTGTTATCTGGCTTTTCTTGCAGATTTCGATCGCGTTTACCCATTATCCCCATGTTTCGCGCTATTTAACGCGATCCGGAAAAATACAAAATGAAAGAGATTATCCCTGCACGCACCATATTGTGACAAACTATGGCACAGCATATTTTTGGCATTTTGATGAAGAAAAGAAAAAAACATCATCTTCATAGAGTCACAGTGCGTACAAAGTCAATGTGTTGCTACGCGTTGTTTTCACCCAGCGGCTGCAATCACGACGAAAGTTCCCGGGTGCCCGGAAAGGAGAATATGGGACCACTCCTTGATGGGACTACACACAAATTAATGTCCGACCAGAAGTTTTCAGCTGTTTATTATTGTCATATTTTGAGTGTGAGAGCATTTGAAGAGCAATCCTTTTCAAGGGACATATCTACTATGGTAATCTTCCAAAGTAATAAAAAAAGAATGAGAAAGCTCACAAATTATTTTTTACATTTCCCTGAACTCAAGCTTCCCTTTAAAGTAGAACGTTAATGATTTTAAATATTGGCTTAATACTTATTATTGCATAGATGGCATAAATTAAACAAGGTTATCCAAATTCAACGCTTGAAAACATTTGAAGTAATGATTATTATCAATTATAAAACGGTAAAATACAGCCCCCGATATAGCAGCTGAAGAGCTCCTTGAACGCTGCTGAGATATGTGACGACACACCCTGGACCAGTCCTGTCTAAGCAGACGATGTCCCATAACATCTTACACATTTCAGAGCCTATTTTGTCATCTCCTCTTCACTTATTTCTCTTCCTTCACTATAGCGTCAGTCTTAATGTTAGTCTGTTGCCTCACTCTTAACTTCGTGTATGGTATTATTTTGATGAAAAATGCAGCGTTAAAAAAAATAAAGGAATCAGTCACTTGTAAACAAAATAAGACGCCATTGTATTTTCAGCTGCTTGCACCGGGGCATGTTCGGCGTTTCAAGAGGGAACGAATACCATCCTGCTATTATTCGGAGGGCTTTTCAATTTGAAAGTGGGGTTTATTTCATTGATCATTGACCCTTCTCCTATGTATTTACAATCAAACGGTTTTAGCTATCAGTATCAGTTTCACTTTCCCTTTATAATGGTGTGAAATAAGGTCATGTTTAAATACACCAAACTCTTTATAATTTGATAAATAATTGCATTGCAATTACGTTCATTCATTATAGGACGTCGTCTGCTTAAGCAGGATCGATCCCGAGTGTGACGACATCAAAACATCGCTATATTTCTGGCGAATCCTCGGATATTCCAGATGCTGAGAAGAGCTTTTATTTGTGTTGTTTTTATAATCACCAGATACGCAGTTGACATAAAACTTATACGATTGCCATCTGTAAGCTTCCCAGTTTCTAGTGATACATTAATTGCCATATTTGTGATTTTCTTTGAATATCTACTTTAACATGCTAGATCAAGTTGGCACAGTGTACACGTCTCTTCGTCTCACATTTTAAAGAGTGGTTACAATAGGTCTCCATTATACGGTATCCTTCACTGTCTGGCAGTGCCTTAGTTCCATAAATCCTTGAGAAACAATTATCTGGACTCATTCTTCAACTTGTACATACATGTACATGCATGGATTTGTTTGGTTTGTTTGTTTGTTTTTAAAGGCATTCAGTAACTTTGTGGAGGCTTGATAAAATCTGAGCTGTCTGGCCTTACATGCTATCAGTGTATGTAATATGGTGTAAAAATGAAGCCCATGCGGAAAAAAGCACTTCAAAAATCACCATGTGCTTCACAAAAGTAAACATATGCAAATGACCGGAAATGCCAGACTCATTTTCCCCATTGACTCAGTGTTAGACTAAAGCGTATGGCCATACGCTTTCGTAAATATGAGTATTCAGTCACAGATATCTTAATAATAGCATTATATATTTGAAAACCTTTCTATGCCTGGCTATTTATTTATCCTTCTGAACATCATTATACAAGACAGATATCAAAATTCAACAATTTGTTAAATCAAGCTTCCACAAAGTTACTGAATGCCTTTAAAGTACTGTATGTAGGCTCTATAGGTCACGTTTAAATTTTCAATAACGAAAGGATCTATATGTGTTCGCAAATTAGATTATTTGCAAATTTCATTACTATTTACAATGATACTTTATTTTTATTGGTTGAAGTTTTCATATTTTCATACAGCGTTTGCAATTTGCTTTGATTTGATCATCGATGTGGGTTTGTGCCATCTTTGTCACTCCAAAATAGGCCCTTCTCAATCATCTAAACTATTGACCATTGTACCAACAGGCCTGTATAATTAAGCTTTTATTGTAACAGTTGTAAAATCAGACAAATTGTGTACTGTACACCATTGACATGTACATGTACAATGTATCTGTGCCATCTGTGGCAACGCCTTGGTCACGTTACATAATAAAGGTCTTGTCGCGCGGTCATGAAATAAGATATATACTATTTTTCCGACAACAATGTCTCTCTCTATCAAAGGTGGCTCTATGGTAGAGCAATGGTCTCATAATCCGGAAGTCGTGGGTTCGGTTCTCCCTGACTGCTTACCTACAAACATACTTGTTTCCATGGATTTCCTAGCAGTCAGGTAAAATAAATCTTCAATCAATTATATTTCTCTTTTCTCTCCCTCTCTCTCTCCCTCTTCACTGTGCAGGTCTTTCTTCAATCGACGCAGCAAAGAATCCAGGTAACACCAACACCGACAACATGGTCCAATCCGAACAGACTGGATCACGTGACTCGCTCACGACCAATGAGCAGGATGTCTCAGCAGACGCGCAGACGAACGGCGGTATCGATATCGGATTATCGAACCTATCGGCTGTTGAACTGAACGAGCGCGCGCCCGCCACCAACGGAAAGGTGCACATCGAGGTAAACGGCAATGGCGTCGCTTTGCAGAAGAACGGTGTGCAGCATGGGACCCACAAAGTGAACGCAGTTCACGCTGTCGGCGAAACTGTGATCGAGGCGGATGAGGAGGAGGAAGAAGATGATGACAACCCCCAATGTGGTTGGCACAAATGGAGGCCCAAATGTATCCAGGTAAATGAACGAACTATTTCTAGGATAGGACAGCTACCCACTCTAAAAGCCATCCCTGACTTGTCTTGAACTACTTGTAAGCCAGGACAAAATTACTGCCTTGGACATTTACCACTTAGACATTGGTAGTTACATGAATCTACATGATGAGAACCCTTAGCTAGCATGTGGTTGGCACAAGCATGTCAAGTGGAGGTCAACCAGGTGAATGAAAATGCTATTTCTAGGGCAACTTTTCACTCTGAAAAAGCCACACGGATTTTCGGGTTATCCCAGGACAATTACCTCCATGGGCAGTTACCACCCTGTACACAACCTCTTTCCCCAAGTAAATTAGCATAGGAATATTGCCACTCAAACAACTATACTACCGGGATGATTACATACCTCCGCCTGACAATCACTCATGACATGCTATAAACAGATTGATACCTTTTGATCTTTGGGCCTAGCACTTTGGGCCTTGCTCTTTGGGTAATTTTAGAGAGAGAAAGAAGGGGGGGGGGTGTAATTACTCAGGTGGTAGTTGCCCGGCGATAATTGTTTTCTGGAAGTCCCAGATAGAGGGCGGGTGGAGGCGGGAAAGGGGGGGGGGGGGGAGATTTCGAACAAAAAACTAATCATGATGGACCTGTATTAAACAAGACCAGCAAATGTAAGAAAAATGTAAATCCGGGATGATTATGTAGTGTTAAAAATTAAGAATGAAAACATAAGATGGTGAGAGCCATGAATGAAATGCAAAACGTATACAAGCGACGACATTGTCGTACGTGTTGTGAAGCACTGCAATTTTTATACAGTTTTTTTTAAAAAAAAAATAGATGTAAGGGTCTATAATATGCACAGAAGGAGGTCATTTATTTAGTATTTCTTAAATGTAAAAACATATACTTTATAGTACTTATTCTTGTAAACTATATTTGTACATGAAAAAGTAGAAAATTCGAGATACACGTACATTAGATTGGAATGATATATCATATGACTTCATAATGACATTCAAAAAAGTTATGCCTACATGTACATTTTGACGAATGTAGGCCTATACTATAATAATGTGCACTGGATCATGGTAATACACCCCGTATTATACACTTGAAATGTTGGTTCCAGCATGAGTCACAAACATCTTTACATATCAGAATACGGAACTGCATTCATTCATAAATATAATTGTGGAGTGAAGCCAAGTAGCATATCGCCCCCCCCCAACACCATAGTGATTCTTTGTTACCAATGGCAACGCGTTCATATTAGATTCTTGGTTTATGCATGCATGACTCAAGGACATTGTTGAATTTCGTGTATCGTCATAAAATGAAAATGAGTCAGATTTTGATTGCATGAATTATGTACGTGTATACAGTTTGATAAGGGGGATGTGTTTACAATGTACATGCATCTGGTGTGATAAAACTTATGTGTGAATACTCCCGTTCATAATGAACCATAACTCTTATCACGCATGCATAGTGTACATGTACATGCTGCCTCTGTTTTGTTTTCAGTGAATGCTGTTTGCGGTGAAAGAGATCTATTCATTTAGTCAACTCATAAATCCACTTCTCCCGATGGCCGTTATACTGCTGAGTCTTGCATTATTTAAAAAGCATTTCTTTATTTCTAATTAAGTTTTCGAATGTCTGGTTGACTCATTCATTAAAGGAGAATTATCCCCAGGCTTTTAAATGTAAATAGGGTCATAGTGAATAAAATAACATTTAATTTGATATAAAAATCACCGTTTTAGACCAACTGATGCCGTTGTAAGAGCAGAAAATAGAGACCACTTTTTACGATGTCTACTCCTACTGGCGGCGTCCATTTTCTCTAAATTTCCCATAAAACCTTGCGCGTGATGACGTAGGGGATGGAGAACTCACTAGCTAGTAGCTAGCTTGCATGAAGCGCGCGCTGCATATACACACGGTAAACATGGTGTATTGTCAAGCGTTCGGCTGTTGTAACTGTTCCAAGAAAACGATAGGGAAATCATTCCATCGGTTCCCAGACCCGCAGAAATGTCAGCAATTGTTCAAGCGTTGGGTGACCATATTGAACGTGGAAAAATTCCAAGGAAAAGACTTCAAACTTGATCGGAAAAATGATGTGATCTGCAGTGATCATTTCACGGAGGCCGATTATCACGTAGATCTGCGGGCTAAGCTTATGCCCGGGCCGGGCGAATCGTATAATCAAGCTAGTGTGTCCTGGAACACGTTTTACTTCCGATGATTATTTTACTCTAATAAATGTTTTTCAAATGTGATAGTTACGTAAAAAATATAAATTGATTTATTTAATTTAATTATGAAACTCTTGCGTAATTTATGTTATTATTAATAATAATAAACTCTTTTTAAAATAATGTTGGTGAACTATTGCGAGCCAATTACAATGCGCTACGGCCAACTCCATGCCCTACGTCACACAGCCCGATCGCACCGGGAACATGGCGACGCTGCTTTACTCTCGAGAACAAGAAAAATCGGAGGATTCAATCGACAATTCCCATCCTCTCGATTCTCGAATATACGATGTTTTTACTTTATCAGAAACTGTTTAGAATTCTGTTTCAGGTCAATGATAAAAGTCTCGTGGGGATAATTCTCCTTTAAGATGTTGATCTTTAAACAGTTTTGGAACTGCCATGAAATTTTAACCCCCCCCCCCCCCCCCCCGATAAACGTGAAAAATCCGACTGAAAAATCATGTATATAAAAAAAATATTTGCTGAATAAACCCTGCTGTACATGTACTTCTTAATTAACCATGAATATAAATGATGCGGGCCATACACGAAAAAGCAATGACTTGTAAACGTTTATCTGCTTTGACATCAATGACATACAATCATGTACAGTCGGTAGTCGGTAGTCTGCCAGCACAGACCCTCATTTGACACTTCATCAGAAAATCATTGTGTCTTGAGAGAAGCCTAACCCAGCTACCTACTGGTCGTGTCTGTGGGGTCTGTGTCAGGAGCAGCTATAGTACAGGGCCTACGGTAGACTTACAGTGCATACACTCTTTTACGACTGACCAGGTTTGTGCCTGCAAATTATACAGTCAGGGTACCGTATTCACTTTTTCCCCAATTTGAAATTGATATAAATCGTATCGTTTGATGGGATCTCGGCAGTATTACGTTCCGTTTTTTAACTATCATGTATCGGTTCGGCCTCTATTTTACTTCCTTGTCTGACATCTAAAAACTACCTAAGCTATTATTGCTTCATTTATAAAGTCCTTCCTCTTCCACGTAATTGTTACAATGACAATGACAATGACAATGTCAATGACAATGTCAATGACAATGACAATGATTTTATTTCCCAACAATAATTCACAATCAGTTTGTAAACACATGAACAACTATATACAAATATATACAATATTTGCAGTATGTCTGCGTAAAAAAAAAAAAAAAAAAAAAAAAACAACAACTATAACAAGCGTACAATATTATGCACTGATTACGATGAATTGTTTAATAATTACCGACAACTCTGTTACGTAACGGTGAGTTATGCGAATGAGCGAATATGTTTAAGCTTGTCTGACGAGTGCAAGTCAGCCAGTTGGATTTACATTAGGACTGGTCACATTTGTCCGATAACGATAACGCGATTTTCAATTAAAGTTACACCCAACTATATGGCGTGTACGTGTGAGTATGCTTGTGTCTGTTCCTAGTAGAGCAGCTCTAGGGCCCACCTTTAATTTTTTTAGCATTCTTTATTGCATTCATTAAGTACAAATGAAAAATCATACATCTTCATTTTTAGTTCATGTACATAACATTATCACAAGTAAAGGACATTATACAGTCTTCACTCTTCAGTAATACATAATATAATTAAAAACCTGTATAGTACACAGTGCACTCAAATTAACTATACTAAATGAATATTATAGATTAAAGTCTCCCCCTCCCCTACAAACAACTGGGGGGGGGGGGGTGGCCTGTGTTATCATCCCCCCAATATTTTTGGATAAAATAAAGAATTATGATACATTAACTTTAACTAATAATTATTGCAACTCATTATGTTTGATCTTGAAATATCATTACATTCTTTAATGATTAGAAGTAAGGAAATAAATTCCACAATTTCAGTGCAAAAATATCGAAGAAATTCGTTCGCTCGCATTGTTATTCTCAATTTAGGGGTTCCGTCCATTGGCGTAGATCCGTGCATTCCTTCTTTTCATTAAACATTTTGGGATGCCCTGAAATGCAAGTTTTATAGACAGATTTTTGAAAAAGTGCCTGGTGTGGAAGTGGGACATCTCCCCCGCTCTGTCGCTTTGCGTATATAGGGGGAGTGCAGTGGGCGCGTGCCCCGGGCGTCACTTGGAGGGGCGCAAAAAACGCAAAGGAGAGAAAGTAAAAAGGGGGGAAATGAAGAAAACTCATAATCCTTACGGATTATGCGCCCCCAAATCCGCACCGTAAGTGCACTAGAAATCTAGTTTTTAAGGTTTGAAATGCGAAAATTTTCCAAAGCTTTGTCGCCTTGCTCCCTTGCATAATTATTTTCCCCCAGGATCTTGTAATTTCGCGCCCCCAGTAGGCCTATATATAGTTCTTAAATAGCTTAAATGGTTCAAAATTTGAAAAAAATAAGGATGTAATTGCTTTGCTCACTATATCATGGAAGTTTCATAATGACTCCTGCTAAATATTGCACCCCCAATATAGGATAAAGTATATAAAACAGCATTTGCAAAGGTTCTCAACTTTAGGTAGCCTTGCTGAATTTCTCGACTCTTTCTCAAGCCTATTTAGGGTTTTCGTTAGTTTTGCTCCCGATTGTAGAAGTGAGTGATTAGAAAACCGTTTAGCAATGTATAACATTCGAACTTCTCTACCGCTGAATTGCAGTGTTCAATTTCCTTAAGTTGGTAAATGGCATAAGAAATTTTTTTTAAGGGTTAAAAATTGAAAAATTTGCCGCTCGGTCGCTTTGCTCCCTCGCTAACATAGATAGGTTGGGCGCTCGGGGGGGGGGGGGGGGGGGCGTAACACTGGCTCCTTCGTCGGTCATCCCCTCCCCCTGCATGCTTTACTTTGAAATGTTCCCATTTCGTATAGCGTAGTATCCAAAGTATTCCGTTCGGTAGCAATCTTTCTCTCTTCTTGTTTACTTTTTTTTTATTTATTTTGTTGCCTTCAAATACTACAGCCTGTAGTATTTGAAGTCATCAAAAATAAATATTTTTTTAGCTGCGTATCTCAAATATCTAAACAAGACCATAGTTTGAGACATTCTAGATTAGAAGAAGTTGTGACTTGGTTGTAGCCGTAGACATAATTTAAATTTAGCTGCATAGACATGATAGATTTATATACGAACTAATGTCGCTTTATGATATCCGAGAGTCCGTGACCCCCTCCTGATACTGCGCTCAGTGTAGTGTTGTGAGTGTATTGCCATCGTGAATAATGTATTGTCTGTAGTATTGGACGCTCCTCAGAATTTGATTAGAGGCAGTCTGTATTTTTAATGGTTTCTCGTCGATGCCATTCAAATTCTGAATCACTTGGCAATGAAACAACGAAGGGGTGTGTACACATGGCTTCATCTTGTGAATATACCATTTTCCACACTGCATTCTAATTAATGTTGTGCAATTAGAGTGACGAGTTACCATGTACATGTACGTGTATATCATGTAGACATGCATATTGACTAGAAAACGGAAAATGTATGTAGTAAGGCAAGGAGTGTGATATTGACAACAACGATTCAATCACATTAAACGTGCATGTGCAAGGAAAAAGAATTGTTCACATATTTCATGTACATGCTTTCAGATCATACATGTATAAAAAAATGGGAAGAAAAAACAAACAAACGTCATGGCGGTTGATTGATGCGTTTGTATATGATGTGATAGCAGATCCATGTTCTTATATCTTGGATTATTGTTTTACCCAGGTTGGCAAAAGTCGAAAATCGTAGTTCCAACTTTTTTTGTTTTGTTTGTTTTTGTTGATTGTTGATTAGTTTGGGTCGACTCTTTAGCAAATTTGATACGACCCCCTCCCCTCCCCTCATTATTTTAGAAAGGGAAAAGGAGATTGTAGGAAAATTAATGGCGGGGTGTATTATGTCTACTTATGAGGACATTGCCCAATACATAACCGACGATATTAAAAACGAAAAGGGGTTTCTTACTTTTCATTGTAGATCTGTAACAACCCCATCGGCTACCTCGTATTCCTCTCCATCTTCGTCGTCGCGCAAGGCATGACCGTCAACGGGCTCGTCTACGTGGTCGTCACCTCACTCGAGCGCCGCTACAACCTGCCCAGCGTCCGAAGTGGCTTCATCTCCAGTAGTTTCGACTTTACGGTCATGATCATAATCGTGTTCGTGACGTACGTCGGGGAGAGGGGTCACAAGCCGATGTGGCTGGGCATCGGCGCTCTGCTGTTCTCCTGCGGGTCGTTCCTCTTCTCGGTCCCGCAGTTTACCACCGGCCCGTACAGGGTTAATGATGGGGTAAGAAATGTTTTTCTCTTAGAAAGATTTATGAATTAAACGACCGACAAGACCTTGCATTTCTTGCGTAGATTAAATTTGAAAGATGAATCTTCGTTTAAAACTTGTTCTTTAATATCATAAATTTACCATAAAGCTTGCATTAATCATTTCCACAGAACGATAAACTTTATATTATGCTAAACTTGCGAATTGCACTGTTGATTTAGATTTACCAACATAATTATGACATAAGTATGACAAGTCCTTCTTTCTTTATCATTTTGTGAATAAGTTAAAACATTTTATACTACATAGGAAATTCATTCTGACGAATGCAATGCCTTCAACCGAACCGAAGATAACCCGGACGCTACCGACACCCAGGGTTTGAGCAACTATTACTGGGTCTTCATTGGGGCCCAAGTCCTGCATGGGCTTGGGGCGTCTCCCATTTACACCCTGGGAATAACGTATATCGATGAAAATGTAGCTCCTGCTTCTGCAGGCATTTATTTAGGTAAGATGTAATCGCGTGTATCAGATATTTGAATGGTGGTGATAATGGTGTGATGATGATGATAATAACAGTGATGATGGCAGTTGTGAGGTTGATGGCGACGACCGAAGAAATTCAAAGGATGGTGCTCATAGTGATGATGAATTGATGTTGTTGAGAGATGATGATGTGGGATGTTGGTTTGATGAGGAGGAAAGGAGATGAACTAATAAAGGAGTAAGGAGCAGGATGACGATGGTGTCAGTGTTGGTGGTGGTTATTATGAAGATGGTGACGATGTAATGCTGATAGTGAAAATGGTATGGTCAAGAGAATGAGGATAGGGATGGTGACGATAATGTTGAGTATGCACAGTGTAAACAATGTGTTCCAGTTACTAAAGAAGAGGACAGGGGGAATGGCGAACGATGACTCGCTGTCTTCCATTGTGTGATCAACCCCGTACAAGTGCAAGTGTAGATAACCATAGAGATTAATTACTGTGACATTCTGTTCTTTCGACCGATAGAGCTTAGCATAGATTTCCCTGCATTCCATGACATCAGAGATGTCGTGTATCCATCTGTTACTCTGTAGGACATAGTATATACCCTGTTGATAATTTAGTTTGCATCTCAATATGCATTTTCTTGAAGTGGACCGCTTTTCATCTTCCAGGACCTCGTTTCATAAAATTACTCATCAATGACAAGTTGCAATGTTATAAGCTACTGAAATCCTTGCATCTGATTGGCAAATTTGTCTATAGAAATCACCGACAGGACACTTGATGAAACGCCACCCCCCCCCCCCCCCCCCCGATGGCCGGTTCTACCAGGTCCGTAGAATCCAATTAACAACAACAAAAAAGAAAACATATTTAAAAATACAATTTATCCTTTATTGCATAGGAATGAAACTGAGGAAGACATTTCCGAATTGGGATGAAAAATCGTGAGTTTCGTGAAATGATGCAGCACCAGAATCTGGGGCAATTTGATTTTTCAAAATGAACCCAAGACTCCTTAATAACAAACAATTGTCTTATATCGTCATTTTGTTTTGCAGGTGTGTTTAAAGCCTTTGCTATTTTAGGTCCTGCCTTGGGTTATCTTTTAGGAGGTGTGTTTCTAGGAATGTACATAGACCCACTTATCAGCAAGGAGGAGTAAGTACAATGCTTATGTTCTTGACTTTATGTCCGTATCTGTTTGTATTATTGTATATATCTATAGCCTTGTACTTGAGGTCACTGATATCAAAGGAAGTTATTATACAAGTTGTATATCGACAAAAATAAAACAAAACTTTGAATTGATAACATGGGATCACCACACACTGTGGGATCACCTAAAACTACTTTTGGAAATAGTTGATAGTTAACCCAACAGGTCGGAAATGTATAAGTTAGTTCCTTTGCATACGTGTAGGTATTAGCTGTAGATTAGCTCACACTTTGGTTGTACCACAGTCACACCAACAAGACCGACGCCAGACCGACAATAGACCGAACAAAATAATACATTGCCACCAATGGCCAAGAATTGGTTGGCTTGGAGTCGGTGTGGGGTCGGTTTGGCTGTGTGACTGCGGTATCAGACATGCTCCGGCGACGACTGCTTTGGGTTTTATTTCATCAAGGCTGTAGGGTTAGAATTAGGGTTACAATAGGGTTCTCAAGTTGGGTTTAGTGATAGGGGTAGGGTTAGGTTTAGTGTTGAAATCAGAAATTCGGTTGAGTGCAGGTTATTGACTGTGGAGCGTGTTTCGTGCATCCTTAATGTCTTCACCAAGGTCAATTACGCAATGATCATTGGCTCGAACTATAGGGACATCCTGTATCAAAGGACATTAATCTCTGTTTTTAGCTCTGGGTGGAAGTACATTTGAAAGAAATTTCCTCTTCGTTGTTTTGATTTTGTCAGTCGTTACCAGGGCCATCACGAGGGGGTTGCTACCTATTTCCTACTTGAAATTACTGTCAATAAATCGTTGCTGTTTTTAAAAAACAAAGAAGTAACTCAAACAATAACACTTTTTTTCGTACTCTGCATGGTTGACATTCTTGATTATTATGTCAAATATAAGAGGAACATTTGTTTTTGTTGTCGGAAACCTTGGTTTGGCACCCCCCCCCCCCCCCCCCCCCTTCGTTCGAATTGTCCGAGCAATGTCCCTATCCAATAACATAATCCCATTATCATATGAATAATAAACAATCAGACAATAAAAAAGTACAGAAAGAGAAAGAATAATTTCGAGTGATATTGAGGTCTGAATGTGCCTTATTTCGTGAGCAAAACATCCCGGCAAGATGTTCACCTTGGCAATTATACTAGAAGGCTGATGTGCGATTGTGTAATCACGATGTCATTCAGAATATTATAATGTACATGTATTTCTTTATTAGTCACGATCTCTGTGGAACAAATGTTGCGTGAATCATTTCCAATAAACAGTCTATGAAATGAGATTTAAATATCATTAGAAAAATTATTTGCATTGCCATCTCATCTTACTTTGTCATGTTTATCATGCATATCATGGACCAACAGAAATGAACGGTAAAACAAGGCGCAGCAAGATCTCCTTTCGTTGTGCTGTTTATCATGTATATCATGGACATGCGGAAATTATGATAAACAGTCTATGAAATGAGAGTTAAAATGTCATTTAAAAATAATCTTTATTGCTAGATCTCCTTTCGTTTTCCTGTTTTTCATGTATATCATGGACATTCAGAAATTATGATAAACACAATCTATAAAATAAGTGTTCAAATGTCATTTTAAAAACAGAAGAACATCGCGCTATCACCTTTCGTTGTCCTGTTCATCAAGTATAATTAAGGAGAAACGGAAATTATTGCTAAGGACAAACGGAAATTATGCTAAACACAAATACACAGGAGCATCCTAACAGAACAGTTATCGGTAGTATTTCTGCTTTTTCGAACGAGTAATTAGTAGATACATGATGTAACCAGTGAAATTTCCCTGATATAACTCTGCATCTGTATCCATTAACGTATGCAGGTGTACACTGCGTCACCATGGAAACATATCTTATGTGTTTTCCCCTTCATTTACGTTTTTTTTTTCTTCAAGAACACTATTTGTCATCTTTGTGCTGACGCAGTTTTATGGGTTGCTACTTCTAGTCATTAAGAAAATGTGAACCAAGACCAGATAGTCCTTTAATATAGTTCTATAAAAACTTTCCCCACAACAAGTGCAGTGCATTTGTGATGATGTTTTTCTGTTCTCTCGTTTTCCATTGTCTGTTTAGACTTGATATCACGCCGAAGAGTCCGGTATGGGTAGGGGCGTGGTGGATGGGGTTCCTTGTCACCGGCATATTGGCTCTCATAGTAGCCTTTCCATTGTGTGGATTCACACGTTCATTACCAGGTAAGGTTCTCCAAAGTCGTTATTTATCAGGTGTGAATAAAGTGTGGTGGGTGGGGTTCCTCGATATTGGTATAATGCATTGTCTCACGACAATATCCGTTTTTCAATGGGATTTCAGTGAGCTTTCGTCAACCCTGCCCAGGCTCTTTGTGTTGATTTATGCGGCCATTACCTGGTAGGGTTCTCAAAATCTTATAATAGCCATTTCATTAATTCTTGCAGAGATAGGGTTGAATTATATCTCTGTTCATGGCACTAAAACTATTAGCCGTTTTTCTGAAGCTGTAATTCTGTAGGTATAGGATTCAAAGCATAAGCAAATATGCTTTTATTAATTAACACTCTTTATTTATACTTTTTGAGAATAATTACTATGTTTTCGAAAGATATATCACGTGAGAAATTTATGTCACTGCTTTTCTGAATTTTTTATTCACTCTAGGGATAAATCATAACTTGAAAAAAGAAAGATTACACGAGAATAACGTTCATTGTATACTATGAGGGGGAACTTGCTGACGCACATGTATATTTCTGGAAGCGTCCTAATGTCCGCTTAGAAAAAAAATATAAAACTCTTTGCCACTTTCATCAGTAACTTCATTTTGTATCTGTTGTTTCCAAGGAGCGAAGAAGGTGCGTGAGCTGCGTCGCAACGAGGCGCACAACGGCCACGAGTTCGAGGTCCGAGCTGGATTCAGCGAGAGCCTCATCGACTTCCCTCGGGCGACGTGGATGCTGATACGGAACCCAGCGTTCATGTGCGTCAGTATGATCACCGTCACTGAGACTTTCACCCTCGCTTCCATCGCCGTGTTCGGACCCAAGTATCTGGAGTCGCAGTTCAACATGACGTCGGGTTCTGCCGCTATAACAGCAGGTACGTTCGAGAGTCCTAAAGCGTTCTCCATGCGATGCTATTGCGACCAGAGTTTAACCGTACTTCATGATAGATGATCGGTCTACGATGCGATTCCGACCAAAGTTTAAGCCTGCCACACAGTGTACGACCTGACTACGACGAAATTTGTTAGAATGGATGCAACCCCGTTCATATTTTAAGTCAATCGCATTGCATACGATCGGCCTACGACGAAATTAGTTTGAATGTGATGCAACTTCGGCCAGAGTTAAAGCCTCCTGCGAAGTACATGTATACTATCGGACTACAACGGATAAATACGATGCGACTATGACCAAACTTTAAGCTTACTGTACACTGCACATCGGACTCAGGCAAGATTTGTTTGAATGCCATTCAACTCCGACCAAAATTTAAGGCTAATAACTGCATACGATCGGACTACCATGGGACTCCGACCACATTTTTTTAGTACGACGCGATTGCTACCTCACACTAGTTATTGATCGGACTAAAATGAGATTGAACTGAATACAATGGCACTCCGACCAAAGTTTAAGCCCACCTCGCACGATAAGACTGGACTACTTGCAATCCGCTATTATAGTGTGTTTTAGAGCATACGGTTTCATACTTTTGCCTTGAGATTCCGACTTGTCAAACATTCCACGAACATTTAAACAAGATTTTTTTTTTTCATTTCATGATTTCGACCTTGTTTCATTCAGGTTTTCTTGGTCACTCCGTCCAGTGTATTAGGTGCCTTGGTAGGAGGCTTCACCGTCAAACGTTTCGATCTCAAGTTTCGTGGCATGATGGAGATGTAGACTACCCATTTTTTAAAAACAAAATCAGATTGACAATGGGCAGATCAGATGTTTCACGAAATTTCCACAAGGAACTACTTTCTTATTTTCATTGTGTTTTTTTGTTTTGCTTTTTGTTTTTTTTTAAATCCAGGTCTGCTGGTCACTCCGTCCAGTGTATTAGGTGCGTTGGTTGGAGGCTTCACGGTCAAACGTTTCGATCTCAAGTTCCGTGGGATGATGAAGTTTGTGCTGGTCAGCCTCTGCGCATCTTTTCTTCTTACTTTCACGTTTATGATCAGCTGCCCGAACGCATCCTTCGCAGGAGTTACGGTCGAGTACGGGAATGGGTAAGGGACCTTATCATTACTTCTTCAAATGTAGTACTTATAGAGTCCTTTTATAGAAGAGTTACGAC
Organism: Heliocidaris erythrogramma; assembly: GCA_025617745.1. Taxonomy (NCBI): domain Eukaryota; kingdom Metazoa; phylum Echinodermata; class Echinoidea; order Camarodonta; family Echinometridae; genus Heliocidaris; species Heliocidaris erythrogramma. The sequence goes on from CM046856.1 coordinate 32,650,806, forward strand.
AACCGTGATTTGAACGCCATGTTGGTGCCATTATTACGTAACTTTTCTATTCAATTCCAATGAGCACGTGAGTGTTCTAAATCGAACAAATTCGAACGAATTCGAAGGCCATTTTGGTGCAAAAAATATAGGACGTCCATGTGTAACTTTATCTATAAAGGGACTCTATATAGGTAGTACTTCAGTCACCACCGAACCGACACATTTTGGGCCATTTGGTGTAATCTATTTTTTTCTGGGTCAGTTGTCGGGGCTGGTGGCCCTGCGGCTGATATCGGAGGCTCCGTATCGACTCCGCCGCCTTCCGGGGATGCTCCGTGGCTTTCCGCCAAAATTCGCGTTACTGTCGTGTTATTCCCCGTCGGCCCCGTCTTCACAACGTGTAGAGAGCGTATTTACACCGCAGGACGATGGAATACAGAGGTGATAACCAAACTGGCTGTCATATTTAGTATAACACCATGACCATGTGGTCCATCTTCTTAGAATGTGTATGTTTTCATTCTTTCTTACGGCAGGACGATGGAATACAGTGGCGATGAAGCGAATCTTACAGCTGGCTGTAACGCTGATTGTCACTGTGGTAATGACTTCCAACCCGTATGTGGAGAGGACAACATCATGTACTACTCGGCCTGTCATGCTGGCTGTATGGATACGCAGGAAGCCACAGAAGACACCACAGAGGCAAGCTCATTACCAATTTTATGGTCTTTGCTATTTCCTTATAATAACCTTCACTTTCCCTTCTATTTTGTGTCTCATTACATGTAGAATCATAGTTTATATGCAAGTCCTCTTTGATTTTGCTTAATTACATGTATATGATCATAAGAAAATCCTATGGAGGTTCAAGACATTTTGACAACTAAGATAGGGGCATGGTGCATGTTAAGCCTATAAAGATATCGAGTAAGGGTTAGGGCGGTTAGGGTATACTTGTATTGGTAATTCAACAAATTATGTTTCCTGGGTACATCAGAGAATGCTTGACTTCATCTCATGGCAAAGATCAGTGAACTCCTGGAAATAGTTCAACCCCTCAAAGCAGTACAAAATGTATTTGTACGTTAGGCCTTGTTCCTTCCTTTTGGTTACATGGCTGGCAGAAGTAATGCGTTATTTTTCCTTCAAATATTGTGCAATCAGGGAAAACACATTCTGCATGGAAATTAGAATATTCCATTGGGAGTCAGAGACAAGGTCAGTTTTAATGACTAACACACATTTCAGAGCAAACGTGTCAAACAAAAGTGCGGTGACAACCAGGATGGGGTTACCCAAATGTGATTACTATCAACGTCACCGACCTCATGTTTTATCCCCTTTAGCAGTGCATTTGGTAATCTGTGGTTAAGAAGGGAAAAGGATGTAAAGGATAACGATCATAGGCATACTAAAACACACAATAGTACATCAAACCCTCTTCATCATTCGTCCTTGTGATTCATGCATCAACGTACATTTAATAGATCAACTCTGTTCATATCATTCAACGGAAAAGATGATAATGAGTTATCATTTCCCATATTGAGAAAAGATCATAATCATGATATGATAAGCAGTTTAATACTCGGATTGTCTAATTTATACTTTTATGCCCAAGAAGACTAAAGTTCATCCAAAAATTGAGTTATTGTTTCCCCGTTACTCACAAAAAAAGTGTATTTTCATGTAAATTTCTCTCAAGACATTTCAATCCATATAGCTTAAATGTTGCATTTTCTAGTGATCTTTGTCTTATTTCTTCTTTGTTGTATTGTTAACGCAGAGGTACAGTGATTGCCATTGTGTGATGAGCAACAATGGCACAAGTAATCCCATGGCGCAAGGGGGCGCTGTATCTGGAAGATGCGTGTCGGACTGCCCTCTACGTGCACCGTTCTTTGGCCTTCTCTTCCTGATGATCACATTCACCTTCTTGGCCACCGTTCCTATGATAACGGGAACCCTCAGGTACGACGACAAATCTTTCTAAATATTCTTTGTAAAAATTAAAAATATGTGATTATGAGCGATTAAATTGTTTATGATGTTTCAAGATTTTAGTCTTGAAAAACTACAGTACTGTAAAAGGAAAAGTCTGAAGTTACACATAAAGAAAAGTTCTATTATAAGCATAAACAAAGTTCTTTTTCTTCATCATCATCAGTATTTCACACCCACTGAGAGAACAAGTACTATGTGGGGCTGTGTCAATTTCGGCGGCGTTCAAGACCTCTAAGTTGAAGAGGGAAAAACACCAATATAACCAACACAATTTTGAGAAAATACTTCCTTCCACAGTTTAAAATGATAGAATATCTGCTTTCATGCCAGATTCTTGAATAGGACATTTGTCATCTTGATCAAGTGAAATTGTGCTAGAAATCACACACTTGCGATGGGAGGCAATTCTTCGCGGTATGAAGGTACGGAGTGCAAGCTTATTTACAATAACCTTGCATAAGTGTGAGTGTTTCAAACCTGCATTTTGGCTTGCAAATAAATATTTGTAAGGGCTTTTAGTCATCCTGTATCTCCTGTGTGATTTTTTTAAAATTCAAGCCGATGGATTTTGACTCCATATTTAATTTCATCATCTTTTCAGAGTTGTTTCAAGATCACAACGGACGTACGCACTTGGTCTGCAGTCGCTGATGTTCAGGTTACTTGGTGAGAATGAATTGCCATTATCACTCCTTGCTTGTTGTTTCCATATATTTGCCTCCTTTCTGAGGATAGTCTCTTTCGTCGTCACGGTAAAAAGAAAATAATAGTTGTGCATAATTCGCATATCTGTGTTTAATTGGTTTGAATCAATTTTAACGACATTGTCCCTTTAATTCCTCTCAGTGGGATATTTGCTCTTTAATCTCCCAGATTCTCTCAATGACATATTCTCCTCCGATTTCTCTTTGTTTCCCTCCTCTCTGTCTTTGTGTCTCCCTCAATATCACGTACGGTCTATTTCCTCTTGCCTTCTTTTAGATCAAGTAAGAACCCCGATCCTGACTTTTCATTCTCTTTCTCTTGCGCATCAAAACAACAGGTAGTGTGCCAGGTCCTGTGGTATTTGGCGCCCTCATTGACCGATCGTGCCTGCTTTGGGAGTACCAAGCAAACGGCAGCCGCAAGTGCTGGACATACAACAACGCCCTGTTCAGTCGGTACACGCTAACGTTGCTCGTCGTTCTCAAACTTCTCTCCATCCTCTTCTGCGTATTAGCCGCGGTGCTCTACAAACCGAGCAAGCCGCTGGTGGAGAAGGTGGAATCGCCGGCGCAGAGCGAGGCAAAGGTGGAGAACTCAAGGACTGACCTCTCTATTGCCTCCTACGATAATGGAACGAAGGTATGATGATTGATTGAAAGGCACGATTTCTAAATGACGCGATAATTACCGCATTACGCGCAGCCGACCGACTGATCGCAGCAACTCGCACCTTGTACAGTAGGTGGACGATATAACGGTAAACCGCCTCATCAGCAAGCGGTCGTTACCTCGTAGTGAAATCGGAAATAAAAGAAGTTGTTAATACATTTCCACTTTCCAAGCTGCTCTTTCTTACCTGTTCGGTATTTCGGTAAATTATGCGGCATAGAAATGCGTGCCTTCATATCAGTATAGAGACGTTTTATGCACTTTCAAAATATACAGTGCTGCTCTTTTTCTAACCTTTGTATATTGTGTATCACTTGGTCACAGCCCACATAGTGTACAAAATTTATTCTCTCCGTAACAGTCATTCATTTGATATGTGATAGGTAAATGTTGTAATAGAATATTTAGATTTTTATTACTGTGAAGAATATTTGTAAGTTTTCATAGAAATAATAGCCATTTTTAAGAATACAAAGAATGACATGGGTGGATTTTGCAATAGTTGAAGTCTCTAAAGTATTTTCATCCGAAATTAATGAAGTGAAGTTCCTTTGACTTTTACACACAATATGCTTGCCAACAATCGCGTGAAGCGAACTTTCGGATTTTCACCGCAATGACACAGTAAGTCGAAACTAAAGAGCGCCATCTATTATTATGATAAGAAGAAGTAAGTGGCAATTTTGGGAAATATTTCTACCTGCCGGAAGAATTACCTCTTATGCTTTATCATTTAGCGTTTGTAAAAGTCATTGTGTCGTTATCTTGCCAAATTATTGTAATATATGTGTATTTCTCATTTGGTTTATTGAATCGAATTTGTCATCAAATATCATCAAACATGTAAAAGATATATGATTATTACCTTGCACGGTGTCGGTGAAAAGGCTAAAAGCAGTGGTTGAATATTTCTGTCTGGATTCTCGGTAAAATTTTGTCCCTTTGACTGGGCTAATCGAAGAGTGTTCTATATTAAAGAGGTCAAAGGTCAAAGAAAATTCCCTCTTTTTTTTAACAAATGGACCAACTAGACTAGTTCACAAAAGTTTCAAATTTTGTGCATGCCTCTACTGGTTGCTGGTGATGACCTTAAAGATTTCATACCATCAATCATTGATTATAACATGCATTCTGACCACTGAAATCCAATGGGCATTTATGAACTGGTCTTAATGAATATGTTTGTATGATTCTGCGTGAGATTGTGAAAGCTGTGTACAGGTGTGTGTGGCCAATTTGATGACATGATGCATTATGTTGATACAACATCGGAAATTTCAAGACCAACACACTGTTGTCAATTTCGGCTCTCTTCTCAAAAATATATCAATTATGAAAAAGGGATACATTTGTACAGTTGTTGCTTGTAAAAGTGGGAAAATGGAGAATTCCATCTGTTTTGTAATAATATCATTCCTGAAACTACAAGTATGTGTATAGTTGCCAGGACTATTCTATTCATATTTAAATCTATTATGATCAGTTGATATAGATGTAAATAGTGGTTTTGATGGATTGGTCTGTGTACAAACTGGAAGGAAATTGTTTCAGATTTTGATGAAGTTTCTGCTGTACAGTAGCATGTGTCCGATAAACTTAATCTTCTGTCCAATTTCATTGTATGCTTTAAAATGTCGATGCAATTTTTTTCTCTTGCAGTATTTGTATAATTCGCATTATATTCAGACATGTCTGTGTAGTGTGTACCTCATTGTTCTTTTGCAATTGTAAAGGCTGGATATATCTTTAATGTAACACTTTGTTGGGAATGAATATGATTTGTATAGATGTATAACATACTGAAGATAAGCAATATATGTTACGCCATGGTTTGAAATGTAGTGCAATTAACAGGGATGAGAGTGTATAAAATATTCATTTATATTTCTTTATGGTTATTGATAGATTATTCTTGAATTGCCTTATAAAGCTACAAAAAATCCAAACCTATTTATGAAATAGGAATTTCAAGACGTTTTTTGTAAACTTCTCAAAAAACAATGTAAAAAAGATTTGCGTGTAGAATTACAAGTTTTTCTGTATAACAAAATTGACAGAAATAGTGACCAAATTTGCATGTGAAAGAGAACTTGTAGTAGAGTTTTACCAAAGACTGTAGATAGTGATTATTTTACAAGTGATATTTTACTAAACGTTTTTAAGTTCCTGTATTAATATGATTATATTACGCTCGGTAGGCGTTTATGTGAACAAGGTGTTGTTATTCTAGGCATGTTTAATCATCTCAGCATGTTTAATCATCTCAGCAACCTTATGTCATGAGAAACTCTGATCACACTCGACAATCATACTGCCTAGAGTACCTTTATTATATAGAGAGTAGCGACATGGACGTCTGATTTTTCTGGAAACAAAATGGCGTTTGAATTCTTTCTATTGAGAACACCCAGGTGCTCATCGGAATTGAATAGAAATGTTGCATAGCAGTGGAAACAAAATGGCGTTCAAATCATCAGTTGTCGCTACTCTCTTTATGTAGGTACTCTAACACTGCCTCAGCAACAGCGCCAGCTACGATGAAGGTCTGACCAAGCTTTCAGGATTGCAAGTGAAAGCTGAACAAAATGTGTTGTTTTTTCGCTCATTGCGAAAAAAGTAGAAGAATTATTTTTCAAAGAATAAAGAAATATAATCGGGAAAATTCACGTGAAACTGAAAGATAGACACCAACTTTCCAGGGGTGGTATTCTGAGATTTATTTTATCTTGATTTTAGTGAAATAAATTTAATTGTCAAACACTGGTTAATGACTGCGCAAAAGTTGCTGCGTATGCGGAATTCATCTACGCAAACACCAATGAAATGTTGAAATTTAAAATTTGTTATGACAATTGAAATCTTTTCACTGAAATCAAGATAAAATAAATCACAGAATACCACCCCAGGACTTGTAATTCCTTTTATTTATTTCTACTCATAAGTTTATAATATCCATCTCAATGAATTCACATTATTCCACCATGCATGTTGCACATTTGCATATGGTACACACTGATAGATTAATTTAAATGTGGATTATTTTCTGTCTGTTCAGGTTTTACTACACAATACGCAGAGGCGGATACGGGGGGGGGGGGGGGGGGGGGGGGGGACACACAAATGTCCGAAAATATTCTGACGAGCAAACACATAAACAAAAATGTTATCAGACTTTTGGGGTCCACTTTTCGCACAGAATTCTCTGACCAGCAAAAAAAAAAAAAAAAAAAAAAAGTTATCAGTCCTAATTAAAAACGGAATTGCCCCCCCCCCCCCACCTAAATCCGCCACTGCAATATGTAAACTTTGGTTTAACTTTTATCATTCTTTTACCGAAAAAACCCGGTACGTTTAGAACAGGTTTTATGCAGTATTGCCAATAATATGTGATCCTTTCTGAAGGCGACCTTCTACAGACATCATGCGGGTTTCGCATTGCCAAGTTAACATGAAACATAGACGATTGGACATCTTATATGAATGTTTAATTTTAGCAATATTGTCTAACATGTGTGTGTGGTCTGAATTCGTACCATTTTATTCCACTTTTTCATGCAGAGAAAACAAGATAAATGAACATTTCTCGAATGACGTGTTTTTTCGGGAACACTGATCGATCAAATGTGATTATTGAACAAATGAATGTCGATAATATGTATATCAGAAATAGATTTATCATTCTTCGATTTAGCAAATATGTGTTCTTATGAGAACAAAATATATGTATGTACATAATCAGTTTTAAAAACTTAAGTTCTTGTCTTGTCTACATGTATGCACATTGCGGTACTTTCTGTTTGTTATTGCTATCTTCACATATAAATATATATATATATATATAACTATACACAGCACGGTGCTTATCACCAAATTATGCAGTAATTGTGTTTATTTTTGCCTATTATTGTCCTATGGAAGATATATATTGCCATTTATATTTGTAATGTTGTAATTATTTGAATATCATTTTTTAATATACATTTGCATTTGCCATTATGTTTTTTCCACATTGAACAATTATTCCTTTGCATTCGTTCAAAGAAAACCTATGCATAGACCAAGTATCAAATATATATTTATGCTGATTTTTTGCTGAATTTTGTTCCTCCGACCCCCCACCCCCCCCCCCCCCCCCCCTTCTAAGAGTATGTGGAGGGCTAAAAAGAAATGTTAGCATGACTTAGAAAGCAAGAGGCTCTAATTGTGACTTATCTGAATTCTAAGTATGATTGTTACTTATGTGATTTTTTTAAATGATGTATTGACATTCTTTATTATTGTAATGTAATAGATATATAGATAAATATTCCAATTTTAGACAGGCACAAAATGATATACTATGCTTGCCCCATGTAATGTTGGAGAGGGTTATCTATGTAGAGTTTGGTTTGCCGATTTTAACTCTCTCTCTACTGCCTTCATTATGCCACAGTGAATGTTGACTCATTCCACTTTTTACAAAGACCTCCCCCTCTCCCTACCCTCCCCTAACACCTGCCCTCCCCCATCCCCTCCGCTTGGCCGGCGTAGTAATGTGACATTTGTATCGTGAAGTTTAGTGTAGTGATATTTTGCGCCTGATAGATAGACATATACATGTAACTGTTTCCAATTGTGACTGAGTAATGGATGTTATGACGGACACACACTCAAAGTGTTTCTTGAACATTATAGTTAGATTATATATGTTGTGTTTATAATTGAGCTATATGCACTGACACCTAGCGTGTAATGTAGTAACTATTTTCTTCTTCTTCATATTCTGTGGGTATCTAAACATTTGGAATATTGTTCACTTAGATGTATATCTCCTGAAAAAAAAGATTTTCACGTGATATATTGCTTTATTTCTGCCAATGGTTTAGTAAGACTGTGTGATAAAAAAGTTTTCACTTCGAAATTGAAACCGGAATGATCGAGCTTTGAAAGACAGTTGCTCACTTCGTTCCAATTCTTCCGGCTTTGAAAAACGAAAGAAGACATAACCTTTTTTGAAAATCATAAAGAAGAATATTTGCCATTCCAATGTCCAATGGAAATAAATGGCGGCTGCTTCAAAAAATAACCGTTATGAAATAAGTGGCAGCAAGCACATTAATCAAATCTTGCTATGCAGTTGAAGCCAAGCCACCAAGTGGTTAACCCCATCCGTCCCATGCTGTTAGACACGTTTATACTCATAGTTCAGGATTAGGTATAAAACGAAATACGAATCGGTTATGCCTCCTCAAATTGGCACCGGTTATTCTCCTCTTTCACTCTTACATTCTTAGAGGCAAATCAAGATGTACATCTAATGAACTTATTTGAATGAAAATTACAAAATGCAACGTAAAATTGCCAGTTTGTACATGAAATAGTGATTATCAATTACACTCCGCGTTGCCAATTTAAATATTTTAGGTGTGTTCCATTAGCTCGTTCTTGAATAATGAATGTACTGCACAGAAATGGACTCAAAACTTTCCGTATAATTTGTGCTCTTTCTGCTCATGTATTTTGTTTAACTCATAGTTTTCTGGATCAAATGATAATGCAAAAACTGAAAATTGACACTTGAACTGCTATGGGTTAAGGTTTTGGTTACAGCAGTCATTGTGTTTACCCTGACTCTCGTTGCGTTTAAGATCATCCTCTTGGACTATGTGTACTCTAGGTCGCAATACAAACGATTCCCAAGTTTAATGCATCCGTCATAATACAAATACAGGCCTACCAATGTTTGCTAAAACGCTTTAAATTGACTCTGAACAAATAGTATAGCAGGCATAGACCGCTTCATTAATATTACTCTGTGAATCAATACCCCCGTATGATCATTATTTTCTTTTTAAAGAGGAATGTCATTAATATTGACGTTTACCTACATGACGTAAATGTCTGTATAGGAGGGGGGAAAAGTATCCAACAGTTTGGGACCTGATTTGGGTTGAGCTGATTTCTCCTTTTTTTTAAATATAAGATTTTTATTAAATATTGTAAATTTCTCAAACAAATTTCTCAAACAATCTAACAGTTTCACTTTGTATTGAAAGGAAGAAAAAAGAATATTAAAGAAGTGCAAATGATTATAATTTACACCGAAGAATGTCGCGAGTGTTAAAATTTGGAATTCTCCTTTACGATGTGCCTCTGGAGTATTTTTCAAAGACTTGGTCGTGATGCATATATTTCCTATAAGATTTAAATATTTTTATGTACTCTACAATATCATATATTTACCTGATAAGATTTTCCAAAAAATATATAGCATATCCCATCACGAAATGTTGATCAACACGTTCGTGTACAAGTGTTGTGCAATTTAGATATTTCTACAATTTGTTGCAGGGGTCATGCCCTCATAGCAGTGGGTTTAAGTAACTCAAAATTAAAATAAGTGTCTTGCCTTCACAGAATTATTCTAGAATTGTTCTACCTTTCTGATATATTGCTCTTATATTTTGAAGTTTTATCAAATGTAAGTACAGGGCCGTTGATAATATGATTATGTTACCCTTTTTCAGTATAACTACAAATAAATAAAGACAATTTGACAATCTCTGGATTATCGACAACAATGTAAATTTGCTGTCATAGTAATTGTAGGTAAAACATGGGTTTTAAAGAATACTCGGGTTTGTATTTTGTACTAAAATGTATTCTGTCCTCTTATGTTATTAGGTCATAAAATTATGTTACCAATTTATAATTGCAAAGCACTTGTTATTTATATATTCATTAAAATTTATGTATTTCATTACTACGATTTTTACTTGATTTTTATGTTGTTTTGGGGATTGGAAGATTGATTGGTTTATTGCTTGAACGGTTGATTGATTGATTGATTGGGTTTTTTGCTTGCTTGATTGATTGATTGGTCATTATAGACTAATTGGTTGGTGTATTGGCTGGTTGATTGAATGACTGATTAGTTGATTAATTGACTGGTTAGATGATATATTGACTGGTTGATTGTTTAGTTGGTTGACCGATTAGTTAACTAATTGCTTGGTTGATTAATATAATGAGTAATTGGTTCCTTTATTGATTGATAAATAAAATGGTTGATTGAATAATAAACTGATTGACTGATAGCGTGATTGGTTGATTGGTTAATCGATTGGTCTTTTGAGTGACAGATTGAATAATTGATCGGATACTGTTCTTTGCTTAATGAGTGAGTGATCGGTTTATTGATTGGCTGATTAACTGGGGAGTGACTTTCATCAAATGTTTTGTCATTGATTTTTACTGACAAATTTGCTCTCAGCCAATCAGATGCAAAGATTTCAGTAGCTTATAACAGTTGTCGGTGAAAATCACTGACAAAACGCTTGATGAAACGCTCCCCTGGTTACCATAGTTACATTGGTTGGGTTTTGAATTAGATGATTGGTTGGTAAACTGATTTTGACCAATATTGGCTGACTGTGATGCCAGTCCCTCACTGGTCACAAGATAATTTGTTTCTTTTTGTACCTTAGATTTCAAGTCTTTCTCAAAGAAAGTGATTTCGCAATGCCTTTGCCAAAATAATTCGTTAGTAATATCTTTTAGAAGATTTTTGTTTCTTTCAAAAACATGTAAAAGTGAATGAGGAGTAAAATTCATCAAAATACTGATATTCTCTATATCTATGGTAGAAAATATTTACATGTACCTCATGACGGTTTGGGGGAAAACATGGACATATTTAGGAGTTTATAATGTAATAATCGATTTGGGAACAGTGAGGACCTTTTCTGCTTGTCTCGTATATGACCAAGTTGCTAATTTGTCTCAATTAGACATGTTGGATATAGCAATCTTCATTTAATGATTTACGATATCTTACAAGTTGTTTGGTTTTGATCTGTCCCTCTCATTTTTTGTTCTATATTGAAAACAATTTATTCTGGGAGGGGGGGAGGGGCGGCGGCGTTGCCCTCGTGCCGTGCTCTTCATAAAGATGAGCAAAATCAAAATTGCCGAGACGGATATGTACATCATCATACATCTCAATTAACTGCAAATTTAGTAAAAAGTAGGCGCACACGCACGTTATCGTTGTTCAGGAGCATTATCCAAGACCGGTCCGTGTTTTGAAAAGAAGTCAGTATTCAAACATGGTTTAATAAAACGCACTTTGTTGTTCATGTTTGCAATCTATCTCTTCCCTCGTTGCCTGGCTATCGCATGAAGCCAATATTTGCTCTGCGCCACGCGATGATAGCCTCGATAGAATGCTTCCGAATATGTTTCATTGATATTAAAATCTTGTGGAAATTGAATCAAATTCTTATGTCTTAAACGTTTTTGGTCATCATTATTTGATTCGATTAGATTTGTTTATATTTCATTTCATTTAGTTCTTACTTTATTTATATTTTCACATTCTTTTCCAATGGTAACAATGTAATGAACTTGGCCATTCAGTTAATGCAATGATATTCATTTAACGAAAGGTTCATATGATAAGGAAAGCTTATATGAATATTTCTTTTACATAACAAAGAAATTGCTGAATTAGGGAGGGGGATTCCAAACTGCATGTTTGTTACGGTATTCATGTAATGCTGCTGTTTTAAACGGGAAACATCAACATTATAAAGGAAAATTTAGGCTGGAGACGCGAAGTTCTATCCCCTCATGGCACTTATATCATTAAGCAATGTATTTTATCTACATTGATTCTCTCCTCCTCTTGGTGTTTTAAATGGAATACTGATTATAGGTGTGACGTGTGAGCGTCCGTAAAATGGCGCCAGGCTGCGCTATTCTCCATGGACTGGAGATTGTTATCATAATGCGAGCGGGCACGCCTGAATCAAATAACCAGTATGATAATACGTCTTTGAAGTTCATATAGAGACACTGTCTAAATATTACTATGAAAGGAAAAGCGGCTCACACAAAATCTCAGTAAGCTTTGATCAAAGGCTAAAGAAACGTGCAGAGATACCGATGTCTTTCTCCCTCCCTTTCTATAATATTCCGCGCCGGAGAAATCGTCTTTAAACATTTTTTTCCTCATTTACTCGTTGGATATTAGACGATGGTTGAAAAGCCGTGACAAGATTTGACTTTAATGTCCCTCATTATACTCAGGGTTCTTTGTATGTTAGACTTACACACATCTATACCAGCTTGATAGTTTGGGTTTTTTAATCTTTAGCTGGGATATGACAGCAATTCGTCGTGTGGATATGGCGTTCGTTGCTAATGATTTTGCATTGGAACTGAAGCAGATCAACTAACACGGCTGGACATACGGAGTTTCACTGAGGTAGGTTATCCGCCATGTTGTGCCTTGAGTTTCCGAATCTCTTTTTCTTCCTCCTTTCTGCACAGCAATCTCTTATTATATTGCTTTAATAAATAGAAAATTTAAACTTGCAAGTACTAGATATCCTTGATAGTTATTATGCCCATGAGTTTTTATACTTTCATCACTTTCGAGAAAACTAGCGTATTGATAGGCCTACAATTAATGATGAATTGAAGGGGAATTGGCAGAAGATATAATAGTCCATCTTAAATCTCCATTACCATACTCTTATTAAATCTTATATCACTTTTTAATAAATCAGTTTCATGTTTTGCTACATACTAAATAATTTTGAAAGTGATTAATCGATAACTGATCAATGTAGCTGAAAATAGGCCTAAAGTTCTCCGTGCATGACCATGACGTTATGCTCAACAGTCGTAATAATAATCACAAAAAATAACGCGAATAAATTATGATTTATAGGTGATATAGATATTATTTGAAAATGACATTTTTCTGGAGCCCTAAATCAAGACAATAGATATTATGATACACATCGAATCTACAGGAAATTGTAGCATTAAAAATCTTTTCAATTATGAATTATGTGTAGTTGGCTTATAAGCCACACCAATATACATTTATATTATACTGCCATATTATTCAAGCTCCTTATGATTATTCTATATTACATACATAGTTACATGAGTTATGCAATCGATATATATCCAATGAATGTGGAATGCATGAAAAAACATGTTTAAGTATGTGCTTCACTGACTGACAGAAATGCTCTTAATTTCGAAGAATGATTTGTGAATATCAATATACTGTAGTCAACATGCACGATATCTATTACCTATTACAATGGTCCATGGGTGCATGGGTGCATACGTATGTACCGCTGCTGCGCGTGCGTACCTGGAAATTTATCTCGTTTTAATGACTGTCGTTAAAATGAGATAATTATCTCGTTTTAACAAGATATATGTCGTTAAAATGAGATATGTCCCTTCCCGGGCTCCGTAGTTTTCTATGAATAGCGGTCCTTATGAATAGCGAGCGGACCCCCTATTATCTCGCTGGCCTAATCTTTGTCACTATAAAATTGAGATTTGACGACCATTTTACGGATTTGTCATAACATGTGCTATATAGGGTTTGAACCTATGTCCTCCGCGTCCCTAATCGTGATGTTTCTCACGACTAGTCTACTACACCTACACAAAGTACTCGCTGTGTATAGATTTTTTCGCAATCCAACCCCCGAGGCCATAAAAAACATAAATTAATAACGGTTTTTTACTCTTTGAATAGCAAATACGATTTATAAAACAGCCTACTGTGATCGCTCATTTTTATCAATGTAATTGAAATTTTAAAATTTAATAAAAATTAATGCTCTCTCGTAAGTCACTATATCGCAAATAAAAGAAAAATGGCATCATCGCGCATCAAAATTATTGAAAGCTCTACCTTCAGACATCCAGACATCCATTCCCCTGTTATCGCTTCAGTGAAAATGGGCCCCTGGCATAGTGAATGATGTGCTGAAAGAAAATGCTGTTTAAATTAAATGCTACTAAAAAAAATACCCCTTTTCCCCCGCATCTCTTTAAATTTATTTTCAATATTTTCATATTTCATTTATAATAGATTTATCTATGATTATTCAAGCATTTTGTCTGACTAAAAATAGAAATAAAGAAATAACTACTTTTATCATGAATTGGGAACGTTGGACCGGGGTTATGGAGATGTTCCAATGCCCCTATGCTGAATGAGGCTGTGTTGAAGCACTACAAGCTCATGGTCAATCGATCACTGAGGATTAATTGCGTGTATATGGGGGCAGGTGCATCTAGGCCGTCTAACTTCCCATCAACCTATTCAACAACCCCGTTTTCACACCTAGGGAGTTATCAACACAGCATGCATGCCAGTCGCTTCCTCTTTATATGACAGTGGTGATTGGGAGAGAGTAAGGAGAAACGAAGGGAGAAAATGGGTGGAGTCGAGTGGGAGGCGGGGAGGGGTTGGCACGCGTGCAAAACCCTTCCCCTATGATGTGATGGGGGAGAGAGAGTATAAGGAGGAACGAAGAAAAGGGGATGGAGTCGATTGGAGGGGGATGATGGTGGCACGCATTCAAGTCGTTTCCTCTAATCACTAATAGGCCTATAATGAGGTGTTGGGGATATATGAGAGCGAGTGTAATGATGACCCCCCCCCCCCCCCCCCCCCCCCAAAAAAATAAAATAAAAAAAATAAATTAAAAAAAAATAAATAAATAAAAAAAAAAAAAATAAATAAAAAATAAAAAACAAAAACAAAAAACAAAACAAGGAGGGGGTAGAGTCCAGGGGAGGGGAGGAATTATATTTGCCGGATTATTAAAATGATGTACAGGTGACACTTATATAGATAAAAATAATACAGATTATTAGTGTGTTTACTGCCTCAAAGTCCTTTCGGAACATTCAGTTCAGCTAAATTAAGTAGATTAAAGCCGACTCATCCGGATGAGTTCAGTATACAGCAATTACACCCGACATACAATTTGGAAAAGCCCGATGGCTGATATAAGACAAGTTGCATTTAGAATGGGCGCCTAGTGACTGGAAAAACCCGGTGCGTTAGTTGTCTTTTTGTGTACATTCAGCCTGTCATCCAAAAGGTGTATTTACTCTTATACCGAGATGTGTTCGCAAACAGATATCGGTTGTATAATATCACCAGGCAATGATACTACACACCATAGCCACCATGCTGTTCCGCCGAAGCTCTGGCGGCCAAGTGTTGCTCCGTGTCGCACATTGTGCCGGGAAACCGTAACTTGATCATACAGGAATTAGCGAGGTTTAATGATTGGCAAACTAAACACTTAATATATCCAAACAAAATAATTTTTGGATATTGATCGTCGTTTGTAACTAATTCGTCGTATATGTTGTCAAATCATATTATCAGATCCTGAATGTGTCCTTATACCTATTATCTGAAACCTAGGCCCATTACACATTCAATAGACATTAATTAATTGCTTAGTATTTGATAGTAGTGATGTGCAAGGTATAGCAGCCTTGTATTCATTCCAATATCGTAAATGTGATTATCGTTGCGATTCAGAACACTATGATTATCCATTTCGAGACCCATTATCATGATCGTTGGATCTGCCATGTTATGTGAACATTCTAGAGTAACAAGTAAGTTTTGTTATATTTCATCTATACTTTTAAAAACTTTAACTTTAACGTTAAGCGCTTTGGGTATTTTTAATCTTTTTTTTTTAAATTCTATTTCATTAAAAAAAAAAAAATGTGGGGAGATATGTAACAATGTAATAATATGCGTGATAATGCAGACTGTGCAATCGATTCAACTGAAAAACACAACACACATTCGTTATTTAAAAAAACACATAATGAACAGATGTTTCTGATAAACACAGGCGGATTTAGGGGACATGCACAACCGGCCTGTCACCCCCCCCCCCCCCCCCCCCCCCCCGCGATTGAAACCTCATTATTGAGTTCACAGCACCCAAAATGTGCTCCTCAATTTTCGACCCAAAAGGCAACTAAAAATGTGATAACCCTTCTTATTTTTTCTTCTTTTCTTATTCTGCTTGTCAGATATTTTTTCCCAATTATTGCCCCCAGCCCTCTTCTCCCAAAGTCCGGATCCGCCAGTGCTGATAATCATGTGCAAATCTTTACATAAAGCAAAATGCGATCTACAAATCCTTCTCTGAAAAAGGCATTGTTTCCAACACGGTCCATACATTCTGAGGTTGAAATCATTTCAAATCATTTAATCTCACAGGAATTAAGTGGTATATCGTTGAATGATTATTTTCTGTGGTCCCTCTAACTTGTGTGAAATTGACCATTTTAAAATCTGATAATTATATTGTTGAATCTAGAATTAGATCATATCGGTAAGTTTGCCTGGAAGGGGATATAAGAAGTTCTGTGAAAAAAGTAATATTCAAGATGGCATTGGATCTAACTCTAACTCTGACCCCGTCCAAAAAAAGGGGGGTAGGGATAAAGCATGTGTTCACCGAAGCATGTGTACTAATGCGGTAATAAACATAATCCAATTGTCATATCTTCATTCTTATTTTCACTTCATTTTCTCAATGGGAAGAAGGTGATGCATAGATTTATTATTTTGATCAGCTAACTGTATTCCATCGTAAAATGCAGTTTCACTCATCGTTATTATGGTAACGGTCGATATCAACAAATTTATGAGGTCATAAAACATTTATTTCCAAATACATTAGCACTTTTGTCTTGATGTATTATTTCTGTTAAAAATGATCAAGAAGGTACATAGCTGCTTGCTGACGGGCGCTATACGCTTCTCACACTTTCCTGTCTCCAACAACCACCCCCCCTTTCCCCCTCACCCCCTCCATTTCCAAATCATGCTTTTTGTGTCACGGTGTACTAGAAAGTGCTTCTTTCATTTTTTCTGAAAGGATTTGGACGCGACTCCGTCAAATCTCTTTTCAATTTAGCTATTTTATTTACCAATTATTAATACCTAATTCAATGCAACGAACTGAGAGCGAGAAAGGACGAAATGGAGACTGAGAGGAGGGGGAAAAGAGGAAGAGAGAGAGGGGGGGGGGGGGGGGGGACGGGCGGGGTGGGAGAGAAGGGCGGGGAGAAAGAATGGAAGTGTAGATTGACACTATACAAACGATCAATGCCAGCTCATGAACAAATATTGGGATAATGCAAAGTGAGTGACAGAGAAAGAAATTAATTATGGAAAAGGGAGAGAGAGAGAGAGAGAGAGAGAGAGAGAAGGAGAAATTGAGAGAAAGGGGGGAGTTTTTCATTAGGGAGTTTGATATAATGGATTTGAAGGATGTATTGAAGGAGTGAAGTATATTACAAGAGAAAGAGGGATTGGCGAAGAGAGAGAGGAGGAGATTTCTCAAACATGTAAACAATGACTCAGCAATGCTTTAGCACAATTTTCATACGTCTAATTTGAAGTTTAGGATTTCAAAAATATCGACAGGAATTTAAACAGCTTATATTTTATGGTGAGTATTGTGGTAGGCCTCTTATTCTCACCTTATTTTACCTTAGCTCTTTTTTCTCTCTCTCTCTTGTTTTAGATCTTAAAGAAAATTAATGTAAAACAAATCTAATTTGAAGTTTAGGATTTCAAAAATATCGACAGGAATTTAAACAGCTTATATTTTATGGTGAGTATTGTGGTAGGCCTCTTATTCTCACCTTATTTTACCTTAGCTCTTTTTTCTCTCTCTCTCTTGTTTTAGATCTTAAAGAAAATTAATGTAAAACAAATCGTATTGAGAAACAAATATGTAGCAGGTGGGCGAAAGACTGGAAGTGATTTGATTTTGCTTGGTGAATTGAACCTGTACTTTATAATGCTATCAACAGCACCGTATAAATCAACATTTTGAACAAGGTAAAACAGAATAAAATATTGTGTGAGTACGTGAAAGCGAAAAATGCAATGTCGAGCACATCATACAAAGTCATGATGAATTCATTGCTTTCAACCATTCGACTTTTCTTATTATTACAATTCCCAAAATATGATGTACTTTGCTACATACTTTCTATTTTTATGTGCAATGAATGATATACAAACAAGAATATTTTTGAATAATGAAATTCAACAAGTGTATTTTATGGTCGTATTCTAGTTTTTACGGAATTTCGCTAGTAATAAAAAGTAGACTATAAATGAGATGTAAAACTATATTAAATATTCGTACAATGAAATACATGGTTTTGACATATATATGCTACTGTCTCAATTCAATTTGTTTCCAGCAAAACTTCCCACTTTTATATTCAAATGTACTTTTCATTATCATATCTTTTCAGAAAATATAGGTATGAGATATTAAATCTATAACCTAATTGTAATTATTGGACATCCAAATATTACACTAGAATCGTTGATACTGCCAATATGCAATTCTATAACTTTTCAAGGATATGTTGTTTTGTGTTGTGTTGTATAATGATCTAGTTTTGATATGAACGTTGATATATTATCTATGCATTTGTTTTGTAAAACAAACAGTATCATCCTTCCGTCTGCATCAAAAAATGAATAAACCATTTCAATTCATTTCAATTCAATATTAAACCTCGGATACGAGCAGATCTCTTTTCATAATCATTTCTAACTTTTGCACTAAAGTGCTATATTCAATTGTTAAAACAAATGTGACGTGTGCCCTAGATAATACTGAAAAGAAATGCATGGAAACAAAATGATGCTTCCAATTTTCTGGTTGCCGTATTCGTGGTTCTTTATGTTGTTGCTGGAAGGGCTATGAAATAAAAAATAAAAAAGCTATATTCATTCGATCACTCGACCTCATAGCCCAAATACAAATCTGATTCCATCACGTATATTTCGTGCAGTTCTAGTCATTCTGTTTTGTATTTTTTTCTTCAAATTATCTATGCGTTTTGTTTTGCTATTGTTGTTGCTTTATTGGGATCCATTTGAGGGAATAATATAAAGAGTTGACATAATTGCAATGCTTTCCAGGAGAATAGATTTTCATTTAATATTGTGACGATTACTAGGTATACTTTCCAGTACAAATTGAGCAAGAATGTATATAATGGCTTTATTTATTTTTTGAGTGCTGGCAAAGGTGAAAAATAATTTGTGAGCTCTCTCAATCGTTTAATTTCCATTTCAAAGTATTTTACAGTATAGCATCGTGCACATAAAAAACTTGCTCTTGAAAGATTAGACTACTGTGCTGAAACACGTACATGCCAGCTTAAAGGGGATACTCCGGCCTGAAATTAATATTAATTGAATGAGTACAGTAAAATTAAACAAGCAAAACACTGAAAATTTCATCGAAATCCGATAAAAAATAACGAAGTTATTGAATTTTAAAGTTTTGCATTATTTTGGGAAACAGTTCTATGCATGTCATCATGAATATGTAATGAGTGAGCTGATGATGTCACGTCCCCACTTTCCTTTTTTAACTATATTATATGAAATCTTCATTATTTCATTTTTTCATACATGTCTATAAAAACTATCTCCCTTGTAACAAAATAAGTTACAGCAAAGATGAACTTACATATTAATTAAGGAGTCAGTCCTTTCAGTTATAGGCTCTGAGCAGAAAATTTGAATAATTTCATATAATAAAATACAAAAGAAAAAGTGGGGATATGACATCATCAGCTCACTCACTGCATATTCATGATGACGTGCATATAACTGTTTTACCAAAATAATGCAAAACTTTAAAATTCCATAACTTCATTATTTTTCATCCGATTTCGATGAAATTTTCAGTGATTTGTTTGTTTAATTTTACTCTATTTATTCAATTCATATTAATTTCAGGCCGGAGTACCCCTTTAAACTTCACTGCTGATGTATTGATATACGATTAGCCATAATTTAAACAAATGGTGTTATCAAGGACGTTGGAAATTGGTTTACTGGAAACTCTATAGGCCGGTTTGGGTGTCAATGCCTGCATTGTATAATGATGCTGTCAGTACTTAGCGTTTGATATTATGAGTTGTATAATAATGAGTTATAAGACAATGAAATAAGGTAAAAATGTGACAACAAATAACCAAAGATGACAGGATTAATTTGTGAATATATATCGCATGATTCGACATGACTGTATATTGTGTATACAATACACCTAATACAAGAACATTTAGATATTCTCACATTTATTTTCTTTACGATATATTCAATTTACTTCAATCCTATCAATTATGATATTTAATTACGAATTCAAATTGTCCTCTATAGAAATTCGTTGGCATGGATTTGCCCGACTTTAGAGGGAAGACCTGTCTCATTGGTAGGCCATTATATAGCGTACGCATGGAATTGGTATGGATGTACTACGCTCGATGGAAAGAGAGGGGCTATATGTGAGATTGTTACTTTGCTTCGACGGGAGCCCGGATAGCTCAGTTGGTAGAGCACTGGTCATGTAATCCAGGGTCCCGGGTTCGAATCCCGGTCGGGGCATTGTAATTTTCTCATTTACTTTCTTTATGATTATGATATATTCAATTAACTTCAATCCTATCAGTTATGATATTTAATTACGAATTCAAATTGTCCTCTATAGAAATTCGTTGGCATGGATTTGCCCGACTTTAGAGGGAAGACCTGTCTCATTGTTAGGCCATTATATAGCGTACGCATGGAATTGGTATGGATGTACCCCCTACGCTCGATGGAAAGAGAGGGGCTATATGTGAGATTGTTACTTTGCTTCGACGGGAGCTCGGATAGCACAGTTGGTAGAGCACTGGTCATATAATCCAGGGTTTTCTCACATTTACTTTCTTTACGAAACATTTAGATTATAACCAAATAAACAGCCAATCATTCCTTCGTGGTAACACATTTATGAAGATATGGTTAATTGGGTTTAAATCCCAATTATTTCTAACAAAAATTACCTCACTGCCAATATCTTAATTTCAAGCATTTCATTTTACATATTATTTTGTTCAATGTAGATTGATAAATCCCTGGAAACATGATGCCATAATATCCCTTCACAAAATACTTGTTCAATCAATCCAATCCAATAATCATTATACGCCACAACTGGAGACAAGACACACCATTTATGAGAAGAAACTGAATCTTAAAATGGCATTAAACTGGCAAAACTTGAACAGCGCCAACTTACAGTAACTTCTAAATTGAGATTATAATTTGAAATTAATTACATTTTATTTTGAATTTCGACAAACAGCTGTTGTAAAAATAGGCACATTTTATATTTCAAACTATTATTTTTGACGTTGCGCATGTGGAAAATTGCCTACAGATACATTCTAAGCTTCTACAAACCAGAATGGGGCATGATGGGAAAATTAGAGGCACATACACTTTTCAAATCCTGTTGAAAGATGGCGCCAATTAGGAGTTTCAATTTACTGTCACTTTAAGATGAATTGCACCCATATGTCTTTTGGGCATAGCTTCTTTTCATAAAAGTATAACACCCAGTTTGATCCGCAGGGTAGATTTTGTCTAATTTACTACAACCCAGTTTTGGTAGTTTGAAAATGATTTAATCTTTATTTTGAACTAACTATCTGCGCAAGAGCTAATGACAAATTGCAATTTTAACACTATTTTGACAATTAAACATTTCAATAACATATAGGAACAAAAGAATTTTCAGAATACAACCAAGTCTATATCTAGAATAAGTATACTGGAACAGAGGTGGTGTCCTCGTATCCTCGTATTCTCGAAATGAACTTATTGTGAAAATCAATACAACAGCACAATTAACAGGTCTTTATCTGCTCCTTTGTGTATACATCCTGCTGAATGTAATGTTGCGAATTCGTAATTATTCAAGGAAACACATTCAGTATTTCCCGAGTCCCACACCACAAAACATTAGAGAGCCTGCTTATATAATATATGCAGTTATATGTCCTAACGAACGAGAAACAGAGAGGGAGGGAGAGAGGGAGAGATAGATAGAGAGAGAGAGAGAGAGAGAGAGAGAACAATTCACAAAAACAAATCAGGCCATGTTTGATAGGAACTTGGTTTTGCTATGCATAGCCAATCATCAGTAGATTTTATCAGTTGTATAACTGGTACTGATAACAAAATATTATGTGAAACTTCCTCCGCTTATATGTAGTAAATTCACCAAGCCTAACGAAATAATTCCACAATTTAAATAACTCCATGACATTTAGAATTTGTCACGACAATGCACTATTCCCATGATTAATTAAGAGGTCACTGGCTTTTCGTTAAACAAGGTCAGTATGTTGTTTCACATGTATCTCACATGTATCTCATGTTGTAATTTTTAGGGTTCTTCATTGTTACCAGGATCATTAATTTTATATATAAACTATATCATGATAATGTCCTTGTGGGGCATGAGAGCTAACTTTTAATGACAATTTTAGTACACGACAAGTAGCCGAGGTTCACGTCAAGAATCGAAGTATATATCACCGATTTTACCTTGTACAGATCAAGAATAAATAAATAACTACTTTAGTACACGACCAGTAGCCGAGGTTCACGTCCAGAATCGAAGTATATATCACAAATTTGACCTTGTACGGATTGAGAATAAAGAAAAATAGTCCATCAGTTGCATAACCTCACATTAGTATATTCGTAAAGACAAACGTAAATACTAAGTATCTCATTATATTTGATATATTACCTTGTACAGATCAAGAATAAATAAATAACTACTTTAGTACACGACCAGTAGCCGAGGTTCACGTCCAGAATCGAAGTATATATCACAAATTTGACCTTGTACGGATTGAGAATAAAGAAAAATAGTCCATCAGTTGCATAACCTCACATTAGTATATTTGTAAAGACAAACGTAAATACTAAGTATCTCAGTTATATTTGATATACAGTATCACGTGGTAAGATCGGAAGCCTAGTATTTTTATATATACTTTTAATGAATGTAACACCATAACATTGTTAGGATAGTTTGCTGAACTGCATCGGTGGTGTGGTTTGTCGAACTGCGATCATCTGATCATATTTATTTATACCTTTCTGTTTATTTATATTTGAAGTTGTCTGAAGAAAATAAATGTAGTAAAGTCTAGAGTGCAAGAGTGAGAAAACATTAATACGAGATTGTGTTATTTTTTTTGGTTTTTTTTTGGGTATCATTTATTCTACCGCCGGGGGGGGGGGGGGGGATCTGTATTTTCATTTTTATAGGGTGTAACATTCTTCTGCGTCCTCCTCCACACTTTTTTTGTAAAACTTCTTCTCTTCTCTTTCTTATTCAGTACCGTTTTCGCATTTCTTCTTCTTCTTCTTCTTCTTCTTCTTCTTTTTCCTTTTTTTCTTGTTCTTGTTTTTCTTTTTCTTGTTCTTGTTGTTTTGTTGTTGTTGTTCTTCTTCTTGTTCTTCTTCTTCATCTTCTTCTTCTTCATCTTCTTCTTATTATTCTTCCTCTTGATCTTGTTATTGTTCGTCTCCTCTTCCTTCTCATCGTCCTTCTTTTTCTTCTTCTTCTACGTGTTTTTCCTTTTCTAGTTCTTCTTTATTGTGCTCAATTTGTTCATTTCTTACAGTTAGTTTCTTCCTTGGATCAGCTTTCAACCAGTAAATATCAAATTCGTTGACCCCGTTCCATTCGTTCATATCACTCTGCTTTCTCGCGATCCTTCAGTGTCATATCCAATACAGCATAGGGTGAAGCCGCTGTATGCACCCCCCCCCCCCCAAGTTTGACGACCCAAACTAAAATGTTCAATAAACTTATAGATTGTCTACAGCACGCATGCAGGTGCAGCCCAGGTGCATGTTAATCTCAACCCCCCTCATTACGCCTGGAACAGGATCAGCCTCTCTTTTTTATCAATAAATACACCATAAGTATTAGCTCAAACCCATAATGTAATTAACTTTACCTACTTTAACTACTTAACCTACGGTTACACTATAATCTTGACGATGATATATAGCACATTATAATGCATAATACTCAACATTGACAACGTTTAAAAGAACGTGAATTTTATAGCAAAACAATGCCCCAAAACAGTTCTTTAGGAAATCAGCAGAAAGGACAATCACCAGAAGTGGGTGTAAAGAGCAATATACTGTAGATAACCTAGCTAAGATCACAAGGTCTCATTGATTATCTGAGTTATAGAGATAAAACTATCAATCTTTTAAACAATGACATCTTTAAAAGAGATCTTAATCAGGTGTTGATAATGCAGAAAACGGGGCCCCTGGTGCAAATTAAGTCTAAATAATAAATCACAAGACCGGATTGTGTTGAACACCCCCCCCCCCTCACGCCACCCGCCCTCTTGAAACAAAGTAAAATAGTTTAAACCATCCTACAGGTATATTCTAGCTATTTGAATTTCCTACGGTGATGCAGAATGATATGTATTCTTAATTTGTTTTTATTGTTTTTGACTGTTTCTCTGAAAACTTGATTCCAGACCAAGACCGCGAGCTAGATAAGATATATACGTAAGTCGTTGATTATTAGATTGCATTCGACAACGCTCCTAATTTATATGATTTATTTACCAAACTCAGATAATTATGTCAAGGAAACTATGGGGGCATGGCGTGGATATATCATTCGATATATAAGGTTATGAAAAAGTTTACAACATAATGAACGAACTTTAAAGAAAAAAAATACCATAAAAGGCATCCCCAACCGCGATCACATCAATTTGAGTGGATGCTAAATGCATCGAATGTTTGCTACCTCGCACATGCATGTGACATCATCATACTGCGGAATTAACAATAGTCCTTATTACAAAGAATGTTAAGTTTTACAGCTTTTAATGCATTCGTTTCAGCCCCCTTTTCTTGGTGATCTCCCCATCCCTAGCCCCCTCCCAACTGCCCCACGCAAACCAGCAAAAAAGTGTATTCCATAAATACGTTGCACTAAATTTACACGGATCGCCATAAGTGTGAATGTTTCGCCCCTCCTGTGATAAAACATATATTGAATGTATAACGTATGGCTCTCTGCTATTTGCAGATATCTGAATTGTTAACTGTAGGTTTGAATACAAATAACGGTACCTTATTCCAACCGAATTCCAACATTTAATTTAGGTCTAGATATTGATTACTTACCACAGCATGGTGCAACAAATTTATTTTCTCTAATGGCGATATTTGGGTAAATTATGTGAACGCAGAATTTAAACAAAAAATCTACCATACACAAAGGGGTAGCCTGAGTCCAGCCATTGAGGGAGTACTAGCATCATCTGTGGAGGGGGGGGGGGGGGGGGGAGGTGGGCACTGGTCTTATTTGGAAATTTCAATGCGAATTTACAAGGCTTTTCCCCCTCTCCCCTTCTTTTTTTTTCGCCCTTTCGATTGGGGGCACGTGCTACCCATGTCCCCTGTATAGCTACGCGACTCGTTATACTCATCAGCGTAATGACATATAGCCTATAATGTCCAAATATCATCTTAATGCCAGAGTTCATGAGGTATTTGAGTTACAGAAAAAAACGTGTTAATGGTGTTTACAGTATGTAAGTCTATGTATGAAGTGGATTAGTAATTAAATGCTGTCGTGGGTGATGAAATCTTGATTTTGATTAAGCTCCCTGGTATTGACTGTGTTTCTATGGTATTAGTGCCTCGGAGCTCAGAGTACAATCCTCATACTTTTTTTTGTAACCGTTTATCTTTACCCTTACTTTCAGACATCATTTTCAAGTTTTGGTCAAATTTATTCCTTTTCCACTTTATTAAACAGGACATTGAATTTCAATCCATCATAGGCATACCATATAGGTGGGTTCTTTTCACCCCACCATAACGAACAGAGTATTGTAAAATAATCGTTAAGTATAAATACATTATAAACAAGTTAAGGTACAGTTGAGGGATCTAATAAGAAAACAAACACGGCAAAGCTTATGCGACAATTTTTAACAAACATAATATAAAGAATGATAGGGAAAATTTTAAATTCTTATTTTCATATTTAGAAAGGGTGACAATGAAATAACATGGTTTCCATTTCATTAGTACAGTAACGTATCAACATGGCGGGGGGGGGGGGGTCTGTCGTACAATGTCTGACACCCCCACCACAGCCGTCCCACCATTTGAAGGCCCAGAAAAATCGATATTATAACTTGCAATAAGCCTTACCATGTACCAGCCCCACAGGGCTACAAATAAATTCCGACCCCCCTCGCCCCGCCCCTTTTGGCAGTGTTTAAAAATCCTGTTATATTTTGTAAATATTTCGCTAATCAAAACATGAGCACCAATGCAGAAGGACTGTGAGACGGTTTCTCTCGAAATGCAATCATTATATTAACACAAGACGGGAACAACCATCTCTTTAATGTACACCCATTTAAATAGAGAGGGAATTGACGAAAATATTCCATTTTCGGCCATTACCACACTGCTTACTGGCGCGCATTATGCACTCTCGTCAAATGAAGATCGCAATAATGCACCATCAGAGAAGTGTGATTCATCAGCCGAATCTGTGTTTCTATTTCTGACAAATAATCAGCCCTTTAGGCACTATATATAGTGCTGGAGAAAGGAATAAGGTAATAAGTCCTGGGATGAGAAACTGAGTAAATATCCATATGCACAACCATTACAAGATTGGATGACGTCTAAATAATTTAAAAGCATTATTCATCTGTTCAAATCACCTAAGTCTTATGTTACTAAAACATGTGCAGTACATTACAAAACATTTCATACATTGCAAAAATTGATCAAAATAAGCTCTTCAAATCCATGTCGCGCTCAGCCGATAGAGCGCGATCAGACCGATACCATTTCTGTTTCGAAGGCAACGCGTGTTTGTTAATGTCTAGCTTGTTGATTACCATTCTCCGACTACCCAGTGAATACACCTCCCCCCCTTCCTACCCCGAGCCCCCTCCCCCTTTTCACCAATCCTTATCTTTCCTTTCTATCTTTCTTTTTACCTATCCTTATCTGATGTCTCTCTGTCTGTCGTCTGTTTGATGTTTCTCTGTCTGTCGTCTGTTTGATGTTTCTCTGTCTGTCGTCTGTTTGATCTCTCAGTCTGTCTGTCTCCGTCTGCCTGTTTCTTTAATTAACACGGTATGTGTGGTTCAACCGTAAAAATAATAATACTAATACTAATACTAATACTCCCACTAATACTAATACTAATCATAAATCATAACTAATAAATAAATAATAATAATCTGAATTTGAATAGCGCCAAATACATCTACGATGTCTCTAAACGCTTTGCAGACATAAAGTTTATGCACCTTCTCTGCTCCATGGGGATTCCAGTCAGGCGCCTTTTTTTCAATACAGACGCTCACAATGACTTTCGCATCCTATACCGGGTACCCATTTAACACATGGGTGGATAGGAGCAATGTAAATTAAATGTCTTGCTCAGGGACATAAGTGCCGTGTCAAGTATTTAATCCACTTGACTATGATACCTTTATCAAATGCAAATGATACCTTATAATTATGTTATAACGTGAAATATGAACACCAAACGTTCCACTCACATGGCTCAGTTATAGACATCTCTCTCTATCTCCCCCTCTCTCACGCTCTCTCTCTCTCTTTCTATCTATCTCCCTACTTTCCATCTCTCTCTCTCCATTTCTCTCTTTCTCTCTTTCTCTCCTCTCTCTCTCTCTTTCTCTCCTCTCTCTCTCTCTTTCTGTTTCTTTCTCTCATTGCTTTTCTTGTTTTCTTTTTGTTTTGTATTCATCCTTTATAAAAAGACATTTTATAAACCATGCGAATATGTCACTTAATGCAATAATGTTAATGGCAAAATTAATGTACTCTTTCTTCCGATGTATATTCAACCTGTAGCACTCTTGGATAATTTATCATTTTCCAAAAAAATACGAGGTCATTGGTAACATTGGTAAAATCTATGGCGTGAAGCGAACCAGTAAAGTGCTCAATTCAGAAACCCGAAAGTGTGGTTAATGGTCGTACGCTAGCTATTTTATTTTTCTAATCCATTAACACAATGCTATCTAGGCTATCTTTATGACTGATTGAAAAAAAATGTTTCGAGCTTTCACAGGAATTCAAGTTCCATGGATGCATGCACAATCATTATCATCATCATTATTATGATTATTATCATTTCATTATTATTTTGTATTATAATCATTATAAATACTATTATTTTTTGTTATTATCATTATTATTATTATTATTATTGTTATTGTTATTATCATCATTTTATTATTTTATTATCATTGATATTATTGTTATTATCATCATAATCATTAATATTTTTTTAAATTAAAAAGTGTGATTGATTTTCATGTTGTTTTTTGTTTGTTTGCTTTAGATCATTCTAATGAGGATAATACTAAACAATGAACGTTGCTTAAATGTAGCGCATATTATGATCTGCAATTAAACAGAATTCAAGGGGAAAAAAGAAGATAAGTACTGGAGCGAAATATACATCATAAGTTTTCATGATGCCGGTGTATATGGATACTACAAATGAATCAAACTTTCACTATTATGTTTCTTTACATTTTCTGCTTCATTAAACACCAACTTGATATCAAGATGGCCTTCCCCTTTCAGAGGTATGAAGCCTCAAGGGTGATAATTTCATTATAATACACACTTTGTTTGAAATGACTATGAGGATACAAACAAAAGGATCCACTTGACATTCAAAACCATCACGAGAGAATAATTAGATGTTATCTGATTTCATTATCATAATAGCCCTCTTTAGCCAAGGTCCTTGATAAATAAATTATAGAGTATAATGTTACCTTAAGGGGGAAGGAAGTCTATACCCTGATATTAAGTTGGCTATGATTACAGCATGTTAGAAAAACAGATCGGTGAAAGTTTGAGCCAAATCCGATAATTTGATTAGAAACCACGAAACTTATGAATTTTTGAAGTTGTAATCAATCAAGCACAAAATTGGAACTCTGAAGTATCTTGCGACGTCATTTCCTAATTGGTTTGTAGTAAAAAAAAATCATAAATTTCCTCTATTTTAATTGATGTAAAAAATGTAACTCCTGCATGAAACAAATATGTTCCTTCATCAAAAACCAAGAAAAATATAAATTTATGAAATTTGCAATAGAGAGCAAATGGGAGAGGACCTCGAATTTGTGCTTAAATCCATTAAACTTTCTTATATTTCTATCGGATTTTGTTCAAACTTTCACTTGATATCTCTTTCTCTCATTTTTGTCTCATTTTATCAAAACTAACAAAAAAAATAAGGAAAGACTTCCCTTTGGAGAGAGAAAGATATTATCTTGCACAAACACATTGTTGGCTTTCAGCATAGTGCTAACAAGTATCTCACAAATCGGAATAACGTGAAGCGGAAAATAAACGTCCAATGTCAATATGTCTATGACATCGTTATGACGCCAAACCCCAAAATAGTGGAAGACTTGAATGATCAATTCTAGCCTTGTCTAATATTTTATTATTTACTAGTAGTTTTCCTGTAAAATTTCCACTTGTGAGAAGACAGGCACTCTCTATGATTTACCCTTAAATATTTAACTATTACTCGCTCCCACTCTGTAATCGCTCAGTTATTTCTTTGTATCTTTACGGGTAATAATACACTTTCCTATAATTTACTAGGAGAATTATTTTTTCTATTAACTTAGTGTCATTTTGCTGAGTCTGTGACTTCTCCCACTCTGAGGAGGAATGACCAGTAAAATGGGTTGTTTTTTTCCCCAAGGGTTAAATAATTACCCCGCCCTCACCCCTACTACCCCCCCCCCCCCGGTACGACTCTATTCATTGAAGGTAATTTACACTTACGCAATTAAAATATCAGGCTGATGGCTGTTCACCAAACTGCTTGTTTTAAATGTCTCAGCATGAAATTTCACATTCGTAGCTTATTATTAGAATCAAATTAATAATTTAAAAATTATAGTTTTTATCGTAATCGTAATCCAAGTTGAAATTGTTATGAACAAGGAGTATGTCACAACAAAATTGGAAGGTACATTTGAACAGGGGGTCTATATTATGTGGTCCCTTATTTCCACTGACAAATATTATTCAAAAAGGAACATGAAATAACACGCAGTCTAGCAAACCAAGTAATAAAGGCTGATCAAATTCAAATAAAGTCACGCTTTTATGACGGCAAAAATTCCCACTATAATGTCAATAGTTTGTTTGAACTTATGAAGCGTTTATTAATGTACTGCTCACTTTAAAAATCAAGATTACATTTTAGTGACGGATTGTATACCTAGACTGTGATCTCGAGTGAAGGATTGCTTTTCTAGTTCATGACGAGAAAACAGTAAGAACAGGGTCACATGGTGAAGTAGATTTTTACAAGGAGACGCAAAAAGCTGTACTAAGATGGATCGCATGGAAAATTAGAGGGAGTGTGGAGGAGGAGGGGAGCGGAGCAAAGAATGGGGTCTTTGCGAGTGGACAGGAAGAGATAGAGAGAGAGAGAGAGAGAGAGATAGAGAGAAAGAAAGAGCGCTAGGAGCATAATAGATGAATTATAAATGTATTGGCGAATTATAAGGATATGGTACTAGATATATATAGAGAGAGAGAGAGAGAGAGAAAGGGAGCGGGAGAGAATGGATAATGGAAGTGTTGAAGGTGAATAAAAAAATTAAAGAGGGCAGAGTATAAGTATAGAAAAAGGTCTGACTCAGGGAAAGTGAGGAAAATATCGGGTATGCCTAATAATGTGAATTTCATCAGCACATGCATGGTGCGAAATGGCGCCTTATGGTGACTGCTGAGTGATGTGATTCCATTCGTACTACATGGCAGGGCGTCATGTCTTAAAATAGCTCTCGGTGTACTTGGCTTTGAAAGGTTGAACAAACCGAAATATGGCATATTGGATAAGCAAACGGCGCACCTATAGAAATGATGTATGACAGAAAGTGAGAGAGGGACGGAGAGAGAGAGAGAGAGAGAGAGAGTGGGGGGATGGGAGGGAAAAGATGTCGAGCTAGTAGTACAGACAAGTGGGGGTGGGGTGGGGTGGAGGAAGAGAGGGAGAGCGAGGGAGAGATAGAAACGATTATAGCTTGAGAGGGAGAGTAAGAGATAACCTGGCATGTGAGAGCAAAAGAGATACATTAACACAGAAGAGAGAGAGAAAGGGGGAGGGGAGAAAGATAATATAAACAGATTAAGAGATAAAGAGATAGAGAGAAGGTATGAGAGGGCGTTGAGAAAGGGAGGGAAACAGTGATGAGAGTGAGTACGAATGAGAGATATAAAGAAAGAAAGAAAGAAAGAAAGAGAGTAAAGGTAAGAGAGGTTATATAAAATAAGAGAGGGGGAGGGGTGACGAACATCCTAGATGTCGAGAAACTAGGGAGAAAGATAGAAATTGTGGAATGGAACAGAGAAATAGGTAGATGACGATGAAATTATGATCAAAGAGAGAAAAGGACGTACAGTTAACAACAAAATTATTCATACCCCTTGGAAAATTATAGTTTTTTGCATTTTTCCTAAAAATGAATGGTTAAATGAAGTTACTTGCACATCACTTGAATACATTTAGTTATCATCTGCAAATGAATGCCGTTTCCGGTTTCACCTCATTTGCATAACAATAGAAAAGGTGAGTTATCCAAACTGGGCGATGTTCAAAATTATTCATACCCTTGGTGATTTATTGACTTTGTCAATCAGTATGAATCCGATCCTTGTGATTAATGCTTGTAATTCACTTTATTTTAATACACCGTCACAAGGCTTCCGGAGGGGTCTCTGCTGGGATATCAGGCCAGTACCTGTTCTCCAATGGCTCAATCTCCTTGAGGATGTGTCCACACATGCCTTCACCTGACCTTCAGGGAGTTCATTAGATTTTGTGTCCTACAGGTGATGCAGTTATCGACTTCATGATGACAGGACTATGATATTGAAATTTTCGGTCATTTATTCCATGCATTTTAATGAAAATTCTGTATCTACTTATGAAGCAAAGCACCATTCCTGAAGAGCCCTTCCCTTTTGCACTGCCTGTGGGAGGGTTCACCTTTATTCATTGGCCCCATTCTTAATCAGAGTGCTCAGGAAGGCCATGTTGGTGATATTAAAGTCATTGCATGACTCTAACGTCAGGTCACCATGAATAACAGTATGTAACCTTTGAGTACCATACACATCCCACATTGACTGTTACTGTATATCAATCTTCACATGGTATATTCTTTGTATCTTTGGTATGAAAGCTACAATCCTTGATATCAAAATGAATGTAAACCAAATTTATACCATATGCCCTCCATGTTACCAGCTGCAGTGCACAAAATGCTACCACTTTGACAGTGCACTGGAACATAAAGATCAGTATTTTAAGCTTCACTAGAGTACCCACTTGCAGGTGTCCATATCAAAAATGTGTCAATCAGTGTAACTGAATAAACTGATAAAATTGGCACCATCCAACCTTTAGACAACTACCATGGCCTCCCTAAACATTCTTAATAATAATGGAACAAAAGTATCAGGAAATACCTTCCCTTGACAGTGCAACAGTGAATGCCTCTAGGGAAGTCTCTCCAGGAAGAGTGCTTTGTTTCAACTTAGATACAGAATTGTCATCAGAATGTAAGGAATATTAACGAAAATATCAATATCATATCCTCATGACGTCTAAAACTACACCACCTGCAAACACAAAATCTGCTTTAAATCCATCGAATCCCCTGAAGACCAGGTGATGGCATGTGTGGACAACATCCTCAAGGAGATTGGGCCATTGGAGACCAGGTATTGGCCTGATATCTCAGTAGAGACCTCCAGAAGCATCGTGACAGTGTGAAGAAAGTGTTACGAGCATTAATCACAAGGACTGGATTCATACTGATTGACAAAGTCAATAGATCACCAAGGGTATGAATAATTATGAACATCACCCAGTTTGGATAATTCACCTTTTCTATTGTTATGCAAATGAGGTGAAACCAGAAACAGCATTAATTTGCAGATGATAACTAAATGTATTCAAGTGATGTGCAATTAAATTCAGTTAACCATTCATTTTTAGGAAAAATGCAAAAAACTAGAATTTTCCAAGGGGTATGAATAATTTTGTTGTTAACTGTATATGATGTATAATTATAACGAGAGTGAAAAGGAGAGATGTAGAAATAGAGTGTGTATACTCCATGGAATACGATCAATAAGAGATTATTATGAAGACGAAATTTAAAAAAAAGGTGATGTGAGATTGAGAACGAGAAGAAAACCCAGAAAGAATTTAGGTAACTGAAAATAAACAGAGAGATGGAAATTTATGGAGATAACGTATAAGAAATGAAGAAAGAGAGAAAGAGAAGCCAGCTAAAGAAAAGGAGAGACGGAAAGAGAGATATAAAGAACTGGATGAAGTTACTAAGGAAACAGAAATTAAGCATATTCAGAGATGACTAATTTTCTTTCTTTTTCTAATATTAAGGATGCTAAAAGCAAATGTACAAAGACATACAAAGTAATGATCGATTGCCAGTCGTGGCTTTTCTCGCAACGCTCATAATTATGCCAATATTTGCATGAAAGTGGGCAAAGTCACGGAGAGTACCTTAATGCACACGGGCGATAGAACTCTTAGCCCAAACTTCCATTTCTTTTTCATTTGTATTTACCCAACATGGTCCTACAATCGCCTACATACATAATATCCGCAGTGCTGAAGTATTGAAAGGAGGGGGGGGGGGGGGGGTGGGGGGGATCGTACCTAAAACATTTCTGAATCGATATTTTTTGACAAATTTAATGAAACATTACGTAATTTGAGCTCTAAGAGAAGAGATCTTTATTCAAATAAATCACGGATCTAAGCATAAAGTTATCATTTTATTAATGTACATGGTATCCGATACATGTCAGTCATGAAACAACGAAAGTCGGTAAAAAAAAAAGATGATAGAGGACAGTGAGAGGAAACAAAATGATAGAGGACATTGAGAGAAAGGGGGAAAGAGAGAGGGAGAAACAGGCAGACAGAGACACATAAAGGAGAGAGAGAGAGAGAGAGTTAATGAAAAGAGACAAAAATAGAGAATCACGGAGAGAGAAGGGTTGGTAGGCAGGGATGTAAATGTATAGGGGTCAAATTAAAAAAATCGGACATCTTAAAAATATAAAATTCTTGACTAGTTTAGAAAAGATTTCGCAGATTTTGTTCTTGAGTTTGTTGAATAACTTTCCAGTAAACTCAAATTTACAAAAGCTATCTTGTAAATATACATTATTATTTAGCTGTAACTTGTTGATGATTTTCATTGTGATTTTTAGTCATACAGTTTGTTAAGGCAGTTTACATGGTAATGCCTTTATCGTCTTATTTAAAAGAGCAAATCAAATCTGACGTTTTATCGACTGAATAAGGTCAAACTAATTTGTATCCTATTTGCTTTCATTTGATTGAATGTGTTACAGTTTCCAGCTAAATTTATTTAAGTGTATATCATTGTCTACTACTGTAATTATGATAACATTCTTGCTGTCTGATAATGATCATGATGATGATAATGATAATGATACTACTAATAATAGTAACAACAACAACAACAATACTACTACTAATAAAAGTAATAATAATAGTAATAATAATGATAACAATGATGATAATAATAATTATGATATAATAATGATGATAGCTAATATACTGCGCATATATCCATTGTCTGGGATGCTCAGTGCCGGTCCTTATAAAATATAGCCATCCTTCCCTAAGCCCAAGGCCCTGAAGGCATTCAAGGAGTAACTTCCTGTCAGGTTCCCATTTAAGATTTTAAATGAATGATTTATCAAATGAAATTAATAACGTGCCACGGACTCAAACCACGAACCATTTGAACTACAGTGAGTGGACTGACTTATCAACCTATCCACTTGACCATCATGACATTTCTAAACTGAAATCAACTGAAATCGGACTGGAACATATTGATTTATCACTAAAAACACAAGCAACGCCTATCTTTTACAAACCCTTTTCTTTTTGCTTGTTTTTGTTTTGGTATCTCGTCTTCCCAATCAGTTTTCAGCTGCGATTAGGTTAAAACAATAACTTTGCATAAGATGATGTATATTCGAAGCAGCATCATACGACGCGAATGGAAATCGCTAACTGATACAGAGGACAAAGTCCAAATTAATATGTCACCAATAAAATTATTTCAATGTGCGCTCCAGTCCTCACCATCGTCGTCCCATATCTCATACGTACATGTATACGTACATGACATTCCGCAGACGTATGAATAGTTGTGATTAAACCAAGACGTACAATCGTTTTCTCTCAGTAAAGCGCTGGACTTGCATGACTGGATTTTATTGTGTACATCTCATTTCCAGGATCTATTTGTTCCATTTATAAGTGAATCTACCATACAATTGTAAGTACATTGTATACAATTTACCATTGCTCTTTTTTTTGTACGTACTTTTATAAATTAATTTTATGAATACACATGCTGTTAATAAACGCGATGCCATAAATTTTTTTCTTCATGTTTATTACCCAATAGCTATCGTAATAAATCAATACCTATAATATAGTTTTAAGCAAAATTATTTTGTGTACATTTGAATTATAATTGTTCAAAACCACTTTGAAATAATAATTTTAATGTCAGAGAATCTGCGAACCATATAATATATATTGGCATTAGAGTACAAAGTATTTTAATGAATGTATACTAATAACGTAATAATCTTGTAAAAGCGCAAGGCTATTCATAATTAGAAAGAAACAATGAAACACAGACTGCAAGAAAATTCAATTTTTTTGCTTCACAACTTAATTATATAATATAAAAATGTATTTCTGGTGAACATTAAAAAATGCACCAGTGACGTATGTGAAATCATTCACACAAAACTGGCTCCCTTTACATCTGTTTTTTTTAAATATATTTTTTCAAATTATTATTATTATTTATTCGGCAAAGTTAATAATCAAGAAATCAGTGAATACATGTACAAAACAACAGTAGATTTAGAATATTTGTTTATGTCTATGTCTGTTTATTGTAACACACGTATTTGTGACAGATAATGCCACTAAAATCAGTACCCATGTGTGTAGGAAAGGGGGGGGGGGTGAACCCCAAAGAATTTTGAAACTGCTAGTATCTAAACATGCGTCACCTCATGTTCTGACAGTGAGATGGGGGAGGGGGGGGGGGCATGGGTGGTCAGTGTCCATTTGAAATCCAATCTCGCATACCTTAAGTTTGTGTGAATGCTGTCTGTTTTTCAGCAGGTAATCATACGACTTGGCGCAAATGAGTTTTGGCTATCTTTCAAACCATGCCTGTTTCAAACAATGACTGTTGTGCACTCAACCGTAACAGCAACATTGAAACAATGTTACCAAACAACAAAGGAATATGTACTCTATCCACACATGCTAAATAAATGCTCTGTTAATCCCATATTTTTAAAACAATACTCAATTAAAAAAGTGTAACATTTTTTTTCTGACTCACACTGTAAGATTGTGTTTTGTCACCCTCTCACATTTTAGACCCAAAAGGCACTTGCAAAATGTGATATTTTTTTGTTGCCTTAGTAAGTAAACACCTAAAAAATGAGTACATATTTTGGGGTGTGCTTTTCAAAAGTTTTTTGGACTTGTCCCCCCCCCCCCCCTCTTTTTTGTTGTTGTTTGTTTACACAATCCGTGATTCGCCGCTGTCTTATATAATTGACCAGTACTATTGGTCACATGTCCATACCTTGTTTTTATGAACATGTTTGTATTATGTTCCTCATGAGTTAGGTTTCTCATAATATCATATATTTGTAATTATATTGTAAAATTGCCTTTACAAATATGTAATTATTTCATTTCAAAATTCTTTCAGCCCATTTCATAGACCACTTTTATCAATCAATCAATCAATCGTTAACTGAAATATTATATCACATGAATATTAATGCAAATATAGAGTTATTTTCATCTTTTCTCTGGACGTAACCTCAAACATAATAACTTCAGAGGCTAAAAAATAATTTCATATATACTAAACCAGCGGCGAATTCAAATTTTGATGAACAGGGAAGGGTTTCCTCCCCGGACCGAGAGGGGCTTAATTAATTTCGGCACCATCGCGTGCAATTTGCTTTGGTTTTTTTGTTCTGCCTTCAAAAGGGGAATGAGGCGTATACTGTCTCCGTGCTATAATGTGTGCGTCGATGAAGATAATGAGCGAAATATGCTGACTAATCCTTAAAATGATAATAGACGTACCACCAACTACAGAGACAAATGGTGAAATTTTGAACTTTGAAACTGAGTAGATTTTGATTAATTTTTTTTTCTTCAATCAATTAATACATGCGTTTATTCTGACAAACCGTATCATTTAGAATATGGACTAAATTACATCTGGGCCCTGTCTGATAAGGAGTTGCGATTAATCCGAATTAATCATAAGTCCTCCTAATTTACAGTCTCCTTTCTCAATAATTATGTACAAAGTTTTGAGTGATATCAATATCAAATCAAGTTGCAATCAACAGCAACTCTAAATTTATAAGAAAGGGGCTAGAACGAGTAAATTTCCCCCGAACTATGACTGTGCTCTATAGGTAACAGATAACTTTAGCCATCGTCATTATATAGGGA
Organism: Heliocidaris erythrogramma; assembly: GCA_025617745.1. Taxonomy (NCBI): domain Eukaryota; kingdom Metazoa; phylum Echinodermata; class Echinoidea; order Camarodonta; family Echinometridae; genus Heliocidaris; species Heliocidaris erythrogramma. The sequence goes on from CM046856.1 coordinate 32,688,599, forward strand.
CTATTTATCCTTATGATAAATAGTTATTATTTATCCTAGGCTAAACATTAGCCTAATGTTTATAATGATTATAATATTCTGGATGTATGCAGAGCGTAATCAATCCACGATGTCTCTGAGAGCTCAAAAGATATTTTATCTGAATTAAAAAAAAACAGTATATACAATATTATTGTGCTAACCAACATTTCGTATGAAAAAAATAATTTGACGTGTAGCTTTGGTAATTCTGTACACTTTCTGTACACAAGCATAGACTCACCCTGCGCAATATTACACAAACATATATTTTAAAGAATTGGTTAATATTTCGGTTAGCTATTAATATTGACGTTGGTAAATATTCATTCTTGAGTTATGGGTGTAATTGACCTTCGAACTGCAATATGGGCTCACCTATTTGATTAAAATACATTCACGCAAGCACTCAATAGAAATTATGAATATTCATTCAGTGATGGAATCCAATGACCACCCCCCAAGGCCGCCCAGCCAATAACAGCGGGCTTAGTTATCACTAAATCGTCCAGGTCAAAGGATAAAGAAAACACTGATGAATATGATGATTGATGCTATTTACATTATAACAATAATTATTATTATAGCTTATATTATTATATGCTGATCGTGCAGTCAAACCTTAATACCTATACTAGAGTCAGGGACGGATCCAGGATTTTGTATAAGGGGGGGGGGGGGGCACACAAATGCAGGTTTGTCAACTTTTGGAAAAGGTAGACCCATATTAATTTTGTTTGGTCTTGCCAGCTCTCGAAAAGTCGCTCGGGGGGGGGGGGGGTTATGGGGTCCACTTTCCCTCCATAATTCTCTGACAAGCAAAAAAAAGAACTAAAAAAAAAAAAACTAACCAAAAAAAACCCCTCTTACAAGCAGAAGATTCTAAGAAAATGAATTTGTCTTTCATACCCGTGGGTTTATGCATGATTGGACCGTTGGATGTGTTTTATGTCTAGGTCAATATTCCCGAAGCATTTATAATACCAAAAATCAATACAAAATCAGTGCCTACGTGCACTTGTGCTCATGATCGTTATAGGCTAAACTTTGATATTATTAAACATCAATAAATAGAATAGAGAAAAACTTTTTTCATCGTATCTGAATATAAACACACAAAAAAGTAACCCCCCCCCCCCTTAATCAAAATGGCGTAACTTTTTAACGAAAAAGATTTTGAGCAAAATAACTTGGCAGGAGTGTTCGTACACTTTTTGACCAACTTTTCTGTGAAAATGAGATTGATCCACTGAGTCATGCATGAGTGAGCAAACATTAAATGCAAAATTGTCACTTTTCAAAAGCCACAAGGGTCATTTTAGGGATTATGTGAAACGACAATTTGATTTTGATTTTAGAGGGGGAGTTACTTTTTTTGTTGTGTTTAGAAAAAAGGAAGGCTATAGCGTGGTTGTCGAATTACCTGAATTTCTTCCCTGGGCAACCATCCGGAATTTTATCATGTAAAAAAAAAAAGATTTGCCCAGCATGATTGTACGTAAAGTTGGGTCCAAAAGTTTACATAACACAACTGGTAGAAAAACAAAATCCATTTTCACAACTTCAATCATTCCTGCAAACTTTTCTCCTCAGGAGGACAGGCACGTTTAACGGGGTCCGCTCCCTATTCATAAGGACCGCTATTCATAGAAAACCGCTATTCATTTAACACGCGTTATGAATAGTGGTCCTTAAGAACGGAGGTCCTTATGAATAGCGGTCTTTATGACTATCGAGGTTACCCCAGTTTAACATAGTTTCTGCTTAGTGAGTATAGTAATATCACTCTGAGACATTATACACGAGTCCAAATATAAGAATTAATAAATTTGAGGAAATGTGAGATAAACTGTTTCTCTCCCAGTTTAACGTAAACTTTTGGGCCCAACTGTATGTGTCCGACCAAATTTTGGGCAACTATTTTTTTGGCCAACTCGCCTAATTTTGGCTGAACTTATAGTAATTGGAGATGAAATGTTACTGGGCAAAGCATTGTATACCCAATTTGGGCACAAAGTTGTCCGAAAGTTAGTCGAACACCTGATTTACTTCATGTTGGGCAATTTTGTACCCAACATTTTTGATAGTGCATCGAACTTGTGTTTTTTTTTTTTTTTTTTTTTATTTATCCGGATCATTATGAGGCCTGATAATGTATCGACAAAAAAGGGGACGAGATAGATATAAACCGAGATAATGAATTTATGAACAGAAACATGGGCAAATTATGCAGATGAGATATTTTTTACGTTACTGATCGAGTCAACCATCAAGATTCGTATGGACTCATGTCTGTAAAGTTGGTGAACATGAAGCGTTAACAATAAAAACAAATGCGACTCACCATCCCCTCGCCCCCTCCTCTAACCTGCCATAAAATCTAACAAAAACGACAATACCTACACAAACGCAGTACGCTGCAAACTAAACAGAATAAGCAACCATGGATTACTCAAGGCATAATAAAATCGATTTTACTCGAAACAGATTATATAAAATATCACTTAAATCACCTACACAAGAACATCAAAAAATACAAAACCTATCGTAATAAGCTAACATCTGTTATCCGTCTAGCGCGGAAATCATATTTTTCAAACAAAATCGAAAGCAATAAAGATAAGCAAAGTTTATGGCGTACAATAAATGAAATTTTAGGCAAAAAGAAAGAAAATCCAAATCAAGACTTTGAAGAAAATGGACGACAACTTAAAGACCCAACTGAAGTTGCTAATGCGTTCAATAATTATTTTACTAATATTGGTCCTACCTTAGCATCAAAAATAGTTACAAACGAAAATGATTTTTCCAAATACTTAACAAATTACGCTAACCATTCTTTATTTTTAAGCCCAACTAATTATTACGAGATAATAGAAATTGTTAGATCATTAAGATCCACCAAATCTTGTGGTCATGATGGATTAAGTGTATAATAATAATAATAATAATAATAATATGTTCCATTTATATAGCGCAGCTACTATATGAATATACTCTACTGCGCTTAATACAAAGTATCACATTATTACCCCGGCTTTAGCCGAGCTGCCGTGATAGGCGCTAAAGCATTTCAAGGAATTTCTTCCTACCGGGTACCCATTTACTTCACCTGGGTGGAGAGTGGCAAATGTAGATGAATGTCTTGCCAAAGGACATTAGCGCCGTGGCGGGATTCGAACCGCGAACCATGTGAGTCACAGTCCGGTGAAGTATCCACTAGACCACGACACCTCTACATTTTAAAGAAAATAATTCACCCCATAGCTTCCCCGCTATCACACATATTCAATCTTTCTCTTTGTCAGGGGATTTTTCCGGAAGCACTTAAACTTGCCAAAATAATTCCCATATATAAAAAAGATGACCCTTGTCAAATCACCAACTACCGACCTATCTCTTTATTACCAAGTATTTCGAAAATTTTAGAAAAAATAGTTTATAAACGATTATATTCCTTTTTGAATGCTAATAATCTGCTTAATCATTATCAGTATGGTTTTAGACAAAATCACTCAACTGATTACGCAATATTGCAATTATATGACAAAATAACAAATTCTCTCTCTAAAAAGGAGCACACTGTTGGGGTTTTTATGGATTTGTCGAAGGCTTTCGACACTATGGACCATCGTATATTACTTTATAAATTAAGGATGTATGGGATCAGAGGAGTTGTTTTCTCCTGGTTTGAAAACTACCTGAAAAATAGACGTCAATATGTTTCTTTTGAATCAAAATCATCTCGCATTAGTACAGTGAAATGTGGAGTACCACAGGGATCAATCTTAGGCCCCCTATTGTTTTTGATTTATATGAATGATATAGTAAACGCATCCCCACTTTTAACTTATGTTTTGTTTGCAGATGACACTAATATATTCTTTTCACACAAAAACTTAAACACACTTACCACAACACTAAACTTTAACACTAAACCTTGAATTAAAAAAATTATCGATATGGTTCAAATTAAATAAATATCTTTGAATATCAACAAAACTAACTTCATGTATTTTAAACACTTTCACTCTAAACAGGCAATTGAAGATAACATTTTCATAGATGACCTGCCTATCATTGAAAAGCAAGAAACGAAATTCTTAGGCATATTGATAGATTCAAATATTACTTGGAATTGTCACATTAATAATATATGCATGTTAGTATCTAGAGGTATAGGAATTTTACACAAACTGAAATATTATCTTTCACAAAAATCATTATTCATGCTTTATAATTCTTTTGTCTTATCGCATATATCCTACTGTAACATAGTATGGGAAAAAGTAATACGACGCTAATAAAAACAATTTTACGCCTCCAAAAGAAAGCACTGCGTATCTGCACTCATTCACGTTTTATAGCCCATAGGGATCCTATTTTCTACAAATTGAAGACCTTGAAAATTCCTGATATTCATACTTTTCAAACTGCAATATTTATGTACAAATTTTCTGCAAACACTATACCACAGTTTTTTCGAAATATGTTTATGTACAATAAAGACCTACATACTTATCCTACACGCCATTCATCCGATCTCCACTTAACAAATCTTATATTACTCCTAGCACATAAAACGATAACACACCACGGCCCAGATGTATGGAATGATTTACCTGACAATATTAAACACTCCTCATCGCTTTGTTCTTTTAAAGCTTCGCTTAAAAAATATCTCCTTTCTAAATATTCATAATTCCCGCATTTTCACTCACACACGTGCACTCACTCGCATTTCACCTAAAAAAAATGATATTCCGTAGAACACGTTGTTTCTCTTTGTGACATCCCTTTCTGCAGACTCCAACTGGTGTCATGTTACTACTTTCTCCTGGCTGTTATCGCTTCAAGCTACTTAGCTTATGATGGCTGGCCCCTGCATTCACTTAATTTCGATATATCATTATATTTCAAGTTTTAAGATTTCAGAATATATTTGTATATATATATTTTTGTTTTCATTCCAGTTTAAGTATATTAACTGTCGCAATTCTTGTTTATCAATCGCCTTATAAATTGTATGATAACGACAAAAAATGTTAATACTTGTTTCATCAATAAATGCAGAAACAACTGCAAAAAAAAAATGCATTGTCTTAACTATCGGACAATACTCTTTAAAAACTTTAGGGCTAAATCAACATTGGACAGAGTTTAATTTCACAATGGCACAGTTAAACGTTTATAAAAATATTGGATGTAACGTTAATATAGGTTTTCCCGGTCAATTTCGCAGATTTGTCATTCAATTTGATAAGGGAGTCATTCAAATTCGCGAAAAAGATCTGTGCCATGAAATTTATCATTCAAATTCATTTTGAGGTCATTCAAATTCGCACTTCGGTCAAGACATTTAGCGTTTACATCATTCAAATTCAAATATGCGTGGAGAGCATTCAAATTCGCTACCTCGCTTGGAAGCGTCTTTTCGAGCATTCAAATTCGCACGTGGGCATAATGAGTTCATTCAATTTAGCATGTATTACTTCCCTATCCCCAATGCGAAAAAATTAAATGAAATAAAGAGATACATTGCCCAACATGACATAGGCCTACTATACAAAGGAAACATTATATATATAACATAATTCATGATAACTACATGTACGTTATGAATAACATTTTTCAGAGTATACATTGACAGCCAACACAGTGACACACTCACTATATATATATATAGTTAGACATGAAAAAAAAAAACAGATTATGAAAAAGAATAAAAATCAATCAAGAAAATCTGCAATTCTGCAGGCACTATAAACGTTAGAAATGAAGAACAAAAATTCCTAGAACTAAATTTCAAAATGATGATAAATCAGAAGAAAATGAAATAAAAATAATAAATCAGAAGAAAAATAAAAGAATGTTATTGATTATAGAAAAACACACCCATGTGTGCAGAAAACTCAAAAAGGAAAGAATGAAAATACCAAATAATTATCAACTGACAAAATTTACTGGAACTACATTTGATTTTGAATGCTCAACGTGTTAAGTTGAATGATCCGAAATGAAATTGAATGCTGGAATAACAGTATTGCGCAATTCCCTTGCCATTCTTTGCTAAATTGAATGAACGTTTTGCGAACTAGGTGCATTTAGTGCGAATTTGATTGACAAAAACTTAGATTCAAATGACATAAATACAAATTCGAATGATATGAAAATGAATTTGAATTACAAATCGGCTGTGCGCGACCTAAATCCTTGAAATTGAATGCACGCAAAATGAAATTGACTGACGATCTTACGAAATTGACCGGGAAAACCTATAGTATTGGATCTAGCAATATGATTAGCGAAGTACATGTGGAAACGCTGTTACTTCCCAGTTCAGTTTTTATAATGTTTATATCTAGAATAATCTATACATATGGGGTGTAATTTGCTTCGGTTATCTTTCAAGCCAGTGCTTTCGTCTTCAGAAAGATGCTTATATCTTGCTCGTTCCATCTCCTCTTGGAATAAATTAACATGTATTTACTTCGGGTGACACCCTCCCCCCCCCCCCCCCCCCCCCCCCCCCCCCCCCATCCCTCTCCAAAGAAAACATGAATATGAGAAGCTTTGCATTTGTTACTAGGATTTTTTTCCACACACACAAAAATATGTTATTGAGAGCCAGTCTGTGTAAAAGTTTCTCTCTCAGCAGACGTGGCTGCCTTTTGAATTTACATTAATGTAAATAATGCATGATAATATGTCGTATCATATGGAACATGGTTCATGGCTTTCATATGGATTGGGAAGTGACAAGATCAACGAAATGGTCCATTGTCATGTTGGTGATAGTGAAAAGAGTCCCCTTTTAGGCACTTGTTTTTCTTTCATGCCAATCATTTCCAATTGTTATAAAGGAAGGGGGAGGTTTCTATATACATGATTAACCTGAGTGTATTATGGTCGCAATGAAAAACTGTTCTCCACAGTTAAATTATTTTTTCTCTCTCATTAACCTAATGGTTTGTTGATAATTTATTCAAAGTCTGTCCATTACTTATTTAACTTTTACAAAGACGAGTGAGGATCAAATATGTAGCGAAGTGTGAGATTATAAAGAGCATTTCAAAGGGACAGGTGCGTTGAGTTTGTAAGTTTAATGGTTTGCTTTCATTTCCGTAATTAGCAAGTAAAATGCAATAATTGATTTTATATGATGAGAGAGGGTGGACGAGGGGTGGAGAGACAAAAAGTACACTGACGTTTTATCTTCATGAGTTTTATTTTAGATAGAATATCCTACTGGGAAACATGTAATGTGATCAAGAACACTGCTTTGATAAAATGGAGGGGTTTATTATGTTGGTTGAAATTGCCCGGCCAGACAGATAACACCGAATTCCCTGATAGCAGAAAGTGTTAAAAAATGACGTGATATTTACGTCGTGGTTTTCGTCTTTTTTACGTCCTGTAATTACGTCAAGAAGACGACAACTTGCACCAACGCAAGACGTCAAGAGGAAGTCTTATTTTGACGTCATCTCTACGTCTTCATTCCTCTTCCCTGATAGCAGAAAGTGTTAAAAATGACGTGATATTTACGTCGCGGTTTTCGTCTTTTTTACGTCCTGTAATTACGTCAATAAGACGACAACTTGCACCAACGCAAGACGTCAAGAGGACGTCTTATTTTGACGTCATCTCTACGTCTTGTACACTGTAAAAACTAAAGTGCTACTTTTAGGGGCATGTATAGTGAGTGCACCTGAAATGCTGTTTATAGCACTTGTAGTGTGCTAATTTACCAGCAAAAAAAAAATGTGACCGTGGCGAGCCTCGGACCAGGTTCCGCTGATTGAGAGGCGCTGACGTTACCGATGGACTAACGAATGCTTCTTGCAATCCAGTTTAGTCATGGGAGTCAAGTAGATAACATGAACTATGTGGTGTCGTAAATTCACTATGTAACAATATGATCTGCTCTAAATCGTACAATGTGAGTTAGTCTAGCGGTAATGCCAGCAGTTCTCGATCAGCGGACCCTGGTTCGAAGCTCGCCCAAATCATTTTTTTAATGAATGTTTAGCAGTTTAAGGAGCCGGTCCAGCTCCCGTGAAAGTGCTGAAATAGCACTCTGAGTGCAGTCCCTATGCATGCCCTCAAAAAGTGCTATATACAGCACTTCAGTTTTTACAGTGTACAAATGACGTCAAAATAAGACGTCCTCTTGACGTCTTGCGTTGGTGCAAGTTGTCGTCTTATTGACGTAATTACAGGACGTAAAAAAGACGAAAACCACGACGTAAATATCACGTAATTTTTACCACTTTCTTCTATCAGGGTTAGTGTGTCCTATCATGGCAAGTATAAGTATTTGAAGGAAATTGTGAACTTAATTTGGTCTCATAGGCCATCGTTTACGCGCGCCAAGAAGAACACATCTTCACACGATATTTATGATTTTGACCTACGTTGTGTGTCTAAATAATCATAGAATTTAAATCATAGACATGTTTAGCAGAGGAGTTCGGATTTCTTCACCCTTGATTTGGTTAGTCAGTTTAGACCAGATATCTTAAGCAGGAGTAAACGTTTACTTTACAGAGATAATCATGATAGTAATCATGATACCGAGGTTAACTTTATATGCGTTATATGCAAATCACTGCCTCCAATGTCGTGCATGTTTACAGACACGAATATATACGCCACCATTGTTTCATGACATACGATCCGAGTCATTAGCGTACCCAATGGGGGGGGGGGGGGGGGGGGGGGGGGCAAACCTGGAAACTTTTTACCAAAAGAAACAGATTTTGAAAGACAAGTATACATTGTGCCCACCTTTGTTTCAGAACCCTTTTTTTTTTTCTTGCGTGTCAGAGAATTATGGAGGAAAACTAGACCCCATAAAATCTGGTACTGGTCCCCACTGAACGACTTTTGGAGGGCTGGCGAACAAAAGAAAAATATTTCATGGCTGGCGAAAAAAAAAAGTTTTTGCCAAGGTCCAGGCCAGTTACGCCAATGATCCGAATATTGTTGTATTTAAACACGGTACAATACTCTGACAGGTATTTACACAACGGCGCAGCAGCAGAATATTTCAACTGCATCAGAAATCGTCAACATACTAGAGAAAAAAAAAATCTCACTTTATTTATGACATTTTGAAAACAATTGCACAGTGAAAAACCGTGTTAGAAATAAGAATTTTGATGAGCTTCGAGTGCTTAATTATTTTCTGTGAAGTGGATCCATTGCATTGAGAAACATAACGCATCTTTCTCCTCGTTGCATTTTATGAGCATTAAAAGTAGTTTGTGCCTTCAACATCCATTTAATGTACATCGATGCTCATTTAAAACGAAGGGGAAAAATCTTCCGCAAGATGTTATTCACATGTATGTATCATCGTTTGTTTTGTTGGGGTTTTTTTTTTTTTTTGGGGGGGGGGGTAGCAATTACGATATTTACCATCTAAAATGGAGTGTTTCCTTTTCTTTTGCAGAATCATAGCATCGATTTGAGCAAAATGGAAATACGGTGGACTTATATTCTTCTATGTGTATGAGGACTCAACAATTTAGCTTATTCTTTGAAGCACCGTCCAGGGAATCCAAGGTCTTGGTGACCACACTCCCTCCCGACTATATACCAGACAATACAATACTTTACACAATCAGTACTAATCGAACGAACTAACTATGGAGGGAACATACAAAGCAAGTGATGATAGGATACTGTTAAGACCGCCCTCTACGATTGGGACTCAAACCAACTTTAACGACCCTCAGCGATTAGCCGAGCTCGAACGGGGAATCGACAACCCACTTGCTGTCGAAACCGAGACATCGCTACAAAACGGTGACACCCATGAACACAATGGATCAGCCTCGAATGGAACAGCCTCGAATGGAACAGCCTCGAATGGAACAGCGAACGGCGAGGCGAGGACGATGTCAAATGGCAATGGCCACGTGCCTGGCCCAGATGAAATCCCGCCGAAGACAAGCGACGCCGACGATGATGACGATAACCCGGAATGCGGATGGTTTCGCTGGAGACCTGACTGCTTACAGGTATATGTAATGAAAAACATTTTATAGAATTGCCACGAAATTCCTGTCATTTTGTAATTTCTTTATCATTCACATAGTTTCTCAGGCTGTAGCTCATAACTCCTTACATAGTTTCCTCAAATATATGTCATCTTTTGGGGGTAAATGTTATCTGGTTATTGTCCATGAATTGATTTTCAAAAATGGTTGTAGAACAATCGTTCCAATTTTGAGCGTGCATTTAGATTCACTGCTTGAACAGACTGACGTTGAGTAGGCAGTTACGTACTCTACCAAATTCTCAAAAATACATTCATCTTAACCTGATGATATAGCAAGAAACGTTTCCCGATCTGGTTGAGTAGAAAAGAAAATGTAATATGTAATCATGTGGCAGGATAGAATGAGACCAGATGAATACTTCGATAAGGACCCTACTAGAGATGTGTAAACTTACAGAAACTTGGTATGTTTGACAAATTTTATTTTTATCCCTTCACAGTGCTGCAATAACATTGTCGGCTACACGCTCTTCCTCTCCATCTTCGTCATCGCTCAGGGTATGACCGTCAACGGGCTCGTCTACGTGGTCATCACCACGCTCGAGCGCCGCTTTGGCTTCACGAGCGTTAAAAGCGGCTTCATCTCCAGCAGTTATGACTTCACGGTCATGGTCATCATCATCTTCGTCACGTACTTGGGGGAGAAGGCTCACAAACCCGTCTGGTTGGGCTTGGGAGCCTTCATTTTTGGGATAGGTTCGATCATTTTCACGCTTCCACACTTCTTGACCGGAGATTATGTTTATCAGGTAAATAATAAAGCTTTCCCCTTGTGGAAGTGTTTTTTCCACTTCTCTTATTCCTCGCGTAATGCGCTGCATTTGTATAATACAGGGCAAGTCCAATGTATTCGGTCATTTTTTTTTTTTTGGGGGGGGGGGCGGAGAGGTTAGTTTCCCTAAACATCTTTTATATTGTCTGAATAATTATTCAAATCAATGCAGTGACGTAACCCATAGCCTATTACAAGCATACTTGTAATTTGATTTAAGTTGATATATTGCAGGTTACTCACTTTTTCAAACACCAGCAAAATACATCTTGTCTATAATCTAAAAGTCAGAATCATACTCTGTTTCCTCATTTATATTATGACACTGCCATTACTGCACATGATCTTCAGATTGGTTAGTAAAAACGTTAAAACTCGCATATAAGTGAGTTAAAGAAAATCTACTTACATTAATTAGCTCGGTATTACTGCTTCATGTCGTGCTTTCGTTGCTTCACAGACAATATATAATTGATTAAATTACCTTGATAATCATGACTGCGTGCTTCTGCCATTTCTCTTCGTAGGATTCCGATTTCGAGCTCTGCGACAGCAACCGAACAACGGAAAATGCCTGCGCTGGGGTAACCGTACAAGACGAAAATCTGGTCAATTTCTACGGCGTCTTCATTCTCGCTCAGGTGTTCCACGGTGTCGGGGCCTCACCGCTTTACACACTCGGTATCACGTATATCGACGAAAATGTGTCGTCGGCCGCCTCGGGACTTTATATAGGTAAGAACCGACACTGGGGGTAAAGGATGGTGGTGGAATGGTTTCAACAGAACAGTTCACAAATGCATTCAACTCTTGTACGTACATAATTCTTATAAGCATGCACAAAGTAGCTCTTGGATACCTTGAACACAAGTTGTTTTTGATGACCTCAAAGCTTGCCAGAGGCTTGTCGGACGAATCAACAAGGCCCTATTGTATGTAACCTGCATTCTATTCAAATACAATGACCCGTAACAAACAATGTACAAGTGAGAGCATGTGTCGGTTTTCGGAGAAGAGGCGTCTATGAATTTTAATATAATTTGTGAACAGGGGATCGTTTCATCAAGCGTTTTATCAGTGATTTTTACCGACAAATATAAGCTACTGAAATCCTTGCATCTGATTGGCTGAGAGCAAATTTGTCAATAAAATCACTGACAAAACGCTTGATGAAATACTCCCAGGTCTCTTGGAAAGCACGTTTTAGTCGAATGCACGTTGCACAGGAGGTGTTATATCACTATGCTAATTTGCTAATTGAGTGTTCCATTCCAAATAATTAATGCTACGGTGAACAGCAAACAATATACATGTAGATAACGGTGAATGGCTCCTCACTTGCATGGAGATAAAGCAATGTTCCATAATTATGCTCTTAATGGCTTGAGTATTTTTTTAAGCCAGTGCTCCACCGACATTGCGTCAGTGAGTTGCATCTGTGCCTTGAGACTGCGTCAGGACATTCCTATGAATTTAAATGCATAAAAACGCTCTTGAACGACACATTGAAATGACGCCTCATGTAATGTGCACGCAGAGCGTCAAGGCACGGTGCATCATTTGCTGGCTTAGGACTGCGTCAACGTATGGGGCTGTCTTTGACGCTATGTTAAGCCAGGCTCACATGAGGCGTCATTTGCTGACGTAAGGATTGCGTCAGTGATTTGTACGGTCTTTTGCGCATCATGAAAGAATGATATCGTTTAAAAAGCGATTGCAAAGTGAATTTTACAGTGGAAACAAACGTATGAAAAATTGCATTGACGGGCTCGATTAGCGCAGGTACTGACGCAATCGAAATGACGGCTCTTGTGAGTCGGACTTTAGAGTGATATCATACACACAAAGTGAATATCAGTGAATTTATGATTCATCATATTCGACAGGTATCTTCAAATCCATGGCAATTCTTGGACCAGCAATAGGATATATAGTGGGAGGAGTATTCCTGGGCCTCTACACTGATTTACAAGATGCTGATGAGTGAGTATACTTTTACAAAAAAATCCCAATGCACCTTCAAGTTGCTTAATTTGCATGTAAAAATGTCCAAAAAACAACAGCAAACGTGTCAGTAGAAGTTTGAAAAAAAATCAGACCAAGGTTGCAGCCCTTCAAATGATGATTCTTAAATTGGCGACTCGGTCATCTGATTATAATGATACTATTCATTTATTTCCTCACAAGTTTCATATCTAAATTTCAAGTAAAATCTTGGGTGTGTAGACATTTTCTCCTACCCCCATAATTATATATTGTATACAGTTTTGTAGTCGAGACATGGGGTCCCGAAACTAAGGCCAGGAGGAAGTAAATTTTGATAATTTGTGGTTTTTGAGGTCAAGGCCAAGACCGAGACATAAAAATATCAACCGCGACCAAAAACTGGTCTATACCATCACTCATTACATAATACACAATTAAAATTGTAACGATGAGGTATGGTTTTATTCTAGCTTTTAAAGTAACGTTATAACCAAAACACCCATGGCCTGAACTTCTTCGCGTTCCATACTTTAGTTGTCGTTTGTTATTTTTGATTGCTAATTTGTCATACCCAGATAAAAAAAATGGCCGTGAACGTTTTCCATCATGCTCGACCTAAATATGGTCATAAAAATACTGAAATACAAAAATCAAAATTTGATGACGTCACACTTCGGTACTCTATTGTGACGATGATTATTTTGTTGCTGCTTTCATTTATTACTGTTATTATTATTACTATGTTTTGCTATATATTTCTACCCCAGTCTTGACATCACTCCTGCTGATCCTACATGGGTTGGTGCTTGGTGGCTAGGTTTCATCGTAGCTGCTCTTATCTCATTTTCAATAGTCATCCCTTTCTTCGGATATAGCAGGACGTTACCGGGTAGGTTATGTGATTGTTTTAATGGTTTAGTTTAACTGACTGCTAAGAAAGCAGGCAGATGTTTGCAAGTAGGCAACGAGGGGAATATACGGCTTCACGTCCTATCTCGGTAATGAGGAGTAATGCCTTATCAAAGGTCACTATAGCGGGTCGACTTGGTTTCGGATCCTGGACCTCCCGTTTACGAGACCACTAAGTCATCGCGCCTTCTCTTATATTGACTATTTTTTTCTCTGTAAAAGTGAGTTTCAACTGGCCCTAAATTGGATAGATTTATCAACAACCCCCTTTTTCATGGAATCAAGGCAAAAAATTGCCTCTCTTAGACTTTCCAACTACTACAGGTACATCCATGCTGTGTTCACTATCAGTTATTATTATGCTCTCCATGTGGGAAGTTTACTTAGCTATATTAGCCTTAATATGAAATTAGTGTAAATTTTAAAATAATGCAGATCTATATGTGTTTCTCATTTCTTATCTTATTTCCATCTGGTTTCGCCAGGCGGAAAGAAAGTCTTCGCCCAGCGCGAGGTCGAAACCCAGAAGGGGACGGAATTCGAAACAAAGTCGGGGTGGAAATCGATTGCCCAATTTCCCAAAGCTTTATGGACGCTCATCAAAAACCTTCCGTTTATGTTCAACAATTTATCGACTGCTTGTGAAACATTTATCTTGGTGGCTGTGGGAGTATTTGGTCCCAAATATATGGAGTCGCAGTTTAATATGACCGCCGGCGAGGCTGCTATTATCGCTGGTGAGAAAATTACTTATTTCTTCTAATTAAAAAAAAATACTTCTACTACTACTACTACTACTACTACTACTACTACTACTACTTCTACTACTACTACTACTACTACTACTACTACTACTACTGTACTACTTCTACTACTACTACTACTACTACTACTACTACTACTACTACTACTACTACTACTGTACTACTAGTAGTAGTAATACTCACTGGCGTAAATCTGCAAGAATTTCTTTTCAACTCGGGGGGGGGGGGGGGGGGGGGTGACCATTCAAGGAGAAGAAAGCCACCCCCCCCCCCCCCCCTGATGAAAAGAAGGAATGTGCGGATTTACGCCAATGGTAATACTACCATTACTACTTCTACTACTCCACTATACTACAACTAATCTAACCACCACCAATATTACTACACTCTAAAAACTTAAGTGCTGTATATAACACTTTTTGAGGGCATGCATAGGGACTGCACTCAGAGTGCTATTGAATGCACTTTCACGGGAGCTGGACCGGCTCCTTAAACTGCTAAACATTCATTAAAAAAAATCGTGATTTTGGCGAGCCTCGAACCAGGGTCCGCTGATCGAGAATCGCTGGCATTACCGCTAGACTAACTCACATCGTACGATTTAGAGCCGATCATATTGTTACATATGGATTACGACACCGCATAGGTCATGTTATCTACTTGACTCCCATGACTAAACTGGATTGCAAGAAGCATTCGTTAGTCCATTGGTAACGTCAGCGCCTCTCAATCAGCGGAACCTGGTTCGAGGCTCGCCACGGTCACATTTTTTTTTTTTTGGCTAGTAAATTAGCACACTACAAGTGCTATAAACAGCATTTCAGGTGCAGTCACTATACATGCCCCTAAAAGTAGCACTTTAGTTTTTACAGTGTACTACTACTACTACTTCTAATCATATTACTATTACTACTAGTACTACTACTACTACTGCTGCTGCTACTACTACTACTACTACTTCTACTATTTCTACAACAACACTACTAGTAGTAGTACTATTACCATTACTACCACTGCTACTACTAGTACTACCACCACTGCTGCTACTACTTTTGATAATGCTACTACTGCTATAACTACTACATGTACTACTACTACTACTACGACTACTACTACTGATACTACTACTACTACTACTACTACTACTACTACTGATATTAATAATAATAATAATACGACTATACATTTAATTTTTTTTTAATCTCTCCAGGTATCATCGTTACACCATCAAGTTTTATAGGTGCTTTGTTTGGAGGATGGGTCGTGAAACATTATAACCTCAAATACCGCGGTATGATGCGTTTTACACTAGGTGTACTTATTTGCAGCTTTGCTTTCCAGTTCCTCTTCCTAATCGCTTGTGAAAACGTCGACTTCGCCGGCGTGACCGTAGAGTACGGGCGCACGTAAGTAGAAACCAGCTCCTTCTTCAAATGGATGTGTAACTATTGTTCATAAAATTACTTCTTTGAAATGATTATCGAAGAGAGGTCTAAGTGAAGAGGTCTGCTGAATATGATTTGGATAATCAAGTCATTATTTATGGGAATACAGTCGGAATTCACGGGCGGATTTAGGGGATGGGGGAGGCTGCACAAGCTACCCGTGCCCCAATTGAAAAGTCATTTTGCACACATTTGAGTTCTGGGAGAGGTGAAAATAATTTGTGAGCTTTCTCATTTTCTTTATGTCAGTTTGGAAGATAGTCATAGAATTGATGTCCTCTAAAAATGATTGCTCTTCAAAATGCCCTCATATTCGAATAGGACAACAAGGGCCGAAATATTCGGGCCAAACTTTCATACTAACATGTGTAGGTCCGCCATCATATTTCTCTCAGTAAAATGACTATATTATATTGACCATTTACTTTTATGTTATTTACGTATGTATTTATTTTTGAAATGTAAATGTATGTCCATGAGAAATATGAAAATAAATGAAAATGAAATGAAATGAAAATGAATGAAGTAGTCCCATGTACCCATTTCTGTGTGCAACGCATATGTCCGCTCTCAGCAGGATTGACTCCCGCCCCCCCCCCCCCCCCCCCCCCCCTCGGAGGTCGAAGGGACCGTATGCGTGTTCCCCAAATCTCCGGTAAAGGGGTACTTTTTGGGCGACACAATCCGGCCCGTGAATTGTAAAAAAGGGGGTGTTTTTTATCTTTCACCCGGAGATTTCATTAAAAAAGGGGGTGTTTTTCTTTCTCTCTCTCTCTCTCTTCGACACCTGAGAAATTAAAAAAGGGGGGTTATGAAATATCTTGAAAAATTGATCAAATCCCAGGATCAAATTCCTGAAATTCCTGCTAGTTTTGATAGCTCATTCAGCCAGGATTATTTCATTTTGAAAAGTAGAAACACTGGCCCCCAGTCCCACCCAGTCCTCCCTCGATTGTAATGACAGCTTACTTGGGAGGGGAGTTGGTGTCTGTCCTGAGATATGGGGTTGGAATGAGAGCTCACCTGAGATAGGGGGGTACATTGAGCAGTGTTCTGAATTTAGGGGGGTCTCCAAGGCAGGAAAAGCCCGCGCAAAGCCCGCGATAGGGGGGTTCAGAAATTTTGGCAGCCCTGAGGTAGGGGGGTGCTTTCAAAGGGAGGGAACAAGCATACGCGTACCCTAAATAATACTGAGGGGGGGGGGGGGGGGGGGGCCGGGGATTGAAACAATTTCTTCTCATTTCGGTAATACCCAAACCTTATAGCATGCACCAATTCTTATATATAATCAGCCTATCCCAACTGCTTCCAGACGTTTCATTTCACAAAATAATCGCATGACACGCAACCCCGTCTAAAAAAAATATGCGCCCCTCAGTTTCAAGTTTAAGTTTGTAAAAAAAAAAGAGGGGGGGGGGGGGGGACGTTGTCCAAATCCTTACCGTGATTCCAACTATACAAATGTCGATCTTCATTCCAACGCCATCTCGGTATCTATAGTGGGCTACACCATAAAGTGTTAAAATAACACCAGTTTCGAATCGAACTGGATTGTTTTTAACACTTATCTCGTGTAGCCCAATACCAAACTGGTGTTTTTAAACATATTTCTGGTGTAGCCCAATATTGATGGTGTTGAATTAACACCCTGTTGTTGTTTTTTTGCAGTGTGCTGTTGCAGAAAGCATAAGGCTCAATACATTTCTCTCCTAAATTATAGCCAGCTATAAGTCTTTGTAAAGAGTCACAATTGAAGCATTGATCTTGATTGACAATCGTATGGCTTACTCCCCTCATTTTTTTTTTAACAGATTGCTATGGTAAGTTTAAAAATTAAGATGTAATCAATTTCGATTTTCTTTCCTTGTGTTTTTAGCCCTGGGGACATCGCGCCAGAAGACGGCTCAAACGTCACAGCAATCTGCAACGGAGACTGCAAGTGTACTAATAACTTCCAACCCCTCTGCGGTGAAGACCAAGTCATGTACTACTCTGCATGTCATGCAGGTTGTTCTGTCAAAGACATCAATGAAGACTCAATATCAGTAAGAATGTTTGATATTAATTGATTATATCCTATGACTCCATGATCACAGAGTTTTTAAAAGAAATCAACCTTAGGGCATTTTCAGTATTAAACCCAGTGCATCATTTAATTATTAAAATATGCGAACATTTCATTGACGTGTTATATAATCCAAGCGTCATTCCTATTGACATTTCAGTGCAGCTTTATTGAAAGTCTTTGCGATCAACTTATTATGGTACATGGCACTTAACCCATAGACTACTGGGGAGCGTTTCATCAAGCGTTTTGTCAGTGATTTTACCGACAACTGTTATAAGGTACTGAAATCCTTGCGTCTGATTAGCTGAGAGCAAATTTGTTGGTAAAAATCACTGACAAGACATTTGATGAAACACTCCCCTGAATTCTCTCGTTCCCATAGGCTTGATACAGAAACTATCCGATTCCAGGGGAGCGTTTCATCAAGCGTTTTGTTAGTGATTTTTACTGACAAATTTGCTCTCAGTCAATCAGATGCAAGGATTTCAGTAGCTTATACTAGTTTTCGGTAAAAATCACTGACAAAACGCTTGATGAAACGCTCCCCAGTAGCCAATGGATTAATAGCTAAAAATGAAACGTATTTTCTCTAAACTATGCATATCTTGATATGCTGTAAACACGCTAGTTAGATGGGTAAACTTTCGTGAAATTATAGTCATTGATATTGTAGACTTTCTTTTGTAGGTATTGACCAAAAAATACGAAAAATGTTAAAGGCAACATAGCTTCTTGAACAAGGATATTGAGATAACATAGTCAAGTCCAGAAAAGTTACAACTTACAAAAAGAAATGCTTCTTATAGGGACTGATTTAAACATATTTTAAAAGGGTAACCTTTCATCACTAAAGAAGCATCTTAAAATAAAGATAGAATTATCATAGAATGCATTAGACATATACTACCAGACGCCTGCAAATCACTGTATTTGATAATACGAAGTAAAATGATATAAAATATTGTAATGGGGAAGTGAACCAAATTCTAATGTGACAAAACTTTGTTTCTCCGAACAAGCTATAAAGGCAGTCCATGTTTTATATTTGTTTTGTTATTGATATGCTGACGACTTTGAAGCCAATGATTACTAGAGAGTATAACAATTCCGACAAAAGGAATTTTAACATTCTAGCGACGCCCGTAGTTTTCTATGCTAACTATTCTGAAATCATGAACAGACTTTAAACAAGTTACTGATGTGTGAGGGTTTTTTAATCCCATATTTGTTAGGTGTACTCCCAGTGTGATTGTATACCAGCTGTGAACGTCACCTCGGGGGAACTAGGTACAGGAACCGGTGGCCGATGTGAACAGGGCTGCTCATACCAACTCACTTTCATCCTCCTCGCCTTTGTTCTAATTACCGTGACGTCAATGATTGCCGTCCCCCAACTCACTGCCACGCTACGGTAAGTAGCCAGATTTTTCATGGTTTTTTTTTTTTTTTTTTTTTTGGGGGGGGGGGGGCATCCCACGCGAGTAGGCCGATGAACGTTGCACAGGATAGGACTCATATTTGCTGATATGAGGTTAAATTGTACCGACAAATTATTTTCCATCTTTGGAATGGATGGGGTGCCCCATCTCTCTGAGCTAATTATGATACAGGGTGCTGAGAGAGGCACCTCATGATGAATTATAATGGTTATTGTCGTACTTGACGACAGTTATAATGGCGTAGGTAAGATTTTTAAACTAGGATTTTACTATTTAAAAGCAGAAAGAAAAAAATTCTCGTTTTATCAGTAGTATTTTGCAAACGAACACTTAAGAAGAAGGCATGAATTTTGATTCCATTCATCATGTTCATGGAACGAAGCTCTCTATACATATCTGCGGAGTAGGCATTGACAATATCCACACAGCGAAATAAAACGAAAAATAATGAATAGCATCTATGTCGGTTTACCGTTTTTTATGTCACCTTTTTTCTTTCAGATGTGTCTCGCAATCACAAAGAACATTCGCCTTAGGAGTGCAATCCGTCATATACCGATGTTTAGGTGAGTTCAACATAGCCATGTTTATCCTCATATAATTTTGCAGATTTTTATCGTCTCACTTTCCAGCTACCTCTCCTTGTTTCTAAGCACTAGTAGAGATTGTTCCTGAAGCCAGGGCTCCAGGATATGGAACATTTTTTTTTGTCTTGACATAAGACTCAAAAATCCATTGCTGTCGACAATTTTTTTAAAGGCAAATTCGAAGCGTGGACTCATTTAAAGGCTGGCTCACGTTCTCGCAAAAATCGTACTGCCAAAACAGCAATCTTGACTTTCTAAAAGTTTGTGGTCACTCGGGGGGGGGGGGGGGGGGGGACAAGTGGGACAAGTAGGTCAACAATTTGCCAATAAGCAAACAGGAAAAGAGTCATGGTAATTTGTCGATTTCTGACAAGGCTTGAAGAATTCCAAAATGCGGAAAAAGAAACTTTGTTCAGGTTAGGGGGTGTCAAACACATCACCCCTTTCGAGCGACGAACCTTGGGCTGAAAACGCGAAGTGCTCTATATTAGATCACCCAGGGTTGAAAATAAGGTTCTGTTTCCTCAGTTATATGTTTGTTACCCTGCCTTTTTTAAGAAAAACAAATCATGAAGAAATACCTAACGTTTCATGTTTTTCTAATCCTGATCAGGTTCCGTGCCTGCACCAATCATTTTCGGATCCCTGATCGACAGAACGTGCCTGATCTGGGAGTACGAGTGCGACGGAAGCAGGAATTGTTGGATGTACGACAACGAAGAATTATCTCGCTACACCCTCATCATGTTGCAATCTGCTAAAGGCCTCTCCATCGTCTCTATCATCTTGGCGCTCGTCACCTACCGTCCAGCCACCGAGAGCAGCGCCGAGTCTACCCCGCCGAGCACAATCAGCAAGGACGTCATGCCCGAGATCCCACGAGTCGAAGACGTCGATGAGCAGGTATAGCGAGACCGATGTCGGTATACCGCGTACAGCTGAGTGCGTCTTGCAAAGAGTGCGTTCTGCCGCGAGGCCGTTTCGCCGTAAAATCTCCACATTAAAGCTCCTCTCACCCTTTGAAGAGTTGGGTGCCGAATGGACCATTAACCAACTCGGCACAACTCGGCACAACTCGTAGAGAACTCGGGGAATCAATGCAGGGTTATTCGGAATGATTTGTAGAAACTCGTAATGATTCGGAAATATTCCGAAACTATCTAAAATAATTATGCCGAGTGTCACTTGTCCTTTTCCAAGCTCCTACTGCTCGGGAACATCCGAAACTCGGGAAAGATCGGCACCCACATGACACTAACTTGCCAAAGTAGAGAGCCTTTAATCTGCAGTTAATGTGTCTACGAGCTCAAATATAAAATTCATTTTCGCGCTGGTGAAACGGAATCGCTTTACACGACTATTAGATGGGAACGCATTCTTTCAAGGCGGAGTAGGAATTCTGCGCTTGTTATCGGTGATTTGTCACTGGTGTCGGCTGTGTTGCACCAAGTCATCAATGCCATCTAATCATTATGCATTAACTTCTGTGTTTACCAGTCGTACTGGTCGCGATACAAATCCGAGCCAATGACAAAACACTGATGCGTTGCGGAATCCTAGACAATAATGATTCCAATACATTGCCAGTATTCATCAATAAATTGTCACTGTTCTTAATGATGAAACTAGTTTACCTCTCGTACCAAAGGTACAATGGAAAATGTCAAATGTTTATACTTTTCTCGGTTAGTACTGTACGCTTTAAGCAAAAGTTTATAGAGTAGAAAGAAAAAGATTATTTTAATAGAAAGAAAAGGATTATCTAGTAGGCCTACATTTAGCGTTTGACGTTGTAAATGTTTGCGTTTCGTCTTAATTTTGTTTTTGTTGTGAAAATGTCCCTCCGTTGTTATAACAAATTAATATGTATATACATTATCTGCTCTATTAAAAGTTCCCACCTTAATACTGTAGATGCCATTAGGGCTATATAACGGGAGATTCGCTTTACTGTAAAGTCAGTTACACTTTCGCCTTGCTGACAGGGACGTTACTATACCATTTTGAATGGGGAGGCCTTTGTCGGACAAAATTTTCCTTTAAGATGGCCGGAAAGTTTCCAACAAGCAAAATAGAGAAAGAAAAATAAATCAATTTTCGCGATTTGCCTACAAGGCGCTAGAAAATCCACATTGCCGACACAAAGTTTAAAATGTTTACAAATACAAGCAATGATTATAAAACATGTCTCACATCTTTCATCACTCCCACGCCTCTTTCTCCTCTAGTGACGCCCCTGCTTGTTGTTAAAAGAAAATTGATAGTGACTGCACACATGGCGTAGTGTAAAGTTCCTGTAGGATTTCTTTTTTCTCCGCGTGAACTTGAAATGGACTGAACAGTTTGGGGTTCTTTTTGTAGACTTTGTAGACTGAAAGAGAACATAATACTCGGATTTGTTATTTTTTTAATGACTGTACAAAATGTAATATCCTGTATACATGTAGTATACTTTTTGTTCCAGTTTTCGAAGCAGGGTTTACATGCCGCTAATATTATTATTAGGAACAGAACTAGTAAAATTAAGTAACATTATTATTTTCCTCAAATGTGGATAGCAGGGGTTGTATTATTTAAAGGATACATTGCTATTCCGTCACCACAGGCAGATATATCACTCGAAAAACTTATTATACTATTGTACGGTGGAAGTAATACTATTAAGGACATAGTCCGAATACATCATTCATGAATTCATATGACACATATATTTACCCTTTTTAAAATATATAATATTGGCTAAATAGTCTGTATTCAATCGGATTTAATGGATGATGTGTGCTTTCAGAATAATAAGCCTGACGTTATTTATCATACAAGTAGTGCTAAACTTTTGACATTCCAGTAAAAAAACTGTAGTCTCCCGGTGTGACGAAAAGAGGGAGCTTCGACTAGAACGGCGAGATTTAAATAAAATTATATCGGTTTTTTCTAATTCGTCACTGATGTTGCATTGCTGGGATGCGATGCTTATGAAAAGGAGCAAAGTTACCTATTTAGGCTTTCATTTGGTCTTGACTAAGTTCTTAAGTATTCTCTAATTGCCACATAAGATGGTACTCTATATCTTCCAATATCCTAAATTAATTTGTTGTATTATCGTCAAAACCTGGCGTAATAACATATACCATGACGCAAATAGTAGCAGTCGCTGAGGGATGAATTCTATGTGGTGAGTGAAAAGCGAAGAAATAATTCTTGAGGGCTATAAATACTTCCCATTTCAAAGAGCAGGTAATATTTTTTTCCTATCGGCCAAACATAAATACACACTCATACATCACATACCATAAGCATGCACACACACGACCACATGGCATCACCATTCCCAATTAAGGTCATAACCATTCAGCCACCATGCATCATTTTTTGTCTGGTGTTTGTCATCTTGTGTTAACAGAAATTGAGCATTCAGAATACGCTTTAAACTGCCGAAAGCGAACGACATGCTGGCATGAATATTAAATAGGTATTTTCATCATAAAACTTCATTTTTCCTTCCTCAACTTAAAAAGAAAATGTATTTTACAATTTGTAAAATTCTAACAAAATCGTGCTAACAAATTGTTCGGTAACTGTTATGTCTGAGGCCTCAAGTGCTATATCTGCACGCTTTCTATCATTGTGTTGCAGCAGTGGCAATCCAATATGAACTACGCCCTCTCAACTCCAGATACGCTAGCTTGGGCACTCAGTTGGAACGTAGTGATCAGGCGTCCCGAGTTTCCGTATCACGATTACGGAAGACAAACTGTCTACACGACTTAACCCATCGTCTGCCATCGGCACTCATGCTTGTGCCTTGCCGGCCATATGGCGATCGAATCTCAGGGTCATACTGGTTAAATGGAGCTATAGTCCAACGCCAGTATAAGAGTGCTGCATATTTTGGAGGCCTGTTTAATAAGCTCTATACAGGTATCAGCCATTAATGGTTATCAGTATACGCATTTATCAAAAGAAGATACTGCATTCATCACAATTATCGCATGCTGAAAGCTTTAAAAATGATATAAAAAGCATCATGAAAAGTATAATATTACAAGACGTGTGTTTGAATGGCATAATGTAACATGATAGTGCATTGTAATTTTTTGCAGGGGATGAAATATTGTTCAGAAGTGAATTTTCCATCATCATCCCGATTCGAGCACGTAATATCAAAACATCATATTCCCAACTCATTGGTTTCTAAAATGTCAAGATCCCGTATTCTTTAGTTAGCCAGTACAGAGACAAAAGCAAGGTCTTTAAAAGTAAGACCAAAGCATCAAAAAATTATAGGCGCCCCCATTCCAATTGTCACCACCTGTTCAGGGCCCCCACGCATGTAACTCTGAACTATGTCCGTGTGTATGCCAGTTCGCTTCATCCCTATCATTATACATCATACTCACTCATTACGTACATTCATACGACATAACAACCCCTTTGATTTATAAACGTTTTACATTTATAAACAAGGTGCGATTTCATTCCATTTATACGCTTTTTCATTCTCATTTTTCATTCAATTTAAAAAATGATAGGAGTTAAAAAGAGACACTGGATTTTTGTATATGACCTGTGTGACGATATAAATTAATGTTATTTCGTGATTACACCAATTTGGAAAATCAATGACCTTCTCTACGATGATGTCATTCATTTTTTTCTCTAATAAAATGAAATAATTGTCCGCCTTTAAGTCATTCATTCACCAAAAAGTTTATATTTTCTATTTTTTACAACATGTATATTCATTATATACCAATTATCATGAATTATTGCTCAATTTCACTTAATGGTAATTTTACACGTGTGTGCCAAACGAGAGCTTAGAGTGTGTTCATGATCATACGCTCTTCATGTCGAACACGTTTGTTCAATAATAATTCGATATTTTTCATTCTTGGAAGTCTTTCAAAATTGAAAAATCATGCCATTGTACTAGGTGTAAAAAATGACGTTTGACACCTTTGCTGTTAATAACTCAAAAGTTATAGTTTGTATCAAACTGAGGTTTTCACATTGTAAAGTTGAAAGATGTAAGATTTATTTGAAGTAAGTTTTGTGACGTTCCTGTGAATATAATTCATTAAACAAATGCTCTGAATATTTAATTAGATTTTCACTTTATGAAAAATCAAGGCCACAAAAATCCGTGTGTATCAATTAATTCAGAGCACAATTATTTTTGTGGATTGCAGCCGAAATTCCACAACACCTCTTTTAACCCATAGTCATGAATCGTGACACTGGATAGCAAAAATTTAGCAGAAATGACAGGTGCGATGCACAATGGTTTTGATGTGTTTTTCAATTTAATTACTGATACACAAAGATGTTGTGGCATTTAAATATGGCGATATTTCACAAAAATTAAAATCTAATTTAATATTCAGAGCATTAATTTAAGAATTTCATTCATGGAAGTTTCATAAAACTTACTGCAAATGAATTTTACATCTTTCAATTTTACAATTTGAAAACATCAGTCTAATACGAGTTTCAATTTTTGTACTTATTAAGGATCAAACTGTCAATTTTTTTTCATACCTAATACAATTCTCTCAGTCTAATTTCCTTTTCTTAAATAAGGTGCTTTTGTTACTATTCTTTGCTTTTCCATTGATTGCATCAATCTCTATCATGAAAGGGGGAATCTTCTCTTTGCTATTACCAAAGAATATTTTGTATAGTTTGATATAACTTGTATTGTATTTTACTTTCTACCGAAACATATGTTAGATAATGCATCTAATTTGTAATTTTTATTACGTAATAATGTCCTATAGGGCGGAGCCTACCGTGCATAATAGTACCCTACCGTAGAAAAGAGATTGGTCATGCCATTACAATAAGATTTATATCTTTGGTAGATTACGTATCCAATGAAATTGGATGAGTTGGTCAGAGTAACAAATTAAATTCGTTATTGCGGACCAACATGTCGATGGTTATAAGATGGTATGCTGATGGGAGATCGGTTAATAATGTTTCTTTTTTAAAATTTATTTTTATTTTTAAAAAATTGCCATGTGTGATTTCCATTTCTAACAATACACACCTTGAGCATTATCAGCACCAGCTCTCTATTTTTTTCCTTAAACATTATTCTGTTGAAATAAGAATGATTCCTTTAACTCAGTCTGCATCTTGATTATTTCTTGAACAGCAGCCCGCTACAAAAGTTTCTCCCATTTTTATTTGATGTTGGTCGTCTACATATTATATATTGATTGTGCATTTTCACTCTGTAGCCTTACTTATGACGAGCAATAGCTCTTAACCCGTTGGCTCCTGAATTCCTTAACTCTCATATGCTTAATACAGGAGCCACCCGGTTCCCGTAGTCTTTGGGTTAAAACCGCTTTCACAGAAGATTCTGCGTGAAACATTTTGAAACGCATTATGTATCAATTTCGAGTTTATGCTGCGTTGTCATTTTTCTGAATTCATGTATAAAACGTGAGAGTTCAAAATGTGTGTGCAATGAAAATGTTCAATTGTCTTTCTCATTTGCTTTTATGATTCATTGTGTTTATGATTGTGCTGATTATCTGAAATCGAATTCTGAGAAGTGCACTTCTATACAATCACTGAAAATAAAGCAGCAAAGAAGCTTGTATTTTACTCCCGATGTGAATGGTTATTAGAATTAATTTTAACCTTCAAGACATTCCGGTTATTGTAACATAGATTACATTCGATTATTTAGGTATTTCTAAAGCATAGACCTTGGTTGCATATCACTCTTATACCAGTATATATAACATATAATTTATATGTGATTTGTGAATTGTAAACATATAGCTGGTGTACACAGCGACATAATCAGGGAATTCAAACATATTTTCTTGCAATATGAATAATGTGGCAACATAATTATACTATGAATAATTTTCTTTTACTCTTTCTCATTTGAGAGTTTTTTCTTGACTATTTCATGAACAGCGATGCAATCATTGTTTGAACGAGACTCCTCGAATGTTATAAGTGTATTGTCACAGTAATACTGATTACCGTATACCGTACACCAATCGTAATAATTTCGAATTGGACTTTTCTACGAAAACATTGACGGAAATGATTATCAAGTACTTTATGTGATGCAATGAATTGCCTTTGAATATAAGATGAGATGAAATAAATTCTATGCATTCCAATTATTATAATTATGTATATAAAAACGATTCAAGAGAGAATGATAATTTATTGAAATAAAAGATGACAATCTCTTAGAAAATATCTAGTTTGCAGTTTTTACTTTCTGTTGTATGCATGAATTTTTCTTATAATCATGAATATGGCCGTGCTGCATATTTAAAAAAAGAAAATTACACTTGCGATATATAGCTTAAATGACTTAATAAATTTCGTCTGATTATTTTAGATAATTGCAGCAAGACTCACGCCATGATTTCTACTTGTGTTTCTGACGAATAATAATCCTATATATTGTACATAGTTGTATGTAAAATATATAGAAGGCAAAACCCATTATTTAATTACTGCATGATCAGTTCTCTTAAAACTGCCAAATATCTTGCTTTTAAATTTCCTTATACTATCTACTATCATGTAGTATGATTATAATCTTGAAATAAATACCTCTATAAATTCATTTTTTTTAAATAACACCTGTTTTGATATTATTTCAATTTTTCAAGATAAGAACCTTTCTTCTTTTCTATATTTAAATTATTGTTTATCCTTTAAGGTTTTAGATAAAATTTAAATCTTTTGCACTCAAGTTACTTATCTAAAAATCTACATGTTAAATAATCAAAACGATAGATCTTTCATTCTACAACCAAAGCAATTTGCGTATTAGTGTGTGGCGGCGCAGTATCTCATTATTTCAAATAGTTGTGCATGCACAGTTTATCAATTAAAGCAATGAATTATATATATCACCCATATCACAGGGATTTAAGGTTTTATAAAGACATTGGAATTATTGTTATTGGGGAAAATATAGCCAGGTTTGAAAGAAATGAATTTATTTATTGGTGAACAATGGACATTGTGGCACGAAATACTCTCATAAATTTGTACTTCTTAGCAAGCAAATCACAGTTTTATATTGGTAAAACTGTAACCTGTTTGTGAGAAGGTTACAATTGACATACAGAACTACGTTTGCAGTATAAATTTATTCTAAAAAATAAACCAAGCAGATAATACCATATTTAACATGTTAAAGGAGATTGAAACCCCCATAATAAATGCATTCTAATAGAAGCAGAAAAATTAAAGAAGCATATCAGTGAAAGGTTAAGGAAAAACGGACAACTAATAAAGAAGTTATGAATATTTGAAATCCTAAAATCGCTAAATGAATGGAGATCTGAAATTGGCAATGTCCCTTTTATGCTAATGAGATGATGTGATGTAAATGTGCTGTACTTTTCAATTGCCTTATTAATAATGTTGTAAAAATCCACTTTCCTTGAATATATCTTAGAAAATTTGATTTCTGTATTATAGGTCGTGTTCATAAATTTATTCCTCACCATATATTTCAAGCACAATGTTGAAAATTCAATTTTCTTTTTTTAAAAGATGAAATCTGATAATTTTCTTATTTA
The DNA here is from genome assembly GCA_025617745.1 of Heliocidaris erythrogramma. Lineage (NCBI taxonomy): Eukaryota > Metazoa > Echinodermata > Echinoidea > Camarodonta > Echinometridae > Heliocidaris > Heliocidaris erythrogramma. The sequence goes on from CM046856.1 coordinate 32,717,229, forward strand.
TTACCTATAAAGAGACAGCAAACGTCATAGCATCTCATTACCATAATAAGTATGTTGCCAATTTCATTTAAAGATTTTGGGTTCTTAAAATCTTCATAACTTTTGTTATTCTTTATCCCTTTTTCCTCAAATTTTCAGTGATATGCTTCTAAGATTTTTCTACTTCTATTAAAGTGCATACAGGTTTGGGGTTTCATTTCTCCGTTAAGCATGTCGAAAGTAAAAAAAAAAAAAGGAAAACACAAATTTCTAGATGCACAGTAGTATGATAGGGGGTCTAAAATTCACTTATAAGTTGAGAATTTCAATTTTAATTTCAATTCAATATATATTTTCCAATTCATTAAAAAATTATACAAACGAAATCTAACAAAAGAAAACAAATAAACAAGTAAAACAACTAAAAATGTTCAAATATGAAAATAAATCATCAACATATAGACATATCTCTTTAATCCAAATATCTTACATCCGTGAAGCTTAGAAGTTCTATCTAGATAAGTCTCGAAGTGAAACAAACCGAATAAAATCTACGATAGAGTCTAAATTCGGGGTCCGCTCGCTATTCATAAGGACCGATATTAATTAAAAAAAAACGCTATTCATTTAACACGCGTTATGAATAGCGGTCCTTATGAATAGTTATGAATGGTGGTCCTTATGAATAGCGAGGTAATTTGTCTATTGTTTGCTCGCTATTCATACAAAACCGCTATTCATACAAAACCGCTATTCATTTAGTCACGCGTGTGTGTGTGTGTAATTGGGTTTTTACAGACGTGTATCAATCAGATATGATTATTTACGTCTAGGACCGACCTTTAACGTCACCATCCGAAAGACGTGACTCAGTCTCGAACCTGGGTCCGCTGAATCAGTTTATAACTTCCACTGGTAGCTGGATTACAGGCGCACGCCACAACGCCCAGTTATGGATAGCAGTCCTTATGACTAGCGAGGTTACCCCTAAAATTCACATTAAATATATCACAGCAAAATTACCACACACATGCAAAACTGAGACAAATAACAAAATCTAACTTAACTGTAGCTGTAGGGTTACACCATGTATTCTTTCAAGATTTAACTTGGTGCCATGTTCATAGTTCAAAATTCATTTTCGTCCCGATGTCATGTTCACTCCCTGTTTTGTTTTTTAAAACTAGATGTCATTGCTGCCATGATTTGATCGAAGAAGATCAATCACTATTATCCGCAATTCTTGTATAGCCGCATATAGGTATTAGTTGGTCCTATATCGCTGAAATTGATGCATGTCTCGACAGCTTTAGTCACACTGGTCGTAACGTCAGATGGGCGAAACACGAAAAGGAAATGCACTATTACCCTTCCTTTTTTGTCTTACTTTACCGTGACACTAAAGCTCATCTTTAATGTTTATAATAATACCGTATATCAAATGGCGAAATCAATTAATTGCTTATTGGTTTTGCTGTTCCCTTGTTACGCCGAGAGTACTCGTTTTTTCCGAAGGTTCATAATTCCGAAGGTTCGTAATTCCGAAACACAAATGTCAAATAGCAGGGGGTTCATAATTCCGAACATTTGATGCACTACTCCGCAGGTGCGTTATTCTGAAGGTTCGTAATTCCGAAAATGCAGAAAGGTTCGTAATTCCGAAATTGAAAAAGGGTTCATGATTCTAAAGGTTCGTAATTCCAAAAATGCGATATCGCGCTACATAACTCGGAATTACGAACCTTCGGAAATATTAACCCTTTTTCTTTTTCGGAAGTATGAACCCTATTTCATTTTCGGAATTACGAACCGTCGGAGAAACGAACCATCGGAAAAATGACATGTAACCGTTACGCCATGAGTATGTTTCGTCTCGAAGCTTAAAGACCTTAGCCTGACCGAATTTTGAAATATACCCTTTATTCATCAACGGGGAGCTATATATTTTCTGAACAAATTGAAACCAACTTCATGAGATTCCGTTTCCTGTGGAATGAGTAACAGCGTCCCGAATGTTGAGCCCCGGTGGTTTGGGCCCCGTCTCTGAGGAACGCTACTTTGCGGGGGGTGAAAATTTGATGACGACATATCGTGTAGACGCACTCGGAGCTGTATACATGACATGTCGTCACACGTCTAGCGACCCCCTGCAGTGTTACGCCATAGGGAGGGGGCGGACCAAAAAAAAATATCTTTTTTATTTTTTATGGATAAACGGAGACGAAAATTTATGAATAACCAGGGTAATTATATTCTTTGTTTACTAAGCTTTACGTCAATATATGGTTGTTTTGGGTCAGGCTGAGGTCTTTAAGAATCGGCAGTTGTATCATCTGTAGGGGTTGCAGTCAATTCCTCAGTTGTAGCCTCAGTATTCGTCACTAAAGTATCTGCAGTTGGTCCGGTCTGACTAGTACTTGATGAATCACTCGTGGTTACCTCAGCGGAGTCAACGGTCGTCATGGCAACAGTGACCTCCTCTTCTTCTTCTTCCGCGGTTACTTCTTCACTGGTGACAGCAACATCGGATGTTGTACTTATTGTGGTACTGGTCGTTGATATTTCTTGTGTGGTAGTGTGGCAAGTTGAAGTAGCATGACTGTATAGCCACTGTGTTTGAGGCATAGGTTTGAGGTAGGTGCAGCTGTGGAAACCTGGGTGGTAAAGGGTGTTGCAGAGCTCTGTACATTTGTGGTAGAAGAAACTGTAGCAGCTTGGGTGGTAGAAGTTGATGCAAAGCTCATTGCATTTGTACTAGATGCAACTGTAGCAACCTAGGGTGTTAGAGGTTGCTACAGAGCTCACTACATTTGTGGTAGATGCAGCTGTCTCAGCTTGGGTGGTAGGGGGTTGTTGCAGCGCTGACAGACTCTGTGATAGCCACTGTATTTGTGGTAGATAAAACTGTAGCACCCTGGGTGGTAGAAGTTGTTGCAGTTACAGTGGTAGCTGCTGTTATTGTGGAAGGTGTAGTTGATGTGAAAGCAATGGTTGGTGTGGATTTCAATGTTGAAGTAGTCGTTGCCTCAGACGATAAGCTGCCAAACTGGAAGCCTGTCCGACAGAAAAAGATTAAGAACAAACATGAAAACATTAACTTGGCAAGCCCCCGTTTAAAACCCAAAACAGAATATTAAAAAAATGAGTATGATAGGATGTTTTTGTTTTAGAAGTGATAATTCGATAGTGAAAAACTGCGTGAAAACGATCGTTGTCATTATTGACATTATGTACCATTATTGATATTATGTACCATTTAGTACACGCACCAGTTACAAAGAAGGTGGATTTGGTATCATTTTCTTTCGTCTACATAAAAGATTTTCAACCTCACAAATTAGATTAATAAAGGTTCTTTCTCGATTTTCACGAGGTATTCACAAATATCCAGGAGTAATTTTACGAATATCCAGGATGAGTTTTAAATATATGTTTTATTCCATATTTAGTTCACCCTTTGCCTGCAGGTTGGAGGGTTTTTCGATGCCGATTTTGGTTTTCTTCATTATAGGCAGTGGCGGCACCAGGGGGGGGGGGGGGGCATGGGGGGCATTTGCCCCCAGTCAGAAGCTTTGCCCCCCCAGTTGCCCCCCCTCCCCCAATAATTTTCGGAGTGAAAAAAAATAAAAGGGTGGAAATTTTTTTTTTACTTGGCGCCATTTTTCTTGGCTTTTTCTTTTTTGCTTGTCAGGGAATTACGGAGGCAAAGTGGGCCCCATAACCCCTTTACTGAGCGTTTTTTTGAGGTTTGGCGAGAATTTTTTTTTGGTCCCATTCATTTGTGTGTGTGTGTGTGTGTGTGTGTGTGTAGCTGGTGTTATGTCCGCTGTAATCCCTTTTGTGTATTTGGCGTGAGCATTTGCACATCCCCTTTGAATACTACCAGCTTTGCTTATGTATCTTTCGATGTTTTCTTTTCCTTGTAATAAAAACAGAGTAGTCACAACAGCATGTTAAACACAATTGACATCACTTTCTAACTTTTTTCTTTACTTTTATTTGCTCTCGTGATTATTCAGACTTGGATAGGGAAGAAGGTGCTTACTAAGACTCTGCACATCCAAGCTTGATAAAGTTACCAGATATCCTTTAAGTATCTGCAAATCTGTAAATTTTGCTTCTGATATTTTCAATTGAAATTTAAATCTCGTGATTATTATACTATAATTATAAAGGCGACGTGTATACGCTCTCGCGGTAGAGGGAGCGGGGGCAGAGACAGAGAGGCAGATAAAAGAGACAGACTAGACTAAGAGAGAAAGAGAGAGAGAGAGAGAAAGAAAGAGAAAGGGGGTAGTTGTCAGTATGTTTCTTTATTTTCATGACAAAAGGGAATAATTTCAAAGGCATAACAAAAATAAAACTGAGCGTATATATATATATAACCTATTAATAATCACTTGTATTTTAATTTTTTTCAGCTGATTTTGTCACAACAAAAATGATTTGACGAATTATATCAATTATTCGAACTTGAGGAAATTATTGATGCATATGTCGTGAAAAAAGGTGTAGTTTGATGTCGAAAGAAGCATAAATTTAAAAAAGAGCATAAGAAAATATTTTGTTTTTCATCTCGTTTATTCGTGGAAAGTACTGTACAAATCAGGGGGGAAATGTATTTAACATTTGTTATTTTCTATCTCAAAAGTTTAGTAATTATGTACAACATTTCAAAGGCAGTTCAAGTAAAGCAAGTCATGCATTTATCCTAAATTGCACGATTAATATCTTACAAAAACATTACTATCATCACATACGATGACATACGATGACATACGATCACATACGATGACATACGATTGGCATATGATCACTCGTCTTCACTCTTGATAAAACATGGAGGAAACATTTTTTGGATGTATGATGGGGAGCCCTATGTCTGCGTAGCTAAGATTTGACCAGAAAATGAAGAAGAATTTCTCCAATGTTCCTCTAATGCATAATTTTCTATTATTCCTGATATTCTAAAGAGTAAGTTTGCAAAAAATCTCATCAAAATTAGAGCAAGAACAATGTCATTTTAACAAGAAATGGCGACCGTGTCATTAAAACATTAAAAAAACAATGGTGCCCATGTCTGCGCACTCATTCATTTTACACGCAGTTTGGGAGTTTTGACGTGAAAGACAACATTTTGAGGCTTGTGAATAGAATATCTGGAATAAGACCCTTTTTCATCATTTTGACTCGTTTTTTGCATGAATACCGATTGCTATGATAAAGATGAAAATTTTGTGCGCAGACATGGGCACTGCGCAGACTTGGGCACTCTAGCCATACTGCTGAATTTCACGATTATAATTCAATAGAAGTTCTAGAAAAAGGCGTCATGCACACCCGTACACGTTATGTAAGGCACTTATGTATATACATGTATAATAATATTCATATTAAAAGTTTCAACTTTGGCAATGATACAATGGACAACAAATTACAAATATTCATTCGTGGGTCTTTGGCAATGACATATTCAGCGTCACTATGCACTTATGCACTGGTGTCTTACATAATTATTTACGACTGAATGCGCACTTTTAACTGCGCGATTGTGAAAAACAAAACATGGAAATGACATCAATGTCCACTTGCAATAATATCGATATGCATTCACAATGCAAATAAAAGTACTGAAGTATTCAAAATGTACACAATGACTGCTTTCCACTATGCATTGTTTGCATATGTTAATTCACTGCATGATCATTTCAATTCAGTTCAGTTCATTTTATTCAATTCAATTCCATTAAGAAAAAATGACAAGACATTGAATAAAAGCATGCGATTCAATGTAACATATTACATTTCAAATCACAAAATAATTATATTAATTGTGATGAAACTAAATTAGGCACAGCTGATAAAAATAAAACCACAAGGCTTTTGTCAGGATGTGATGAGGACGTCAACTCAAGCTCTGCTTGTAACGACCCCTTTTTAAAGTATGGTTTTATGTGACTGTACTCGTTGAAAGATTGTAAATTTATAATGATATAAATTGTAACAGAAAGGAGAGAGGGAAGGTAATTAAAAAGAAGATGACAAGACGACATTCTGTATCCTCACCTCACTCGATGTCATTGTTCTCTTGCATATACAGTATTACACATACCCAGTAAGTCTGGTGCACAACCCCCCCCCCCCCCCCCCCCCCCATAACAACATCGCCCCCTACGTCAGTGATTCTACTCGTCACTATATCTATGCACCTCCCGTGTGCTTCTATCACAGTCTATGTCCCTTTAAGCATTAAGTTTCAAGCAATCATCAGAGTTCTCTAGTTGGAGCCCGCGGCCTCATCCTCCCGTATACGTCATTTGCATCCATCTTCTCATCAGCGGGCGTGTAGCAGTACCGCGAGAGCACCAAGAACAGGAACGATGCCGACTTGAAGCACATGACGAGGATGAGGAAATACTTGGCGAAGGCTTCGTTGTCGTAGACGAGACACGCCCCAGACCGGTTGCAACTTGCATCGTCCCACTTGATGCAGGCGTGGTCGATGATCAGGCCGAATACGATGGGTGCCGGAACAGTGCCTAGTTAGGGGGAAGGGTCAAAGCAGAACCATTAAGTTATAGAGTATGGAAGAATAATACCACTATTCTTGTATAGCGCATATCACATTATGATACAACGTCCCCATGCGCTTCCAAAGGGTTTTGGATATTATTACCCTGGCTTTAGCTCCGGCAGCCGTAATCAGCGCACAGTGCATTTCAAGAAATAAATCCTGCCAGGTACCCATTTACTACACCTGGGTTGAGAGTGGCAAATGTGTATTAATGTCTTGCCAAAAGACGCTACAGTATGGAAGGATGCTATCACTTTTTTCAAAACACATTTATTTGTATTTTGTTTTCCGTTTGAAGAAATAAAAATCTGAGATTATATAGCATTGTTTTGTTGTGTTTATACGAAACAGGGAATAGAGTAAATTTGGTGAAAACATCAACTTTGGAAATCTGTTCCAGATTTCATAGACTACTAACTAACACAGTGGTCAGTCAAAAAAATCATGTAATTGGTGGATATCATTTGAAAGTTGGGGTCCCTGAATCTCCCGTACAGTGCGATCATATTGTGTGATGTCATACAGAGAGAAATGTTCCATTTTGGCGTATTGTAAATAAATGTTATTTCAAAGAATTCTTCCAATTTTAATGACAGAACAGTCCTCATTATATATTTTTTTTCAAAGAACTAATATCACTCATTATCATGAGGAAAGTCCGGATATCATTAGTACAGTTGATTCTACCACTGATATCAAAATACATGTACCTACCTAGACCACCATAGAATATACTTTGCACGCCAAGGGCAAACGCCCTCTGTGAGTACGACACCGACCTGACGAAAAAATAAAATCAAATCAAGTTAAGTACAAGGTATAATCCGATGATGCTCGTCCAAAGCAGGTGCTACCAACCATAGACGTATTAAACTGATTACTAACAAATCACGAATTTCATTATAGACATCACCAATTGTTAGAGTGTAAAAGGGAGAATTTGTGAAAAACAACCACACTGTTCGTGCTCTAAATGAACTGTCAGAAACATATTTTGCTCTAGGGCTATACGTCACAGAATGCTAAAAAAACAAACAACCCACCAATGTTATACTTAGCTCGTTTTATCATTCTGAGACAATATACAATTGGACACTAATATATTAATAACCGGTATGAATACATCAGAGTTCATTGGTGGTTAGCCCTGATTAGATTATTATATATGTTTTATGAGGCATAATTGATACATGTTCCACCTTCAAACAATCCTTTCTACGCCACCAAGTTTTTGAGCAAATTTCATAACTGTCAAGTGATAAATCGTGACGTAAGGGCTGGTCACATTAGTCCGATAACGATAACGATAACGATAACGAGATTTTTAATTAAAGGCCCACCCTACACCTGTCCTACTATAAACATACACGAGCGTATACTTACACGTACACACACATTGTAGGGTGTACCTTTAAAAATTTCGTTATCGTTATCGGACAAATGTGACCAGCCCTTAAAAATGCTTGTTTTCTATATACATGTACATGTATATTGGCTATTGAAGACATACCATAGGAGTGAACTTAACAATGAGGGTACATGGTTCTGTTTCAGGAAGAAAGTCATGTTTAGTCTTAACTCCTTGTTCATTACTCAATTTCCTTGGTGGGATTTGCCGACCACGGCCAGAAAGGTCATAATAAATGATACATTACCTCATCGTCCCAATCCAAGCTGGAATCGACGTCATGGTTCCAAAGAATGCAAAAAACCATATGAACACCAGATACACCCATTTTAAATTACACTGCGTCTGACACCGCCCCGGTACCACACCCCCATATAGGTATGGTCGACCCTCGCTGTCCGTTGTGACGTCATCATAGGTAGATGTGGACGTACCGTTAAGTATTATGCATCGGCAGTCGATGTACACCTGTAAAAGGAAAATAGTAGACTGAAAATAGCATTTCTTGCGAAGGTGCCGCCGTCATTATACGCCAGGCAAATGACGGATCGTGTGCAACATGCATACAATTAATGATGTGGTCTTTAACGCCCAATGTTGAGGGTGACATCGTACAAAACAAAAGTGATTGGGAAATGAACAGTGGATTCACTGAAGGATGGGATTTTTGCATTCACAGGCTCAATTAGCGCATTTTTAAAAATGACGCAATCGAAATGGCGCGGTGTGTGCAACAGACCTTTAACCTGGCTCACACGAGGCGTCATTTCAAATGCGTCAGTACCTGCGCTAGTCGAGCCTGCATGTGAAAGGCAATGAACCCATATCAGTTTTTAAAAATACTGATTGCACTGCTCCTTTTGAGATCACTTTTTAAACGATATCGTACAAGTCTCTGACGAGGTCCTTACGTCAGCAAATGACGCTTCATGATTGTGAGCTTGGCTTAAGCCTGGTGCACATGGAACGTTACTTCATTACATTGTGACGAGAGGCTCCTGCAGACAGAGACCAATGCGCTTGACTGCGCTTGCATACAGCAGAGTAGTGTTCTGTCCGCACTCATTTGGCTTGTTTAGATTGTTACCCGAGTTTTGGACTTGTCTAAAAACTCCGGACGCAGCCCCGGCCAGCCGTCATTATCTGTAGGGATCTATTGTTCGCCGTTTACTCTGGCACGAATTTTATTTAACTGAACAATCAGTTGGTGCAATGGGTGGTAGTGGAATAACACCTGGGGTGTATTGAGCTCTAGGGATTTCCTCACCTGTGTTCCGGCATCATCGACGTAACCATCCTCCGTACAACCCGCATGACAAGGCGAGAAGTACATCACATTGTCCTCCCCGCATACGGGTTCGAAATACGCTGGACACGTGCAATGGGAATTGCATGCAGAGATGAGAGAGACTTCTTCGGCGGATATGGGTACCGACCTGGGACCATCAAAGTTAGTCAGAAAGTTGAAATGGTGGATTTTGTTTAAAAGAAATAAGTTCTATATTCTAATAAGAATTAATCAAAATAGAATCATCATAGACTGTTCAGCTATAGTTTGTGGCGTAGCGGGAGTCCACCCATAGTCTGGATGTACTGGAGGAGAGGGGCGCCTGTCTTACTACATAAAGACGTAAGCCTAAGCCTAACCCTAATATAAAAACAAATTTGCATCCTTTTACAAAATGAAACCTAGAGCAATTGTCATCGGAGCAAACGTTGAATTACCCCTTTAAAATATATAATTGTGAATACGTCTACTTTCATGCAAATTACTGGATTATGACACTGTACGTATGTCTAGTAATTTTAGTGAAATCTAGTCTAAAAAATTAATACAATACTCACGTTTGAAGGTACTCCACAGTGATTCCTGCTATTGGTGGATTGGGACAGTGCATGATGAAGGATAATCCTACTAATAATGCTGCGAATACGGAACAAATGCACAGCTTCAGGAGGCCTTCAAATTTTAAATCCAGCTTCTTGATTAAACCTCCGCTAATCAGGGACCCAAAAAAATGTTGTGTCATTACCATCAATCCTGTAGTGAAGAAGGATTGTTTAAGAGATCGTTTGTTTGTATTGTTTGTATTTATTTCCATATTAAAAAGACAGATATATAAATAATTATCAATGAGTACAAATATGACGGATAGCCCATTTCAGTGGCACTAACATAGTGCCACTGTTCTTCCACTTAACATATAAACAATAACATGCATAATTATAAAACATAACAAATCATCATAATCAATAAAACAAAATCATAATACATTAAAAACCATGACACACAAAAGGGGGAAAATAAAATATCTTACAACCCCACCCCCCCCCCCCCCCCCATCCCCACGCAAAAACAAATTGCAACAATAGGCAACAACAGTTACCGAAAATCGAGATAGGCTTGGATATTGGATTTAAAGGAATGGTCCGTTGACATTGCTGATAGATAAGAAGGTAATTGATTGTAAAGTGTAGCCCCCTATAAAAAAATGTTCGTTTACAGCTACTTGTTTTCGGTCTAGGGAGACTAAGGTGATTTATTGTTCGAAGTGAGTAAGGGCAAGACTTTTGAGAAAATGACATTTTCATATATTCAGGTGCCAAATTATTTAGAACTTTAAACATCATTACGTATATATGCTCCCTTTGACGAGTAGTTAATTTCTTCCATTTCAGAATATCATGTATGTATGAGGTTGAAGTAGGAGAATATGGATTTATTTTTAGAATGATTAATTGGAGTTTTTGTAATAATATCAAATTATATCAGCATAACCAAAATGAGGAATGATAATCATTTTACCGATTTTTTAACACATATGATCAATATGGACATTCCATTTGAGTTCCTTATCTATAAAAACTCCACGATACTTAAAACTTTCTACCATTTGAATATTAGTTTCACAAATACGTAAGTAAAGATTATTATGTCTTGCTAACATGTGCCGATTACCAAATAACATACTAACTGTTTTACTACAATTTAATTTCAGTTTGTTTTTGACTGGTTCAGGAAAATCAGTGTGGTCTTATACTCTAACTGATATAATGATATAATAATAATAATAATACATGTAATAATAATAATAATATGTCTTGTTTACCCAGGGTAGCCTCATCAGTATTATATACTGTTCTCCATGAGGGTCATGCATACACAAATTGTCTTAAGTAAGAGTACATTTCGGATCGAAAATAGTTGTTCATAAAATTCAAACTGTATCACGTTGTATACGATGCGTCCTCTGCTGATGTCGGACTGCGTCAGCAACTGACGGAATCTTTGACGCACCAAGTGAGTGTGATATTGTATACAGAATGAATGCGAAATGAACTGTGCAGACAGTGTGTTGAATTACCATGATTACTGGTGCTGTGGCGCATGCCATAATTTCCCGTCATAGGCTTGATTAAGCATAGGTAATAATAAATCGAAATGAGGCCTCGTGGGCCTTAACCCTTACTGTGCCACTGTATCATTTAGCACAGACTCTATACACAAAGCCCATAGAAGAGTGATTATGTGGCAAAAGAAGAGTTAAGCTTGGTGAGAGTACGATTGCGTCAGTACCTACTGTAATTGGCCCTGTGAAGGTAATTAACCCCTACGCCAGTTATCAAAAGTATTGTTTGCAACTGTTCATTCTACAATCACTTTTTAAACGATATCACTTTTTCAGGACGCGCAAAAGACCCTGCAAGTCACTGACGCGGTCCTAACGTCAGTAAATGACGGCTCATGTAAGCCGGGCTTTAGTGCAAATTACCTAAAAGCCGCATGGGAACCTTTCTGTCCTTCCTGAGTATGATTACTGCTATCGTCATGGAAATATTCTATTTCAGTAATGTAATGAACATTTTCTTTGGGAACAAGAAGGGCATCATTATGTTACAAGAACAACAGTGGAGTCAATGAATTAGAAACATAGGTGGAAGATCTTTTATTGAAAAAAGTGTTTAATTTCGGTGCATTATTATCACCAAAAAGGAAGTTTTTCCGATTTGGGAAAATATGAGAAACGTAGGTCTGCCTTCGATGCATACTACTAAGGAAGTACTAGGCAAGCTTGGCTAGTACCTCCTTGATACGACTAACCCTTAAAAGGATTCTATTTCATTAAATTTAGCTCGATATTTGCTCACCTAAATATTTGCCGACGTCTCTCGAGTTCATGTTAAACTGCGACTCGATGAACTTCGGCGTGAAGGCGAAGATGCCTGTGGCGATGAAGTAATCGGTGGCGGCCTCCAGAGAGAGGAAAAGGAAAGGGACGTTGCTGAGGACCTTGACGAGGGCCCGAGGAGCGTCACGTATCGAGTTACCAAGTCCCGGTCGACTCACGAACTCGCTACCCTTCTGCCCTTGACGACGACGCTCACGCTGATTCTTTTTCATTCCTTACAAGGGAAGAGGGGGAATGAGATAGAGAGAGAGGGGAGGGGGAGAGGGGAGAGAGTGGGAGAAAGAGAGAGAGATGGACAAAAGAGAGAGAGAGAGAGAGAGATGGGAAGGGATCGAGAGGGAGAGAGAGTGTGAGAGAAAAAATGAGTGAGTGAAAGAGACGGAGATGGGCATTTAGACAGGGAAAAAAAACATATACACGGTATGAAATACAATCAACAACCGAAGGTTTTGTCTACCATGTATAAACATATGAGGCAAAGTATATCTATACGTTCAACTGTTCATCTTTATCTAACTTCGCTTATTTCACCATCTTGTCTCACTATGACATTAAGATGGACGTGTTGCATTCATTATGTGATAACATTACAAATATGGAATTTAAACTACATTTACAAATATGGAATTTAAACTATATTTAAAAGGAACCAGTCAAACATTTATTTGAATCGAACTATAAAACAAGACCGTATTCCCACAAATAAGTATGTACAAACATTCTTTAATTTTTCACACAAAAAATATTGATTTATCTTTAATATAGACTTTTTCTCTTTGTGTTGAGATCATAAGAAGGAGGCGCAATGGTTCAGTGGTGGAGGAGTGGACTCGTAACTGGAGGACCCGTGTTCGAAACCAAGGGGATGCAATAGTGCCCTTTGGTAAGGCATAAATAATCACTATCAAGTCCCTCGGAGAGGACTTAAATCCGTCGGTCCCCTGGTTATTAGTTACAAGTATACACATGCTTTCTTAGCAGTCAGGTAAAATGGACCATCACACCATCAAACCATCAAACTAAACAATAGTTACCTGGTAGTGCTTTCGGGAAAGCCATGATTGCAAATGCTGATAGAGAGATGAGGCTGGCACTGATAAGGAATCCCAGCCACCATGCACCTACCCACAGAGGGTTGTCTGGAGTGATAGTTACGCTGAATACAAAACAAAACGAATGCCCAGTTTCATAACATGGTACAAATAAATGCAATATCTAAAACATCCTGTACATACGAAAACGAATGTCCGATTATTTCATAACATAGTAAATGATATCTATATATTCAGTGACGTGTAAATAATCTATGTCAAAACGTTATCAATAATGATTAGATGAAAAGTAACTTATAAATCATAACTTAACATATACATTTAGTAAGTTACTATTATTTTGATCATCAATTTGATACGCTGCACTTATACAAACAGTTATGTTGAACAAATTATAATTATATACAGTAAAACCTGTATATAGAGACCGCTCAAAGGAGACAAGAAATGCGGTCTTCACAAACAGATGGTCTTAGTGTACAGGTTCCTTTAATACAGATTTCATTAAGAAACACTGTTCAAGAGAAACAAAACTTGTGGTCTCTATATAGACAGGTGGTCTTTCTATGCAGGTGGTCACTGCAGCAGGTTTGACTGTATTTCATCTTCATTGGGGTTTCGTCTGTTGAGAGTGGGAAGAGTGTTATGCAATCTTTGGTGATATTTCTGATTACATGCCAAACTGTGTTACGATCAATAAAACCATAAAAATATATATTTCTTTGGGAGAAATTTGAAAAAAAATGTAAAAAAAATGTAAATATCCAAAAGTAAATAGTGAATACATAGTGAGGAAATCACGTCATCGCTATAAAATAATGGCAAATTATAACCATATCACTATTTCATATTCGAGGTCTGATTTTTCTCAAATAAAGGCTTTAATTCATTCTTTTCTTTCAGTTTACTCCTTTCGTGTTCTCAACAGAGGATCCTTTTTTTCTTTTATTTGCTGTTTTTACCTGGAAATATCAGCGTAGAAGTCTGTATGAAGGGAGAGCGTAATGACCCCGATGAAGTAGCCTATAGCTGGTCCAAAGCTCATCAATGCGTTGAATATACCTACGTGGGAGAGATGTGCTTAGGTAAAGTCATCATCACAAAAACAATCATCATCACAAAAAAAACCTATCTAGAATTTTATTGAGGGGGGTGCGGACATTATATGAGGTGGACCTTATTGAGGGAGCGATGTCAAGCGGACCTATGGTCACTAGCAGGGGGGGGGGTATATATAGGCACCCCTCGCACCCCCCCCCCGCAACGGACCTGTATGGTCTAATATTCTCAATCTTTTATTATCATTATAGGCCTCTGCACCTTGCTTTCTACATCCGATTTGATAACTCACGTAGTAGAAAAAAACAAAAACATTATAGTCCCTACAAATGGATTGTAATTACCAATTCATTCCCACCGTTGTTCTGTTGGTAATTATTTTTAAATGTTTAACTGTCATATTCAACTCTTAAAAATCATAGACTTTGTCTTGGCGTTGTGGCGTGCGCCCCTGTAATCCAGCTACCAGTGGAAGTTATAAACTGATTCAGCGGACCTAGGTTCGAGACTGAGTCAGTCTTTCGGATGGTGACGTTAAAGGTCGGTCCCAGACGTAAATAATCATATCTGATTGATACACGTCTGTACAAACCCAATTACACACACATACCCATGTATAAACCGAAATTTTTGGTTGAGAGGTTGTCATCCATGTACGTCAAGCCGAGGGTGAAGACCGGCGCGGAGGCGAGGCTGTTGAATATCTGAGCCAAGATGAAGAGCCATAGATAGTCGGAAGGATCGCTGCCACCCTCTCCGCTTTCTAGGATGATTATAGAAAGATAACCATAAGAAGTACATTATGTCAATGTGCTAATAAACTTGATGAACAGCGATTGAAAGCTTTTCAAAACACGTAATTTTGTAATGATCCCAACAACAGAGGTAGGTTTTTTTTTCATGCAGAGATTCAGTGTTCGAATCGTAGACTGGGACCCATTTTCATCTGCGCCTGAAGTAATAGAGCAGGCGGTTCTAGACTTTCGTTTCAGCCCGGCAACCCTCGAAGTCCCATCCCTGACAACTAACCCCAAGGCAAGGCAACCCTCCTAAGGACAATTACCTATAGGTACAACAACTCCGGATATACCCCTGTAAAAACTACCCACATTAGGGATCAGCAGCTGGTCTAGCGGTAACGTCTGCGGGTATCTCTCTGTATTCACCTACAAACTACCTTTGCATGATCGGGCCCAGGTTCGAATCTCAGTCACGGCTTTCGAATGGTGACGTTAAAGATCGGTCCCAGAAGTAAAAACCTAATTACACACACATACATACACACTCAGCTATAGGAGGCCGAGGAGGCCGGGAAGGCCGGGGGGCGGGGGTAATCAAATAGGGGCAGTTGTATGAGGAGTAATTTCTAAGGGACAGTTGTCTACGGGCGTAGCTGTTGTCTGGGGTTATTCTTATAGGGATAGTTGTCGTCGGGGTTAGTGCATGGACAGGCAAACATTAAAGAGAAATAATAGGTTTTACTCGAGTAGTACAAGAAAAGAATTGCTGGCACAATGCCGAATTTCTCTCCATGTGTTTTCGTGACATACATACCACGTTCAAACAGCACTACCCTATATACACGGCTATGTTTACTTTCATATTTTCGTTTCATTGTTAATCGATGCAGCATGTACACGTGGGAGACTGTTTGGGTGAATAATACAATATGCTGTGACCTTGATTTTGAAATGAATAGAAAACTCATGCTGACTATTAAGGTAAATATGAATAACTTCACAATTCAGTTCTGAGACTAAAGCCGGTAGGGAAAGATCAATGAACGACATTCATACAACATGATCATGATGATACAGGCAATGATACACTATAATAAGCATCTAATGTCGTTTGTTTGTCACTCATTCCTTGTGGTATTATTATAAACATTATAAAATCTCTTTCAATGCAAAATCAATACAGCATGTACTCGTGGGAGACTGGGCGAAAAATACAAATCCCCTGACCTTGATTTTTTTTTAATGAATGGAGTAGAAACATGCCAATTGAGGTAAAGGGGAATTATTTCAAATTCAGTATACGTTCTGAGACTGGAGGTCATGAGATTATAGAGATCAATGAATGATATTTAGAAAAAAACAGTGCACACTAGGACCCGTATAAGAAGTCAGACTTAACTGCAAGCCCAGTACAAATTAAAGCAGAGTTCAGTTAAACCCGATATAATTATTATCATGTAATTACTCGAGTTTAGGTTAAACCAGGGCCCTGTTTCATAAAACTTGATATCTATGACAAAATACACTAACATTTATAAGCTACTGAAATACTTGCACCCGATTGGCTGAGAGCAAATTTGTCATTGATAATTATGTGGTAGTTGTTGATAATAAGTTTATGAAACGGGGCCCAGACTTCAGAATACGAGACTATGGGCATCTAATGTTGCTTGACACGCATTCGTTGTCTGGTTGACATAATACACGTGTTTTACTTCTTAAAACATCAAGTGAACTAATGTAATACTGATTTCTGGTATTCAAAACTGCATTTCGAGGGAAACTGTTTCAAAGTAGTTTAATATCCATTTGCTGAATGAGTCTCGACCTGCGAAATGTATTTCACCCAACCTGCCGGAGACCCGAATTGTTTTGACATTTATTTATTTATTTATTTATTTTATTCTATTCATTTATCTATTCTTTTTTTTCGGGGGTCAAACGGGGAAGGGGTAGCTACCCTGCTTTCATCTTTCGCTGGATACGCCTTTGACAGGTCATAAAATAAATACATTATCGTCGCACCTGTCTCAATATTTGATCTTGAAATTGGAATGAATAGAGGCAGGTAGGACAGAGGTGAAAAGCACCTTAATCTCAGTTCAATGACTCCGACAGTCCCAGGGTGGGACCATGATAAATAATAGTGAATAGAAAATGACGCAAAGGATATATGCGTCTATTGTGACGCGTAATTCAAGCGTCTAACTTCATTTAGCACGCATGCCGTATCAATTTCTCGGGTAAATTTGTAAAGAAAAGGGGGCTAAAATGCAATTCAAATCATTCAGTACTTTCATTTTCAGAGCAGCCATTGATGTCGCATGAAACCACGAAATTGCTCAAAGGTCATTCTTGAGTATTACAGGGATGTATTATTTCTTTACTCATTAAATATACCTTGCTGGCTTTATTTCACAGAGATATAGATAGATAGATAGATGACCTATGAGATATCACACAGCCTTATACTAGTAATCAGAACTTGAGAATAAGGTATCTTTAAAGAGGAACTTTCAAGAAAGTTAAAAGAAAACTGGGGACCGGAAAATCGAAAAATAAAATGATGGGTACGGGGATTAAAATGAAAAGAAAGAGAACGAGTAGGGTAGAAGAGAAGAACCAAAAGGAAATATGGAAGAATATGGAAAGAAGAAGACATGAGATGAAACAACAACAACAGAAAAAAGAGTGAGAAATTACCGGCTTCACCCCCGCCATCACACGTGTCCACTGCGGCGGCCACGCCCATACTCAGGTTAGCCACGGGACACACTCCTCGGTCTGAGCCCCCAATGGAATGGTCCTCGGGGTTGTAGTAATCACTTAAGAAATGCGGAAGGGTAAAGAGGATGGAACCGACAGCGAGGAACATGGAACCCATGCCAACCCACCGGGGTTTGTGACGTTGCTCACCGATGTACCTGGATATGAAAATAAAACAGTTTTACATGTATGTTTCGTAATACAGTCAAAGCCGCTTTGGCTTATAGAAAGATCACCTGTCTCTTAAAACTGAATAACTATTATGATTTTTAATTATTTGGCGTCACCTGTGCCTGAGAGGGCAGAGCGATCGGAATCACTGTAACCCTCAGGTCTCTCCTCCCGATATAACTGATCGGGAAGTGCAGGTGTACCACTACACCGGGGTTTCACCCCTGCTCTTCTTAGTGGGTTCTTAACGTGCAAAGGTGGTGACTGTCCTCTACACAGGCCCTCCAGTTAACGTCCTATCTGGGGGACGGATTTTTTTCCAACGTAACATAGCATGCGTCTATAAAACAGGGGAGGGGCACGTATAACACACAACGCATGCTTCATTCATCCGCCCGGGGTGGATTCGAACCCACAATCTTTGGTTCGACTGAGCCAACTCGCCTCTGATTTTTTTTTTCTGAATTTGTCTGTTATCCTTGAAATGTGTTTCTCTTCGAAACCTGTATAAAGGAAACTTTTACATAAAGGCCACCTGCCAATCACGACCACTTTCCTTGTTTTGAACGGTCTATTTTTTGTTGACATAGCCTAGGCTTTTCTTTATTATACATAACAAGACAAGTTTGGTTAACAGAAATTGGGCATTGCTGTCATTTCCCAATGATATTTTTTCCAATGGCTTCAAGAAAATAGAGTTGTGGAGGAAAAAACTCTAATTTTGCGGCAGCATCTTGTCATGTAGGCTGTGGTATCCCCCTCCTCCTATCCATGACATTCTTAACACATGGATGACATGGATGAAATGCGAGATAACAATGCTATCATGTGAGAGGTTGTGTGGGATATGTCGTATAATCTTCTTTTCATTTTCCTTTTCCCTCGCCCTTTTATCTCTTTCTATTTTCCCTTCTTTTTATTTTTTTTTTGCCATTCGATTGGATGCGTGCACCCGTGCCCTAGGCTGATTAGAAGGAACACACAATTTTCTTATGATTTTCTCTAAACTTTTTACATTTGTGAGGAAGAACAATCGTTGGTATTTTGAAGCTACCTACGTAATAAAGACTGTGAAAGCCATGCTGGCGAACTGATAGGCACTTAGGATGACGCCACTCTGGAAACTAGTCAGCTGAAAGCGTCGCTCAATGGTGGTGATTGCTATGGTTACCATTCCATATGACGTCATCACCTGGACCAGGCCAATCATGGAGTAGACGACCAAGTAAGCTTTCACGTTCATACACAACTGGCAGAGAAAGGGAGAGAGAGAGGGGAGAAAGGGAGGGAGAGGGAGAGACAGACAGACAGACAGACAGACAGAACGAGAGAGAGAGAGAGAGAGAGAGAGAGAGAGAGTATCATGATTACATAATGATATATACATCTCATTCTAAAAAGCTTTAAACATGATTCTACTTACTTTGATATTAAAAAAAAAATCAATAATCTTTCTAGCCTGGACGTATACATTTTTTTGTAGTAATATTCACATTGATATTAAGTCGTAAAAGTGTATCCAGGTGGGGGAGGGGGAGTCGCTCTACTCTACTCTACGCTTACAACATGTCCATGGGATCGTGGAATGTAACGGTTCTATATCATTTAGCCCACCGCCCCCGCCCCCTCTCCTTTGGAGCAATCCAAGGTCCGAGATATTCCATGTTACAAACTTAATGTGGGTGGACGTGTTTCCCAGTTTTGAAAACATATCTGTGAATTACGAAGAATAATCCTGTTAAGAAAATGATGTAAATCTTACTCTCATGCAGCTAGGGGTAAATTTCCACCACCCACACTCCGGAGGATTCCCTTTGTCATCGTCGTCGTCATCATCATCCAGGTCATCGTCATCCCTTCCGTACGCGTCTCTCGAT
The DNA here is from genome assembly GCA_025617745.1 of Heliocidaris erythrogramma. Taxonomy (NCBI): domain Eukaryota; kingdom Metazoa; phylum Echinodermata; class Echinoidea; order Camarodonta; family Echinometridae; genus Heliocidaris; species Heliocidaris erythrogramma. Next base: position 32,737,045 of record CM046856.1, read on the forward strand.
ACCGATGCCATTGGGAAACCCTCGTAAGGGGCAGTCAAAAGAAGATCGTCTTGTTCCGTAGGTGGTTCGTACCGTGGCGGGCTCTCGACTATTCTCGTCGGCAGGTCGCCGGGCGAGTACCCATTCGACGGCCTGCTCGAGAGGCTTACGTCGCCTTGCCGGTCGTAGTCATCCTCAGGTGCATCGCCCACTCCTAGCTCGTCGTCCTCTTCGACGACCTGCGGTTGTAGAGTATGGTATATCGGCTCACTGTTCGACATCTTGGTTAAGCTTCTTGGTGTTCACAAATTCAAAGACATTGATTTCATACGTGTGCCTAAGACATAGACCGGGATAACCTCTAAGATGTAGAAGATACTGGTTGAGATTAGGTTGATACGAACTTTGAGACACCTGTGTTCAAATAGCTAGTGACCCATTCAAGGTCAGGTACATAATTACAGTTATTGTGCTACATAAGTATTTCCAGAATATACTAATAAAGCGTTTAAACGTGCAATCAGAATTATATTCAGAAATAAATCTGCGTGTCTCCTACACGAGATTCTCCAAGCACTTCGTCGATGTCCAATTGGCAAAAGAGCATCGTAAATGATCTACTTTCCAAGTTCGGAATGGGCAGGTATCAGTCATACGGTCCTCTCGTTTAAGGTCCTTAATCAAATTGCAAGCGGGTGCTTGTAATAATTATATTGCTTTTGCTTCGGGTCGCATTGCTATTCAGTCAACCAATATCGCTTGTACTCACATTGTTTATCGGTAGTATAGCCCAGCATTGTTCTTTGATCGGTTTGTAAACTGGTATGTCTATACAGTACAGTACAAAGGTCCATTCAGAGAGCCGCAGATAGATAATGAAGTTGATACAAAAATCAAGAGGCCCTATCCATGAAACAATTTATAATTTCAAAACGTTCAAATGCAGTCATTCAGTCGCATTGAATTGTCTGAAATTGCTTTCGGTCTCCTCGAGTATCGCCCCTTGTATTCTAGCTGTTTCTATTAAACGTCTCCCATACTTACAGCAACTTCTGTCCGCCAGGGCATAGAAAACATAGAAATACATATCCCTCAAAGTTATCAGACACTTTTCGATTGATCTCCTCATTCATAATCATATAGTTTGTTCACAGTGCCGACACAAAAATAGACATGCAGCATGCGAGCCGTGGATCTAGACCAGTTCTAATCCCAAAAGCCTATCTCGCAATTGTCTGGTTGGATTCAACTCCCGCCTGTATTTATTTAGTTTGCACAGTCCACGAAGCGAACACAGCAACACAATTGTTTGTGTTTACTTTCTTTTCTGTTCCGTGTTCCAGTATATCACTTCTTCTTCTCGCTCTCAGCACCGCAAAGTCAATAGAACCCGAATATGAGGGAACTAAGGTATATACGTCGAAGCCTGGGAAAAATAGGGAGAGAGGGGGAGAAAAAAAGAAGAGAGAAATTAGAAATTCGTTCACCTGTGAAGACAAAAGTAAGTGAGATCGGACTGAAAAGAAGAAATTGGGCGAAACATCGCGCAGGCGTACAAAACTCGATTATTCGAGTCACTGGGTTATCGGAATTGCCCGAACATTTATGGAGATATGGGTCTTCTCGATCTAACAATTGTATTCTTATTGTGCGATACACTTTCAAGAAAATGAACACTGAATCATTCTTCTATCATGTCTATGATCCACTTTGTAAGAAGCTGTCAAATTTGATTAACGTACGTGTTGACAGCAAAATATTTAACATCGATAGAAAAATGTTGAATTTGCCCCCACGTCAAGCAACCTCAATTTTTTTTTTACTGTGTTTTCTCCATATGAAATCCCCGGGCAGATGGCCAGCTATTCCCAGTAGGTAGGCCAGGTAAAAAGCCATCCTAGATGGGAGTGGCAGAGGTTATGTTATTCACAGAAGGGTCAGTCTATACATGTGATCCTTTTGTTGCAGAAAAATACCTTAAATTTAAAAATCCCTTAAACTTGACAAAATACCTCACAATTTATACATAATCGAGTCGCTGCCTTGTCGTTTCTCTAGGCAATCAATCGTCACAATTTGAATACAATGCTCGTCACAAATGTAATTATTCGAATAATGGCGTAAGGAGGGAAGTTTATGAAGTCGGTTGAGAATAACATATAAAGAGCAACTAGGACGTTTTGGCTAAGGAAATGGTTCCTGGCGCACATCCACATCAGGGGAGCGTTTCATCAAGCGTTTTGTCAGTGAGTATTACTGACAAATTTTCTCTAAGCCAATCAGATACAAGGATTTCAGTAGCTTATAACATTATAACTAGATTTACTTGTAAGGATTTAATAGCATCCAATATTTGACTAGAGGACATAGGTCAATAAGGCATCATGTTTTGGGGGACTTCATGTTCTTGTATAAAGTTCATGGCATTTAGATATGTTGCCAAGTTTAGTCAAGAACATGTGAGAGATATGAGTTTTGGGACAGACATATCCTATATGTTGAAAATGTTCAAGTTTACCCAGTATAGACTGACAAGTGTCGGTGCATGCGCTGTGTCACCTGCGACCCCCCCGCCCCCCGCCCCACTCTCCACACCCACCATATTCGGTTGAGATGACTGACCCCTCCCCCCCCCCCCCCCCCCCCCCCCCACCCCCTGGGCTTCTCATGCATGGGCGGATTCACAGAGGCCAAAACGACCACACCTCCTTTAGGGGAAAAAAGAGGAAAGGGGAAATGAAAAAGTGAGCAAATTTGGAGGGCCGATGGTGGAGTTCCAAAAATTATGTTTTACGACCCCCCCCCCCCTTTCTGATGATACTGGATCCGCTCCTGCCTATCGTCAACATGCATCATTACTGTTCCAATCCCGATAAAAGTTCACATTATTCCTTGAAAATGACCTCATAATGTAAGGACCACTAGGCCTCGTACAGGGTCACTTTGAGTTTCTTCTATTTTTCATGCTTTATTGGACTCCAATGAATACAATATTCCGTTAGATCCGAAGTGTAAATGTTGACTGTCCGCAGAAGAAAATACCGATATGATCGTGCTAAAAGTCGACCCTATACCGCTTCGACATACATGCATGGCAAACATACCATGTATTAGCACGATTCATTGATGTTTGTCTCGGTAGGGGCAAGTCCAAGGCATATTTTGTTCTATATGCATTCCCGACATGCATTTTATGCGTCGAGGTCGCCATCAACATTAAGCAACTCGCTCATGAATGATGACTGTCTCCTGCGTTAATTCACAAATTAATTGTAAAATGTTAATTTCTCATATGCATATTTTCATTGTGTTTAGAAGTAAATTGTTATGTCTGGAAACTTGTTCATATTTATCTGTAATATTAGATTATTTTGTATCCCGTTATTGAACGCAGAAATAAAATTCAAACAAACAAACATCATAATTATACGTCTATATCGAATAATTTTATCAAATTGATAGCTCTTCTAACGCTTGCAGCGGACCAGCAAGGTAACTGATAGTTGTGACGTCAATTTTCATATATATTTCCTTGTTCTAGGAAATGGGACAGCAAATGGCCAAGTGCCTCGGACCTGACAGTTGAATAGGCCACCGTAGCTGTCGTGAAATCATTAAAAAATAGTGGAATTAGAATTTGGAATTTCACGGACTGTACTCGCAAGACCCAGAATCCAACGACCATATCTTTTGCGGTTTCATTTAACACTGTTATATCTCAGGCCCGAGTCCACGTTTCTAAGTGTATCATGTTTACATTACAGTGAATAGTTCTTAAAACGACAATATATAGCATAGATAATTATATTCTGTAACATAACCCATACTGATTCTACTGAGCTTCTGAATGTGTAAATAATAATTTAAAAAAAAAAGAATAATCAAGCCTTATACAAAGCGCTGACAGGACTTTTTCGCCTATTGAGAATAATATTATCGTCTCAGTATTTGAACATAATAATGTTTGTCATGAAAATAATTTCCCCGTTTTACTCCAAAGCACTGGTTATGTGAACATAGTTCGGGATAACGTCTATTCATACAAGAGTCGCGAGAGTCAAGAAGCTTGAACGTCCTCTTAACATGTTAAAAATTCTTAAACATCAAGTACGTGACATGATTATACTCGAAGTAGAAATTTGAAGTAGCGAATAATTATATGCACATTCTGTCTAATATATAATGCGAGTGAACAACCGACCATCTCGAATCTAGTATTTATCTATGAAACTTTTTCAGGAAGCGTATGAAATCTAGTCAGCACATCTGACACCCGTGCAAGGATGCGTGGCCAATTTAATGTTTAAATGAATCAAGTTCTCGCAGTGGTATCATTTCGAAAGCATTATTCAGTACCAGGAATCACATAGACCCATGCAATCTATCAGAAAAGTTCTTAATAGGTTGGTTCAAATATGAACCTACCAACTGTTGGTTCAAAAATCTCCCCATATGTTTTACATGCATTTTTTTAAACCAACAGTTGGTAGGTTCATATTTGAACCAACCTACTGATTTTTAACCAACATTTCTGAGAATGTAGCCTATATGGCTGTATTCTCAATATCACTCAAAATAATTTCATGAAACTTCCGATTAAACTGTTCGATCTTACCCTTCTCTTGGAGACTCTGGTACCACATGAAGCGCGAGATGATTTATTAGGAACTATCAAACATAGACCCAAAATGATCAAGATCACATGCATGTCTGCGCATGACAGATGGCTGCCTTTTGCACTGTAAATATTGTAAAACGAATAACGTCTGATCATAACATTGCCCTGGGCCCTCTTACATAAAAAGTTAAACCCAAAGTCAAAAAGTTAAACGCAACTTGATTTTCAACCCATCAGGATAGCGTATTTGGGACTTGCGTTTATTTTTTGAGTTGTGATTATTCAAACGCATTTTTGTATGCAAGAGGGCCCTGGTGTGATTATCACCCGTATGTATACGTGCATGTCAATGCTACTTCGGAGAAAGGTGGTAAAGATTAAGCGTTTTGTTTAAACAGGATAGCAGAGAGAGAGAGAGAGAGAGAGAGAGAGAGAGAGAGAGAGAGAGAGAAAGAGATGGCTACATACTGAGAGAAGGAAAATAAAGATAAAGGAGGGAGGAAGGGAAGAAGAGAGGGAGCGAGAGAGAGAGAGAGAGAGAGAAAGAGAGAGAGGGGACCTTTATTTCCAGAGAAAAGAAAGACCAATAGCCTAAAAAAAAACACCTTTGCACGTATGTAAACAAAGTTTTGTTTGAGGTCGTCAACATCAGAGTATAATCAAGATCATGAAGATCGAGCCTGTTTCTAAATATCCCGGACTGGCGAATCCCCTGTGGCAGGAAATCCTCATCAAAGATCCATCTCGAAAAACAAACTTTGAATCTCCAAACGGGTAGAGTTGGCCGAATGCAGTCCATGCAAAAGACTTCAAGCTAAAAGGGGTAGACTCCTAATTAAAATATGAAGATGACATTTGAGAGAGCATTAAGTAACATTAATATCTCGTCTAAGCTGGGATAGGCCGGCGAAGGGCCGCAGTCCCTCTTTAGAGAAGGAAAGAGAATGGAAGCAGATACGGCCATGAAAAAAGCCCCATAGCAATTCAAATAAAGGGGAAAATAGTCAATGCATTCGAGACAATGATTTTTTTACTTTTTTTTATGTAGGATTTTTCAATTTGGATTCATCCCCCTAATTAAGATATAACACACATATTAAACATGCATAGCTAATACAAATAGACCAATATTGCAAATTGAAATACACGAGTCTTCTAATGACATTAAATACAATGATAACTAGAGAAGAATATGAAAAAATGTTTTTGGCAAGGTACAAGGAATCTCGTTATAAAGAACACTGTTATAACATCATGCATGGGCGTCGCCAGGGGGTGCGGAGGGTGCTTTTTTTTTTGCTTGTCAGGGAATTATGGAGGGTAACTGGACCCCCATAACCCCCCCCCCCCCCCCCCCTCAGCAACTTTTCGAGAAGCTGGCGAGACCAAAAAATACGGGTCTACCTTTTGACAAACCTTCATTTTGTGTGCCCCCTCTTATACTCAATCCTGGATCCGCCCCTGTAGACCCTAAGTGGAGTTTTGTCTTTTTTTCCCCAAAAGGCACACCCCCTTGAAAAAAGCTGTTGACGGCACTGCTGTTACACCAAGGTAATTTTGCTGGTCATACTTATTTGTATTTCCTTGCTATTAGCCCTGATATAACAAGGTTTCGATATCAAGAGGTAATTTCCTTGGTCCCAATGAGTTTGGGTTTCCACTGTACTATATGTACATAATATGGTCACTATTTCAGATATCACAATAGATATTTTGTCATACTCGTCTAATTATAAGATATGCTTTTTCTCGATTACATTTACCATCCAAATTTCAATACATGTATATAGATAATCATACTGCAATATTTAATTGCAAGGAGCTATTCATGGCAATATATCACCAGATAGATAGTTTTATACTGGACTTTGTCCACATGTTGTAACGGCAATTAAATGTACGATGTATGAGAAGTTGAGAACACAGACTTTGCCAAGCGGCAATGTTTACAGTTTCAACAAGTTTGTTATTTTGTCATAACAATATTTACCCACAATCGTTCATTTTATGATGGACCATCACTCACGTAGGCGGATCTATGACGTTGATGGCCCTGTGCCAATCAATGGTATGTCTATTCAGTGGCGTAGCGTGTATCCATCCTTTGAGCGGACACTGGTATCATGATCATGAGTAAGGGGGGGGGGGGGGGTGGTGGTACCGATATTATTAGTTGGATGGAATGCGAATGAACTAGGCCAAAGAACGAGAGCGAGAGAGAGAGAGAGAGCGAGGGGGGGGGGGAAGGGGAGGGGTGTGTCATGTCCCTCTTCCTCTCTCACTTTTTTTCGCCCGTCGATTGCGGGGGCACGTGCCACTATGCCCTCTACCATAGGTACGCCACAGCTTACTTATTAATAAAAAGTGAAAACTATAAACAAGCAAACGGTTAAGAAGTTTTGTACGGCTCCCGTCATAAATTTCAGAAGACATTTCACTCGCCAAACAATTCAAGCATTTTGTATCACACAGGCATAATACTGTTTGTCTAAACTTCAAATACAAACATTGACACCAAATATTTGCATGTTTCATGTAAAACTTCTCTGGACTGATCCCCAATAAGATTAGATACGATTTGATTTTCAAAAATAGCTTTATGACGAATAAATAAATGCTTCCTAACAAGTGGAATTTTCACATTCGTCCAATATTAGATAGCATGGGGCGGGAGGTGCAAACACATGTGCTTTTCCACATTCGTCCAATATTAGCTAGCATGAGGCGGGAGGTGCAAACACATGATTTGAAAATTACACTGCATAATTATGATGTACACAGTATCCCGTGATAATTACGGAGGGAGAGGGGGGGGGGGGGCTCCTCAACGACATCCAGGAGCCCCTCCCCCCTCCCCCGATGAATATGTATACGGTTACTCTATTACTGTTAATGTATGTAGTTTTATTGAAGAGGAGGAAATAAAAAAACATGTTTATGACTTGTGTTGACATAACAATCCTGATATTTGCATCGAATTAGCAAAACAAAGTTACAGATATTGACTGACTTTGTATCCAAATGAAATTCCTTTAAAGTTGCCGATAAAGTGACTATTAACGGGGGCGGTTCAAAACGATACACAATAGTAAACAAGACTACATAGCTTTGGATGTCGCTTACCTCTAGCATTTTCCTATTACATGGTTTATTCTTTTAACATGTTTTTCCCGTTCTTATTAAGATTTCTTTTTTCATTCAATTTCGTTTTATCCCACCACCCCCAACACCCCCCCTCAAAAAAAATCATTTTTGGTTCAGGAACTTCGTACTCTAGCACATCTCGAGGTTAATTTCGTCTTTGGTCATTCGTTTTCGAACTTTGTCCAATCATTTTCATCATTATCCAATTTCGTCACCCCCAGCTGTGCACATGTACGTACGATTGAATGAGTCAATTTCGTCATTTTGCAATCACTTTAGCCCAAGCGACATCCAAGTTTGCATGAAACTTTCGATATTAATTGCACAAAGGCGAGTACGATCACTACACTCTGCAGTGGAACAACGAATTCAAATGAAATCTTGCAAAAATGAAACGACAAATATTGAAATAAATTGACCATTGACCAACTTGAATTACAAATGACAAAATTAATTTTGACGTTCGAGCACTCTCCAGACGAAAATGAAATACCATAACCAATTTACCATGGTACCAATGTACCGTGTTTGTAATACCATGGTAATACCATTGTATTGTACCATGGTACTGTACCATGGAAATACCATGATATGGTACCACAGTAATACCATGATATAACCGCAACATTGTACCATGGTAATACCACGGTACAGGAAACAAATGCATGTAACATATAGAATTAACAATCCTTCAAAAAGTTTTTATTTTTTTCTTTGGTGGCAAGCATATCTTGAGACTTGTAACTGAAGGCACAAAATATCATACATACGTTGTACATATATACTCTTAAAATAATACTGAAGACTCAATGTTACAATACTACAAATAACTGGAAAAAAAATATTCAACTACTCAAAACAATACTGTGTCGATAAAATATTGCACAAATAAAAACTACAGTAACTAAAAAAACAATGCATGTACAAAGATAATCATGCAAGGAGTGCGTCGTTGAAATGAAACAAAATTCTTTTAAACAAATGGCACAACAGAATTAACACTAGTTGAACAATTTCTTCTTTGGTGGCAGCATATATTTAGACATTTAACTCTTATTCCAAAGATACAAATAGGCAAGTACACTGTATTAACATTTTGAAATGAGCAGTATAGGATGATGCATTTTACTATTGTACAGTGCAAAGAGCATCCTGTGAATAATTGAGTTGTGAATACAGAAGGCAAACAATCTGATACATAATTATATGTACTCTATTTACTTTTAACTGTACTACTAAAATGATACTAATGATACTAAAGACTAAATGGTGTAACAATATTACAAAGAATAACTGAAAAAAATATATATATATTCAACTGTAATATACAAATAATACTGTGTTGGTAAAATACTGAAAAAATAACATGTACACACAAGGAATATAATTATAAAAAAGTTATGACAACACAGGTGTTATGCCCATTGATACAGAAAATGCTTGTATTATACGTGGAGAACTTTTCAATGGTTCTAAGTGTGAGCAGAATTTCACCAAGCTTAATTTTCTGGGATATCAACTGCATTCTCCACTTAGTTCATGCAAAAATGCAAGGGGAGGGGAGGGGGTGTTCGGGTGACTCGGCTCCTGGGACAGCAAAGTGCTCATCAAAGGAATGATCTAAAATCACTTTTAATGATAACATTTATGTAATTCTCTACCTCCCACAAAGTACGAAAGCAGAAAAGTGCATTTTAAGGGAATTATCGACTGTTAAAGTTAAAAAATATTAAAACGTATCCAGATAAGTTTTAATATATTAAACGGTACACGGAAAATAGCATGTTGTTGAGAGCAGATAACTTTATTAGATTTATTGATCAGAATGAGATTTAAACCAGACATTGGCGAGTTTAGAGGTGTTATTGACAATTTCATAAATCCTGCTGGAATTCCAGCGGATGCTACTCGCCCTGTGGAAATAAACACATTTCTCGCAATATCTCGGTATTTGTCAGTCGGATAGGCATGAAACCAACTGTGGTTATTTTGTAATTGCCCTGATATGTTTTCCTCACCTATGCAAATCAAGAACACTGCCTTTAATTGGTAAACTTTAATGAGACAAAACATTGATGTTTGATGATGCAACACGAAAAATGTTCCCGTTAAACTTAAACACCAGGAGGCATATAATGGTCCGTTAAATTGTTTGTCTTCAATGTCAACATTTCATTTAGCAGCAATCTTCCACACCATGGATGTTTGCGTATTTGTGTCTGTGTGTAGGTGTCTGTGTCTATGGATATGCAAGGATATTTATTATGTCATGAAATGTTGTTAAATCCAGTGCACTTCTGATCGATTTTGATTTTAAAAATGAGGAAACAACATTACTGCAGAGAATATGGAATAACAAGGAAACTACACCATCATGGGATGAGGCATAGAAAGCGTGTATATGACGGCTAGTACAGTGCAATTTATGCATGTATTCCCATAATATGATGCTACTACAGTAGCATTGATACCATCCATTATCTATTTTATACAATTGTACCATGGTATAACCATGGATAATGTTGAAAGACCATGCATGTGGTTGTAACAGACACTATGGTAATACTATGGTTGTACCATGGAAACATGGTAGTCGTATATGATATCCATATATTACCACGATAAAACCATGCAATTGTATACACGTACCATGGTAATACCATGGTATAACCACACAAACTATGGCATCATCATGGGAGTACCATGCATACCATGGTAAAACCTCACATACTATGGTATTACCATGGATGCAAACCATGGCAGTACCATTGTAAAATCGCTGATAATATGGTAATATTATGGTAGAACCATAAACACATGGTATACTACCGTGGTATCTATGGTAATACCATGGTACCAGCAAAGTAGGTCATGGTACTACCATGGTAATACTATTGCAACTGTAGTATTACCATGGTAGTGCCATAGCTACCTTGGTAATACTATGGTAACTGTAGTATTACCATGGTAATACTATGGTAACTGTGGTGATACCATGGTTTATTTTCGCAAGGGCTAAGTTTGAAGTTAATGGCTCAAATTATTCCCAAAATAGTGCGAGGCTAAAAACCTGAAATTTCATGGTAAATGACCTTTGTGACCTTCGAACTTTGACCTAATTACCCCCAAAATCTTATCAGTTTGTCTTACTACAGTGATGCATACTAGCACCCAGTTTGAAGATCAATTGCCTCAAATGATTCTCGAGATGTCGAGTTGAGGCTAAAACCTGAAATTGACCTCTGTGACCTTCAACCTTTGAGCTACATATCCCAAAATCTAATCAGATTGTCTTCCTACGGTGATACATACTAGTACCAAGCTTGAAGTTCATACCTCAAATGGTTCTTGAGTTATCAAAATGGGTGGGAAAACCTTTACATGTACACATTTACTCTTAAGTTCATTCACATAAAAAACAACAGAGAATCATTAAAATATGGTAAGTTACCAAAAATACATGTAGAGTGTTTTTATTGAAGTTTTGTGTAAACATACCATGTGTTCAATAAATGCATTACTAAGGCACTGATTTAATGTTTCAAAGGGCACAAATAAATATTGTCAGCCTGCAACTATAAATGTATACAGGAGAAAGACATCAAATGATACATGCACAGTGTATATGCATAGCCTTTACTCATAATTATTTACAACATGATAACAACAAAAGAAAAAAAAAGAAAAATAAATTGTGAAAACGCATGAAAATCAAAATAAGCAGCATTCATTTAATCACATGTTCTGGCAAATATAAAAAAATACTGGGGTATATCCAAATCACCACATAAGGACTAAATACTCATTCACGGCAATGTACTTCACATTTATTAGTTTCAATTTTGTACAGAAAATCTGCTTGAATCTAACAGTAGTACCATCTTTATATTTCAGTAAACCTTAACAAATTATGTATTTTAACACATCAACATTCAGAAAGGATGTTTTATGCCAAATTTAGAGCACCGAACGGGCATGCATTTGCTGGAAATATTTCAGTTGACTGTCTATCGCCTTCTTCCATGAACTACCTAGTGAAAATAAATTTTTGTGTGTCATACACTATTGTACAATTTCACAACAGCAATCAAAAAGGAAAATAAACAAGAGAATACAAAATTATTATCAAACGCGATATGCCAGAAATAAATATTGACAAAGGTGACAATACTTTTCTGTTTGAAGAAAGCAAACATGCTTTTTTTAAAACCTTATAGAGGTTCTGAGGTACAGAATGAGACAGAATGAGACAGAATGAGACAGAATGAGACAGAATGAGACAGAATGAGACAGAATGAGACAGAATGAGACAGAATGAGACAGAATGAGACAGAATGAGACAGAAAGAGGCAGATATAAAATAGGGGAAAAGAGGGATGAGATAGGTAAGAAAGACTGAGAGCCAGAGAGAGCAAGAGAAAAAAAAAGAGAGAGATAGCAATAGAAAAAAGGAGACAAGATGAAAAGGACTGTCAGACTACATCTGAAAAGCAAGAGGAGGAAAATAGAGAAATGGTAATAGAAAGGGAGGGGGTAAACAACGGAGAGACAGAGATAGAGAGAGAGAGATAGAGAAAGAGAGAGAGCAAGAGAGAGAGAGAGAGAGAGGAGTATAACTACAAAAGGGGGAAGAAAGATGAAATAGACAACTCAAACTTAATAACATAAATAACACAGATGTATTAAAGGAGATAACCAATAAAGAGAGACGACGAAAGGTGGCTCCAGAAGGATCCATGGCTTGTTTATGAAAAGCAAACCTCATTAACTGAGTTTATACAAGCCCACTAGATTACTAAGGTCCGCCAGTGACCCTCTCCGCCTCACATATTCAGTAACTCGAACATTAGCTGGTGATAGAACGTTTACTATGTCAGCTTCAAAATACTGGAATGATTTGCCACTTTCTTTTAGAAAGTCTTCATCAGTAATAATTTTCAGAAAGGCATTAAAAACACATCTTTTCGATAGTTTATAGTTTGTAGATGATTTAATTTATTGTAAGCGCTTTGAGCCTAATGGGAAAGCGCGTTATAAGTAATAATAATTATAATGACCTTAATATTTTAGGACTTTATGTAACTCTTAAAAAGTAATGATCAGTAAAAGCTAATGACGGGAAAGAAAATAATAAGGCTGATTAAGAGAAAGACCAACAAACAGAAAGTTGAAAAAAAACTAGTAATAATCTCTTTGGGGTGGATATTTTGTGCCCATTACAAATGTTGTTAGTAATTTTTATATTATAATCAGCATTACTACAGCGATTATAACACAGGCACCAGTATTAAATGCAGCAAAGTACAGTGAATACTCTCAATGTAACAGCTGAATGGATAACACTCATATCAGCCTTCTTACAAACATTTCAACTTTGAACTCTAAAGTGGTTCAATATAATCAATAAACATTGAATATAAATAGATTTATATCACTTCAGCTGCAAAACGATTCCTTGAAAGATAGTTACTCTCTATCTAACTGAGCAATAATACTAAATGGGGTCAACTGCGAATATATATCACACACACATATGAACTGTTGACTCAAAGACAATACCCTTTCAGACTGTGTATTAGAGTACAAATACAGAAAAATACAAGATAAAAGATGTGTACTGGGGAGCGTTTCATCAAGCGTTTTGTCAGTGATTTTGCTCTCAGCCAATCAGATGCAAGGATTTCAGTAGCTTATAACAGTTGTCGGTGAAAATCACTGACGAAACGCTTGATGAAACGCTCCCCTGGTCTGGATGGTATGGGTATCAAAGTGAGGGATTTCATGGTGACATTGTCACGCTTGCCTCTTCTAAACAATGCAGAGTGTACAGTTGGTGTGAACTGAACTGTGAATATAACAAATGGACTGATTAACAGAGATATATCTGTTCTCTGTCCTTGAACTGAAAGCACTCAGCAATATATGTCTGGCTGTTCAAGAAAAAAAATTAATAAATAAAATACCAGAAACTGTAAGAATGACAGGTCTTACATGCATACATGTATGGCCAGTATTTGTGAAGGCATTCTAATTTTTAATTTCAGCCACTTTTAAACTTAATGGATAGATTTAGTCCACTGTTAACATAGATCCTCAACCTGTAAAAAATATCATAGTTCTGGAACTACACGTACATGAATGAACAAATTTCAGTCATGAAATGAATTTCTCATTACAAAATTTCAGTTTATTGAATAGACAGGTTTAATTTAGACCTCTTTTATGAATACGAGCAATTGTTGTTTGGAGCTTTTTTTATATTTATTCATTTTTTTTATTTTAAATTTAAAAAATGAATAAATAAAAATATGCTCCTAACAACAATATGTGTAGTAGAAATGAGAAATTCTATTCTTCTGTTTTGACCCTCATCAAATATCAATGACCCTGTTCAACTTCTATGACCTTTCCTTACACATTCAGAATGGCTTAGAGCTTTCCAGAAGTAAAATATCATGGTTTCCAGCCAAGAGACTATGTTTTATTTACCAGCAAACCTCAAGAGATAACACTGTGATAAATATTTACCCTGTCTGACTAACAATGAGCTCAACCATCTATCAGTATAAGAATAAATACTCTTTTAATTCTTGAGAAACGAAGAGATAACACTGATAAATATTTACCCCGTCTGACTAACAATGAGCTCAACCATCTATCAGTATAAGAAAATATACTCTTTAATTCTTGAGAAACGATGATTCCATTCAAAATGTTACTTCTTCCGACATCTTAGAATTGTTGATAGTAAGCACTTCATTATCGCAGCTTTAATCTTTTGTAATATGTGTCCATTGCTTAGTTCTAGTGGTATATTAGTTTTGTGGTTTCTCTTATACGCTTATCTTTGTATTCTTGTTCCTTGATGCTTTATGTTCTCTTCTCATGTAAATGTGTTATATGGACCTCTGCTTCTGCAGCTGAGTCTGGAATAAAGTCTTGAATTGAATTGAATTGAATTGAATACATTCATGCACAATTTAACAACTGGAGGCAGACAGAGATTAAAAAACTAGCTGGACATCTTTGCATATAATGTGTTAATACTTTCAATGAAAGACAGGTTAAAGCTGGGCTCTACATGGCCGTGCTTTGCTATTTAAACCTATCAAGACAATTGACCACATTTTCTGGTTTGGCTCAATAACTTTTGGTTCAGAGCTCTAAAAAATACACCAGATGCATGAGTGGAAAGAGCAAAAATTTCTGCATATACTATGTCCATTTTTGTTGCAAGACCATGTTGCGTTTGATGCCAGGAATTTAAAAAACAGATAATAAGCTTTAAAATCCTTAAATTGGCAACACATTGAGAGGTTCAAAATCATTGTTTTTTATCAAAATTGGCAATTTTTTCAACTTGTTGACAAAATTTGTAGCCCTATATATTGTTTTCAAAGACATTACACCTTATTAGAACCATGTAACACTAAAAGAAAAATATTAGTGTTGCCAATTTGAAGAACGAAACGTGATTAATTTAGCCCTTAAATAATTCCTGTCCTGAAAGGGTTAAACTAAGTTAGCCTCACATGGGCAAGGTTAGGTAGACTAGACTCTGCTGAACAAGAACTACACATAATTAGACTCTACAACTCTATGTACTTGTCTACATGATGAAGTTACAAAGTTTTAAAATTCCACTCTATCATGATCAAGTATCAGCTTTAATTCTTGAAAATAATTTGCAAATCAACCACACTGTATAGTCTACCTTTCATGATGGTATCAAAGATCTAGTTATAGTTTACTTTTCATCACAAAAAAGAAAATAGAGTTGTTACATAAATCTCGTGGTCAACGAGCACTACTTTAGGTTTAATGACACCATGTCAATGTAAAATATATCTTAAATGAGTGACTGTTTACTAGGTACATGTACATGTAGTATATTTGCATAGTATCATATGAATTTCCGAAGAAAAAAATTCTCTCTCTTATCCTCCTCCTTCTCTTCCCAATTTTCCCTTATACTCCCCATTTTTCCCCATCCTTTTCTTATTCCCCAATCACTCTCTATCCTCCCTCCTTCTTTTTCTTTCCTTTCCATGTAGACTTCTACATCCATCTCATCTTGTCTGTCTATTTGTATCTCTTCCTTTCTTGTAATCAAGAACAGGGCCCCATTTCATAAGACTTGTTATCAGTAACAACTGCCACATTTCTATGACAAAATTTGCTCTCAGCCAATCAGGTTGAAGGATGTCAGTAGCTTATAACAGTTATTGCAACTTGTTATTGATAACAACTTTTATGAAACAGGGCCCAGGTTTATTGGACAGACAGGATCGATTAAAGGAGTCAAGTGAGAGAAGATTGCAATTGTTCTGTAAACTTGTGACATCTTACTGGAAGAACTTCATTCCTTGAGATTCTTTTGTTTTACCCCCATTTTAATCCCCTCATACATTTATCAATTCATTGTTACATCTCATCTTCCTGCCCCTCCTTCTTCCTCAAAGTTGATGAAAGATATATTAAGCATGTGGGACGACCGGAGAAGACAAACTAGAAGAACTTTCAGCTCCAATCTTCAAAAGCTTTCTCTTCCATCTCCGCAAATTTGTTTACCCATCTTTCTCCCTCTTTTCAAAGTAATCATTAATCTTCTCCCTGTTGATCAACTCTTTTTTCTAATTCTTCAGAGTCTAACAATACATGTAGGTTTGTGGAACAGATGGGTACAACGAAAAGAGACGAGCTTTGAGCTCCATTCTTCAACAGGCTTCTGTTCAACTCCCCAACTTTATCTAACTTGTCTTCATCCCTCCTGTCATGTAATCATAATCTTCTCCCTATTGATAAACTCTTTCTTCTCCTTCTTCACAGTCCAACATAGGCATGTAGAAAATATGGACAGAACTGCAGAAGACAAACCAGAAGACCTTCCATTTCCATCCTTCAACAGGGTCCTCTCTTAACTACCCATTTTTTCTTCTTTAATCTTCCTTTCTATTAAAGTAACCATTACTCTTCACCCCCTTGCTCTACTCTTTCTTCTCCTTCTTCACAGTCCAAGATAGGCTTATAGAACAGATGGGCGCAACCGAAGAAAACCAGGGTGAGTAACTTGGCGCAAAGACACAAACCTAGCAGGGTGTATGCCAAGGTGCGGTTGTCGTAGAGCCAGCATATCTGTGACCCACCACATAGGGCCTCCCACACCAGGCAAGACTTGTCTATGAGGATTCCAAAGACGATGGGAGATGGGGCGCTACCTGGATGGTGAATGAACAGAAGCTGCAAATTAGGCAACATGTCAAATAATTTGGGCTCATTCTACAGATTTATCATATCTTTCCCTGAGGGTTTTATGGTTCTTGTTGTAACAGTAAGGGTAAACAAGTCATGGTTTGTATTATTCCATTCTTTTAATATAAGAAAGGAGATTCAAGTTTTAACCAACTGACCAAAGAATCTTCTCACTTCCCTGGGCCTGTAGGCAAAGCTTTAAATTTATGTAACTACATGAAGAAAAGGAGGAATATACAAAGGCAAAGAATCATCCCTTCAGACATCAATATTCTATTCATATTAATATACACAATATGAATAAACTACAACAAAAAAATCATTCACAAAGTGGTACTACTTATGAGCAACCTACCTAGACCATATATAACAGTCTGCACCCCTAATGCAAAGGCACGCTGTGAATGAGACACACATCTACAAGAAGAAATGAGAAAATATTAAATATAATATCAATGAGGAAGAAGATGCATTATGGAAAGAAAGAGGTCGGCTGTAAGGAGCATGTTTTCATTGTAACCCTCTGAATCAAAGTACATTACCTCTCATGTTACAAACAGAGTTGCCTACTGGTCACGCAATTTCCTTTTAAAAGAATCTGACTAGAGGTTGTTGGTGAAAGGTTGATTATACAGTATGTCATACCTAAGATTAATTGTGTATTGTGAGATTTTGGAATCATCAAATTGACAACAAAATGACTCAATCTTGCTGAAATCGCACACTGTGAAAGTAATTGCACACAGATATGGGTACGTATTGCAGGGCCCACGGGGGCACAGTATAAATACTGATGATGCTACCCTTGGGTAAACATGTCATATCATTATCATAAAAAACTTCTCAAACATGTGATGGGAGATCAAAACGTGGTCCAAAGTTTTAACCCACATCTAGTTCTAGTTGGTATATGAGGACATTTCAAGAGCAATCCTACTACAGCCAAACCTGCTTTAGCGACCACCTGTATAGAAAGACCACCCGTCTATAAAGACCACAATTTTCGTTTCCCTTGAAAATTGAAACGTATTAAAGGAACCTGTACATAAAGACCACCTGCTCATAAAGACCGCTTTTCTTGTCTCCCTTGAGTGGTCTTTATAGACAGGTTTCACTGTATGATATTATTCCACACATGAGTAACAAATAAAGAGAACGCTCATATATCATTTTTCACTTTCACTAGAACTCAACTTCCATATCCAGGGGGGTGTTTCACAAAGAGTTAAGTTTGATTAACAGTCGCACTTAAATTCCCAGTTGTGCGCGGTATATGACACATCACCGCATTGGTCAGATCATGCTCAGGGGCCGCGCGCTATTGGGTAATCTACCAATGAGATTACGCGTTTAATACCGTATGCGCATTGGCACTTACGCATGACTTTAAGTCAAACTTAACTCTTTGTGAAACACCCCCCAGCTCTATAAATTAACGAGGAATGACTTGTGAAATTACATCCAAAAAGGATGAAAATGTTTGCCACTTCTGTTTGAAGTACATTTGGCATTTGAGGGAAGAAATTGTGAACTCCACCAGGAAACCTTCACCCTCTCCTCTACATCCTGACCAAGACACATCTGATGGATGAAATATATGTATTAAGGTGCGAGGCATCTACATATTATAATTTTCCTCACACCCTAAAAATCACTTTTTTGTTACCATTCTGGATCGCTGTTTTAATGGCTTCCATATACAAACTCCCCAACTCCACAACTCAAGGCAATAATCTTATAAAGAACACATGTACATATGTCATTCATAGCAGTTGACCCGTTTATGCATTACAATAATTTTTTTAAAGGCCAAGTCCACCCTAGTATCAAGTTGATTTGAATAAACAGAGTAAAATTAAACAAGCGTAACAGTAAAAATTTCACTGAAATCGGATGTAAAATAAGAAAGTTATGGCATTTTGAAGTTTTGCATTATTTCATGAAACAGTGATATGCATAGCATGGGCGGTATGCAAATGAGTGAACCGATGATGTCATGCACTCACTTTTCCTTATGTATTTTATTATATGAAATATCATATATTTCATTTTTTTGCTTCAATAATGTAAAACATGGTTTGACTCCATATGGAACATGTAAAATCATTATTGTAACTTATTTTCATACAAGGAAGGGATTCTTTATTATCACATCTATAAAAATTGAAATATTTGAAATTTCATATAATAAAATACATAAGGAAAAGTGAGTGTGTGACATCATCGGTTCACTCATTTGCATACCGCCCATGCTATGCATATCACTGTTTCATGAAATAATGCAAAACTTCAAAATGCCATAACTTTCTTATTTTACATCTGATTTCAGTGAAATTTTTACTGTTATGCTTGTTTAATTTTACTCCGTTTATTCAAATCAACTTGATATTGAGTTGGACTTGGCCTTTAAGAGAAAGAACATACCTTATACTGCCAGCCCAGGCTGGAACAACATTAAATGTGTTAATGAAGAAAAACACCCATAATAGGATGAAATAGGGCCATTTGTAGAGACAAGTTGTCCTACAACGCCCTGGGACTGCATACCCTTCCTCGAGTGGGTCCTGAGGCTGTACTGGAGTTAATGAGGTAGAGTTTTCCACTCCTCCAGTGATATTGTAGCTGTGTATTTGGGACGATGCTGTAAAGTGAGTATTTCCTGCGGTGCACTCGCAGTTCCTGAAGATCTGTTGAATGGGATTCATGTAGAATGAATTTGTCAAAATAAAACATCTCACAATCATTATAATATAGTTATCCTCACATACTCACATGAAATCATATTTGAGCCATGTTTGGCTAAAATATCTTCAAGGATTGTCAAGTTATGATAATAACAAGATATTTTGATCGGTTACTACCTGAAAAGGTACCACATAAATGCAGGTATTATTATTTCTTTCATCCTTATGACCCGTGATCTTTGACCTTTGACTGCTGACATTTACATTTTAACAGTTCATCCTTCCATGCTTATACAACTTGATCAAAATTTGGTTAAACTCTGTTCAATAGTTCTCAAGTAATTGCAGTCACAAAAAGTGGAATGGATCGAAGGACACCTGAAGAGTTAATCTTGGTTGCAGAGGCGTAACAAATATTAGATACATCGTGAGAAATTAAGAGCCATTACGGGCCTACAACACAGCAAGAGTTGATAACACTTCAAATTTCAGTACAAATCAGAGTATATGAAAAGAAATCTCATACCTAAAACAGACACTTACCACTTCTTCCTCAAAGGTGTCTTTGCGACGGCAACCAGCATGGCATGGGGAGTAGTACATGATGTCATCACTGCCACACACAGGCTCAAAGGACTTGGAATGGCAGTCACAGTGGGTATTGCATGGCAGTGAGAATGCGCTCTCTGCTCCTGTGTCTGAACTTGATCTATATATTCATTGCAGGGGTGAAGAAATTGACAGTCATTTACTATAATTGTGACAGTATTTCAAACAGAAGTTTTGTGATTCATCACTAATAGGTGAAAGGAAACCTAACTATTAAAATACACTAGACAAAATTGTATTATGAGTTATGATATACTTTTCTACAGGGTGTAATAAATGTAACCGTTAAAACACCTGCCTTCAAACGCAAAATTTTAATGGTCATTATGTACAATGATACATTGAATCTAAACCTCTTTGTTCTTATCCTATGTAAACAGAATGCAACCCCCCCCCCCACTCACTAAAAAAAAAGTAATTTGTCTAAAATTTCATGTACCTTTCATGGGAACTGGTAACACCAGCAAAAGGCACTACTGGGCAGTGCATGGTGAATGCAAGCGATGCCAGCATAGATATAACAACACAGAGCAGACAGAGCTTGATCAGTCCTCTGAACTTTAGATCCAGTCTGTTGATTACGATTCCACTACTCAAAGCACCAGTCAGCTGAGCAGTGATTGATAAAACTCCTGGAAAGAGATTTTTTAAAAGGGTAAAATCATCCACATCCCCACGCACAATTTTAAAAATTAATTCATTGCCTAATTCATGATTTGCTTTAGCGACCACCTGTCTATAAAGACCACAATTTTCGTTTCTCTTGAAAAGTGTTTCCCATTAAAACATGTATTAAAGCAACCTGCACATAAATATCACCTGCTCATAAAGACCACTTTTGATATCTCCCTTGAGTGGTCTTTATATGCAGGTTTAACTGTAAACGATGAGCAATCAAACTCCATAGTAAGCAATGTAATGTAAATCAACATCAGAATTATTTTTTGAGGGGGCAGGGAAAATATCATTCCACAATTTAAGCATGATTTACATAAATCCACATCATCTGACCTATTTGCTACAAGGTTGCTACAACAATCAACAGGTTAGATTAACTTTGCAGATGTAACCAACTTGTGGGAATTCTTATAAATACTGATTAGCCAAAGACAGGATCGCATGATGAGTAAACTGACTACTATCCAACCAACCAATTCACCCACTGACAGAATAACCACAGGCTCATCACCATTTTATACACTTACAGTATTTGAGGGGGGGTGCATACAAGTGAAAATTGAATACCTTGTCTAAGGTCATGAGCACTTCATATATATATTGTAACACTCTCTATTTTGATAGTTATAATAAATCAAATATTGTTTGATGGCGTTGATGTCGAGGGTTAAGTAATAAATAGAATTATCTACGAACACAGATGAAGCGATGGGAGAAAGCACTTTATCAGTTCCACGTATATCTATTGTTACATCTGAAGAAGGCCAATCCTGGCAGGTGAAGATTATACAGTAATTATCACGATATACCTCAAAGGTAGATCACTAAGTGGAGATTGAGTAGCCACAAATATACATGTACATGTAGTTAGGTGCAGCCTGGATATATAAGTACCTTGATATAACTCACAGCTCCTCTCTTGAAGGTAGAGAGGGCCTGAAGAGCCCTGTAACATTATGAGTCTACCTTTTTATACTTTGGAAGGGGTACAGTACATGAATAAAACATGATTTGGATTTTTGAATGGAAGATGAGACATTTAGGACCATATTTGGCCCAGGACAACAACATCCATGAATAAACGATGAAGACATGATTACTGAATGGAAGATGAGACATTTAGGACCATATTTGGCCCAGGACAACAACATCCATGAATAAACGATGAAGACACGATTACCGTCACATGAATTAAACATGAGGACATTATAACCATATATGGTTATGGTCAAGTATCATTTCTGAGTAGAGAGTGGGGTGACAGAGTCAAAAAGAATGTGCTTATTCCAGGGTTATCTGAGGTTTTCTGGGGTTGACACAGTGATGTATTATTCAACTACTACTGATGTGTTAAAAGAAAGTTTTAATGGATTCCTATATTGAGAACTTTAATATTGGGTCTTACAATATCAACCCATGTATCTCCTACAGCGTTACACCACACAGACCAATAAACAGAGTACGTTTCCAACAAATCCTCCGCAAAGTGCACAATGTTTCTTGGTATTCGTCTTTAGAAAAGAACCTCACCTAATATACTTGCTACATCACTGGAACTCATGTTCAACTGGGCCTCAAAGAACTTCGGAGCAAAGACGGCCACACCCGCTATGATGAACCATTCTGTTGCCATGGCGAAGCAGATGCTCATGAACGGGGGGTTGGTCACGATCTTCCACAGTGCCCTCGGAAAATCCAATACTTTCTTGCAGAATCCAGCTTGTGATTCAAATTCACTACCCTTTTGAGCTTCAGTTGGATGTTTCTCTCTCAGTTTCTCACTGCCTTTAAAGAAAGGAAAGATAAAAGACACATTTTATAACATTTAATCCCTGGAGTACATCTTGCATATTGTATCAACAAGAGCATATGTACATATTAGAACAATTTTTCTGGAGGAATTAACATTATAACATTTCCAGAGCTGCCAACCTTGTGCAACCAAAAAAAGGAATCATGATGGCCAAAAAAAGGAATTTACAGCAAAAAAAAGGAATACCTTCAAACAAAACTTAAAACCTCACGCGACATGCTATTTCTCATGCTGAAATGTCTCGTCACATTTTTCCCTTTGATGTGTGCTCACAGTCACGCATTACTTGGATCATATTCATACTTCATCATTACTTGCCAACATTTGAAATCTAAAAAGAGGGACAAATATGGCAGGGGGTCCCGGGGGCCGTTAGAGGGCCATTAGAGGCCATTAAATCAGCATCTCCAACTCCAGAGACAGACTCCAAGGTTGTTTTTTCAAAAACATAAATGTACATGTAATAGAATTAGAAGTAGGCCCTAATACATAATAGAAATTTTCAAAAACATATTCATGTAGGCCTACATGTAATAGAACTAGAAGGAAAATTATACAAGTGTTAGGAATATTGCATGACTTGCTACACCGTACTGGTTTTGATAAAAATGCTTTAGATCTTGGAAGTTGGATTTCATTTTTGTTTTCTTTTTTTTTGTTGAAAATCTAATATTATAAATGAGAACTTACACATGCAAAATGCAAATTCAACGCCTTTTGTGCTTGGCTTTATGACAGGAAATCGTTGTTTGTATTCCTCTTTAAACTTCTGTGACCGTTTTCCACTCATTTTGATCAAATCCTCTCCAGTTTCGCGAAATAATTCTGTTAAATCCACGATCGTGTCAAAGCCTGTGCGCAGTTCAGCAAGCGGTAATACATTGTCCCACATATAGAGATCGGTGCTGTGCTTACATGCGTTTTGCATGGCTCGAACTGCTATTTGTTAACCCGGTACCTACTGGAAGTGGGTGGTCCCTGTATTAAACATATGGGAATATGAAAATTCAGTAGTCAATGGGTTAATACGCTGTCAAAGACAGCCTGATGGTGGCTTACCTGGTTGTCTCTTTGGGAAGCCCATGATGATGAGTGCTAAGACAATCACAATGGAAGCAGCTACAAGGAATCCTAACCACCATGCTCCCATCCACAGAGGATTATCAGGTGTGAGGGATAGACTGCAATAAGAAAAAAATAAAGGGAAACATTCGTAACACAAAGATACTTTGGACGGAATGGTACATAGGCACAGGCAAGGCTTGGCATAAACGGATCACTGTGCACCATGGATTTCTTAAAAATATCATTCTGAAACCCCAAAATTGTAAAAAAAAAAAAAAAAAAAAGAAAAAGATTGGGGCCTATCTTTTAGACCAACCACCTATATTTTTGCCATAAACCCAGGAAAAGGTTAGTGTTTTGTCTTGTCCCCTCTATTCAAGGCAACATTTTATATTTCAGAGTCTATCCCTACGTTTGAATAGGGTGCATCCAATCTGAAAATA
Organism: Heliocidaris erythrogramma; assembly: GCA_025617745.1. NCBI lineage: Eukaryota > Metazoa > Echinodermata > Echinoidea > Camarodonta > Echinometridae > Heliocidaris > Heliocidaris erythrogramma. The sequence continues at coordinate 32,761,330 of CM046856.1, forward strand.
TCAAAAAGTTTCAAGCACAGTATTTACGGATTACAAAAGGTGACTTTGTCTTACTCTCCGATAACTTCTTTTCTCCATATAGAAGCATGGCTTGTGTGGAAAACACACCTTTAAAAGTTTAAATGTACCACAATCACAATGATCATTTTTCATTAATTGTTAGATGTATTTTGCTCCGTGTTTGTTTACTCTCTTTTGGCTGTGCATTAAGTCATTTGGAGTCAGAATGGCAATGTACATTTAACTGGTTAAACAAAGTTGAATTAATTTCCAGTGGCTTCATATTCAATTGTTTAGCAACAGGATTATTTCGTCCTTGTCTCTACTTTGCCAGGAATGATCAGAATTACAAAAAACAAACAAAATTGGAGTCTGCAAACTTATTTTCATTGAGTGTTTATGTGAATCCAAACAAGATTTCCCAGAATTCACAACATTTAGACCTTTCCTCCTGGTGAAGTTGGTTTCACTTTCCATTCAAATAAGTTTAATACAGAGAATATCACAGAAATGAGGAAATACAATGTATTTCCATTTTTCAATTAACAACAAGCTCTAAAACGCCATTTAGTTAAAATCTGTTATGGTATAGGTCAACAGCTCAGAGATTGTAGGTATTTTAGATGACTGAACATCACATTTTGTTTTTTTTCTAAATCTACTGAAATGAAAAGAACAAAAATCTGACAAAAAGATACTTAGTGCTTACAATACTTATTGGCTTAAAGGGAAAGTTCACCCCGGTATTTAGTTCATTTGAATAAAAGCAGAAAACTGAGAGAAATAGACTAGTAAAAGTTTGAGGATAATCCGATAAGAAATAAGAAAGTTAAGAATTTTTGAAGTTGTAATCAATCATACACAAATTGGCAATACCATGACGTATATCGTGCGAGCTCTTATCCCATTTCCTCCGTACACAAAAAATTCATAAATTTTCCCTTTCTTAGTTTCGGATGAAAGAATAAATGAAGGGATACAGGTTTTGTGTAAAAACATATAAGCAATGATTATATCTAAGAGAGAATGGAAATTATTATTTTGGGGTACAGGGCAAATGGGAGAGGAGCTCAAAAGATACGTCACCGAATTGCCAATTTGTGTTTGATTGATTACAACTTCAAAAATTCATAACTCTCTTATTTCTTATTGTATTTTGCTCAACCTTCACTGATCTGTTCCTTAAAAATTTTCTGCTTTTTCGGGGTGGACTTTCCCTTTAATTTCAAGTATTTGGGGGATCATTCATTAACCCCTACTCTGCCGGTTTACAAATAAGTGAGATTTCAAGACATTTTATGGTTTTCATTGTGTCTCTTGTTGCATGGTTCATCTCTTGATACAAATGGTGTTCCATGATACCTATCTAACCTCACAATTCATGAGCCAGTTTTGAAATTCAAGAAGAAAAACAAGCTCTCCTTTATCCAAAATATTAGATTCAAAACAAAGTGTGGGGTTGTATAGTTTGCCTACGCCAGTGAAAGGGGGTGGGACTAGTCATTCACTGACCTATCTTCATCCTTGAGTATATCTGTGTAGAGTGACAATGTCAACGCTCCGACAAAGAACCCCAAAGCTGGACCGATATTCAGGAAAGCATTGTAGATACCTGATATAAATAAGGAAAAAAAAAGAAGATATACATGTAAACAAATCTGAAACAATTGCAAGATACAGCAACAATTAGATACATGTAGATTGGAGATTGGTGTTGGCTCCAATGTTGGACTTTAAAGGAGAATTACGCTCAAAAATAAAGACGATAGTGTTCAAAGGTGTTATTTATTCCTACTTATTAGACTATATGGCTTCGCGTCAAAATATACGAGATCGATACGAATCAAGATTTTCTGAGCAAAATTTACCATCTGCTAGCAATATGTATCGTCTGCTAGCAGCGCATGGGGGCTGCCATTTTGTTTATGTGTACAAGAAGATTTTCTTAATCCAAATGCTCAATTGCCTTTTTCAAAATTAAAAACCCATTTGAGATTAAAAATATAGAATAGACATATCAATTTATTTTTAAACTGAAGATTTCCTTATATATTTCTGTTGAAAATCGATATTCGCTTAATAGAAATCTATTTTCTCGATACTGGACGTATGGGACGGAGCAAATTAATTCAAATTTTATGGATGCTTCTTCCCTGAGCATCTATAGCGGCAAACTATGCATTCACCTGCTTTCGGATAATGGACTTGAAAAGTCAGAATGCATGCTGCATATATTATGTTCTGCTCTGTTTGGCAAACCCAAGAAAATAGATTTTTGTTAAGCAAAACCAGACAATTTAAAAGTATCATTATAAAGATTTAATTTTTATAATACATGTTAACACCCACTTTATATTTTTCGTCACATATGGGATTTTAGGTAATGAAGAAAATCAATTTAGGATTTGGATTCAAAATATCTTCCTGATGGAACATTTCTCAATGGTTCATGTACAACTCCAAATCAGCAAGAAAATGGCAGCCCCCATGTAAATGAGTAGGAGACGATACCGGGTGTTGGAATATCTTTATTTATACCCTTTTCTGATATCTTATTAGAAAATGATTTAGGCCAATAAGTAGGAATATATTACACCTTCCAATATAAGTAAATTTGTAATCAGGGGTTAATTCTCCTTTAAAGATAAAGTTGAGTTCTGGTCATGAGATTGAATTGTGAAAGAAGCTGTCTCAAAGCAATTGGGAAAGGTTAAAGGGAAATTAACCTCAGCGTATGAATTAGCTTATTTTGAATGGTGTAGTATATGCCTCTTATTTGATACATGCAATTTCATGTAAAAACACAGGATATAGATATAAATCACTATTTTCCAGCCAAGTTATCGTCTGCTAGCAATAATAAGGGGGCTGCCATTACTTTATGTGTATACGAACATATTTTTCATCCCAAGTAAAATTTCCTTCATCGTTAACTTGTAATTGATTTTTAGAGGACAAATATATATTAGATAAAGTCACATATTCTGAAATGTAAGTTTAGTTTTATATATTTTTTAAAAGGTCTTAATTTGTTCATAAAAAATATACTTCATAAAAAATATACGTCAAGGACGGAGAATTGACGTCAAGGACGGAGACAATCGTAACAATACCAAAACAAAGCGAGGAATCTGCTTTACAGGATGGCTATTAGAACTCATGGGTCGTCAATTATCTAGGCCCATGGCCAATAACAATCGTAATACAATCAGAACAAAGCGACGTATCTGTTGTAAAGGTAGGCTATTATCAATGCATATGGTACCTAATGATCCGTGTCATGCACAAAATGGCAGCCTCCATGGAAAGACGTAGCAGACAATAGGTGCATCTAGAATATCACGTGGGGTTACTTGTCCTTTAATTATATAGCACATAAGAAGTGGTGTATGCTGTAAGGTTTTGGAGTCACCAAAATGATAAGAAATTGACTCAATCCTGCTGAGATTCACATGCACTGCACACAGAAAATATGTATATGGGACTACCCCCAAATGTTCGGCCCAAACATTTCGGCTGTTTCTTGTCATATTTTGAATGTGAGGACACTTGAAGAGCAATCCTTTTCAGGGGACATATCTATTATGATAATCTTCCAAACTAACATAATAAGAGTGACAAAGCTCACAAATTATTTTTTACCTTTCCCAGAACTCAATCTTCCCTTTAAGACAATGTGACTTCAACAAATGATCTAAGACAGTTCAGTAGGTTTTTAATTTTTTTTTACTTCTTCATGCTCTTGGTTTTCCTGAACACCTGGTATTTAGTTGAATCAAATAAAAGCAGAAAAGTGAGAGAAACAGAGTTTGGGCAAAATCACACAAGAAATAAAGTTATGAATTTCTGAAGCTTTAATCAATCAAACACAAATTTAGGTGATTTTCACTGAAAGTTCATTGACCTCTTGACCTTTGCCAGATTCAACTCATTTTCTTACTTGACCTGCGCCTTTAAGAGATGTACCTATGGTATGAATTTGGTGATTATACCTCAAATCAAAAGGAAGTTATTGTGATTACAGTGCTTTTAGCAGAAAGTTCATTGACCTTTTGACCTTTGACCTTGTTCAGATTCAACTCATTTTCGAACTTGACCTGCGCATTTGGGAGATGTACCTGTGGTATGAATGTGGTGATTCTACCTCAATTCCATAAAATTATTGTGATTAAAGTACTTTTTGAAGCTGCCGCCGGAAATAGTGATGCCTATAGTCTCGCCCGCTACGCAGGCAAGACAAAACCAAAAACAAGGCAAACACCAAGGGTTGCCTCGCCTGAATCTTGCTATGCGAATAAAGAATGTGAACTTTGGTCTGGCAGATCTATTTTATTATATTATAAAACGGGTTCAAGAATGTAGCCATCCTGATTGGTCAAATAACTCCATGTGACCGTGCAAAAATAAAGTGATAACAGACGGCAAAAAGGCTCTAAACCACGGCTGAGCTGCGCGTACACATATCTCTGGTGCGTGCAAACTTAAAACGCAATGAAATTGCGTAGTTTAATTGTCATTTTATCGCAGGGATTACATGCGCGCACTGAAACGCGCATGACTTTTGTTGGCTGCGCTTCTGTGATGTCATCCAGGAAAGCAAATGGCAGCCTCCATGACTGTGCGACTCTTGGCCTTTCTATGGGGTTCGTAACCATTTTTATAGACTTCATAATCATATTGCCGACCCGTTTTATAAAACTATTAATACATGGTTGTGAGTTCGTGCATTAGTGCGATCTGGCAACACGCAGGTTTTTATTGTGGTGGCAAACACACTCGGCTTGCGCCTCGTGCGTATAGTACACCACGATAAAAACCTTTGTGTTGCCAGAATACACCAACGCACTCCCAACCATGTATTAATAGTATACTATACAATAATGATCATTGATGATGTTACATACATTTATCCCTGGTAAATGAGACAATGCTGTTTGTGCATGGTGTTGATAGTACTGAAGCTTTCAATGAAGTTTATTGACCTTTTGAACTTTGACCTATTTTTCGAACTGGACCTGTGCCTTCATGGGATGTAACTGTGGTATGAATTTAGTGATCATAACTCAGAAGTACAAAAAGTATTACATGTATATGTACATGTACCTGTAAAGTGATTTTCACTGAAAGTTCATTGACCTTTTGACCTTTTATACTGACCCATTTACAAACATGACATGCAGATTCAAGAGATATCCTTGTGATTTGAATTTGGTGATCCTACTCCACAGGTACAAATAGTTATTACATGTGAGGTAATATTTCACTGAAAGTTCATTCATTGACCTCTTGACCTTTGTCCCTCATCAGATTCAACTCATTTTAGAACTTGATCTGTGCCTTTAAAGTTCCTGCGAGAAGAAAAAGGTCCTAATTCGGGAAATCGTATGAATTTCGCATTTTGTGATAGTTCAACACTTCCCAGTCACTATACGACTCGATTTACCTGATGATATCATCACCCGAACCCCCCAAATCGTATTTTAAACATGCCCCAAAAAGTTGTAAAAACACTGAATTCTGTACAAGGTCTGTGACGTAGACGTAGTAAACAAATCCCATGTTGTGCGTTTTCGTTGAGTTATTGACTCAGTTTTGATCAGATAAATCTGTCGTTTGTGTTCATTTTTATTCGAGAAAATATATTTTTATTGATTTTAAATAGTCTTTGGGTATTAAACTATCTAAGATTTAATGCATTGTAAATAAAATATCTATATCAATTATCACTGTTATTATTACTGTTATTGTTAGAATTGCCATGCTTAGTATCATTATTTTGTTTTATTCCCTTCATTATTCATGGTTATTTCTATTTTTGGATGAGTTCGCGGCCCACCGGTTGAGAAGCGCTGGACTGTACGTGTAGTGTAGACTTGTCTCTAGATCTACTAGTACTATTACTACATGTAGTACTAGTAGACCTAAAATTCTGTCTCTTGTTCGTTAGCTCTTCAATTAGAGACAGAAACGGTCGTATCACTCTGCTGTGCGAACCAAATACACATTGACTTACACATTATTTATAACAGTTTGAATACGGCTGCAAGATTTTCAAACGGAAAAAAACCTTGGACGACGCTGAATTACCTGAAAAAGGAGCTTTAAACGGATTATTCAGTCAAATTGGTAAGTTGAACCGATTCCTTAAATAGTAGAGCCTAGGCCTAACCAATTCAATAATAATATGTAGATCTAGATATATGACGACAAATCAAATTACATGTATTGCGATTTTTCCAACTACATGTCGGCGTGTAGTCAGTTTGCACAGCAGAGTGATACGGCGGTTTCTGTCTCTAAGTGAAAAGCTAACGAACGAGAGACAGAATTTTCGGTCTAGCCTTTTAGGTACTAATAGTCAGAGATCTACATACTTAGTGTATATAACTTAGTATTACCACTTGTACTTTGTATAGTCTAACTAAATAAAAAGTGTTGACATTGTTTTGAGACCGAGTGATGATAAGTTGATCGATCTAGTCTAGACACTTCTCAACCTTTTTGAACTCGAGGCCCACTTTTATTTAAATGTTCAGATTTTTTTGGAGCCCACCATACATAAAAAGGTGTAAATTCCCCCAAATGACAATAAATTTTGATCACAAACATACGGGAGTAAATACTAAGAATAAGATGAAATTGATAGCGTGGATATTTCAATATCTGAGTTATCGAAAATGCAAATTGCGACGTACCGGTACATACACCTCCATTTTCATCGTCAAATTCTCCAATTTCTCCGTCATCTTCATCGATGTCACTATCACTGCTATATTCTTCATCATCAATTTCAATATTCATATCGAGGATGATAATCATCGTCGCAATATTCACCAGACATTCTTCCTTCGAAATTTTGGCGTTCTCACTATGACTGAATTACCGTAAAAGCTATTGTAAACAAACATGCTAGATCGAGAGAGCTCTAGATGTCTGCACGTATACGTCACAAATATCCCGGATGTAATCGCTCGTTTTTTCAGGGGATCTAGTTTTGATGCCTGGAAATCCTCATTTTGAAACTGAAAATTCTCCGTCGGCTGATATGGCATGGCTCTGGAACTGACTTGCATTAATTAATATATGTCTAAGATAAATACCAATTTTAAACAAGTTTAAAGCAATTTCTAAGCTTCTCGCAGAAGATTTAAGAGATGTTATCTGGGGTATGAATTTGGTGATTCTACCTCAAATCCATAGAAAGTTATTGTGATTACAGCATGATTGTTGACGAAGCTGCTGATGATGCTGACAGAAATAATGACGTCTATAGTCTCGCTCCGCTACGCAGGCAGTACAAAAAATAACACAATTTTGTGAACCATTAACAAAGGCTGATTTGCAGATAGTAAATCAGGGACGTTAAGCAATTACTTGCAGTAAGAAACTTTTAAGAATATGGACAACTTCCACAAATGGAAAAGTTCCCTGCAAGCAAAATCTTATCCTTTTTACTTCTACACTTATCCTGTTATAATTATGAAGTTGTTCTCACCGAGAAAGAGTCCAAAGTCTTTGGGTTGGAGATTTTCATCCAGGTAGGTCACTCCTAGAGTAAACACTGGAGCTCCAGCAAAGCCAAGTAGGACGGAGGAAAAGATAAACAATCCTATAAAACTGACTGCTTGCCCTTCTGTACCTTCAGCCATGTCTGTACAAGAATTCAATCAAAAGTCGTAATCCTGATTCAAAGAAGAATTAAAGTGGCATTAAACTGGTAGAACTTGAACAGCGCCATCTTACAGTGATTGCTAAATTAAGATTATAATTTAAAGTTCATTGCATTTTATTTTGAATTTCGACAATCAGCTTGTTTGGATAATAGGCAAATTTTATGTTTCAAACTATTATTGACTTTGCATTGTGGAAAATTATGTGCAGATACACTCTAAGCCTTTACAAACTAGAATGGGGCATGATGGGAAATGAGAGGCACAGACACTTTTCAAAACCTGTTAAAAGATTTAGCAGCTTCAGTTTACTGTCACTTTAACTTACAGTTCCCTTGCCAGAAGAGCTAGATTTCAACATTTTAACTTAGTTATCGTATTTAGGATGAAATGGTCGCTACATGTATACACATCTGATATTTTCCCAAAGGCAAATGCAGTATCCCATTCATATCAACATGTGAAGGTAAAAATTGCTCAAAATAGGAAAAACTCATGAAAGCAAATTACAAAATTTAACAGATTGTCTCATCTAGCGTGGAAATTTGAAAGAAAAATATACTCAACCAAAAAAGTAAGTTCCCACTGACACTTTTTAATTTTTATTTGCCAACTATTGATTATGTTTTCATAATAAAATTGTGGTACAACGTATTTATTGCAGCAAGTACCAGAAAAAAAGTTGCCCTGCATTTCCCAATGCAATGCAGTGTACATTGTGTACTCTATTCACTTCTTTTGTTCATGTGCAGGTGCATAACTTGCAATTCAAATTCATAAAACTGCATTAAAAATTGTGATTTCTAGTGCCGTTTCATTAATTTGAACTGCAAATGATCCGTCTTTACATGAACAAAAGATGAAAAGAACAGGAATGAGCATGCACATGTAAACCCTGCATTGCACAATGAAATGAAAACTGCAACTTTTTTTCTTGTACCGACTGCAATAAAACCATAGTTTCTAATGAAAACATAATCAATCGTTAGCAAATAACTGATGAAAATGTAGATAAGAATATTCTGCATATTTTGCCTTTTAAATGAACAAATTGCATCAAATATTTCTTTATTGGTTGAGGATATAATTGGAGCCAATCTGAGGGCTATGCAGAGGCAAAGTTGATTTACTCAGACCTATGTAAAATGTTCCTTGAAGGGTTAATGAGCAGAAACGGGACATACAAAAAGTTTGGATTGTGACATATTACCACATTTCTCCTGTAGCATGGATGTGTTGTCAACATCTGGACATACAAGGCTGTCCTCTTCTGATTGGTTGAATGGTGTCATATGGTAGGGTTCAGCCAGAAAGTGGGGCAGAGAGAACAAGACAGACCCCACAGCCAGGGCTAAGGTTCCCACTCCAACCCAGACTGGTTTGTGTCCCTTCTCTCCAATATATCCCACAAAGACCGTGAAGAACATGGCTGAGAACTGGTAGGCACTGGCTATGCTACCACTCTCTGTGCTGGAGAAATGGAAGCGTTTCTCCAGCGTGGTGAGGACAGAGAAGAGGAGTCCAAACGGGACGAGATAGTGGAAAAGGCCCGTCAGTGACAGGGCCAACAGATAGCCCTTGATTTTGCTGCAAGGCTAAGGGATTGACAAAGAACGAAACAACAGAAAATGAAAGAGTTTGATAAATTTCTTTTTCAATGTAAGCAAATTTTACAAGTCATAGGTGCGTATGTAGGTCATGTACAGGTAACACATAGATCTATGGTAGCACCGCTTATTTCTATCATCTATTCTGCATCTCATTAAACCTCCCCAGAGTGCCATTTTGTGCAGTACTTTAAAAAAAAACAAAGGCAACGCAGAGCGTAGCATCCCCTCGCTGGGTACAAATGGTCTACATGTACATGTATATACGTCAGAACAAGTTAACTCGATTAGACTATACTTTTATATTACTAGGCAAGGAAGTACTAATAACTTTGGATTGGATGTACAGAATGTTTGTACTAACCCATGAGAAGATCTGAAAATAAACTTTCTCATGTACATAATTAGCAATTTTTGCATATTTAATGAGCTGCGACCTTTGACCTTTGACTTACATACATGTTCTCAACAACATTACGTAAACCACATTTTCGCATATATAATTAGCTATTTTTGCATATTTAATGAACTGTGACCTTTGATCTTTGGCCTACATACTCCAAAATCAAACTCAGGCTGTATTTTGATACCATGTACCTTCATACCAAATTTCAGTAAATCTGTCAAACATTACTAAAGTTATCAAAACAGAAACCAATTTTCGCAAACATAATTAGCTATTTTCGCATATTTAATAAGCTATGACATACTTGAAGATCGAACTGAGGCTATATCTTCATACCATGTACCTTCTTACCAAATTCCATTAAAATCTGTCTTTTTTCTGATTTTCGCATATTTAATGAGCTATAACCTTTCACCTACATACTCCAAAATCAAACTTAGGCTGTATTTTGATACAGTAGCTTCCTATCAAATTTCATTAAAATCCGTCAAACATTGTTATTGAATGGAAACCACATTTTCAGATTTTTGCATATTTAATGAGCTATGACCTTTGACCTACATACTCATAATCAGGCTGTACTTTGATACTATTTCATACTTGTGGATAGCTTAGAGTCTCTTCTATTACATGACACCTAAAGCTCTGGCGATATTTTACGCTCGAGTGAGCAAAGACCACTTTTGTGAAAAGGTGCAAAATCCAGAGTTGACAAGAATGAGTATTTCTTCTAACTGGTATCAGCAACGTTGAGAATCATGAAAAGGCATATTTTCTATTCAATTTCGGTGAGTAGGACGTCCATGTTGTAACTCTGTCTATAGTATATTAAGGGACTCTACTGTGCCCCACTGGAGATCAGTTGGTCTAGCAGCACTCACACATATGCGAGGTTCTTGTAGATCAACCTCGCACTCCATACCTTTGTACCGCGAAGAATTGCCTCCCATAGCAAGTGTGTGATCTCTAGCACAGTGTGCTGGAAAAGAGCAAGATTGCCGGCCAAAAACTGCCTGAAAATTTCACTTGATCAAGATGATAAAGAACCTATTGAAGAATCTGGCATGAAATCTGATTCTATCATCCAAAAATGTAGGAGGTATTTTCTCAAAATTTTAATGATTATATTTGTGTTTTTTCCTCTTCAACTTGGAGGTCGTGACCACCGCCAAAAATTGACAAGGCCCCACATAGCCTACGTTCAGTGCTCTGCATTCGCCTACAAACTGACACTGATTGGACCCATGTTCAAATCCCTGTCACCAGTGTTGTAGCTAGAGCATTTTTAGTGGTGGTTGCAACCTCACTGACTTTGACCTGCGTGTGGAGCATAGGTGTGGAGTGAGCGCAGCGAACTCAGCTTCACGACTATCGACCAGGGGTTCCGGGCAACGCCGCAGCGGGGGTACAGGCATGACAGGGGGCAGCGCCCCCTAAGCTTTTGCCTTATACAATATTTAAGGCCCACAATCCCAATTTCTAGATACCCAAATGACTTAAAAGAGTCACACATGAATGGCTGTAACTGAAACAAATTCGTACACTGCATTAGTTAGTAGATATCATTATAACACTGTCTACAGTACAATGTCATTATACTGAAAAAATGTGTGAAATGGATAGTGAATTAAATGCAATAAAAAAACAAACAAAATATAGCTGTGTTGTTTCATTCATTCAGCTGTACTACTTAGTACTTACTCACCTAAGTCAGCTTCACTTTCACTTTGTAACGCCTTTCCTTTTCTGTGCCCACAACTTGACCAAACCACGTAATACTAGTTAGTGGTCATATGTCATATTGACCACTGCGCGGGACTAATGCAAAAATACTACGAATTTTCTATCGCATGTACTAAAGGTATGGGGGAGGAAAAGGATATTTAAAATACTTCCTATCAAATTCAGCTCTTAAAAATCTCACTCCTACCTCAAATTGCCGCTAGGAAGAACTTCTGATATTTCCAGCAAAATCCAAAGTCAAAATCATGTCCAAAACCGAAGAAATTCCCGCAGATTTTTTTTGACGATCGCATGTTGTTTTTATTCCGCCGATGTTTTAGACTAAAATCGGCCAATAAAATTTTGTCCACAAAGGAACTCGGTATCGCGTGCAAACCATCGATCTCTACGATCGCGCATGCAGAAAATTGGGACTTTTACGCGTGTGCGAAAAGGACCGAATTTTTAATGACCAAATTTTGGAGGGGAGATGTCTGCGCTCGCGGCGATCAGGAAATGTACACAATGACCTCCAATACCCCGTTTCGCCATAATTGACGGTAAATTACGGATTTCATTTTTGAAATTACCTTTTCCAACATCGGTAAGTTGAATTTATTGTATTTCATGTATATGTTGGTGTCGGTTTTTGTAAATTAAATGCCGATTTTGAGTGAATGTTAGTGACTTTTGTGCAGTGGTATTTGAAAGTGTTGAGGTGTATGACTGCCTAGATTCTACACACGAAGTATAGTAATGACGCTTTGAGTGAATTTGACTGCCTTCGCAATAGGAAATCATCTTATTGCGAACCAACCCCACACGATATGTCCCCGGCCCCTTGGTCGCGGACGCCGCCGGAGATGCGGCCGGAGGCGTATACATAGCTAGCTAGCTATACGTTCGGATTACAATCAATTTATATTTGAATTTTCACGTTAGTTTCAGGTTATACGAGTGTATTATACTTACAAGTCAAGTCAAAAATAATATTTATGGTCAATATCAAAGCACAACAAGGTCATTTCTGCGCATTATATGTGTGTTTTGGGGCAATTAATACACATCAAGTTTGGGGAAATAGTGGTGGGCGGGAGACTGATTTTCAGCCCGAGTGCCGGGCGGAAAACGTGAGTGGTGGGCGGGCCCGCCCACCGCCGCCCACCGTAGCTACATCCCTGCCTGTCACGTTTTTTGGATGGTGACGTTAAAAGTAGGTCCCAGACGTAAATAATCATATTTTTTTATTGATGCACGTCTGTAAAAACCTGATTAACAACAATAACCCCCTCCCGCATACCGGTAAACTTTTTCAAGGGATGACCACCCCTCTGATATCAACTTGGTTTTAAAAGAAGCAGAAAAATGAAAGAAACAGATCCGAGAAAATTGAGCAAAATCTTACAAGAAATAAGAAAGCTATAAATTTGTTAAAAGTTGTAAACAAACACAAATTGGCAAGTCTGTGATGTATCTTGCAAGCTCATCTCCCATTTGCCCTGCACTGAAAAAAATCATCAATTTCCATTTTCTCTCTAAACTAGATGAATTCTTCATTCATGTTGATTTGTTTTAAATCTTGATTGAAAATTTTAGTGAAATATTTTGTCACTCTAATGAAATTAGCTAAAATACTTTTTGTTACTGCAATAAATATATGAAATGACTGCAGAGACCATTGAAGTTAAAATGTCAAACTGTGCTCAAGTTATTGCAAGAACATTCTATTTACATGTACAGGTATATAATATCCTCTGTGACCTTTGAACCCATGACCCCAAATCAAATCAAATCACTGTCACCCAATTATATACATGTATGTGTGCCAAGTTTGAAGTTGATCCATTAAATTGTTCTTGAGTTATTGGGAGAAACATCTATTTCCAGGTATATAATGACCTCTGTGACCTTTGATCTTTGACCTAGTGACCCCAAAATCCACTCAGATCATCATCACTCCGATATGCATACATGAGCCAAGTTTGAAATTGATTCGCCAAAATTAATGGTTCTTAAGTTATAACAAGAACAATCCATTTTCATATAAACAATGACCTCTGTGACCTTTGACCTTGTGACCCTCAAATCGGCCAATCATCTCTCCCATATAGTAAATACATGAGTTTGAAGTTGATTCACCAAATGGTGCTTAAAGTTAAAGTTAAATTATTGTGAGTACCGGTATATGCAATGACCTCACGGAGTTGCCGATCAATTTGTGTTTGATTGATTACAACTTCAAAAATTCATGACATAACTTTCTTATTTCTTATCGGATTTTGCTCAAACTTTCAATCAATGTTCAGTTTCTGCTTCGTACTTTAGTTTACTTTTAAAACCAAATTAACAGCAGGGTGGACTTTCCCTTTAACAAAGCTAGAGTCTACCTTCAAACATTCTACGGTGATACCACACCAGCGGCACGACATTTCATTCAGTAGTTTTTGGTCGATTGGGTCTTCAATTACGAAAACATCATCGTCTTCGTCTTCATCATCAATCACGTTAGCTCCAACAACAATCTCGTCTGCACGTTCGACATCTAGCATTGCGGTACGTGGACCCACCGGGAGCTCTTCGCCCGTTTCCCCGGAATTCCTGGCGGGTGAGTTACCACCGCTCCGTTCATTTTCAGCCATGTCTATGTCGAGACGACGTAAAGCCACCGTACTGGCGTGTGCGGTTCAAATCTAGATATACTGATGACTTTCAAATTCAGAGACTACATGTACATCAATGGAGCATAACCAAACATAGAAACACGCAGTTGCGTCGCTGAGATTAGTTCAGAACTGCTTTTATTAGTTGTATTTCCTCCTCCTTGCCTGCCCTTGTCCTTGGGCTCTCTGGCTGCTGCTGAGTGCTGCTGCAGTACCCTTGCTGGTACCCTCGGCCTCGACATGAATGCATGCAGCGCTCATTCACGAAGCAGTTGTTACCAGAGAGGGCCCAGTCAGGTTCACTAATCACGCAACGTATGAGTAGTATAGTTCATGCTAAGTTTTGATTTTCGGTCTACATAATAATAGGCCTACTTTCTGCACGTAATATAGAGCATATAGATCGATGACACATAAATGGATTTTCTAAGAGGTATCTGGACCTTTAAACCCTTTCGGTCACTTGTGAATTTAAAAAAAAAAAGAATTAGTGGGTGGGGCAAAACCCAAACCTGCCTCGTGCCCCATTTTATAAGCCAATCGGCATAGCTGAAGCAATATACGACCTAAACACGTACCCTCAGTTGAATTTCGACCTAAAAATTTATCAGGGGAGGGTTGGGATTTGGTAATGTGCTCCTCCCCCCCCCCCCCCCCGGCCTAAAAAGTGTGAAAACTTTTTGTTTTAGTTATTTTTTAATGTTATATATTTTTTCAGAATAGTGCCTCCCACTTCAAGGATTTCTGAATCCGGCCTGTTTAACGCTCTAGCGTCAACCTTTTCCATAGTTTTGAATTTTATTAGTAGGGCCTAGGGAATTAAGTAGGCAAGGGGGGCGATCACAGCGTTTGGGGATCTCTTTTTAACTAAAAAAAAAATCTCTGACAAGAAAATTAAAACAGAGAGAAAAAAAAGAAAAAGGTCATCAGCCTTTTTGGGCCCATTTTTGGGGTGTCTTTCTTTTCCCAGGGGAGGGGGCCCGGGTCCCTCCCCCCCCCCCCCCCCCCTCCCCTGGATCCGCCACTGCACTGATAACAGACACAAGTATGGCATCGTACTACGGAAGTATGGCTGAGCGAGATCTCTTCGAAAATAGAACCCCTTTGGTTTTTACATGCTCGCTATTTTTGTCCTCCGATTCTGCAAGAAAGAAAGCTCGCGAGGCCATTATTTTAGATCTACGTACAATGTAAGCATGCATTATTTTTACATCGTGACTAGAATTTAAGCTCCTGTTAGATTGTAACAAGCTGATTTCAAAAATAGAAAGTAATCACCGCTGTTTCGGTGATATTTTGACACACTTTTTTGATGTGTAGTCCCATATGTTGAATTCTATGTGGAGTGAGTCTAACGTGACACACTGAGCAGTGGTGACAATGTGCGACTATCGCCTCGATCTTCAGTCAGATACGCTTGTACATGAAGTGGTCTTGACTAGTACGTGTATGATTAATATTGGGAAAGCAGGAAAAGTCAAATGACGACTCATTTTGGATTGAGAAATGTTCTTATAATATTGAGTGCTGATATTAATATCTCCACAATTTTAACAGGAAATTTTGATAATTCAGCATGCCTTCAATTGCCTTGCTATTCTAAATGTAAATAAGCTTGAAAGTGTATGATTATTGATAGATTGTAACTGGTGTATTATAACCTTAAGTTGTACATTGAATGAGTGGATTGTGATAGATTAATTTAAAAGACATATCAATCTGCTAATTATCTGATAAAGCAAGATGAATCATCATGACATGGTGATGGAGTGAAACCGTAAGACTAAGAGGTTAGAAGCGAATTTCTATATAAGATGGAATCGAACTTTATAATCGAACTTATTTACATTGCTAATGCTAATTCAGTTGCAACTTATAATTATATACAACAACAAGAATATATACAAGCCATCTCCTGTCATGTTACTAAAGATAATCGGCTCATACCAGATTTTTTTATGTTTCTGGATTTTACACCCTTTTTTTCCAGATCAAACAGTGGTCAATTCCTGCTTCCACCATGACGGACAGTACAGAAAATAGATCTCAAGATCAAGCAGCCAGGTCTTTTCTCAGACGCAGATTCCTTCACTTCTTAATCGCCGTTTCAAAGCAGAAGATGGACTTTGTCATGCATGAGCACACCAATGTCTCTGGAGAGTTCGGTATGATGGACATCGACGTACAACAGGTTCAGGTTTCCAATCTCGAGACACCCATCGGAGTGCAGAAAGAAGCAATTCTCAGAACAAGTGACATTGTGGCTTTTACGCTTAAAGTGCCTTTGGAGAAAGTTCCAGAGAGTTAACAGCTAGTGGTACTTGTGGCATAAGTTTATTTATTTGACAGCGTATGCTTTCAAGAAAACTTGAAATAGAGAGCAATTTTTAGGTAAGCAACTAGTGGACATACAACTCCAGTCTAATCTAGGTAGGTTTTTTGTCCAGTGATGTGGATTGAACCCAGGAGCTATTTATTACAAGGCCACTGCATTTTGCCATCTGAGCTATTAACTATCTTATAAGCTGTCTTCATGAGATGAAAAGCATCAGCTCACTGGCTTGTTTTTTTTTTTTTTTTTTAATTTGGGTTCTCCATTTACCAAGATCACTGCTCTACAATGTACTCTCACTGAGCTATTTTGCTTCAAAGTGCATGTGCTGGTACACATGTCTTATTGTGAAAGTCAGAGGCTTATTGTCAGCTTCACAGGATCAAATACAAGATGGAATTCCAGAAAAGGTTCTGAATGCTGATAGAATGCAAGTGCCCATCCTTTTACTTTATGCACTGGACTCGGGACGGTCCACAACCCAAAATTCAAACATGTAAAGTTGGAATGTGGAAGGAGTATGAACTGATGGTGTGTGAGATGCAAGGTCCTTTACGGTTCTAGGGTTTTTGATGCTCTCTGGTGCAATCTGAGCCATATGTAGAAGCATTTTCAAACAAATTTCATGACTAATATTTCATAAATAATTTTGTGTGAGTATGATTATTCTCAGAAATGAGACAACTTTTAACCTGTCGCTGTTACATGAAAAACCCTCCATGGAGCACCCTGCTGGACTAAAGATTTGAAGACAGCAAGTAAACATTCTGGACCTGTACCCATGCATAATCTCGAATTTGTAATGGCTTTTGTGATATTCATATTTGATGATTTCCCTTCATTGACATTCCCGTTGAAAGTATAATTTATGTCAGGTAGGATTGTCTCTACAAGTCACTATTTGAAGAAACAATGTGGTTCAAAATACACAAAGGGTTGGGGTGCTTTTTCCCCCTGAGCTATCAAGATATCCCCTGACCTCTGTACTAGCCTTTCAAGTTGCCCCCGTTTTTTTTCACATTTTTAGGACATGTATTCACCTTCTTTTGGCTAAAGTGAAGGAGCACTCCCAGAGAAACAAAAAAACTTCTTAGGTTGTTGATTGTACAGAGGAAACGCACTATAACAAGGACCTTGGGACTATGAAAATTATCTTGTTTTATCAGGAATCTCCTTATATCAGGGTAACCTTGTTACAGGGGCAGATCCAGGAATTAGTATAAGGGGGGGGGGGGCACACAAATGCAGGTTTGTCAACTTTTGGAAAAGGTAGACCCATATTTTGTTGGTCTTCTTGAAAATTCGCTCGGGGGGGGGGTTATGGGGTCCAGTTTCTCTCCGTAATTCTCTGACAAGCAACAAAAAAAAAGGTTTTCATTCTAAAAGGGGGGGGGGCACAATCAACAAAAGGCAGATCCTTTATGGTCAAAATGCATACTTTTCTTCCAAAAGGGGGTGGCACGTGAAGTGCTCCCCCCCCCCCCCCCCCCCCCCGGATCCACCACTGCCTTGTTATATCAGGGCTAAAAAACAGTAGAATACAAAGAAGTTGGACCAGTAAAATTACCTTGTTATAATGATGAGAGTTTGTTAAAACAGTGTTCTTTATTACGAGGTTCCACTGTACATACCAGGAATCTCGTTATATCAGGGGAGCGTTTCATCAAGCGTTTTGTCAGTGATTTTTGCCGACAACTGTTATAAGCTACTGAAATCCTTGCATCAGATTGGCTGAGACACTTGATGAAATGCTCCCCAGAACTCTTGTTTCCACTGTATGCCTGTTTTTCAGTATGCTTCCTAAAAGTAGGAGATAAAAAGTATAAGAAGAAACAAGAAATGGATCAAGAAAAAGAAATGAAATAAGAAAATGAGCAAATAGGTAAGCGAATACATGTAATAACGATTAAAGAAAAGCAAAGGAAGGATAAATGAATCTGGGGGGGGGGAAATCAAAATTTAAAGGATGGCGAGTGTGGTGAAGCAGAAATATCTTGAGATAACTTTGTCTGCAATATCCCAATTTATATCTTTGCTTTCGTACATAACTACTAATACGAGATGGTATTATCCAACAAAGAATGTATTTGTTTACGTTGTATCCTAGTTCATATCCAATTAATCCAAGTGCTTTATAATTAATGTTGGACATGTGTCAAATAATGCACAGTCTACAGAAATGGTACTTAATAAAGACAAACATAAGCTATAAAATGTTAACCTGAAATGAAAAAAAGTGTTTAATTAGGTAAAAATTGTTTCCTCAATAAAAATTAAAGAAAAATAATATGAAGAAATGGCTTTGCTTATTTGTATGCACTTTATATTACTATCAGGCAACTTGCACAAAAAAAAAATCTGAATTATGCAGATCAGGAGTGGCTCCATTATTTTGTAAAATGGGGTCCAGTTCCCCAAAATCTCTGACAAGCAAATAAAAAGAAGGGTGTTGACAGGCTCGTAACTAGGATTTTTGCGGGGGGGTTCAACATTGGAAAAAGTGAACCTTTCTGAGGGAGCGAAGCGACCGAGTAGGGGTGTCGGGTCAGGGGTGTGCCCATACAAGGGCATGGGCATGACAGGGGGTACGTGGGTCAATTGTGAAGCCCGAACATCTATACCACTGTGTTGGATTCCAAATACTGCGAGCGAGCAAAGCGAGCAAGAGAAAAATAAAAATGTACTTTTAAATTGCAAAATTTTATTTCATGAGTCACCAATAGGTGAAATGTAAACATATGCAGGAATCATTCATATTAATAAAGTTTTTAGGAAGTGAAGCGAACAGGGGGGGGGGGGCACTTTGCTGTTGTTCTTTTAAAGAAAGGTAACCTTAATATCTGGGCGCCATGGCGATAGGGCAGTGACATGCCGAAAATTATCATAAAATTTAATATTTATGGACCTAGCTCGATGAAACATCTCGTTTATAAGGTTTGCGAGCGAGCGAAGCGAGCGAGGAAAAATGCACTTTACTTTGCTATTGCGCATTTCAATATAGAAAGTGGACCTAAAAATCACTATTCTGATGTCCCTTTGGATAATTTTTTTCGCCTAATGATTCTTTTTTGTTGTTGTTCAAGCAGATTTCTTCTCGCCAGTTTGGGGGCGATACTACAAACGAATTTTGAATAATTCTTTGAATGACGCTTTGAAAGAAAATCGATTGCAACATGTCATAATGTACAAATTTCGAAATTGAATGGTGAAAGACGACATTGATTAATTATAGATTT
Organism: Heliocidaris erythrogramma; assembly: GCA_025617745.1. Classification (NCBI taxonomy): domain Eukaryota; kingdom Metazoa; phylum Echinodermata; class Echinoidea; order Camarodonta; family Echinometridae; genus Heliocidaris; species Heliocidaris erythrogramma. Next base: position 32,780,963 of record CM046856.1, read on the forward strand.
GCCAGATTAAGAGGTTACGGGACAAAATCAAAATAAAATGTATTAAAATAGACGGAAAGACCGATATTTTATCACGTTATTTTCCCTTTCCATCATCTCTCCCCTCGCTTCTTTTGTTTTTATTTATCTTTTTGTTTTTAAGCGGACCTCTGCTCGCCAACGGGGGGGTTCGTTCGAACCCCCTGAACCCCCCCTAGTTACGGGCCTGGTTGAACCCATGTGACCCCTCCCCCCCCCCCCCCCCCCCCCCCCCCAGGCTTGGCAATACATACATGTATTGTATTACAAGAATGTTGGCCTACATCATGTACATGTATTCACAATTAGAATTCCAAATGAGTATAACTTACACATGTGTAACATATTATGCAGATATAAGAGAGTATTAGGTGATAGTTCATTTGTGCTGTTATAAATAACGATATGAGTATTGTGTGGATGGGCAGGGAAGACAGTGTGTGTACATGTGTAATCCAGTACTTGTCTGATCTTTTCAGCGTATTGGATGAGTTGTTTCAAATATAGCCGTTTGTAATTAAAAATCGTTCAGAATAACCAAGATACCCATGACTAAAATCAAATCATCTTAACTTCTTTACGGACGGTATATACAGGTGCTGCGGAGCGTTTTTGAAAGTGGCGGGCTGATTTGATTTCACTCATTAATGACAATTTTCGAACCTTTTTTCCAAGATTTTATGAAACGTGTCTCCTCAAAAAAAAAGGGGGGGGGGGCTGCAGCCCCAAACCTTTTTGAGTTGACACGTTTCAATTGTAAGGTCTCGTTGTCTCTCTGTATCTATCTTTTGCAATCACTCTCCACTTCTCTCTCCTTTTATCCCTCTCCTTTTATCCCTCTCCTTTTATCCCTCGCTTTCGAACCCCTTTCTATCCATTTATCTCTCTCCCCCTCTCCCTCTTTTCCTACGCACAATTCTGTAATATGTATTTTCCCTCTAAACTCTGTCTTGCTTTCATTTTCCCTGCTTTACCCGGCCGACTCTCCACCAGTCGTACGCAGTTGATGCGTCAACATAACGACAATGAATACACAACAAAAATTGCTGTAATGTAATTAATAGGCTGCAATAGCAATTCTTTTAACTCGCTTTCCATATGAATAGATTATATACTTGACATTTTCCTTAATTTTTTTTTTTTATAACTTTTTTGTAATAATCTACAAAAATTCGACTGGTGAGGGATACTCCTGCCAAGGCCCCGTCTTATAAAGAGTTGCGATTGATTCGAATCGATCGCAACTTGAAATAAAGCGCAACTTGAAATAAATCGCAACTCCAATCCCTTAAGTACAAACTTGCGATTAATTTTAAGTTGCGATCGATTCGAATAAGTCGCAACTCTTTATTATAAGACGGGGCCCTGGTCACACAGTATGCGTAACAAAGAAGAGCAATACACCCTGCTTCCAACATTTACGTAAAATACGATAAGAAATTTAGTAAAACTTGAACTTCGTTATAAAAGAGCGACGGCTGGAAGACAATGAATTAAAAATCGGAATGGATTTCTCTTGAAATAAAAGTGCAACTTCACATGGAATTGCAAATGCAGTAATATTAGGCCAAGTAAAATTGAATCCTCAAGTTTCTCGTCCGGAGTTCTCGAAAATGAGGAGGAGGGGTTACATGTTATTTTGATAGTTTTCCTGCACATAAAAACGCTATTAGGTCAATTTTATTGTATTTGCACGTGTATGCATTTCAGAGGTTCTTGTTATAGCATTGTCTAGAATAATATGTATTTATTTCAGTTTAAAACAAAAATATAAAATAATGAGGCGCCCCCCCCCCAAAAAAAAAGGAAGGAGGAGGGGACGAGAAACTAGGAATTAATTTAATTTGGCCCTATAGCTATGACGCTGATTCTTAGCCAATGTCCCGATATGTTTTGGATTCGAAAATACATGTACACTAATATAACAGATCGTATTTTGCATCTGGTATTTTGTCTAATCGAAAATCATGATGGTGTGCGGAAGGTAAATATGTTTGTGCCAAATGTTACGGAGAGACACGTAACCTAAACCTGTCCTAATAATCAATTTAAGATTAACTTAAAGCCCCGGTCACACAGCGCTTTACGGCTTAATCACGGCCAAAACCCGTCAAAAAGTGGTCTCCCGTGAAGCAGACGATTTTGTTCGCGTTGATGTCGAGTTTAAGACGAGCTACGGTCGGTTTATAGACGTGGCACGACGCGGGTAAAAATCGGAACGGCGTCGGACGCGGCAAAAAGTTTTGATCAGACTATGGCGTATCCAGCATAGGGTTATTAGAGACCTGACGAGGGGGGTGGCATTGAAAAACAACAGGGAGGTATATAGCCTACAGCTTCAAACTGTAATGGCTACATCACACCACTAGCAGTCCGGGGTATAGGCCTAGTCGTCCTGCTACTAAAAATATGTTACCAGAGGTAAAGGAATTGAGGAAATCAATGCCCAGAAAGTCAGGATACCATCAATGTACATTATAATCAATCACATCGTCATGACCGAGTTGTTGAGTCTCCTTTATACAGCACGGTGATTTTCACATTAGTAAAAACAATCGTAACTTTCTTTTTAGTCACTGTTAGGCGTCTGTTTTTCTTGACACTATTTGACATATTCTCAGATTTTCTCCATTTATTGCCGGCAAGTTAATGCAGAGTTGGACTTTATAAGACTGGCTCGAGAACAGATCGAAATCAGACTCATTGTATCTAAACTGTTTTGAAAAAAAGACTACTTTTACGCGTTCTGTACTTGTCGGTGCTTTGTGCCGAATCTAGAAACTAAAGACACATCAGAACGTATTCTGAACTCCAGTCTAAGTTAAACCGGATTTAAACTAACCCTAGCTGCAGTACAAAATTAAACCACACTTAAATTATAGAGTGCACTAGAGTTTAAGTACAACTGGAGTTCAAAATTTGATTATCCTAAACTTAAATGGCAGGTTTAGACTGGGGTCTTCAGACTTTTGACGACAAGGAAAAGAAAGTGTCATTCTATCAATATTTGTAGCCAGGAGTTAAGGCAAAATCCATGAAGCGAAAAAAGTCTTCAATATTCTTTTCATTCAATTTGCCGACACATAAATCTGTAATCGGTATAAATGGAGATTAACCAAAAGAAAAAAATCAGAAAACCAAAAATCCATACAGCTTGAATGAACTTTCCTTCTTTAGCTGATCAAAATGTTCCCTTCTTCTTCAAGCTGTATTTCGTCATGTCTTAGCTCTTCACGGACAAGAGTTCAGGGTTTTTCATCTTGTTCCTTTGAAGAAGAAAAACTTCTCCCTGAGGTCCGCCGCCTCCAACATTCTCCTTCTCTTCATTCTCATCATCGATCTGATATAGAATATTATTACTGTTCTGGGAACTAATATAAATAGGAATACTGATATTATTTGTGCCGACTTTCATCTAGAAAGCTATAAGCAGCTAAATCATAGTCTTTTGTTTTCTAGGTCTGTAACTCCACCAAGCCATCGCGTACATGAATCCACAGATAACTTTGAGAGCGATAGACAGAACAGCTAGTCTCCAAGCAAAGTTCTCGTTGTGATAAAGCCAGCATGACCCTTGATTGCTGCATGTTTCTTCCCACTGTAGGCATGTACTGTCGATGATCAAGCCAAATAAGATAGGGCCTGGAATTGAACCTACAAAAAAGGAAACGGGAGAGAGAGAGAGGAGGAAATAGAGAAATAGAGAGAGAGAAAGAGAGAGAGAGAGAGAGTGAATTCATAAAAATATAATTTTTTTTAGAAATATAAGTTAGCCAATTTAGTTTTTCAAGGTTCAGTAGCCCATTTGATTTGGATAGGTTGAATAACCAAACCAATTCAATCACAAGGACATAAATATGACATATTTAACGGGAGTATTTTTCATCATAATGATTAGGATATTCAGAGACCCAAGCTGTCAAGGAAACATATTTATCAAAAACAAAACAATGACGTTTTGAGGCAATTGCTTGATTGTTGCCGTCGAAGAATGGCCGCTGGGGATAACGAAATTGATGAAAATGATTAGACAATGTTCGGAAAGGAAGGACCAAAAAGAAAATTGATCATGAGCAAGTACAAAGTTTCGTGACGATTTTGAATGAAAAAAAAAAAAAAAAAAAAAAATATATATATATATATATGAATGTTTAAATGGATTTGAAAACGAATGAGTAGAAATTTGAAAGATTTCTATTCTGAGGTGATGCACTCACCTAAACATCTTCCTATCATGGACTGTACACCAAGAGCCATTGGTCTTTGTGAGTCTGGTACACATCTGTATAATGGTCAGTCAGATAGAGAGAGATGAGAGAGAGAGAGAGATGGGGGGGGGGGTAGATTTGAGGGAGACAAGGTGTATACTCGTGTAAAAGAGAGATGGATGTGACAACAGAAATATCGTATGACATTAGTTTCAATTTTGAAAAAAAAAAGAATTAATACATTGTCAGAAAACGTAAAACACCCCAATACTCTTTAGAAGGTTGTCGTTAAGACCCAAATGTATCATGAGGAGTCTCCTTTTGTGCAAAGCAGAATTAAAGATGTTCCTTCTGAAATATTGGGAGGTGTTTTTGCCTCACTTTATAGGCAAATGATACCAAGAAGGTACAATGCCTATATAGTATACCTCCTTGATGATACGTGGGATATCTTGGATTATCTGTGGGCCTGCCCGTCTGTTTGTGAAATTCTTGGCTTGTTTCTTTTTTCTACTCGATTAGGCTTGATTTGCGAAGAAGTTTGACTCACCTTAAGGTGACATTTGTCGATGGGACCATAGGCATGAACATTGCCACAAGAAGTACAATCAGGAGTGGTACAAAAATAGGAAGTCTGAAGCAATCGCTGCCACATTTACCCGCTGTTACCGTAGAAGAGGTACCCCCGGTCATATATTCGACGCAGGCGCAGTCAGAATACGTCTGGTAGAGGAATGGTAAATCTTTATGTCACTTATTATGGCATGGAATTATTGTGACATTGTAAAATAAATGATATTTTAATAGAGTATGAGTTTTAAGAAGGGAATATCATTAATGTTCATTTTAGTTCACTTCACAAAAGCTAAAATATAATTTTATAAAAAGAAAAGCATATATCGCACTTTAAAAATAAGAAAGTAATCACTCGCAAAAACAAATGGCATTGTTAAAGTTGTAGGAACTAATAGGAATAACTATAAAGGAATCTAATGAAATAAAAACCTCTAGGCTTGTGCATTACAGGTTGCTTGAATGCACTCTTCTGACATTTTTTAAATAATGTCATGTGGAGACACATCTTATGGTCAGCTATGGAGAAGAAAACATTTAATTCGGAATGAATGTGTTTGTTGCCACGATTACTCACCCCATTTTCATAATCATGTGTACACCCTGCATGGCAAGGACTAAAGAACTCCAGACCACGCCCTTCTAGGCACACGGGAATGTACTGATTGGTTGAGCAAAGACACTCTGCATTACACGCATGCGTGAGATTAGGCTCGGTGTGAATGTAGTCATCGGGCTTGGAACTCGTGCTGCAGGAGACCAAAAGGAGAAAGGGAAATATTTTTTTCTTAAAGGTAAATTTAGCGGGCAACCAGGAGCACAGGATGTGAAAAATTGAAAAGAAAATTGTAAATGAACAATGTACTACATGTATTTCGCGTTTCTACATACAGTTATCCATTGGCGGATCCAGGGGGGCACTTCCGGCCCGTGCCCCCCCCCCCCTTTTTGAAGAAAAGTATGCATTTTGACCATAGACGATCCGCCATTTTCTCGATTGTGCCCCCCCCCCCCCTCCCCCCCCCCCCCTTTAGAATGAAGAACTTTTTTTTCTTTGCTTGTCGGGGAACTTTTCGAGAAGCTGGCGAGACCAAAAAAATACGGGTCTACCTTTTCCAAAAGTTGACAAACCTGCATTTGTGTGCCCACTCTTATACTCAATCCTGGATCCGCCCCTGCAGTTATCCATTGGCGGATCCATAACTTGTAAAAAAAGCAGGGGTGTGTTCCTCCCCAGACAGAGTTGGGGTGGTAATCATGCCTGTACTTTTGCTGTATACCCACTGTTGAAAAGCCGAGAGCTAGTCAAATCGAGCCATTGGCATGATTGGGGCTTGCTGTTTCACGGAAGTCGATTTGACGAGATCATGTGTACCGGCTAAGGAAGTCGACTTGGAGAGAGATAATTGATCTAGATTGGTTTCTCGTTCCAAGGAAGTCGGCGATGTGGCAACCGGTGACGAGATAGATGGTAACAAATGCTGGTCTTTCGTTTTAGATATTCGACTTGGCGAGATCAGTGATCTCGATTTCTTTGTGTCTCTGATTCTACAAGATCCGGTGTCTTGACTATTAAATTTGTCTTCTCGCCTCAAGAAAGTCGACTTGGAAGGAATATTCGGGGATCTAGTAACTCGTCTTAATCCCGAGGAAGTTCGACTCAGAGGCGGGAATCGTATTTACGCCTTCTTGTCCTAATCTTAACTAGGCTTCCCTGTGAGAAAGGATTTCGTATGGGTAGTGCAAGGATCTTGAAAAAAAATTTTTTTTGAAAAGTTGACACAAACAAGATCATCTTTTTATGTTTTTATTTTTGTTTGTTTGCTGATTGAGTTAAACGCACTTGTGAGAAATGACCAAATTTCACAGATTTCACTTTTTTGTAAAAACCCTCCCCTCTGTGTAGCGTTTATTGTCACAAACATTTTGAATATTATTATTCAAATCGTCACAGATTCCCCTCCACCCCCTTCATGTTAGCATACCACTTACTGGCCCTGTTCGTAGCTCACCAGTACCCCAGCCAGTGCGTTCTGCGGACACCTGAGGAACATGGCAGGGATGGCGAGGGTGGTAACAACAGTCAGAAGAAGACAGAACTTCAGCGTTCCAGTCACACGAAGACGAAATCGGCGAATAACCCAGCCGCCAAAATATACACCACACACTCCACCCGGTACGATGCAGGTACCTATATAGTAAGTAGTATTGATAAAAATGAATCTTTATAGGATGGTTTCAAGTATGGACAAAAAATTTAAAATGAAAATAAGTGTATATTCATGCAACGTTTAGTTAAATCATGGGCCCGTATTCTGAACTCCGGTTTGACTTAAACTTAAGTGTGGTTTAAATCCAGGCTAAACCTGCCGTTTAAACCGGAATTAAAAAAAATCACATTCTGAAATCCGGTTTAACTTAAACTTCAGTCTAGTATGGTTAAACTTTGTACATAAATTTAGACTGGACTTGCGGTTTAAGTCAGTTTACAGCTCTGGTTTAACTTAGGGGGTGTTGCAAGAAAATTGCAATCAATTGCAAATCCCCCAAATCAGTCGCAAGTTTTGCTATTGATTGCAAGTTCCATTTAAAATACATGTATCATAATTTGCAAATTGCAAATCCCCCATTTGCAATTGATTACAACTTTTTTGCAACACCCCATTAGACTGGAGTTTAAGTTAAATGGGAGTTCAGAATACGGGCCATTCAATTTCGATTTGATGATCCCAATATCATACAAATAATCATGGGTGTGAGTTATAGTGTATAATCATCCAAACATACACTGATAATTGTATTTCATGTCTGTACATAGGCCCTATATGTATATATATATAGAGAGAGAGAGAGAGAGAGAGTTATATATACAGTTATATTGCAAGAGAGGTGTGGATGTATGTACTGTTCGGTGTGTTTGTTTGCTTTTATTTCTGCGTTCTAATAACATACAATAAATCAAATTTTTACATAAGTATTACATAAGTAAAAAATCATGTACAATAAATAGTATACAATAAACATAAGACAAAGCATACAAACAAGATTAAGGAATATAATAGACCTATGTAAATATTTTTCTCCAATAAACTAGAGAGGTAATTTAGAACGCAGGAGATCGCCATCGTGAGCGGTTAGGCTGGAAACGGATGGTGGCCTCGTAAAAAAGATTAGGCGACATAACTCTCTTGGTAAAACTGAGTGATCAAGTGGGTGCAGTGCAATTGCAGGTGCGGGTGCAAATAGTAGATACTAATTTAAAGCGTGGGCACGTATTCAATTCAATTTCATTCAATTCATTTTATTTCACATCTCTTTAAAAAGTTTATAACAATTCATGCATACAATCAGAGATAAACAACATAAGGGAATTAACAACAATGCAAGAATATATATCAAAAAATAAATGATACGAGAGAAATGAATATAATTTAACGGCCAGTGATGATGTGGATGTGATGATGTATGATTGTAGTATCTTTCGTTTAAGTGTAGCTTTTAAGGAGTAGATGGTTGAACAAGATTTTATATTATCGGGAAAATTATTCCAAATGTCCGGACCAGAATGTCTTACAGATTTGTGTGTTATTGATAATTTGGGATTTGTAAGATTGAACCATGTTAACTTGATGTGACGAGATATAACAATTTTATATACATATGCATATTCACAGGTATAATATCACTCTCGAAATCTGAGGAAGTTGTAAATGAAAATTTTGTGGGTCTAAAGCACGATTGGACTACATAGCAGTCTATTTTCCCTTCTATACTTATGCCAACATGTGGACTCAAAAATTTCATCAAGTTTATACAAATTACAAATTAAGATATAAGGAGGTTGAAATGACCGTACTAGGATCTAGACTACACAGAGAGATACCAGCCAATATATTTGTGAGAAAGATATAGACCCAGGACCGAGACAACGACGTGAATCACCTTACCAACAATGGTGGTCGCCACTGTCGCCGTGGTCGCGAACTGGTTCTCGATGAACTTGGGCAGGAAGACCCCGAAGGCCGTGATCATCAAGGTATCCGAACACCCCGCCAGCGTCGTGCACATGAAGGTCGGGTTGAGGAACAGGTACTTGATGGCCTTTAGCAGATCACCTGGTTTTGATCCAAAGCTCGGATTCGCCGTTATCTCGGCTCCCGCATTGGCGTGTGCCTCGCATTCCTTTTCCAAGCGGATTTTGCCAGTTGCTAGGACCAAAAAGAAATACCAGGAAAAACTGCACATAATAGAAAAATGATAATTAAGCCTTCTTGTATAGGGCAAACGAAGTTATGATATAATTATGTATAACGTCCCTAATATCAGGGGCGGATACAGGATTTTCAGAAAGGGGGGAGGGCGCATTTCAGAAAGGAGGGGGAGCGCACACTGAGGAACCCTCCGTTTGACGAAGCCAAATGGCCATCTAGGGGGTCCGGGGGCATACTTTATCAGACAAAACGGGGGGGGGGGCGCAAGGGGCGTGCGAATGGACTTGCCCGGTATATTATTGTAAAGGGGCCGTCACATATCCAAACGGAGCCCGCCCGACTTCTCTGCGAGCTCAAAATGGCATTTTCGCCCGGAATACGGCCTGAATGCGGCCGGTGTCTGCTCGATCACTGCGGGCTCCGCCGCGTTTTTTAGGGGTCGGCGGACGTCCGCAGGACACCGAAACCTGCTCCCAGTTCAGCGATTTTCCAGTGGCGATTTTTGAGGTCGCAGAGCTCGTAAACATGTCGCCCGGAGATCGCTCTGACACTGGAAAACATTCGATCGATATTCGGAGGGCAATCTGACGATTTTAGACCATTTTTGGGGTTTAAAATTCGGACGGAGGTCGGCAGAGCTGCGCAGCCACCGCACGGGCTCCCTATAGGCCTACGATACACGAACGACCCCCTGCCTTCCGTTTCCCCCTCGACTTCTACGTAATCTGGCGTGCTTCGAGCGCACTCCGTGCTGGTGTCGAGTCGGCGTCGGGCGACTTCTACTGGCCCTGGCAGGGCTCTTCTCAACTCCGGAATTTTGCCCCTTGGGTATACTCATAATATAATTATGATGTAATTTTTTTCAATTCAATTCAGTCTTTATTTAAATCATTACATAATTTTATACTTGATCCAACGTTGATAAAATATTGGTTAAAGTTTTCTGCAATTTCAAAATGATCACTAATATAACAGCCATTATATAAAAAAGTGGTTTCTTTATCAAGATTATTTTTCTGTTTTCCTAAAATATTGTTTATAAGTTTTCATGTTTTGTTTGAATTTGTTTTCATAGATTCAAACTTGATGAAATAATATTTTTTCTTCTCTCGTCGGAGAGTTGAAGTAACTTCATTTACGTATCTTTTTATATCTATCATGATGAGCTTTAGTTGGGGAGTTTAAATATACCTTATAATATTTATTTTTCTTTCTTATAAGCTTCAAAATATCAAGGTTAATCCATGGTTTTCTATTCCGTTGACGTTTACCGATATGTTTTGTGCTGATAGGTAATCCACTACTTTTACTAGCTTTAAGTGATTTACCAATGTCTAATATTTCTTTCTTTGTTACTGGTTTAAAGAACAAAGTATGTGAGAGTGGTTCATTCATATAAGAATGAAACGAATTACAATTGTCTTTATTTAAATCATTACATAATTTTATACTTGATCCAACGTTGATAAAATATTGGTTAAAGTTTTCTGCAATTTCAAAATGATCACTAATATAACAGCCATTATATAAAAAAGTGGTTTCTTTATCAAGATTATTTTTCTGTTTTCCTAAAATATTGTTTATAAGTTTCCATGTTTTGTTTGAATTTGTTTTCATAGATTCAAACTTGATGAAATAATATTTTTTCTTCTCTCGTCGGAGAGTTGAAGTAACTTCATTACGTATCTTTTTATATCTATCATGATGAGCTTTAGTTGGGGAGTTTAAATACACCTTATAATATTTATTTTTCTTTCTTATAAGCTTCAAAATATCAAGGTTAATCCATGGTTTTCTATTCCGTTGACGTTTACCGATATGTTTTGTGCTGATAGGTAAGTGTTTATTATACAGGTTAACGAATGTATCATAAAATATGTCGTACGCCCTCTCCGGGTGGCTCTGGAGACACACCTCTGACCAGTCCACGATTGAAAGATCACCACATAGAGAATTAAGAATCAGGAGATATTTTCTTGTATGTATGTGCTTTTTGTTTATCATTTATTAAAAAATCTGAAAAATGGGACAAATGGAAGATTGGAAAATGGTCAGAAATATCTGTTAAAAAGGCACCAGAGGGGAACGATTAAAATCATTCGTAAATATGTTATCGATTATAGTAGATGATCTATTATTGACACGTGTTGGTCTGCCTATAATGGGATAAAACCCGGATGAGATTACTTGGTTGACAAAATGAAGAATTTGTGTGCTTTCAGATTTTTTCGACAAATCAATATTGAAGTCGCCCATGAAGAAAATACGTTTCTTGATTATGTAATTATCATTCATCAATGTATCAAAATATGAAGTAAATGAAGAAATGCTTGATTTTGGTTGACGATATATAATCCCAACTACAACATTTCTTTCTGATTTGCACTCGATTTCAATGCATAAAGAATCAACACCTTCACACTGCTGTGAGAAATCACAAAATTTGTACTTCAAGTCCCCTCGAACAAATAGACCGACTCCACCGCCGCGGCCACTAGGTCGATCAGCATGCAGGAATATAGCCTTCAATTGAGAAGGGAACATTAGAGGTTGAATTAATCCACGTTTCCGATATGCCAATCACCGAAAAACAAAATCTGATATTCGAAAGAAAACTGTGTATATGATCGAAATTTTGAAATAAACTTCTTGCATTGAAGTGAATCATGCTAAAGTTTCCTGTTATAGAATTCAATTATTTCATTGAATTCAGAGGTCAAGTAGTATCTTGCATTGGTGGAGAAGGCATGTTCGTCCTGATCATTCCCAACATGGTATTCATCGTGCCCAGCATTACTACTTGTATTTGCATCAACAAATTCGCCTTTAGAACAAAATAATGACTGAAATTCCGAGTCATCAATTTCAACGAATGGCAAAGGGTGAGTAAAGTTAACGTTTGCAGAAAGTATATTAGTTACCTTGACATTTAAACTCGAGTCTGCTTTAGAATAATCATTCAACATTACGATGACTAATGAGACGTACAAGACAATACGAAACATCCAGAAACTCAATAAGAAACACGTAAAATAATAAGGCCTAAAAGTTTGTTAAATTACTACCTTTTATTGATAATAAAAGGGTCAAATAAATGAGTACATTAGAAAAAATAATTTAAGGAGAGAAAGTGAAATGCATCAGCATTGTATAATTATTCTTGTCACAATTTTTCCAAGTATTGTTTACAGCGGATAGTTCTGCGGATCGACTTTCCATTTGTGGTGGATATCAGGACTACGATTCGACCATCAGAGGACCAAGCCCCATTGACCTTTGGGTGTTTCTTTGCGGTCCACAGAAGCTCCTGATTTGTGGGAGTTAAAGCCTCATCTATTCCCATACCGGTAACTTTCAGCTTTCTCCTTGCGCGCAGGACAGTGTTCCGGACTCGGTATGAACAGAATTTGACAATGATGGCACGAGGCTTCTTGTTCTTCAGAGTGGTGCCCCCGGACCCAGAGTCTAATGTCGCTTTATCAACCCTCGAAGCAACACGATGCGATCTATCGAGATCGTTCACGGTCAGATGAAAACGCTCAGCAGCTACGTGACAAATGACCTCGTCTGTATTCTCCGTACCATTTTCTTTCACACCGTAGAACTTCAGACAATTACGACGAGAATATTGATCGGTCTCATTCATGACCAGCTTCAAGTTGTTGATGGATGTTGCCTGTTCATTGATGACATTATTAAGCCGCTTAATTTCAGCTTTTTTGACACAAAGCGATGATTCAAGCTCCATTAACTTCCCATCAATGTTTTCAACACTTTCCTTGAAATCCGCACTGGATTAATTTTCTCTAATTGGTCTAAGCGTTGAATGAATTTGGATAAGTACATATCAATAGCCTTTTCTATAGTCTTTCCAATTGCATTGAGAAAAGTGTCAGATTGGAGGTATTCTTCGACAGCCTCTATGGCTGCAGCTTCTGCTGCAGCTTTCGTCTTAGCCGACATTTTGGTTACAAATTTATGATTGAAGAAACTGGCACAAGAAACACTCACTGTTTATACATATTGTTAACGCAGGATTGAACGTGCAAATCGATGTTTCACTGTAATAATATATATCAAGAGTATATTTAAGATGGCAGATATATGATTGAAGACTTTTGAAGTGTTATACTGTATAATTGAGATGACCGATATAGTTTCCCCTCAATATATATATAATATATATATATATAATTAGTTATGATATGATTATATTATATTATCCTTTAACGTAGAATAAAGGCCCTTCTGGCTCCAATCAGACTATATTTTCGAGGCGCGAAAGCGTCAGAGGACTCTAGACAGGACGTCGGGCGGGCAGGCACCGACAGAACTAGTGATCATCGGCGTCCGCCCTTATGTCGAGCGGGCTTCGCCTGACTCCCGTTTGCTATACTGACAGGTGCCGGGCGACTTCTCATCACTAGTGTTCAAAGGGCTCCCCCTAGCCCCGACCAATATGTGAGAGGGTAGATTTAAAGCGAAAAATACGCTCAACTCCCGGGCGGATTTGAAATTCGGCGACTTTGTGGCGATCTACAAATTCGGCCGGAGATCGTTGGATATGTAAAACAGGCATTAAGACTTATATGATGAATAAGAAAACATTATGAAGCTTTTTAGTTGTTTTGATTAATTTGGAGGTTTAAAATGTACTTTTTTCAAATTTTGATTTTGGCAGTTGCTGGACATAAATATCAAAACCGTTGAGGAAATTACATTTGCAGAGAAACATCACATTTCCGTTTCGGATGTGATGTGATGTTATCTCTGAAAAGGACTTGCCCGGTATACATTGTTGTAAAAACTTGTATGATGACTGAATAAATATTGTCAAGATTGTTGGTTGTTTTTGATAAAATTCCAGGTTGGTCATTCACTATCAACGCATTGCATTCGAAATTGATGAACCGACCATTATAAGGTGCATATTACCTCTCTCTTTGAACTGTGCTATTTTCTAAACTAGTAACACAATCACAAAATTAAGCATTTTAAAAGATTCCTTAACAGTGTCTTCAAATGGTTGAATCCACACTATGAATAATTTATAAGTTGAGACTCACGAGAGATAGTGTATCAAATATAGTAGGTGGATCAAAAAGGTGGAAAAACACATATAAACATGATAAAGAGGAGATACAAAATGGACATAGGGAGAGGGAGAAAGACAGGGGAGAAAAGGAGAGAAAGAGAGAGAGAGAGAGAGAGACAAACAGACATAAGAGAGAGAGAGAGAGAGAGAAAGAGAGAGAGAAAGAGAGACAAATAATTCTTTCACCCACGGCTACATTTAGCAAAGTGTTATTTTTTTACACCTCAAAGTGAAAGTTCTCTCCTAAAATTTTGTAAATCTGTCAAAAAATCTTTCAGAATTTAAAACAATCCAGCAATAACATCATGCAGCTGGGATATTTGCCCTTTCCTGTAATTTCTGAGTGTACATGTTTAAAGCGACATCACTCGATCATTCTTTAGGAGGGAGATTCGGACCCAATCTGCCAACAGGTTTGACGAAAATTTCTGAAAAGCAAAATAAATTATGAATAAGGTTATTGTCGACAAGAGTCAATCAAGTCTTAGAATTATCAAGTTTTGCCAACAAATAAGTGTCTTTCTGTCATACCATACAATAAGAGAAAAACCCGACAAAGGTCTTCATATTATTTTGAAGCTGGGAATTTTAGAATTTAGGACAACAATTATGAATTTATCAACTGAAATGTGAAGAGGGGCGTGTCACACTCCACATCTTCCAGGAAAGTTCTGTTTCTGAATACGTGTTATGGGCGGCTCCATAACACGTATTCAAAAACAAAACCTTGCTTGAAGAGGTGCCCCTGTGTATTAAGTACTTACTGGGTAGTTCTCGTGGAAATGCTCCGAGCGGTACAGCAATGAGAAGAATAAAGAAACCAGCTAAGACGTAACCAATCCACCACGCCCCCACCCATCCAGGGTCCTCATCTGTTAGCTCCGCCCTGTACAATGATAATCTTCAAAGTGAGCAGAATGCAGACGACACCAGCTTACACAAAACCAAATTCACCTCGTCCCCGGTCATCCAGGGCAGTGGCGGATTTATGGGGAGGGGTTTTACCGGCCCTTGCCTACCGACCCCCCCCCCCCCCCCTTTGTAACCAAATTGGCACAACCCAGAAAAGTTATGGACTTTATCATTATCCTTGAACAAGGAATCCCCTTGTTGGTAAGCATTCTTCAATCTTGTCAATCTGAGACATTTCGGGGCTGTTGCACAAAGAAAGGCAATGAATAATATTTGAATTCAGGCAATAAGCAATCCAAACTAATTGGACATTTTAGACCCATTAATCAGTGACAACGGGACAGTTGTGACGTTGATGATTTTGTTCGAGTCGCGGTTGGTTTCATGACTTGTCACTATAACGATGAATCCGTGGATTCTTCTATGAAGAGCTTAACATTTATTATCCCCTAATTATTTTCATCAATCATTCGTAACAGCGTATTTATCATTCTCTCAATCCCGCTACATAGATTTCGTACACTGTGTTGTATCCTTATTAAAAGGTCACCATTGTATCACTACATTGTGCGCTTTCCTTAAATCGCCTAAAAACGATGTCCACCCCCCCCCCCTTTTTTTCCTTTTTTGGTTTACTTCATTTATTTTTATCTTCCTCTCTCACTATCTTAACAAGCACAAAATAAGTGATGAGTTGCATATCATTCTTGTTTAGACGGATAATGCTACATAATGCGCACGAGCATGGTTAGTGAAAAGGAAATGTGTCGAATACATTCTCCATTTGTTCTTCATCAGCCAGATATTTTGATGTTCCATCCATGATTTCCGATGAATTTTAGTCTCAATATCTGAAGCAATGCCAAATTGTAGCTGTAATTATTTCAAATCGGTACTTCGCCAAAGTTCACGGCACTGCAATCGAAGTAGTCCAGCAGATTGTTGCAAAGAAATCGATGGAATTGTGCTCTGTTTCTATAAAAGGTAGAGTTTTTGATGATGAATAATTCTGGATATGGAGCCACCAAAAAATTGGGCCTTGGGGACCCTGGGGCCCATTTTTTAAAAAATGGCCCTCTCGGGGTCTTTCCCCTTCAAAGTTGATGTAATCAAATAAATCTAGTGTGATATAATGAAATATCATGTAATATTTCCCAGCCTCTAAAATCAGACAAATCCTTTTAGGTGCCCATTTTTCAAATAAAAGGCCATCCTATATGTCAAAATATTATAAAGCCGCTGATTTCTTGAATATAAGTAAAATGCTTCTATTTGTGATCAGTCAACATTACGTCTCTGAAATCAACAAAATAGGTGCCACATGTGGCGATTATAACAAAAAGGCCCATAAAGGCCCAAATGATTCATCTGATTAAAAAAAAAATATTTGGTTTAAATTCTTAAGTACTGGGAGTTAATTGTCATCGTGAGGGTGGTAGTCTGGGAAGTAGGTGTTCTGATGTGGCCCAAAACATTTCAAATATTGTCCCTTTCTTCTTTGATATACCTCTTAAATTTAAAGGAGTTCACAAGGCCTGAGCCAACTTATTCAACACTTGTTCAATACCATTATTAGTCTCTAGTTATGATTCATGTCTGTGGTGTATGTAGTGTGGCCACGGCCATTGCAGGGGTTCTGGCATCATGGGGAGAACTGCACCAGTTTTACTTGGTGGATGAAATTTGAATTTAAATCAAGGCCATCGATTAGGGGCGGAGTGGGTCCTATCATCTTCTTTTCACATTAATCCCCCCCCCCCAATCTCTCTCTTTCTTTCTCCCTCTTTCTCCCATTTTTTCCGCCGCTAGATCTGGGGGACGTGCCCCCTGCTGCCACGCCACCGACTCACGTAGATCATCACGGTCTCAGATGATAAGAAAATATACAGTATATATATATATATATATCTATATATACACTATGAATTACTCTGAATTAAAGTTAAATAAAAAAAAAAAAGATTTAAAAAATGAAATCAGCTGACAAACGCTCAGAATGGAATGCCGATGTATTCATATGAACTTACCCGTCTGGTAGATGAATATCAGTGAAGAGGGTAAGACAAAGACCCGCAACCACATACCCTACCGCTGGACCTAATGTACTGAGAGCGAAGAAGGTTCCTATTGGTGAGAGGGGGAATGGTAAAATGAATAACCCTGATAATACTCATGACAGGGGTGCCCCTGGAACATCATGAAAGAGTATGCGTGATCAAGTTTCTGAAATATTAACTACACGAAAGAGGGGAAATGGTAGTGCTATTAAAGATTACGAACCTTTTCGGTGTCTAGTTTGACGAATCCTAATTTGAAGCTATTAGACTGCTAATATACAACGTGCCCTAAAATGCGAAGGACTGAAAATAGAGCATGAAGAGAGCCGACAATCATGATGTTCCTTAAAATATCATTTGTAAATTACATCTAAATGAACCAAAATGATATAGGCCTACGTTCTGGATATTTAACCCATTAAGACCAAGGGATCTGCAAGACAAGCATTTAAGAATAACCAGGGTTACCAGACTGGAACACAATCAACAATATGCCCTCAAAAGCATCACAAATGAGTTGGTTTGCGATTAGCAGGTCTTATAGTTATTTGATTATTACGGATACATCGCAACCCTTTTAATAAGAATGGACCCTTAACTTGCATTACGGAGAACTGATCACCGTCATTTATGGACCGAAATCGGCAAATGGCACTACATTCCATATAGTTAAAATCACTATTCAATTCCTTTAAAGCCCTTCACATAAGGGGTCCAAGTCATGTACCCCTTCAAAAACACTTTGCCAAAGTATAATAAGATGATAACATAAAATCAAGAGCTATAGAGAAAAAGGATGACACAAATGCACCATTACCGAGATAAAGTCCGTTGTTTTTAACCGTCACGCTTTCATCAATAATTGCAATACCAAGCGTGTAGACTGGTATGGAACCCAATGCCAGTAGGACCTGAGCCCCTCCAAACACGAAGATGTAACGCGATAAATCATCACCAGTCTGGCCATCCGAGCACTGTTCGTCGAGGACATCGTCACTCCCCTTTTCGCAGATCCCTGGGTCCCCGTCCCCATCGTGAAAGTTCTCGTAGGAGTCCGTCGTGAAGTGGGGCAGCGCAAAGAGAAGAGCGCCCAACCCCATGATCAGACAGCCAACAGAAAGCCACTTGGGCTTGTGACCACGCCCGCCGATGAAAGCGACGAAAAGAATGAAAATGATATGGGTGGTTTCGTAGATGCTGACGAGAACGCCGTATTCTTGGCTGCGGAGTTGGAATCGACGTTCAATCGATGTCGCACTGCTGCCGGTAAGGCCACTGTTCAGCATACCCTACATTGACATAAAAAATCATTAAAAAACAGTGATTTGTGAGTAGACTAGTAGACGAACCCCTACGCGCTAGCAAAGAATAGGGCACACACGGAACCCAAGTCCGAGTTGGGTTTCGTGCGCGCAAATTTATGTTAATATACTTCATTTTCTTCACACTCCTTATACTGTTAACCCAACTAGTGCCTGGTAGAGTTCTATGAGGATGATTTTATACATTCGAGCTGTATGCAAATATTTTTGATACAAACTTTAAACAAGCAACGTTTTTCTTTTCCGACAACTTAGCTGAAAATTTCAAAAAAAAAGGGAAAAAAAGGGTCCTTAGCCTTTCAAATATGCCGACAAGTGTAAAGCAGGGAAAAAAGGTCATCATATCTTGCTATTTATACATGCAGTCTTTGAATAATTCAGTGGGATGTGAAACCCCCGTGCGGATGTCCTTGTCTTAGCAACAACAACCCAACCATAACATGTGAGTTATTATACCCATACTACGTTCTAAGATTTAAGGATTAGGAACAAAACTGTCCCAGTGGATTTGTTCAGGGCTATGCCATCTCAAGACATAGACATACATCTCAATGTACATCGGAAACCTACTTTCACAAGGTTATATGGCTTTACGATGTGGCAAAAACTCCATCAAATCTCTTGATGTATCTGAAATCTGAAATCTGAAACATTATACTGCATGTGATAATCATAACGGTTTAATAGGATATTGTGATTATCTGCACATCCAATCATGCGCTAGCTTAGACCTACTCTGTTTCAAGGTAATTGATTTCTCTTTTCATTATGATTGCGAACGTGCTTGGTGTATTCAATCACATAACGACCTTTAACGAAGACAGAATTAATCCATTTTTACCCTTTTCAAGCTGTTTTTCTTTTCAATTTCAACGAGCATAGTGCTTTTAGCGGAACTAGGAGCCTCCTTAACAGTCAACAATGGGATACTTTGGACTATACAAAGTATCCCATCTTATAGTGAGCCCCCCCCCCCCCCTCGTCATTGAGACCTGTACACACTTCGAAATAAAGGTACAATTTTGCACCCTTCAAATGCAACACTGGCAGCAACTTTTTGGGTGCAACTTTGCACCCTAAGAAGCTTTTTGCACCTTTAAGGGTGCAGTTAGCTACCATTTGCACCCTTAAAGGGTGCAGAGTTGTACCCTTTAGAAAAGGTACAAATTTGCACCCTTTTGGATGCAAACGTTCTGCACCCTTAAAGGTGCAAAGTTGCATCTTTTAGGGTGCAAACGGGCAAACAAGAACAAAAAGGTACATTTTGCACACTTTTTCTATTTGAGGATTATATCATCATAGACATGTTTATCCAAAAAGGAACCGTAAAAGAAATTTAACCGAATTTGGAACACATTACCGAACTACCCCCCCCCCCCCCTTTAAGCGGATCCTGTTCTTATCACCTCTAAATTTGATACCCTTTTTCTTGATTTTTGCTATTTTTATACCTTAAACGCGTAACCCGGGTTACGCGCCTAATGCAGAAAAAGTACCCTTTTAATCCGTTTTCGTGTACTCGGATGATGTACAGGCCTCAATCAGACATGCCCCCCCCCCCGGAGTTTCGTTGTTGGTAACAAAAGCGTTTAAATTGCCCCAGGCTAACCCCATTGCCTCATCTCTTCCTTCTAATCTTTTAATAAAACTTTCCTATTGTTTTGATAATTTGATTGAATAATATTCAAGTGTTAAGAATAATCTTACTTGGAAGAAAACAACTGCGCACATGGCGACGAGAAGCCAGGGAGCCGAGTTGAATCTCTGAAGACACTGCGGAGTCCACCCACCCCATCCCCATCTTAACGTCTCTGAATCGATCTTTTCATAAGTACCTCTTCCTCCTTTTGTTCCATCTATACACCCTCCATCACCTCCTCTTTCTTCTTCTTTCACCCATACCCTACCGTTCTCTCCACCCTGTATGCTATCGGTAGCACCGCCATCTTCATCACTTGCACTGCAGGCTACCGTTTCGATGGTGTCACTCTGCACCACGCCCATCTCAAACCTGAGAGACCCGTCACCATCTTCACTCGTCACCACCTCACTGTATTTGCATCCGCCGTCGTAAGGATCACCCGTCTTGGTAGAGTAAGATGATGCAGTGATTGTCATGTTGATTGACCTGGAATGGAAAAAAAGGAATATAAGAAGAAGTTTGGGGTGATTCGACTCGAGAACTT
This sequence comes from Heliocidaris erythrogramma, assembly GCA_025617745.1. Classification (NCBI taxonomy): domain Eukaryota; kingdom Metazoa; phylum Echinodermata; class Echinoidea; order Camarodonta; family Echinometridae; genus Heliocidaris; species Heliocidaris erythrogramma. The sequence goes on from CM046856.1 coordinate 32,801,545, forward strand.
TCCGAGTTTGAGCACGTGGATTGAGGTGTTATTTGTAGGTTGTCATGCTTTGGTTATAGAAGATCTTGTAAGAATTTTTCGGTAACACCATGTGAGGTACAAGAACTGTTGGTTATTCTTTCACGGAGATTAACCAGTTCTGAAAAGAAATAAAGTTCAGTGAACGACAGTATTATTTCGGTATGGTTTGAAGTAAAGGAGTTGGGCAATAATGGCGCAGACTTGCTACCGGCTGGTATAACGTTTGCCAAGATATTTTTTTGGAAAGTGTCTCCACTACGATACAAACCCCTGTCAATGATTTCAAATATAAATACACGTGCATAAACCACTGTGTAATGGAATAGTAATCAAAGTCAAACCACAGGCCCGGGTTGAATAGAGTGCAGATTAATGCCTGATCCGTTTCCCTGATTCGACCTATCTCGTTTACAGGTTGCCGGGTTATTCTATGTCAACATACACTTATATGCTATGTTAGCCAAGCCTCAGGTAAGGTTTCAGATCGTCAAGAAGTAACAGCTGTAGAAGAAATTATGCATTCTCGAAAATGAAATAGGGTTCATCATTCCGGAAATGGCAATATAGGGTCCACTATTCCGGAGGTTCGCAATTCCAAAAAGTGCTATATAGTTATATTGAAATTTGGCCATTATGATGAAATTGAAATTTCATTTCATAATGAATTAGTGAATTTGAACTCTCTTCCGTTTGCCGAATTAGGACCTTTTTTTGTCGGAATTACGAAACTTATACATGTATAAACGAACCTTTGGAATAATAAACCTTCGGAGTAATGCAACATATCTTCGGAATCATGAACCCCCTTGTCATGCTTGTAGGGGAAATTTGTAGAGATTGATGCCACCTAGGTATCACTTGAAATCCTGTAGCCACTTCTTCATTCAATCACAAAATTGTAATACTACTACTACTACTACTACTAATAATAATAATACTTGGATTTATATAGCGCCTTTTCCACAGGATACAAGGCGCTTTTCAATTAGTCTATTTAACGGAGTTGTACAGGTAGGTTTTCAGGTGTTTTTGAAGATGTGAACGGAGTATACGGGTGTATGGTCAACTTATTTTATTATTCGTTTTGACGGTTATGTAAGACTACTTGAGACAGGTATATGGACGAGCGCGTCTATATTATGTTCAGTTGTCTCATGTCAATATTTGCTGACCAGTTTTGACTTCACTTGAGAGAGACGCTTACAAATAAAACCCTAAACTTACAAAAGTAAAGTTAGTTTCGACAATTTTGTCGTCAGCATTTTGAAGAACATGCAGTGTGTCACACCATCAACTCATGTACTATTCTCCAAAGGTGCCTTTTCTGAAAATCTTACTACAATTCATTTTCTCGTTAGAATTTGTTGATTAACTTGTTAAACAATTTGATCCGACCGACACCCCACGCCCTCCCTTCAAAGTGGGCCAACGACGCCCCTACATTATTCGTCCTTTTTCGTGTTCCTTTCCGCTTTCTTCTAGTCCTTTCCTTTTTATCTTCTTCGTGTTCTTCATAATAAGCTTAGTCATTTTCTTTTTCCTTCTTTTCTTGTCTGGGGTCATTTATTTCATATTTCTACTTTTTGTCCACTCTCAACAATCATTAAACTCATCTGTCATCAGATATCGCCGGGGGATCTCGCTGCATATGATAGAGGATTGGAGCCGCAGTGGCTGTAAATGCACATTACACCCCACATCCATATATAATGGTTATATGCAGGTTTTTCACGGGTTCTCCTTCAAAGTCACTATGTTTTTCCCCTCTTTCTTTCTTTCTTTCTTTCTTTTTGTTGTTGGTTGGTTTGTTTTGTTTTGGAGCTATTTATTGTTGCTTACATCTACCTGGTAGGCTTAGTGGCCATATATGGTCAACAGTGGAACATACATGACCCTGTTCGGACCATATTTGGTCTGTGATGGCAACTTGGTTATTTTTAGAAGTCTGGAACTAAGAGACACTAATAGTGCACGCCCCCGTATAAGATAGATGTGATGTGCATCTCTAAGCACTAAGACTAATTCAATTGGACAGGAGCGAATGGTTTGTATGGCATCTGCTCGTTGTGTTTAGCGTTTTCACATGTGAAAAATATCCTGTAGAAACCATTGTATACGTACAACTAGCCAAACAAAGAGCAAGTTCACTTCAGTATGGGCAAGCATGTATACAACTAAAAAGAAACTAGCTGATATGAAACAATGGATAATATGCATTGAGTCTATAACGGTTTTTTTTTTTGGGGGGGGGGGGGAATTGATTTGTTCGAATATCTATTAAACTGTAATTCATATGGCGGCTGTGGGGCTGTCTGCAAATGGCTATCTGTCAAACGATAAAACCACAAATGATTTTGCTGCCAAAAGCATATGGAATTAGCAAGAATGTATCTTCCCTGGGGCATCTATGAACCCACTTCTTAAGACCTCAGCGATAATCGATTTTATTTCTTTTATAATCTAAATTACGGTCTTCGAATAACGCTGGAAACTTTAATAATTAACTACCCTCGAAAAGTGGCATTTATCTGTACTATGCAAATCAATTCCCTTTTTGAACGTCTGTTTTAGCCTTCTAATTTTAGAATGGTATAATATTGTCCTTCTTCGATACCTTAATAATCAAATAATAATTAAAAAAATGATGATGATGATGATGATGGTTTCCATCTGAAGCCATACATCTTATCCTCGAATTAAAGAGGATTGCTGGATTCTAGGACAACTACCCCCTGGAAAACCCCTAGGACAATTACCCCAGGACAACTACCCCAGGACAATTATCCCGGGACGATTACCCCCTGGTGTGTTTCATAAAGCTGTTCGTAAGTTACGCACGACTTTACGCACGACTGGTGATCAGTTCTTGTGCTAAATGATTGGGAATCTGATTTAGTATAGCACCCAAGAACATGTTCCAGTCGTTCGTAAAGTCATTCGTAACTTTACGAACAGCTTTATGAAACACCCCCGTGGACAGTTACCCCCAGGGAATATTACCCCATAAAGTTACGATCACTTCGAACACAAAATTTTAGCCCCCCCCCCCCCCCCAGACATCTACCCCCGGACAATCACCCCCGGACAACTACCGCAGAATCTGGGGATAGTTGTCCGGGGGTAATTGTCCGGAGGTAATTGTCTAGGGGGTAATTGTCCGGATACGGGATTGCTGATCTCAAATCTGACTTATTGTGTCGTAAAAGTAGTTCTTTTGAAAACGTAGTCCTTAATGTTCATGGTAGGTTGCAACTGTATAACTGTATTTCTGAAAAAGCAATCTTCAGTTCTGGGAATGACAGAAAGTAAAATCTCACGGAATCATACGAAAATTACACATTTTGAAAGCCTGTTTCACACGAGGAATCATTTTGATTGCGTTTTTACCTGCGCTTATCAAGCCTGTGATGCGGTAAAAAAAAAATTAACAGTTGGAAAGAGTCTCCCCAAATAAATATTTCAGAATATTTTCAATAAATTTTCTGACTAGTTGTTACGTGTGAGCACTGGCGGATCCAGGGGGGGGGGGGCACAGCCGGCCCGTGCCCCCCCCCCCCCCTTTTGGAAGAGAAGTATGAATTTTTACCATGGACGATCCGCCATTTTCTCGATTGTGCCCCCCCCCCCCCCCCCCCCTTTTAGAGTGAAGCCCTTTTTTTTTTTTTTTATTTGCTTGTCAGGGAATTACGGAGGGAAACTGGACCCCATAACCACTTACTAAGCGATTTTTGAAGGTTTGGCGAAAAATTTGTTTGTCCCTACACTCCCCCCCCCCCCCCCATACTTAACGAGAATTTTGTTTGGTTGTTTGTTTGCAGATGCTTTTCTGCATTTATTTCATAATCAATGTTAAACAACAATTGCATTCAAACGTAACATATAAAGGATGAGCGATAAACTTACATAGAAATAATTGAGTGTTTACATCATGAATGTAACCATCTTACAGTGATAACATATACACGTACCAATAATATAGTGAGAATAGATATAATTCGATATAAAACATTTGATGATGTAGGTACAATTATTTACAAAATGCAGAGGGCAAAACTATCATAAGCAAATGCTTCAGACGATAGTAGCCCAGAATTACACGCGTATAGATGAGGAGGATTCAGGAAATAAATATAGAAATAATTCGCCATATTGTAAATTCAAGAAAATTGCATACATTGAGATTCACCTATGAATCGCCACATTGTAATTTTAAGGGAATTGCATATATCTGTGCCATGAGTGCGCTGGTGAAAAGTGCATATAGCTGGGGATTATGGTATTGCAGAGAATGTAATTGTATGGAGGGAAGTTGAGTTTGGTTTAAGGGTAACAAGGGTTACAGGACAATCAGTGGTCGATATTCAAATATTCAAATGAGAAGAAGCAGATTTTATATTTCCAGGTAGTGAGTTCCATATATCAGGACCTTTGTGTCTAATAGTTTTTTGCGCCAGGAATAGTCTGGAATTGTTCAAGTGAATATCAGAAGAATGACGAGTTAGATAGGAATGAACGCTGGAGTTTTGAATGAAAGCAGTTTGAAGAGTACTAGGTAGAGATTGTTTCGAGAATTTAAACATAAAAATAGCCGTTTGGAAAACACGAATGTCATTTATTTTAAGTTTGAGTTTGTAAAATAATGGATCTGTGTTTGCTAAATAGTGCGAAGCCGTACAAATGCGCAGCGCTTTTTTCTGGAGTAAAAGTAAGGAATTACTTCTTGTTATGTAGGAATTTCCCCATGCCAGGTTACAGTAAGATAAATACGGATACACTAGCGCATTATACAATATGAATAAGGATTTTTGAAGTAAACTGTCTTTTAGTTTGTTTAATATACCTACTCCTCTTGATATGTTAGATGATATATTATCAATGTGATTTTTCCACGTTAAATTGGAATCCATTAACACACCCAAGAATTTTGTTGAATCTTTACTAGTAAGGGTAATATCGTCAATTATTATATCGTCGTGGAAAAAATTTGATGAACTCGCAGTCTTAAAGTTGTTTGAAGTTAGTTTTGCTTATATTTAACGAAAGTTTATTGCATTTAAACCAATGGGATATATTGATTAATTGTGTATTAATTGTTTCAATTAGTTCATTTAAATTCTTATGAGAATGAAATACGTTGGTGTCATCTGCAAATAATATATATGATAATGATGGCGCAGAATGAACAATGTCGTTAACATAAATTAGAAAAAGGAGTGGACCCAAAATGGATCCTTGGGGAACGCCACATTTTATATGTAACTTTTAAACCAAGATAGGGTATTTCCCCTTATTCCATAATGCCTAAGCTTTTGTATTAGAATTGAACGATCAATGGTATCGAATGCTTTCGAAAGGTCCATAAAAATTCCAATTGTGTGCTCCTTTTTAGAGAGGGATTTAGTAATTTTATCAGTTAATTCAAGGATTGCATAGTCAGTTGAAAGGCTCTTTCGGAATCCATATTGGTTTGGAGTAAGTACATTATTTGTAGCCAAAAAAGAATATAATCTCTTGTAGCCAATTTTTTCCAGTATTTTGGATATGCTTGACAGTAAAGAAATCGGACGATAGTTACTTATTAAGATGGATCATCTTTTTTGTGGATGGAAATTACTTTCGCAATTTTCAGTGCATCAGGAAATATTCCCAAGGAGAGGGATAGATTAAAGATGTGAGTGGGGGAGATGTTATGTAATAAATGATTTGTTTTAGGAGATGAACACTTATTTCGTCATGTCCACTTGATTTTGTATCATTTAATAATCGGACAATTTCTAAAATCTCATGGTCATTAGTTGGATTAAAAAACAAAGAGGCGTTGTTATTGTTTGGAAGGTATTGAGAAAAATATCCATGGTCTGTTTGAATTTTTGATGCTAAATCTGGTCCAATATTTATAAAGAAATTGTTAAAAGAATTTGCTATTTCATCAGGGTTATTAATAACACGGTTATTATGAGTGAATTCTATTTTAGGGTGAGAGTCTTTCTGGCGAACAAGTATATTATTTACAGTTTTCCAAAGGGAACCCGTGTTATTTTTATTGTTTTCAATTGTTCGTGAGAAGTATAATTTACGAGAAATGCGGATAACTGTTGTTAATTTATTACGGTATTTAGTGTATTTTGTATGATTCTCAGTATTTGGTTGACGTAGTGATTTTTTATATAAGATATTTCTAGTATGTATTGATTTAATAATTCCTCGTGTAATCCAAGGATGTTTACTACGGTTTTTATGTAACTTTATTTTTTGTAAAATGATGTTTTTGTTATAATAATATGAGAGCTTATTAATAAAAATTTCATAGGTTTTATTGACATCATCTTCACAAAGTACGTCCTGCCATGCTTCTTCATATAAATCATGAATAAATGCATCTATATTTTGTTTTGTTTCAGCCCTTTGCATTCGAAAACTAATCTTTTTCTCCGGTACAATTTGCTTTACTCTAGTTATCATGAATACAGGAAGATGGTCAGAAATGTCATAATACAGTACACCATTGTCTTTATTAATATGATCATTAGAGAAAATTTTATCGATTATTGATTGTGTTGAGCTGGTAATCCTGGTTGGTTTATCGATATGTGAGTGGAGGGAATGGGATGACAAGATGTTTATAAGTTGAAGGCAGTGGTAACTGTGAGGGGTTGAAAAATCGATATTAAAATCTACAATATATTTGAATTTGTCTACTGTGGAAATTTTATCAAGGCAAACGTCTATACTTTGTAACCCCGTAAGTGATGTTTTCCTGGCATCTACTAACGCAATGAAGACCATAAAAAGCAGTCCTGTGGTATAGGAACGTGCTGTGTGGGTCTGGACATATTATGATGGCGTTTTTCTATGCACATTAAATTTTTACTTGGCAGCCCTAAACCCCCCCCCCCCCCCCCTCCCCCGTAGATCCGCCACTGGGTGGTCTGTATACAACTTCAACTATCGTGTTTTTTGATTTACAATAAGTCTTCAGCATCTCCAATGTGTATGTCCGGTCTTAGCTTATATTTTAAGTCTTTATGAATATAAACAGCTACCCCACCGCCTTTCCAATTTGGCGATCTACACGAAAGAGATCATAATTTGGAATATCATATATAGGTGGAGAATTACGATTCAACCCTGTTTCCGTCAATGCGATTAGGGAAAACTGATTTTTTTTTAGGACTGACAGAAGTAAATTGAAATTATCAAAAGTTTTGTTCAAGCTTCTATATTGTTTAGATGAATTAGACAAGTCCATTTGTAGTAGTATCATTGTTTCCTGTATTTAAAGAATTAAACTTAGTGTTAAAATCCTCAGTTGTATAGTAATCACTATGAATATTCATAGCCTGATTATCATTAAGGTCATCATTATTCATATTTTGTGGATAGATTGTGTGACGTTATCCTCATGCTTATGCCATGTTGTGCTGTGCGTGCAAGTGGGTGCGCAGTGAAAGTGGGTGCATGGTGTGTTATAAAGATTAAAGTAAAGAGGGTACATTAAAGTATACAATCTTTCAAAGCCAAAAAGAAAAAAAAAAAGGAAAGGTTATTTGATCAGTCTGCCGGGGGCACCAAGGATAAGTAATTGTTGATTAGATACAGCATAATATGGAGAAACAGTTTTAATACAACTATAGCATATAGGATTCTATAGTTTAATTCAGGTATGGACCAGTGACTGGGTAGACCCGGTAAGGTCGCTGAAATTGAAAACAAAATGTGTGTAATTGTTCTCATTACGAACAAAGGCCGTACGCAGTATGTAGCGATGAGTCTATAGGGAAACACGAACATGTTTGGAAATAATAAGTTCAGTGGAGTTGGTTTGTTCTTGCAAGTGTAATGGCGAAAGTAAGGCAGCAAATGAGTGCAGTAGAATTTGCTGTAAGGAGAATGCTAGAATTACAAATTGGGAAAAAGTAGAGCTGTTAGTTGGCATAACAAGACATGATTATATGGTTTTCAATTTGCAAAAGAGAAAAGAAACACCTTGAGCGATTAACATCAGTATGAGCACTTAAATAACAGATTGGAGGTGACTGACCGGCATAAAAGCAATCTGTTCAGTTTCGGTACAAAGTAAATAACAATACATTGTTATAAATAACACAGGAGTACAATACATTGTTATATCATTGGGGTCAAAAGTTTTGGGGAAGGTGGCCTCAATCTACATCTATTTGGTTTGCTATTTTCAGGATAAGGCTGAGAATGCGATTAAAATGGACTGTTCAGATTCGTTTTTAGTTAAACGCAGACCCCATCTCCTTGTTCTATTGAGGCGACCAGACATATATGACATTGACAATGGCACTGTGAAGATTCATACGATACTATTCCAAACCACGTATTTGTGGTATTTCGTTCTTATGGGTTAAACACAGAATGAATAAGTGAGATGCTACAAAAAACCCTGAGGTAATATTGACCGGCATAGCAAGCTGAATACCTATGGTAAGAAAAGGCCTACATTGACCCAGGTCGAATAGGCGAAAGACAAATTGTTTAGTATGGTCCAAAGCAAAATAAAGAGTAAAACACCAGGGGGTGGGGCAAATTTATTAATAATAATATTTCATAATAATATTTTGTTCAGATGATTGTCACCAATTTTAGAATTGGTGAATAGCACATCATATTATCAACAGTTTGCGCAAAATATATTGCACTGAGTTAATGATCTATACAAATGTCTTTTTAAAGAAGATTTACAATGAAAATAAACGTCTATATTTCTGGTAGAATGAATAGCACGATCCATCAACGAATACAATGTGTAGAAATGCAATCTGACAATTCTAGGTCGTAAATGTCAAAATATTCGTAAAAAATTACAATGTAAATACAACAGGCTTACCCTTTTCCTGTGCAGCTTGAAGAGAATGTTGAGTTCTAGTATAGGTGAAAAACATTCTGTGACAATTCTCATTCTGCTTATGTTAGTTTGGAGGAATATCATAGAAAAATTGTCCCCTGAAAATTACTGCTCTTCAAATGCCTTTAAGTTCAAAATATGACGAGAAATAGCTGAAAATTTGGACCAAACTATGAGTGTGTGAACTGTGTGCATACACATTTGTGTGTGCAGTGCATGAGACTTCATTAAGATGGAGTCAATTTCTTCGACCCAATCTTTTCTGTGCGCAATACATGTGACTTTCATCCAAGATTGGGTCAGTTTCTTATTAATTTGATGATTCCCAAACTTAACGCAGGATACGCCAGTTCTTACATAGTCAATATTTCCCATTACTTCCAGATAGTTTCTTTCCAAGTAGTTCAGCATGATCTACTCAGCTGAATCTTTAAATCTTACCTAATCTGTCATCCCAATAGCCATGATTATGTCAAATACATCTTCTCGTTGCCACTCAAGAATCGAATTTTAAAAGATCATGCAGTTTGTTTGTCCCTTTATTTTTTTCATTTAACGAGGGGCCTTGCTAAAAGAATGATTTTGTTATTCGGAGAGAAGTTTTTACAGGTTTTTAATAACCCTTCTAGAGTGTCGATGCCTGAGGAGGTTTATACTACATTCACCATGTTCTAGATTCGACAAAAAGGAGGTCTATTTGATATATTTCTTTTTACCCCATTTAAAACTTGAGAATTCTCGGATTCTGACCTAAAGAGAAAATGTACTTTCAAGATGAAACTGTCAAGAGCGAGTTCACAAATGTATTTAACCCCGTACAAAAAAAAAAGAACCATCATATTCTGAGGGCCACTTTCTAATGTCGCGACCACATGAAGGTTCCCCCCCCCCCCGAAATTTGAATATCGGATCTCGCTTTTCACATAGTGTGAGACATCTCAACGTGGTTGATATGCAGCACCGTATGGACAGCAGGATATTGTACAGCATACGTTATCTTAATTAATATGTCACGCCGCACTTCTTACTTTGCAAAGAGACATATATGAACAGGGACATTCAGTATTCAATGCACGTGAAATTCGACGTTGAAACGCGACATTCGAAGGTCTCAGCCATGTCGCTTCATCTCTCTCTCTCTCAAATAACAAACTACACATGTATTTCTAAGTTAACTCCATTTAGAACTGCTCTATAGTATATAGTTTGTCATGTAGAATGTAGAAATGACTTACTGACGCCAGTGCATTGAACTTTAGTTAGATCCTGAGCAAGAAAATTCTTTAGGCTATAACTTTGAAATAATCATAGTACATTGTGTTACCAACAGTGCATTGTGATGCATTTGTATTAATCGCGTGAGAGTTGCGATGATATTGCAATATTGTAATGCTCTTGGAAGAATAATTGTTCAATCATGACGTATTTGCGTCACTCTTTGAAGTCATGCAATTAAAATCCGTACATTACTATGATCTTGTTGTTATGAAACATCAGTGGCTTATTCAGCATAGGTTGGAGCCGGCATATGCACTTTCCACCGTTTGTAACCCCACCCCCCCCCCAAAAAAAACAACAACTGACAGTAGGTCTGCAGGACACAGGGCGCTGCATTAAGGAAACTATGTACTCCCCCCCTCCCCCCTCCCACACACACACTCACATACATTCGGGATGTACTCGTTTTTCCGAAGGTTCATAATTCCGAAACACAAGTTCCGACATAATAGGTGGTTCATAATTCCGAAAATGAAATAAGGTACATAATTCCGAAGGTTCTTTATTCTGAAAATACAATAGAGCCCTACATATCTCTTCGGAATTATGAACCCCATTTCATTTTCGGAATTAAGTATCTTCGGAATTACAAACCTTCGGAGTAACGACCCTTTGGAAATACGAATCTTCGGAAAACGACATGTATAAACTGACACTTATGCATCATAGGAGAATTCGGCTGCTAATGGTTTAAAGGGCAATCCAACATTGAAGACGATTTTTGTGAAAGCAGAAAAATTAAAAAAAACAGGATGGTGAAAGTTTGAAAGAAATCGGACAAGATATTTGAAAGTTGTGGATGTTTGCAAAATGAGATCACTACATCTATGCGCATGATGAGAGTCGACTGTGACATACCGGCGGTCAACTCTCCCGTTTGTCGTATAACACAAACATTTGCGGTTTTCTCCTAAACGCCTTTACCCTCGGGGCATGCAGTACTCCAAAAATATATTGCACATAGCATGTTGTTATAGGTCCTCATGAAAAAGTCCTATACTGAGTGATACATTTTGAAAAAATGACATTTCAGTCACTTTGCAAGAGAGTTGTGGGCCACTACATCACAGTGGCATTACCTATTCGGCCAATTTGAAATTCCCAGATGTAGTGGTTACACCTTTCAAAAATTCATAACCTTTTTTTTTATTGCTTTTATTATTAAGTATTTGGCGTCACCTGTGCCTGGGAGGAGAAAAGCGAACTGAATCTCTATAACCCTTAGGTCTCTCCTCCCGTTATAACTGATTGGGATGTGCAGGTGTACCACTACACCGGGGTTCCCCCCCCCCCCCCCCCCGTACTCTTATTCGAATAGTGCAGTGGGTTCTTAACGTGCAAAGGTGGTGACTGTCCTCTACACGGGGCCTCCAATTAACGTCCTATCCGAGGGACGGAGTGTTTCCACTGTAACATAGCCTGCGTCTATGAAACATGAGAGGGGCACGTTAACACACAACGCAGGCTTCAGTCATCCGCCCTGGGTGGATTCGAACCCACGATCTTTGGTTGGACAGGCTTTACCAACTGAGCCAACTCGCCTCCGATTTCATTCAAACTTTCACCCATCTGCTTCTCTGATATTTCCTCTTTCTTTCAGAGGAACTTGCCATGAAGGTTGGATTTCTCTTTAACAATGTTTGTATGCATCACCACTTATTGTTCATCTTTCGTCACTTGTGTCAGACATCGATGCAAACATGATCCGTAAACTTATGATATGCTTTAACCTGAGTATTTCGGCCTACCAAAGCCAGAGTATTTCAATCAGATGAGCTCATGGATTAGTATACCACATAGTTTATGCCTGAAGTAGCTTGGGCAATTAAGTCGTGCAAAGAAAGATTAGTATTTTCTTAAGTAGGTATTCAAAGAAAATCACAAATATGGCAATTAATGTATCACTAGAAACTGGGAAGCTTACAGATGGCAATCGTATAAGTTTTATGTCAACTGCGTATCTGATGATTATAAAAACAACACAAATAAAAGCTCTTCTCAGCATCTGGAATATCCGAGGATTCGCCAGAAATATAGCGATGTTTTGATGTCGTCACACTCGGGATCGATCCTGCTTAAGCAGACGACGTCCTATAATGAATGAACGTAATTGCAATGCAATTATTTATCAAATTATAAAGAGTTTGGTGTATTTAAACATGACCTTATTTCACACCATTATAAAGGGAAAGTGAAACTGATTCTGATAGCTAAAACCGTTTGATTGTAAATACACGGGAGAAAAGTCAATGATCAATGAAATAAACCCCACTTTCAAATTGAAAAGCCCTCCGAATAATAGCAGGATGGTATTCGTTCCCTCTTGAAACGCCGAACATGCCCCGGTGCAAGCAGATGAAAATACAATGGCGTCTTATTTTGTTTACAAGTGACTGATTCCTTAATTTTTTTAACGCTGCATTTATCATCAAAATAATACCATACACGAAGTTAAGAGTGAGGCAACAGACTAACATTAAGACTGACGTTAGTGAAGGAAGAGAAATAAGTGAAGAGGAGATGACAAAATAGGCTCTGAAAAATGTGTAAGATGTTATGGGACATCGTCTGCTTAGACAGGACTGTCCATGGTGTGTCGTCACATATCTCAGCAGCGTTCGAGGAGCTCTTCAGCTGCTATATCGGGGGCTGTATTTTACCGTTTTATAATTGATAATAATCATTACTTCAAATGTTTCCAAGCGTTGAATTTGGATAACCTTGTTTAATTTATGCCATCTATGCAATAATAAGTATTAAGCCAATATTTAAAATCATTAACGTTCTACTTTAACGCTGCATTTTTCATCAAAATAATACCATACACGAAGTTAAGAATGAGGCAACAGACTAACATTAAGACTAAACTGGGCGTTGTGGCGTGCGCCTGTAATCCAGCTACCAGTGGAAGTTATAAACTGATTCAGCGGACCCAAGTTCGAGACTGAGTCACGTCTTTCGGATGGTGACGTTAAAGGTCGGTCCCAGACGTAAATAATCATATCTGATTGATACATGTCTGTAACAACCCAATTACACACACATTAAGACTGACGCTAGTGAAGGAAGAGAAATAAGTGAAGAGGAGATGACAAAATAGGCTCTGAAAAATGTGTAAGATGTTATGGGACATCGTCTGCTCAGACAGGACTGGTCCATGGTGTGTCGTCACATATCTCAGCAGCGTTCGAGGAGCTCTTCAGCTGCTATATCGGGGCTGTATTTTACCGTTTTATAATTGATAATAATCATTACTTCAAATGTTTCCAAGCGTTGAATTTGGATAACCTTGTTTAATTTATGCCATCTATGCAATAATAAGTATTAAGCCAATATTTAAAATCATTAAAGTTCTACTTTAATACATCAGAGTGTCCTTCAAATGGTCACGAATCACGGCGTGGCTTTAAACTCAACTCACTGAGAAAGAAACTTGCACAGGGATAGCCGATTATTAAATTAAAAATACACAGGCATTGAAGTTTTAAGTTTAGTTACCCAATTATTGTGAGACCTTCAAAATGCTTTTAAAGCTTGAATGGAAAGCAGACTTTATACTGATATGTTGTTTACCCTGGGTTAATAGACCAAATTACTTTTATCATTATTATGGCTTATCTCGAAAGGGTGCGGTGCGGAGCGGCGCGGTGGGGAGCGTTCAACGCACCCTTTCGAGAAAAGCCCCCCCCCCCGCTTGTCTCGAAAGGGTGCGTTGAGAACGGAGTGGCGCGTTAACGCACCCTTTCGAGACAAGCGGGGGGGGGGGCTTTTCTAGAAAGGGTTCGTTAACTAGTCTTCCACATCAGTCGTTTATAATAACATTAAAATAACGAAATATCATCTATTTTCTAACTGAACGTGGAATTTAGCTTGCATGTCTAACTTCAGTCAACTCACTAGTTATACTCGTGTTTAAGCCCCGCGCAACCACGTTGAACAACTTACAAGACGGAAATGGGGCCTGTATATCACGATTTAACATTATAAACTCGTGAACATGGCCCCATCCTATGCAAAATGAAGACAGACAACATGGTAGTGGGGCTTCACGATTACATATAAGGGCATAGTTGCAAGGAAGGGGTTAAAGGCATGGACAGATCCAGGGGGGCAGAATAGGACGTGCCCCTCCCCCTTTTAGTTGATCTGGGGTTTTTATGCTTTATTCATTTCAATTAACATGTACAGCTTAATCAGAACAATGATCAAAAAGAAAAAGAAACAAAAGGAGAAAAAAATGGGGGGGGGGGTGGAAATGGTTGTTCTTTTTGGGGGAGATTGTGTAGAGGGTAGTTGCCCCGGTACACCATGCGTTATTATTTAAATGAGCTGATGAATAAAATGGCGTGATATTCTTTTTTTTTGGGGGGGGGGTACTGCGCTGAAGTGGCAGATAAAAATTAAATTAAATTTAAAGGGGGTCCAACTGAAAAGCAAAGCCAAAAAAAAAAAAAAGGCGGGGGGTGTCCTCGGGAACAAAAGAGGGGTTGAGCAAAATAACAGAATGAAAATGAAAGGTAGAATACACTCAAGGAAATTCACTGTGATGACAATACTGAAAAAATACAATGATTTAAGAAAGAAAAATTGGGATTTTTTTTCCCCGGTGCGCCCACGAATAAATAAATCAAGAATATATGAATACATGTACATTTCAACCCCCCCCCCCCCCCCAATTTCCGTTTTGTAAGTTGTTCAACGTGGTTGCGCGGGGCTTGTAACACGAGTATAACTAGTGAGTTGGCTGAAGTTAGACGTCTAAGAAGATCGATTACAAGACGGGTAAGTTGCGGGGCCTGTATCAAGATATTGCCTCTTTTAAACACATGCAAGCTAAATTCCACGTTCAGTTAGAAAATAGATGATATTTCGTTATTTTAATTTTATTATAAACGACTGATGTGGAAGACTAGTTAACGCACCCTTTCGAGAAAAGCCCCCCCCCCCCCCGCTTGTCTCGAAAGGGTGCGTTAACGTGCCACTCCGTTCTCAACGCACCCTTTCGAGATAAGCCCATTATTATAGCAACCGATATGCACAATCCAGAATAATTCTTAGCCAGCTCTTCCGAAATGCAGTTCCCTATAGCATTAAATCTCGAAATAACTGTGATTTTGAGATCATTGACTTCATTAATTCAGGGCTACAACGTTTTTAGCTCAGTTTTATTCGTCTCCAGATTCATCCAAAGCCAGTGACATTGGGTGCATGATATAATTTTTTTATTATCTTTGTTGTTATTATTATCTTATGATCTCTTTCGAAATGCACATC
The DNA here is from genome assembly GCA_025617745.1 of Heliocidaris erythrogramma. Lineage (NCBI taxonomy): Eukaryota > Metazoa > Echinodermata > Echinoidea > Camarodonta > Echinometridae > Heliocidaris > Heliocidaris erythrogramma. Next base: position 32,816,990 of record CM046856.1, read on the forward strand.
TCTAAACTAATAATATTACCGTAATTTTGAGGTTTAATGGACTACTAGTATACGAATTGGTTCGGGATCGAGACAACAATTTTGACCCTTTGTTCATCTCCAGGTTTGATCGTCGGCCATAGACATTGGATACACAATATGATAGTATTCATTATTATCCTCTTTCATTGATTTCTGTCAAAATGCGAAGGAAAAGATGATGAGAATTACCGAATAGCTTGTCACGCCACCCACGATAGTACAATGAAAACACACACTATAGCAAGGGCAGCTTCACAGTGAAATGTAGACCTTAAGGATTTTACTCGAATTCCAAAATATTTGAAAGCCATGTCGTTTCACACCCGATTAAGAAGTCAACGAGCAAAAGCTATAAAGATCCAGGCTATATATATTTTTAGCTATACAAATACAATATTAAACCATAAAACTGACATCGATACCATAAAGCGCAGATTAAAGATACCTTGAAGCGCAAATGCACTATTCACCCATCATGCATATAGCTTTTGAGGTTATGGCCAACATCATAATTATATGGGTTAGGGTTATAATAGTTCCATTCACTGTAGTGTCATTAGAAACATTATATAAACAATAAAATAACTTGCAATATTTCGCTTTGGCTGACAGCTTTCAGACAAGTGTATTCTTTACGATTAGTGCATAATTAAAAGTTATTTGTACGTTTAACCATATTCAACATTTGATTTCAATGCATACTATTAGAATTTGCTGTATTTAAGCTACTGTTAATGATACATGCCACTATTTCTGGAGTTCGGCTTCAAAACGTCCAAAACTGTTTTGCGGAGTCGCATTGCGACCGGACAGAAAGTTTCTTAGAAGATATCCAAACATTATGAAGATTCAATTGACCATTATCAGATGATTTAACCCTTTTTATTAATATGATTTGATCGAAAACTCAGGTATTACATGTATTATATTTCCTTCGTTGGAAATGTGTAAGGAGGAGGGGGCAAAGCCACATTGCCCCTTTAAAATGTACGCTAATGGCACGATGACAACAAACATTTTAATGAACAATGCACATGCTTGTGTACTGCCACGCACTTGTTTTCTTAACCTATCAAATTGGAACGATTCTGCTTTGAAGAAAAAAATAATATGTTGACAGGATCAGTGTTGACAAATTTTACCACGCATCAGACCTGCTCACCTTGCATGCCTTGAAAGGGTCATTTATGTCATTTCTGCTCGAGAAAACTATTGACAAGATGAGTTTTGGCACGTATGTGAAACTGAGCAGTTCATTTGATAATAATATACTCCAGCAATCATTCCTTCGCATATATAATCTAAAACAAAGGAAATGTCATCTTTACAGGCAGAAAAAAAGAGGCTGTGCGGGAAAGGGGCGGGCATTATTTAAGGACATAGGTAAACGTGTTTATCGAAAAATCATTAAATTAACAGTAAGACCTTTTTTTGTTTTGACTTTGCCCATTGTACCTTTTATGGATCCTGAAATACATATTTATATGTGATGTAATGTGGAGTTTGTGTACAGGGCCTTTAATGCAAAATCACTGAGAAGCACCACCCCCATGTATCAACATGTAGTGTACTTTATATCTCTCATTGAAAATGAGACCTGTCCGGATCGCACTAGATTTCCTGGGGCCCTGTATATTTGTATATTGTTCCATATCATAGCGCAGTGCATCGAGCTTTTTAAACTCACGGGTTGATGACACTTGGGACAAGGTTGAGATAAGGTTCTGGCTCATGACAACGCAAGCAAATATACATTAGTGGATCATTAGGGGCACGTGCCCCCCCCCCCCCCCTTCCATTGGAACGGTGGAAAGGAGGCAGAGGAGGATAAGGGCAAGAAAAGACGATACTTGGATGCTCTTTCGCACCGGCCCCTAATCGGCACGTATTCTTCGAGTAAAGAGTAAATCCGGTGCTTACCACCCCCCCCCGTTTTTTACGAAGTGTTTCAAAAAGCAGTTGCAAAACATAAAATGGTAACTCTGCAGAGGTAAGAGGACATAAACTGTGACAAAGTCCACAGTGACGACAAAACTGCCGAATTTTCTTTGCAGAAGTAAGGAAGGTGCAGACAATTAGATTGTGATAAGATGATAAATGATATCTAGTAAATATAGTCCAAAAATAGGTCACATAAATATTACCTTTCTTCCAGTCTTCCAAAAGATGAGGTTATTGGCCCTATATTACCTGTTCCTCACCACCTCCCCTCTATCTCTCTCACTCACTGCTGGTCTTTTCCCCTAATTTTCTCTCCGTACTCTCCCATTCTCTCCGTCTTTTGTTTCAATATTCATTATGTGTGCACAATTATTTTAACCATAGAAATAAAAACCCGACACATCGATGGCCTTCAAAAAGTTATATTCTTATGGTCTAATAGGGTGCGAATTATAATGGTTGACGGAAATACAGATCGACAAAAAAAAAACCTTGACCAAAACCATAGCGAAAACAATGGCTAACTATTCAGGTAAAGAAAAAACTGGCACACAAAATTCTTGCGTACCTGTAGCAAAATATATTACCTGGAACATGTGCAATCTATTTTGTAAAATGTACAGTATTTAGCAATTTGTTCTGTGGTTGACATCTACTGGAAAGTTACTGAAAAGTTAATCCCATTGATAAATTACTAACCATGATTTTCTTTTATGTTTTCTTTGTCCGTTTGAGAAACTTACGTAGATAAGCAAACTGCAGTAATGCATTTTTTTGTTTGTTTGTTCGTCGTTGTTTTTTTAAAGAAACTTTTCACGCATTTTCATCTTTGGTATCATGCTAGACATTGAGACTTGGAACCTACTTGGCACCCTGAGATATATAGCCAATGATCATGATGATCTTTAATTGCATAGTGTTTTCCTACTGCGTATATCAAGTCGAATGAAATAACTATGACAAAAAATATTCTCTACAATTTTGACAAGGGTTCTTGCAATCGTATAGAAACTAAACCCCAATAAGAAATAAAATATTTACTTTCTATTTATTATGAAAGAACCCGAGACACTTTCCATCCAACTTACCTCGCTTTTCCAACAAACATTAGGGTACTATATGAAACGATAGTCAACTCCTAAACGTAACGAACTAAAACGTTTTTCTGTAGTCTCCGTGTAAAAGATTTTTTTTAAAATTCATCGAAACTTCATCCAGACGAAAAAATACTTTGTGGCAAAATGATTTCGAACCACCAGGTAAAACTGAACGTAAAATTTATATCTGAAGAGAGACTTGGATCATACCTTTAAAATAAGTCCGCAACTGTGGGCAACTGTGAAATACTGGAGATGTCCCAAACTTCCAACGGTGTAGTAGATCCGAATGCTCCGAAGTTCAGAAACGAAATGAGAGCACTAAACTTTTTTTGTGTGTGTGCATGAATGTAGCTTCATGGTGTGTGTGTGACATGCAATGTCTACCTACAAGCACACATATAATTATACACATCACACATCATAAACATATAAACACGGGTCGCAAGATTATAGTCTACGAACAAGCAATTAACAGACGCGCGCCATCGTGGTCATTGAAATTTATTTACTAGTATTTTGCTTGCATTGGCATCCTTGATTTTGTTTATCAAATGAACATCCTTCGAGGGGATTTTGTGTTCGAAAATAATAAACATTGCGCGATAATTTTCAGGCAAGCAATTTAGAACTATATATATTATGATCTCTAAAACGCAAAAATACGAAACTTCAGTTCGCAATTATCGTTTTTTAGAGGCCACCTTATTTGCATGACAAGTAATCAAATACAACTGGACTATAAAGTTTGATTGGTATAATTTACTTACATTGAAACGTTAAAAGTAACACATCGATATAATAATGGGAATGTTGTCTTTAAGACTAGTTTTGGTATGGAATTATCACTGACGAAAGAGACATTGTATAGAGACTATTTCAATATAATGGTTGAACCTTGTGTTGGTTGGCTGTTTTCATGCTACATAATGTGGTGGTAATTAACTGTATGGGCAACGTTTTGCAGTTGACACCACGTACTACTTCTCAATGAAAAGGAGCACTGAAAAAGGAGTGTATAAGCCCTGAAAGGAGCCTTACAATGCCGAATTCTTCTTCTCAGAGCTCTTTTGAGAGTGATTAAACAATTAAGTCTCTTGTTACTTTATGAATAATAATATGTTGTGTCAATCCAAAGAAAATGTTCAAAGATTTTTTTTTTCTTCTCGAGACTGGTGTGTATAGAAACTGGGTGACTTGGCTTCGATTAGGGAGATACGTCTCCATGGTTTCTTATAGCGCTGAGCTGTTTCATGAGGGGATGATAAATGTTTGTACATGTACCACTGGCGTAGACAAGGGGGGCACCGCGGGGGCCATGCTCCCCCCCCCCCCCCCTATTCAGCCACTATTCAGCCACTCAAAAAAAAAGAAAAAAGAAAAGCGAGAGCGAGAGCGAAAAAGCGGGGGAATTGAGAGAAATAGGCCAAAAAAGGGGCTACAAGCCGTTATATGGCTCTCAAAATTTGCTAAAACGTCAAAGTTTTCGCGCTTCGCGCGAGAAGGGGGAAATAACTCTCCTCTCCCTGCACCATCCCAGGGGGGTGGGGTATATATGTTTGATCTTTAAATACCACCACATTCTTTAATGATTAGAAGTAAGGAAATAAGAAATGCCATAATTTCAATGCGAAAATATCGAAGAAAATTCGTTCGCTCGCATTGTTATTCTCAATTAAGGGTTAAGGGGTTCCGTCCATTGGCGTAGATCCGTGCATTTCTTCTTTTCATTAAAAACCATTTTGGGATGCTCTAAAATGCAAGATTTATCGACAGATTTTTGAAAAATTCCTGATGTAAGAGGGGGATACCCTATCCCACCCCCGCTCGGTCTCTTCGATCAGTGGTGTATCTAGGGGGCAGGGGGAACGTGCCCCGTGCAGCACTTGGAGGGGGCGCAAAAAACGCAAAGGAGAGAAAGAAAAATAGGGGGAAATGAACAAAAAATCATAATCTTCACGGATCACCGCCCAAATGCACTAGAAATCTAGTTTTTGAAGGTTTGAAATGCAATCCGAAGTTCGGTCGCTTTGCTCCCTCGCATAATTATTTTCTTCAGGATCTCGTAATTTCGCTCCCCCAGTATATAGTTCTATAGCTTAAAGGGTTCAAAACGTTTGAAAAATAAAGATGTAATTGCTTTGCTCGCTATCATTATGTAAATGACTCCTGCTAAATATTGCGCTCCCAATATAAAACAGCATTTGCAAAGGTTCAACTTTTGAGAGAAATCTCAACTTCAGGTTGCCTTGCTGAATTTCTCGACTCGATCTTTCTCAAGCTTATAGGGTTTTGTTAGTTCTGCTCCCGATTGTAGAAGTGAGTGAATAGAAAACCGTTTATCAATGTATAAAATTCGAGCTTCTCTACCGCTCAACTGCGGTGGTCAAATGCAAAATTTCTGGGTAAAATACACAAGAAAATGCGTTTTTTAGTGTTAAATATTGAAAAATTTGCCACTCGGTCGCTTTGCTCCCTCGCCTGTATAATAACATAGATAAGTTTGGGCACTGGGGGCCATAATCCCTAGATACGCCACTGGCTTCGCTCCCTCGGGTGTGAAATATTGCGTCCAAATAATAGAAAAGCGGTCCGGGCGTCGAACTAGGCCTATAACTTTCCGCCTACAAAAATTGTTTGCTACAAGCCGCTACAAGCCGTTATCTTTCTCTCAAATTTGCTAAAACGTCAGGGGCGGTATTCTGAGATTCATTTTATCTCAGATAAAATCTGAGATTTTAAGTCAGTGAAATAAAATACCCTTAAAATATATTTAAATCGGTATTCTAAGAACCATTTCAGCGAGATTTTATCTCATCTAAGACACGCCCATTTATGATGCCTTAACCAATAACAAATGTCGTTAAATTTCACTTTCATCATGCTCAGCCAATAGAATTGCTCTCTGCCAGTCTCTGGGGCAAGAGAGCGCGAATGCGCTATTTTTACAATTTTCAATACGCGTGCATCAAAGCGCAATCGCGCTTTTTGCTAGGATGTAATGAAAACGACTAGGGTACTTTCCGAGGTTTTAGAAGACCATCACAAGCATTACTGTAAGTGTGATATTAGTTGGCAAAAATCTCGTAATAGAATTCGATAATCATATGAGAATGTTGCTTGAGAAATTAGTCAGTACTCAGTATCTTTTTGTTTATTTTGATCGCACGACTTGCATTATATTTGTCCAAATATATCACACTCACCGTGTATCCTAGAGATAAAATAGCCCCTACCCTATTTTAAGTTTTATTTTATCTTTCCCACAAATATGATTGGCGTAAGCGTTTAAAGCTGTGCGTATCATGCGTACAACGTGGATAGGCACGCAAGAGGTAGGAGATTGAGATAAAATAGATAAAATCCGAGATAAAATGTGGTCTCGGAATACAAAAAGATAAAAATAAAAAAATTTAGAGATAAAATGATGCTCAGAATACCACCCCAGAATACCACCCCAGAGCTTTCGCGCTTTGCGCGGGAATGGGCAAACTGCTCCTCCCTGCACACATCCCTGTTACATAGAATGCAGTATTACTTCCAAATAACTGAAAAGCAGACAGGACCTCAAACAATAACTTTCCGCCTAAAAAATTGTTTGCTACGAGCCGTTTATCTTTATCTCAAATTTGCTGAAAACGTCCGAGCGTTCGCCCATCGCGCGGAAAGGGGGAAATTCCATCCTCCCTGCACCCACCCCTGTTTCATACAGTGCAGTATTGCGTCAAAATAACTGAAAAGCAGGTAGGCGTCGAACTATAACTTTCCGCCTAATAAATTGTTTGCTACGAGCCGTTTATCTTTCTCTCAAATTTGCTAAAAACGTCAGAGCTTTCATGCTTCGTGCGGGAAGGGGAAACTCCCCCCTCCCTGCACCCACCCCTACAGTGCAGTAATGCGTCCAAATAACTGAAAAACAGCCAGGGCGTCGAACTAACTTTCCGCCTGAAAAAAAAGTGCTGCGAGCCGTTATTTTTCTCTCATAAGTTGCTGTAAAACGTAAGAGCTTTCGCGCGTATAGAGCTCCCGCGCTACACGCGGGAGGGGGAAAACCCCATAGGGAAACCAACGAACGTAGAGGGCGGCAACACTTTGCAGTCTTGCTATGAGGAAGGTTCACTCCGCTAAATTTCTGTGACCATCGTTTTCTCTCAGAGAGGTTTTTAGGTAGATTGTAGATTTGATTTTTTTTCAATTTATACTTTAAAAAACTTTTGAATTAAAATGTTAAAATGAGATGTTATGTTCAATAATATTTGTCAATGATTTTTATAATTTTCAAGAGAAAAAAAAATAAAATAGTTATAAATTTATCATTTTACTTTACGATACAATAATATGTATTTGTGAGGTTGCTAACGTTTTCCTGCTATATTTCGCTGCTACTGCTGTATTTCGATTTCGATCCATGTCCATACAGTGTGCATATATACCGTGTACATTATTGCTAACTTACACATATACAGTTCTCTCTCTCGATCTGACCGCCTAAGTAGACTCAGAGTCAGAGTCAGAGCTCGACGATGGATCAATCAAGGTTTGATTTTAGTTATAAATTTAGATTAACTTATTTGAAATGATGATGAAACAAATTTGGCAATCCAGGGTAATAAAATAGAGAGAGCTGTTAGTGTTACTAGTGTTAGCATGCATGTAACGTTAATATGTTAAATTAAAAAAAAATGTTCGGATGCTGGATGGAGCGATGATGATCATGATGATGGATGGGGGATCAGATTCGGATGACCGGACACTTAACAAAAATGAAAAAATAAGGTGGCTGGGACATAAGGAATTCTTGCCGTGATAATCATCATCGATATATTTTTCTATAAATAATATCGGGCAAACCCACAAAATAGGGGCAGGTCGGCGTGCGCGTGCCATGTTTTACAATTACAGTGCGGAGAGGCGGCAGAGGCAAAAATGAACACATGTAACAAGTTCATAATCAAGTTCAAAACAACTTCCAAATATATTTTAAATCAAGTAATTAATGCTGTGATAATCATATTGTCCTCTTGGCTTTCAGATTTGTAGTTGTTTGATGAAAATCATAACGATTTTGGCCAGAAATGGAGTCAAACTCGCAAATGTTTCATCGCTGAATCTGGTAGTGGTACAAGATCGTCGCCGCCGCCGCCGCCGCCGCTGGGCTACATTTGCTTGCACACAAATGAATACAGCACGCGCAGACCGGCCCCTATTCTCCGGGTTTGCCTAATAGTAATATCGTCTAAGTTAGATCAAAATAGGTCTAACTTAGGCCTAACATTAACAAAGTTAACGTTAACCATAATGATAATTGTATTTGTAACTTGTAACTTTTCACAAACTTGAGACAAGGTCAAACTCAAAGGCAAGCATCATGATGTTTTATTTTTTTAATTTCAAGATAGAGAGAGGGAGAAGGGTTCATATTTAGTCTTGGTTCTACTATTTGTAGACCAGAATCAAAGCACTTTTAATGAGAGGTAATAATACATCTCCACAGAGTAATATATCATATGGATGGCCTTTGTTGTTTCACTCAGTGACTTTCAGTAATCACATTCATTAGTCTCATGTTGACTTTGATTGCCCTCAGATAAACTTGGCAAGGAACTAACTTGTGGCTGATCTACTTGAAGATCTAATAGAGCCTAATGTTAGAGGTCTACATAACTCACTACAACTGTTGGAGGTGCCGGATGAAGCGGAAAGTCCTACTATAAAAGACTTTGATGAGACGTGAGAAATAAACAGGTAGGTCTAGACCTAACTAGTTGGACCTAGACTTAATAATACCAAGGAGTTACCACAGGGTATTACAGCTAAAAATTATAGGTCTGGTAATGGTAGTGGATCCAGAATCGGTTTACTTGGGGGGGGGGGAGTTTTTTAGTTTACATTGTCCAACCAAAACAGCAACAACAACAAAAGAATTCTGAGAGAATGGACATTTCATTTGTCCTTTTCCTTTATCCACCACTGAGATCTTTTTCTTCAGTGTAATATTAAATTAGCTGTTTTTAGTGTCTTTAAAAAATCAATTATGAGATCTTTATGGAATGTTCAGAGTGATGTCAGTATAAAAAGAATTTTTTGTCCCCCTTAATTATTATATTAAACATTTCATTAATTAATGCAAACAGAAAACAAAACAAAATAAGATGTGTGAATACATTACACTTTTATTAAAATCCACAAATATTTCAGGATGGATTGTACATGCAGTTAGTATATTATCCTCTTTGAAAAGATCACGAGGGTGAGGATGAGCGTATCTCATTTTTTTTTTCTTAATACATAATAATGCTTCTCTACACGACTCTCCTTCATCTATTTTACAGATGATGATGAAGATGAAGGCTTACCGCTGAGAATGAAGACAAATTAGTGAGGAACAAATAATACTTAGCTGCTCCAGTTTTGCATGGTAGGTCTATGCTGTAAGAGTAAGATTGCTATCAGGGGTGTCGATCCGTTTTTGGATTAGGGGGGGGAGGCAAAACACCCTAATAGTACTCTACATGATTTTTTCAACACCTCTTAATTACCAGCTTATCCACGGTTACGGGGGGGGGGAATGATTTATTTGCCCTCTCAATATTATCGGGGGGGGGGGGGGAACTGCCATTGCATAATCGACGTCCCTGGTTGTTATTAGTAGCTCAATACAATCTAGGTACACATATTTTTTTTCACATAAACATCCCAACTGAATTTTCTTGAGACTTTACTAATTTGGTTGCTTTTGAATAGCCTTGAAAATTTTATGTGTCCAACTTTTTTCCTCTTTAAGTACTTTTGAGAATTCACGCTTATTATTCCATTTCATATAAAGAGTTGATGCTAACTGTGTTAATAGGAAGTTTCAGGGTTTTATTTTAATTCTAACTGTTGCTTGTTTAATTATCAAATACACAATGGATGCTATTTTCTAAAATCTTTCCTCTTTTCTTTCAACAGATATGGATTTCTACTTCAGCTCTACTGTGAAATAGCCCCCTGCTTTGATCAACATGTATCTCTTCTGGGTCCGCTCGCTATTCAAAAGGACAGCTATTCATAGAAAACCACTATATTCATTTAACAGACGTTATGAATAGCAGTTCTTATGAATAGTTATGAATAATGGTAATTTGTCTATTTAGAAGGACCGCTATTCATTTAGTCACGCATTATGAATAAGCGGTCCTTATGAATAGCGAGACTGTGGATCATATGGTTCACGGTTCGAATCCTGCCGCAGCGCTAATGGCAAAACAGTCATCTACATTTGTCACTCTCCACCCAGGTGAAGTAAATGGGTACCAGTTGGGAGAAATTGCTTAAATGCCTTAGCGCCTTTCATGGCGGCTCGGCTAAAGCTGCGGTATTTAAAGGGCAGAGAGTATATTTGTATAGTAGTTGCGCTATATAAATGGACATACATGTATATTATTATAATTAGAATGACTGAACAGGAGTTTAAAGTTCTTCAATTATATCTTGAGCATTTTACCCACCCCCTCCCCATTTCAAATGTTGTAGTCACATGCAGCCATTTTGTTATAGTAGCTCGTTATTGTGAGGAGGTCTTCCTCTTCTGTGTGGCCTATATAGTGAGATTACAGGGCCCCTAAATGATATTAAGATAAGCACTGCCAGGGCCACTCCTTTATTAAATCTGCCCGGAGTGTATCACAAACTAATAATAATCTTATCTGATTCTATGAATTTATAAATTATTAAGTAAATTATTATTTTATTCATTATCTACTGAGAAAATCCATACTATTCAACACTTCATTTGACTTGAAACTAATTAGATCTCTATGTGTGTTCCTCCTGCCCCTTTTTTATAGTTAGATTTATAATTAGTAACATGCAATATACATGTACCAACCTAAAAGGAGATGGATCATTTAAAGAGTTCTTACAAACTGTCAAAATTATCTTTGTTTTTTAAGAGTAAAATTGTTTTCATTGGTGTGTGTTGAACAGAATTAGATGGTCATTTATTTGTTATGTCATTTTCTTCTTTGTAGGGGTGTAGTGGGTAAATAATCTTTAAATTGTAATTCAAATAATTTACTTCTTGGAAAGGGATTGAAATTAATACGTATGATTCATTTAGATTGAAATTTTTTTTTTTTTAATGCATGTACATGTACATAATTTGTACAGAATATTATTTGACCTTGACAAGTCGGCTGTGATGGAACTATATTGTATTGTAGTATATGAAAAAAGTGTATGACTGCAGATGAATTATATAAATTATGTTGGATTTTTAAAGGAGAAGAAGTAAACGTGTATTTAAGAAGTAAGACAATGTCTAAACTTCTCTGAAAACTGTCCTCATTTCTGCATGCAAGAAAATATTCATTAAAAAGTAAAAAAATATAAACGTATTTCTGAATCGACGTGTATAAACTATTGTACCTTAAATCTTGATTGTGAGAAAGATATACATGTAATTGAAAATTATTCTGTGAACATGATAAAGGTCCTTTCACATTATATCAATGAAATGAACCATATAGGAGAGGTGAATGAACCAGGACGTGTGATCAAGGTGTATGTATGAGATAGAGAGGGAAGACAAAAAAGATGAGAAAAGCGAAACTGAGAAGATATGGTGAAAAGGAAAGAGAGAAGGGCGGATCCAGGGGACACTTCCGGCCCCTGCCCCCCCCCCCCCCTTTGGAAGAAAAGTATGCATTTTGTGCCCCCTTTTAGAATGAAGACCTTTTTTCTTTTTTTTTTGCTTGTAAGCAAATTATGGAGGGGAAACTGAACCCCCATAACGCCCCCCCCCCCCCACCCACTGAGCAAATTTTGAAGGTCGGCGAAATTTTGTTGTTTTGACAAACGCCCCCCCCCCCCCCCCCCCCCAGATCGAGCGACTTTTCGAGAAGCTGGTGAGACCACAATACGGTCTACCTTGACAAACATTCATTTGTGTGCCCCCTCTTACATGTCTTATACTCAATCCTGGATCCGTCCCTGGGTGAGGTCTGAATAGAAGTCGTGGCGATGTCCAATTAAATTTAGCTTAACCCCTCTAAAAATAATAACAATGAAATAGGTTAATAAATGAATATATACATAAATAAATACACACCTAATATTAATAATATTGATTATTAATTAATTTAAAAAAAGTAAATATTTCAATAAATGAATAAAAAATAATACAAAATATAAATCATGAATAACCAAAAAATTAATGAATAGAAAAACTTTTTTAATAAAAGATAATATGAATTGAATTATTCATGTCGAAATTTCCAATTTCCAATTAAATCCCTGCAGCAAGAATCATTGGTTTGCTTTAACATTGTTGTTGTTGCTGGTATTTTTTATGGATGTGTTAGCCGTTATCATAAATTATGAAATATTCATGCCCTGACAGCACAGCTACGTCCTCGGGCACGTCCAGGGCAGCGAGATGGTATGACGCTCGGTACCTTTCCCTCGCCTTGCCCAGCCGCCTACGCTGACGCTAGCTAGGACTGTATACCGTTAACAAGCTCAGCAGACGACGCATTCATTCATACCGCATTTTGATGGATCAGCGAATGGATTTTATTTAATTTCAGCAGTACGCCCGCAGCGGGAGAGAGGTTACCCCTATCCCGAAATGCATTGCGAGTGGTCACAAAATCAGCTTGCCGAAAACGTCATGAATTTAGCACACTGGTACAATCACTGATCACAAAAGTGCCGATTTACGATAAGATTATAGATTATAGAAATAAAATTTACACGGTATCATGAATGAATAATGTTTCAAATAATGTATTCTTGCATTACATATTTTTTTTTTAATCTGCATCTATTCGTAGTATCTCCTTTTGTCTTCATGTCGCTATCAATTCATCATTGTATTACTTCGATTTATGGTTTTGTTGGCATGCCTACCAAAATGTGCGCGCACTTCAACTGCTTGCGCGTAAGAAGTGAACCTTCCTCATAGCAAGACTGCAAAGTGTTGCCGCCCTCTACGTTCGTTGGGAAAACCCTCCTCCCTGCAACCACCCCCTGGGCAGCTGCGTGCTCATCACCAATTTCGCACTCTTCGCGTACCCCACAACCGCCCCCACCTAAAATGAAATCCTGGCTATGCGGTTGGATCCTTCACGTGTGGCCGCCTCCTTATTGAAAAATCCTGGCTACGCCTCTCTCAAAATATTCGGGCAAAGGTCATATCATATTCCATGTATTCGGGCAGCGAGGTTCCCGAATATGCAATGATATTGTTATTGTATATTGTATTAAATTGTCTCTTTTTCTCTTTTACTCGCTTGCTTAATTAAATTACTCGCCAAAATTGTGACTTTGGAAAGTTGATATTCGGGCAAGAGGTGTCAGCCCCCCCCCCCCCCCCCCCCCCCCCCCCCCCGGTCAAAATGCACCCATACGCCGAAATGATAATGAGGGAATTTGGAATATGAGTAAGACGCCCTATTTCAACCACTAGTACCTCCTTGGTCGGACTTGTTTCTTGAGATACAGTAGGTTATACATTCTAATCACAAGCACCTGCTATTAAAAGTCGAAGGTTATTACAGACATTATGCATGCAACTGTAGGGCCGTGTTTGAGCAACTGTTGAACAATGTTTGCCAATGTTAGAGATTTGGGAAAAACTGCCCAACAGTTGGACAAATATTAGGCAAACATTGCCTAACAATTGGAGGGGGGGGGGGGGGTTGCAGTGTAACTTAAATTAATATTTTCCCTGAATCTTGAGCAAAATTTACCCGACTTCTGTATGGCAAAATTTCCCTCATAGATTTCGACCAACCTTTCTTTGTCCAACTATTTTTCCCCAACATGAAAGAGGAACTCATTCCCAATTATCCAACTACGAGGCAAATATTCCCAACCTAGATTTAACCAGTGCTGTTGGTAAATATGTGCCCAACAGTTGTATAAATTTATTTGCCACAGATTGGTGAAAGCCTTAGGCGATCAGTTCGTTAAAAAATGCTCATAATTGGGCATTTTTTTTTTACCAACCATGATTACCCAACATAATTTAACCAACATTTTAAGAGTGGGATGAGCACATGTCAGCCGATAAAAAGTAATGATTGACCTTGATCATGTTAGCAAGTCCAACCGTCTTTTATCGGTTTTACTATATTATGTTTGCCTTTGGAAATCTTGAAATGACAGCCAATTATGATCGTATTTTCATGTCAGTTATACCAAGGAGGTACTAAGAGTAATCTGTCACCGATTCAAATTAAAAATCATTTAAAAGTGGAACATCTTATCAAAATCTTTCGGTATCTATTTTTAAAAATACACTGAAAAGGTAGGCCTATACTTTATCTTGTGAATCATTTAAAGGGGGAACATCTTATCAAAATCCTTCGGTATTTATTTTTAAAATACACTGAAAAAGTAGGCCTATACTTTATCATGTTGATTATTAACTTAACGTTTGGTATTTCTACTAATTCAGTTAAACCCAAAGCCCGGTTTAAAGTCATGTATAACAATATGAAAATAAAACTGAAACCTCGGTCTAGCCTCCTTCAAGTTCACACCCAGGGTCGGGTTTAAATTCTAGAAGAATACAGGCCTTAAACCACACATTACGTGTAAAAGGGAAATTTTCACATTAAGTAAATTATACAAATTAACAAAACAAGCTTACATAATCAATATGCTACAAGGTAAGCCCATTTATAAAAAGAGAAATGTGAAGTGTTTTTCCCCCCAAGTGTGCTAGGACAAACATTTTCAATTGAAAATACAAGTGGATGGATTATGTGTATCCAAGCACGGTGAATTTCGATCGGTTTTTTTTTGCAGTCTCTTTCTTCCTTGTTTGTTTGGGATATTTTTTAAGGTTCATAAGACTCATAAGCTTGTTTTTTTTTCTTTCTCTCTCTCTCTCTTTCCACTATTGTTTTCTCATTTCTTCTAAATAATAATAATAATGATAATAATAATGATAATAATAATAATAATAGTAATAATAATAATAATCAACGTTATAAAAACAATAATCATAATAACATTGATAACAGTTATAATAATAATAATAATAATAATGGTCATTTATTTTAAAAAAAACTTAAAAATCTAGCTCCGTGGAAAAAGGTAGGTCCTCAGTTTTTATTATTACATGGCTTTATCACTCATCTCTCTATGCATCTCTCCTTCTATCTTCGGAATGGTATTATGAATAAGGAAAGTTTTATTGGTCACATTTACATAGTAATCATGTGCCTTTAACAAAAATGATAAAAATCTTTAAACCGAAACTCCTTTCACACCCATATATGATTCTTGAGATGGTGATTATCACCCACTGTCTTTGTTTAAAGGCTCCGGGTTAAAACTTCATAAGTTGTACAGCTCTTAGTGATGAAACAAAATTCACAAAACATCATTCTGCCCAACAACCATGTCTACACCACTCTTCTTCGAAATATCCACGAATATCGGAATAGTTTTACTCCATGAATGTATTTTTTTACTTAACCAACCGATATCAATTTGTACAACATAACGGATCAAAGTCTCCATTATCACAAATAGTCTGTGGGGTGCCACAGGGATCTGTATTAGGTGCAACGTTGTTCCAACAAAATTCACAAAACATCATTCTGCCCAACAACCATGTCTACACCACTCTTCTTCGAAATATCCACGAATATCGGAATAGTTTTACTCCATGAATGTATTTTGTTTTTATCCGTGAATAAATTAAATAAACAAACAAACAATTCTATAATCATGATTAAGATTTTCGATAAAATCAACGATTTTTATTAATTGCGTAAGAAAGTTTCCCTTGTTAAACTGTGCTTCTGAATACTTGAGTTAACATAGAATTATACAATGGAAATGGCGGTCACGGAAAGTACAATTGTATGATAAATTTGAAGGAAAGATTCTGTCACTTTATTGCATTTGGCATAAAACATATAAAACACCGATCAATCAATATGAATATAATGTAAAATATAGAAATAATCATAATACCTAAAGTTAGTACTGTTTAGTTCAATGGCTATAGTCACTCCATTACAATGAAAACAATGATATCGGTATCCTGTCATTCAATCCTGCTTCTCATGAAATGATGCCTTTTAAAATATCTTAGAATTAATAAATTCTTCCTTTTTTAATTTTAGGTGATAAAAAGTAAAAAATAAGTTTTAAGCATAAGATTAATATAAAGAGATACCACTTTATCAATAATGAAAACCTTCTCCGTAATTGAGAATGTATTCATAACAACTTAAAGATTAAAATACACTTGACTCAATACATGGACGAGGTGGAGTTAGACTTCTTGTTTCCAATACATGTACTTTGAATTTTAATTTATTAAAGAAGTGATCTTCTCAATAAAGATTGCAGTAATGAGTCGCTTTTTATTGAAATACTACACTGTAAAAACTGAAGTGCTGTATATAGCACTTTGAGGGCATGCATAGGGACTGCACTCATAGTGCTAATTGTAATGCACACAGCGTGCTATTTCAGTACTTTCACGGGAGCTGGACCGGCTCCTTAAACTGCTAACATTCATTTTAAAAAATGTGACCGTGGGGAGCCTCGAACCAGGTTCCGCTGATTGAGAGGCGCTGACGTTACCGAAAGACTAACGAATGCTTCTTGCAGTCCCCACTCAGTATTATTTAGGGTACGCGTATGCTTGTTCCCTCCCTTTGAAAGCACCCCCCTATCTCAGGGCTGCCAAAATTTCTGAACCCCCCTATCGCGGGCTTTGCGCGGGCTTTTCCTGCCTTGGAGAACTCCCTAAATGCAGAACACTGCTCGATGTACCCCCTATCTCAGGTGAGCTCTCATTCCCACCCCATATCTCAGGACAGACACCAACCCCCCACCCAAGTACGCTGTCATTACAATACCTTGGAAGAGATGTTTTTTATGTTCAAAATGGTATCTCAGAACTCAATGCAGTCATAAGAAACCAAACAAAAAATGAAATAATCCTGGCTGAATGAGCTATCAAAACTAGCAGGAATTTTCAGGAATTTGATCCTGGGATTTGATCAATTTTTCAAGATATTTCATAACCCCCTTTTTTAATTTCTCAGGTGTCGAAGAGAGAGAGATTTTCATTTAATATCAAAACACCGAGAAATTTCGTGATCAGTTCATGAGAATACACTTACCGTTTATACTGTTTACAAAATGCAGGTAGAAAACCTGCCTAAAACGTTTCTATTTACATTTTTTTAAATTCAGTTTAGCTGCTTTCTCGGTTATTTTTGCAGCCCTTAACAGCATGAACAACATGGATTGACATTATAATAATTATAATGATAAACCGTTCTTGGATGATAATACCGTCCCCTATGCGCTTCCAAAGGTTTGGATATTATTACCCCGGCATTAGCTCCGGCGGCCGTTATCAGCGCACCGTGCATTTCAAGGAATAAATCCTGCCAGGTACCCATTTAAACACATCGGTGGAGAGTGGCAAATGTACATTGCCAAAAGACACTAGTGCCGGGCTGGGATTCGAACCCTAAACCCTTGGATTGAGAGTCAAGTGAATGAACCACTATACCACGACATCTCCTTGTCATAACACCCGTTTCAATTCATGTTCATTTTCACATCCCATTATAATAAGTCATAATACAAAATAATATCATTGTGTGGAATACAAAATCCCGTAACGACATGTAACAAAAGAAAAAAAGGAGATCGAAAGACATACGGAGAAACCTATAAAGCCAAATAAGACAAAAGTTTGGGTGAAATAGGAGGGAATCCAGTAAAATTGAGATTCCCTTAAGTGAGAGTAGGACGACGTCTTCAGACGTAGAGATAATTTGAATGAGGAAAACTCTTACAATGCCATCAAGTTTACACAAGTATATCACATTGTGAGACAGTATTTTTCAGTCATTTGGCCTGTTTTAATTGCTCTTTTCGAGGCAAAAAAAACGGGGAGCACTCGTATTTCCGAAGGTTCATAATTCCGAACCTTCGTAATTCCGAAACGCAAATTTCCCATAGCAGGGGGTCCATAATTCCGAAAATGAAATAGGGTTCGTAATTCCGAACATTTGATGCACTACTCCGAAGGTTCGTAATTCCGAAAATGCTATCGAGCCCTACATAACTTTTCGGAATTACGCACCTTCGGACATAAAGTACATATGAACCCTTTTTCATTTCCGAAATTATGAACCCTATTTTATTTTCGGAATTACGAACCGTCTGAGTAACGAACCTTCGGAAATACGAACCTTCAGAATTATGAACCTTCGGAAAACGTAACCAACAAAACTGTATCACTAATTAACATTTCATTTTGTGAGACAAGTTTCAATAATTTGGCTTTCTCCATTGCATTTGCATTTTTCAATCAACTTCATAGTGACGTAATCTCTTCATATGCCTATTCAGTCTCCAATCTCTTAAGTAGACACTTGCGATTGATATCAATATCAAATTCTTTTCCAATCAATATTATTGTATCTCTTTATAAGACGGGCTCCAGATGTTGGCAACCACCAACTGTATAACCCTTTACACAAAATATGGGACTTCAACGTAATAATCTGCTAGTAATAAATATTGTGAAATGATGGTGGCATCTAAACAAAGCATAGGCCTACAATCATTTTCTCGCAAAGATCATGATGACAGAAAAGATGATAGAAAAGAAGATGTTTAAAAGACTTATTTAATGTATACAGCAATTCGTCTTCTCCTGGCAGGTAGGTAGGTAGTAGGTAGGCACGCATTTCACTCGTTTGTGATCCCCTGAGCTGTGCCATTACATAGGTGGATCCCCAGAGGAGGCCACGGTGTTCTGTACCCATTCCCCCTCCCTTTTTGGGGGCATGTCAGAATCTTTAGTGCAATTAACTCCCCGTTTACAAAATTCTAGATATGCCCCTGAATTATTAGCCCGATTATCAGATCTTATTCAAAGTTGGCGCCGCGGTTTTCTTTCCCGCCGACCTCTACCCTCCGTCACGGCCGGCCTGTAGCAAGCCATGGAGATTAGGTACAAAAAGCAAGACACAGCTTTGAGAGACACAGTTATGGCGGTCATCCTCCAGGCAAGACTGGCATTGTCGTAGATCCAACAAGAACCTCGTGTCCCACACACGTCCTGCCATAGGATACAGGCCTGGTCAATCACTGCACCAAACATGATTGGACCTGGAACTGCACCTGGAGTGGGAGGAAGAGAGAAAGAGAGAGAGGAGGGGAGGGGAGGGGAGGGAGATGGATAGTGAGAGATACGGGCACAGAAATGGAGACACACATGTCATGCAGGAGAGAGATAAAATGAGATTGGGCCATAAAAATGGGCAAAACATTAAGAAAAAATGAAAGACAGACATTGAGAGAGTGAGAGCGAGGAGAGAGGGAGGGAGGGGGCAGTGAGAGATATAGGGGTAGACATAGAGATACACAGAGAGACAGAATACAAGGAGACAGCGAGCCATACAAACAATGAGCAAGACAAAAGGACAGCAGAAATAGACAGAGAGAGAGAGAGAGAGACAGACAGACAGACAGAAACAGAATGAGAGAGAGAGACAGAAAGGATTAGAATAGAAAGTAAGATTTACATTTTTTACAATTTTCAGGAAAACTAGGAATTTGGGTTAGCTGTTAGTGTAATAGGGGATGTAGGCGAAATATCATCTCACCATGCACCATTATACTTTCGCCTGCCAGTGTTTCAAATGCTTTCAGATGACTTTATCCGCCCATAAATATCTGCTTATGACATCTTCTCAAAGATATGACATATTATGCAAACTTGTCGGCACCAAATCCTTTTCATAAGCATCGGTCAAAAAAAACCCACCCCAAAACAACAATGGAAAAAGTATGTGGCCTAGTGAGGAATATGATGCGTTCACACGCCCCCCCCCCCCCCCCCCCACACACACACATACACCATCCCTTCACCCCTGGATTCTGTCTTGGTTCGAATAAACAAGCTTCAAGTATGTCTTACCAAGTGCGCGTTTTAATAGTGAATTGACTCCAAGAGCCATCGACCGCTGAGAATCCGGTACACACCTGTCAAGATAATGGTTAGACACACATATAATGTAGCTATACATAGATCAATTCTGACTAAAAATGATGCCCGATACGATTTTGACAATGGCATTTGCAAGTTTAAGTGAGCTCAATAATGTTCCTCTTTAATTCTCCCAGTATTATTCTCCTAGAAATAGCCGCGGTTTTCCGTGTCACGTGTCACTAGGCTAAAGGTTGGTCACAACAAGGAGGTATGGCCTAGTACACATCCTTGCGTGTAGTCTGCGACAGATTTCGCAGAATATCCTTGCGTTGGACACACGGGTCTGCATGTTTTTTTCAAGCACGTAGGTGCACGCAGGACATGCAAGGAGGCTGTTGGACATACTATCATCATCATCACCACCACCACCACCACCATCATCATTATAATCACCATGCATCACCACCATCACCACCATCATCACAAAATTCACAACCATCATCATCATCACCATCAACATTTTCATCATCATCATGATCATTGTCATCATTACCATCAACATCATCATCTCCATCATCATCACCATCATCATAACATACCTGAGGATGACATTGAGTTCGGGAATCACGGAGAAGAAGACGATGGCGACTTGAACGGCAACGATAACGGTGAAAACATACGGGGTGGTAGCTGCACGACGTCCGACACAAGCCCGAGTTGACAGTCGTTATCGAGCCTTGCAGGCATGAACAGTCTGTGTAGGTCTGTTGCCGTGGCGATGAATGAAATCACGACAAAAGATGACCATCACGATAAAGAGATAAAGGAGAAATCAAGGAGATACCACAGGAGATGTGAAAAAGGAAATCAAACTTAGAACTGGAAGAGAAAGAGAAAGAAAATATTAAGAAGATGAAGAAAATATAAGCGCTTTGGTCGGTTACATTGTAATTGGTAAGGCGCTATAAAAGAAACAGCAATTATTATTATTATTATGTAATTACATCCAAAATGGCTGGACCAACGCCGAAGAGGAAGGGGGAGAAAAAGGAGAAAAGAATTGTAATAAATATTTTTTTTTAAAGAGGAGCATGATCGCGGGAGGGGAAAATGAACTTACCCCGTTTCCATAGTCTGTCTCACAACCTGCGTGACACGGCGTGAAATAATTGATATTCTCTGCACACACTGGGTGAAATTGTTCAACAGCGCATGCACAGTCGAAATTACATAATGATGTCACGTTGTTGTTTGTGTCGCTGCCCAGACTGTTGCATTATGAAAAGATGGAAGGATCGACAATTGGGAGGGGGAGAAAAATCGTTGAAATGATGACGGAGTTGAAACTTGAGTCGCACAGTTTGCGGTACGTGGTACATAGTATACATTTCCAAGGTTGAAGCCCATTAGCGTAGGAAAAAGTGTGAAAACTATTTTGTGAATTGTGTCCCCCTCCCCCTCCGCTTCACCTTTTGGCAAATCCTAGATCCGCCCCTGCTTACCTCGTCCTATCGGTATAGGATACTGTAACACCGGCCAGCTCTTGCTGGGGGCAATGCCATAAGAAGATGAGCAAGAGACAACCGGAGACGATGTTACAAAGTGTAATCAGTTTCAGAGCACCTCGAATCTTCAGATTGAGTCGCTTTAAGATGACACCTGCTGAAAGCGAACCGAAAATGCCTCCGAAGATACTCACTATACCTACAGGACAATGAAGCGAGTATAAGTTTGTGATTAGAATTTGTTCTTTCCAGAGTTACCAGTCGTCATTCTGTGAGGTGACAGAATCTTTGAAAGATACACCAATCGTTAAGGTTTTGACAATGCCTCCAAAGTTACTCAATATACCTACATGCAGAAGCAAGGAAATTAAGTGTTGGAGTTACTAATAGCCATATTGTCCAGTTGATATCAGATTTTAAGATATCACACCTAGTAATCATATACGAATAGTCAATAGATAATGAATGTTTCGTTTAGAGAAGTCACAAAGCACTATAATTATTCACCACTGATCACTTTTTAAGAGATGCATCAGTTTGGGGTGAAATAAACGGACAGCTCACACAATGTCGTACGAAATACACACATGTATGTTTGTCCTAAGATATATCCCTTATTTTAGTTTATTTAATCAAAAAAGCCTCCAAAGATACTCAATATACCTACAGAAACAAGGAAATTAAGATAAGAGTAAGAGCTACTAGTATATAGCCATATTGTCAAGTTGATATTAGATTTTAAGTTATCACATCTAGTAATCATATACGAATAGATTATGAAGTTTTCGTTTAGATTTCCCACTGATTTTAGTTTATTTAATCAAAAATACAAATCATTCGACATAACTATTACAGGTGAATTATGCTCCTTTCTGGTATCACTATAGCACACAACAATTCCTCATCAGTTAGTCGCAAGGCTAGAAAATGTTGTCCATTTTTTTTTCCAAACCGGGAACC
Source organism: Heliocidaris erythrogramma (assembly GCA_025617745.1). NCBI lineage: Eukaryota > Metazoa > Echinodermata > Echinoidea > Camarodonta > Echinometridae > Heliocidaris > Heliocidaris erythrogramma. The sequence goes on from CM046856.1 coordinate 32,839,486, forward strand.
TCCCATGTTGTGCAATGAAATGGACTAGACCTGACTATTAAAATATCTGAACAGATGCATACCTGTCAGTGTAGTCGCGACACCAGCGGGCACTGAAAACTGGTTCTGGAGGAACTTTGGTAGAAAGGCGCTGAAACCATTAATGACAAGTGCATCTGCCACGCTTCCAAGACAAACGAAGACAAAGGTTGGATTGGTGAGTAGGTACTTGAGCGCTCTTAAAAGGTCCGAGGGACGTTCTCCAAAACCAGATCGTGTTGTCTCGTCCAAACCGGAGTTGGCATGAGCTTGGATAGCTTTTTCGGCTCGGATTCTGGCGGTAGCTGTGTGTTATTAATGTGATTATCATAAATGACTGTGAATTGTACAGTACGGCAATATATTTGCTTTCAAGGCAGATGGTTTGAAAAATCGGGCCGTGATTCGTCGAGTCCCTTCAGAAAAGAGTTACGACAAGTGCTAAACGCAAGAGCCATTTTGAGTCCAATGTTGCGCAACGTTAGTATTCAAGCGTAATGAACATATTTGTTCTAAACAGAAAGAATTCGTGCGACATCTCGTTTAACAAACCGGGTGTCCATTTCGTAACTCTTTCTATATAGTAGAACCATCTACACACATATTTTTAACTCGATTATAGTGCGTAACAACAAACTGCATATGTGGGGGTGTGGATTACAAGCTGGCTTTAATATAGGCAGGCCTGCATCATCACGGTCCAGATGTTTGGAACAATTTACCTCATGATATTAAACACGCCGTATCTCTTTTTTCTTTTAAAGCTTCGTTAAAAAAGTATTTGCTATCTACTTATTCGTAAACTTCTCACCTGCACGTGCACCCACTTGCACACACTTCACTTCAATCCCTTTCCTTCCCCCTTTCCCCTTCTTTTTGTAGTAAGTAAATTTTTCCTTTTTTCAGTTAGTGACATCGCTTTTATGATATAGACATTTATATTAATTATGGTTTACATGTAGCCCTTTCCACTAGCTGCTATTCATTCAAGCATTTTGCTTAAGATAGCTGGCCCCTGCATTTCTGTCATTTCTACTTGTTCATTTCGATTTATAATCATGTCTTTATTCTGTTGTCATTGTTATTTAACTGTCACATTTGTAATTTGAACAATTATGTTGTATATTTATTACTATAATTGTTTGTAAATTTGTTATTTGATTTGACAATAAATGCAGAAACTCCTGCCATAAAAAAAAAAAAAAAATTGGGCAACATGTTATCACATAATTATGCGCTTGACAGGCATAAAAAAATGTTCGCGTGCAGTGATAAACATACATTATATAGCTAGAGCATCTTGATTCATAACTTAAAAATTCATAAATCTTTGTGCATAATCATTAGAGTCTCTGCATAGGCTTTCATCCAAAAGATTAAAATGTGGGAGCACAGAATATGTGGTTCACTTTTTACATGACTTTCTATCAAGAGGTTTAGAGGCCATTCCCTGTTCAGTGCGTCTATATAGATATAGCATCTTCTCACTCAACGCAAGTAAAATACAATATTATTGTGTGCGTAATTATAAGGTTATTCCTTGACATACACTGTGAAATTGTAACATGCGTAATAACGGCTGCCCATCAACGATATCGTTAATCCAATGCGGCAATTTCCAAAGCACCTTATATCGCAGTGGGTTTTGTGATATACACCATACAAAAGTAATGTTATCATTATCAAACAATTCAAATGTTGCAAATCATTTCCTTCTCTCTCTCAGTCTCTCTTTCTCATTATCTACTCATCTCTACTTACATGACCTATCTCTCTTTCTCTATTTCACTTTACAATAGCATTATAATACCACCCTCTTATTTATGTAGCATACCCTCTATAAAGGTTACCTTATAAGAAGTAATGATTTGATAAAAATCGATATATAACACTAAGTTTTGAAATTAACTCGAATTCCTATAAGTCACGACACTTATATGTTTCTCAGCAAACTTGATGAACTAAATATCTATAAGAAGTACATTGTATTTTGAAAGCTATGAAAAATTAGGTTCTAAAATTTATGAATTTTTAAGTTTTAGTCCAAAACAATGTTTATACACGTATTTATGCTTACATTTACATTTCCGATAATCGTAAAATATATATTATATTATATTTTAATTTCATCTTGTACATGACTTGTATTTATTTTATTTAGCATTGCAATCCGTTCAATTTAGTCCTATAGAAATTGCGATTACGGATTTTTCTTTCAGTAAAACCCTTCAATCAAAATTCAAAAAGGATTTACATGAAAACTCTTTTGGGAACAAGCTGAGCGGTATGACCATGATGAGGATGATACTACCAATGATGATGAAACCTAACCACCAAGCTCCAACCCAACCTGGATCAGATGGCGATAAGACCACTCTAGGAAATAAAAGGAAAACAAAGGGAAGTCAAGGCATATGCTTCTGCAATCTCACGAAGAGCGCCAGTCGAAATAAGAAATTCAGGGGGGGGGGCGAAGGGGAGAGATGTTTGATTAGAAACATGCATGTTCAAGTGCTACATAAACCCAAATTATTATTATTATTATTATTATTATTATTATTATTATTATTACTAATATTTGTATATTATTAATATTATTATATCTTGACCACAACATAATGGTCATTTGGTAGATATATATCAAACAGGAACCGGACTTCATCCAGAAATCTAGAGTCATCTGTTTTTTGTATCGTATTAAACAAGCCCTCTTCTTATTGTTCAGTTTTATTTCTAATTCAAGACTTTTCGGAGGATATGTGCCGTTCATAGCAGGCTTGCTTATATTTTGGTCTCAAAGAATACGTCGACCCCAAGATCAGCCAAGAAGCTTTTGTGTCTAGTTGTTACATTCCCAAGGCTCTGAAAAGATACAGAGGTCTTTGATTTCAGCTCCCATGCCATATCGTTGTACTAATGTATCTTTCTTTCCTCTTTGAGTCCAAGATCTGTAGTCTCCAGTCTCTATGATGAGACGTTCTTTCTCCTTCTTCTTCACGAGAATGACACCTGGTCTCCTTGCTTTGATAGCCTTGTCTGTTTGGATATTAAAATCCCATAGGGTTTTTACATCATTTCTCTACATGTGGTAGATCATACTTCTTGGCTAGACCCAGTGAACTGCAGCCGCCACATTATCATGCATTCCTTTGTACTCAGACTCCGCCATTTTTTCTGCTCTCGCTCAACAGATGAGTTGATATTTCATATTACATTCTGCATGATGGTGATATTTGCTGCTTCTCAATTTTGGCTCTCTTGTATTTTGATCTCAACACCTGGTCTTGACCAATAACTAACAAATTTTTCGCCTCTTTTTTCAAACCTCCTCGTTCCAACCATTGCCAACTCTGTGGTCCAGCAAACTCCTCTGTCTGCCTCAGATGTTGCCCGTGCATCACATTCCCTTCCCATCTTTACAGTCTCACATTTCTTTGATCAGTCTTTAACTAATTTGCGGTCAAACCCTTTCCTTTCTTCATTATGTTCATAGATTCTTAGACCGCCGTCGTGATTTCATCCATTTTGCCACCAATATAGCAGTACAGGCTCTGTTCCTCATATCTTACAGTCTCCTCTATTCCAAAAAGACCATATGACAAGCCTTCTTAACATTTATTCTTTGTGATATATCAACAATTTTAATTCTTGATATCAAGAATTCCCATGTGTTAACAACAGGAAATCTGTTCTTGATATCAAGAATTTAATTCTTGATATAAAAATGTCATGTTTTTTTTTAAAACCATTTTATATCTAACACAAAATTGGCAACATATCACGAAATGAATTCTTGATATGTTGCCAATTTTGTGTTAGATATATTTCTACAATAAAATGGTTTTAAAAAACATGACCTGTCATTTCTTTTACTGTTAAATATCAAACCTATAATAAAATATTTTAAATTTGCATTCATGAAATACAAAATTAAAGAAATTTAACAATACACACACTACGTTCTTGCCACGCGAATTGGTAACATTATCAAGAAATCAATTCTTGCAATACCTTTCCGCTCGAAACAAGAATTTCTGCAATACCTTTCCGCTCGAAACCAGAATTTATGCAATTCCTTTCCGCTCGAAACCAGGATTGTATCTTTGCGCTCAAAATCAGAGAACGAATTTCTGCGATAGTTTTGCGCTCGAAATCAGAATGAATTTCCGCATTAGTTTAACGCTCGAAATAGAATGAATTATTGCTTCACTTTTGCGCTGGAATTAATATATAAGAGTATTTTTGATGTCGAAAATGGAATTCTTGATATCCATAATTTAATTCTTGATATAAAACAAATATATTCTAAAACTTATTTGGAGCGCAAAAGAAAAGTAAAATTTCATTCTGATTCGAGCTTGAAACTGATGCGAAAATTCATCATGATTTCGAATTTCGAGCGCAAAAGTATTGCAGAAATTCATTCAGGGGCCCGTTGCATAAAACTTACCATTAACAGTCACTTTGCCATCAGTGGTAACTCCACTGGAAACCTTGATTTTGATTGGCTGTTGAGTGATGTTACCATGGTAGTTACCATTGATAGTAGAGTTACCATTAATGGTAAGTTTTATGCAACGGGACCCTGATTTCGAGCGCAAAACTAATGCAAAATATATGGAATTCTTGATATCAAGAATTTCCATGTGTTAACAACCATGACGACAGGATTTTTTTTTCTTGACATCAAAAGTTGAATTCTTGACATCAAGAAATGAATTCTTGATATCACGAAATGAATCCTTGATATCATGAAATGAATTTTTGATATCACGAATAGAATTCTTGATATCACGAAATGAATTCTTGATATCACGAAATAAATTCTTGATATCAAGAAATGAATTCTTGATATCAAGTAATGAATTCTTGATATCACGTTATCACGTAATGAATTTTTGATATCACGAATAGAATTCTGGATATCATGAAATGAATTCTTGATATCACGAATAGAATTCTAGATATCAAGTAATGAATAGATAACCAAAAATAGGTCTGAATGTCATGTCCGTTTCGCTGGAAGTCACCAAGTAGAGTAATTACCCTTCTGGTATGCTAAGCTCTGTGTAGATGTTTAGAAATGATCCAGATAAGACGAATCCAAGTCCAGGGCCGAGCACAGCACAACCGAAGAACGTCCCTGCATGCATGGAAACATGGATAAAAACCAAGTTACATCAGTTTATCTTCTTCCATTTTTCTCTTTCTCTTTCTCTCTTTTTAATTTGCAGTTCTCTCCTTGTCACGGTTGTTTTTCTATCCTACATCAAATCCTTTGATAAACTATATTATTTTTCCTCCAAATGTATTCTTTCGTTTATATCTCGACTCCCCGATCCCCCATCCTCTCCCCCCCCCCCCCTCTCTCTCTCTCTGTGTGACCATACTACATCTACCATAATTGTCAATATGCATTTCGCGATGTAAAAACTTTCACATTTATAATTCTTTACTTTTTCTTTCTTGTTTCACATACATGTTATAATGCTTAATCATCACCATTCCTTACAGAACTACACCCGCCTGCCTGCCTGATGTGTCTGTCTTCTTTTCTGTCTCTTCTTCTCTCATTCTCTCTCTCTCTCTCTTTCTCTCTCTCTCTCTCTTTCTCTCTCTCTTTTCTGTCTCTCTCTTTCTCTCTCTTTCTCTCTCTCTCTCTCTCTCTCTCGTGTATAGGCTACATTTACCAAAATAAGGTCCATAAGACTTGTTCGACACGGACTCGTCCAACGCGGCGGCACCCAGTGTGTACAATGGTAGCGAACCCAGCCCAGCAACCACTTGTGCTGCACAGAAGAGGTAGATATAGTTGGACAGGCCCGAATTCGAATCCCCGTCTGACGAAATACACGCGTCACCCTCCCCATTTCCACCGCGATCGCACATCCCGCTGGAGCCATTACCCCCGCCACCCCCTTCCACGTAGGAGTACGGTGGGGTGGTAAAATGCGGAAGTGCGTACATAAAGCCGGACAGCCCGATCAGGATGCACCCGACGCCGACCCATCGGATCTTGTGTCGACGACCCCCGACATACACGACGAAGAGCACGAAAATGATGATGGTGAAGTCGAAAACGCTGATGAGAATGCCCGTGCTCTGGCTGGAGAGTTGAAAGCGACGCTCGATCGAGGTGATGGAACTTGGAGTGAAACCAGTTACTATCATGCCCTGAGTGTGACAGAAAGAGAGAGAGAAAGAAACGGGGGTGAGGGAAAGGGGTAGGGGGGCAGACAGACAGGAGGAAGTAGAAAAGGGACGAGAGAGAGAGAGAGAGAGAGCGAGAAAAGAAAGGGTTGAGGTAGTTTGAAGGGGAAAATGAAATTCAGTGAGGGGAGAGCAGAGAAAAGGCAGTAGAAAAATGAGACGAGGAAAGGGTATATTAAATACTTTCATTGTTATTCCTCTTTCATTACAACATCAAATAGCATACGAGACAAGCGCTTAAGAAACAAAGTTGGACACCCATACTTGTTTGTGTCTGTTGAACAAGTGCACTATTAAATTTCACTGTATTTCACAATTGCCTTGAAAGCTACAATGATCAAGCAAATTTTTCACTTTTTTCACATTTTTACATAACCATTGCAAAATATATCGCCTTCTTCAATTTTGTTTATGCAGGGGCGTTGCTAGGATAGTTTTAAGAAGGGGGTGCGTGTCGTATGAATAATAAATCGACTTGCTCAACGACAGAAAAAGTAACATATTACCCACCACAACAAAAAAAAAAGGAAAAAGAAGGTTATTACAAAGTGAAAAGAAATCATTGATTTACAGTACAGGTTTTTAAAATCGAATTATCGACTTTGATAAACAAAAGTTCTGAGGGGGGGGGGGGGTGCTAATCCTCCACCTCCCTTCAGCAACGCCCATGCTAGGATCATCTTCACATGTTGTATGTATGTTTGTTTGTTGTTAGTTTGTTTCTGCATCGAACATACCTGGAAGATGGCTGAGAAGCAGAGGGTAACGAGAAGGAAAGGAGGCTTCTTCACTTTCTGTAACCACCCTGGTCGGCAACCAAACCATCCACAATCAAGACTCGATGAACCGTCATCATCGACCACGTCTCCCTTCACGCTACGGTACCCATCTCTTGAGGAACCATCGACATCGGGGGGCGATAAGCTTGTGGAGGAGGTATGCGATACTAACGATGATGACGGCACAGGTTGTTCAGAAGAGATATCGCGTTGTTTGTCGAGTACGCCCTGATCGGATAAGGCTATCAGCGACGTCGACTGGGGGCTGTTGTAGAATTCTTTCCCAGACATCGTTAATAGGGTGACGGCCGTTCAATGCGGTGGGTCGAATGGTAGCTTGCTACACTGCTGGGATAGAAAGACATAAAAAGCCAGGACTAATAGAATTCTATTTTCTCGTCCCTGCTCGATTCCTTGTTTGAACCATGTTCAGAGTTCAGTGATCATTCGACACAAAATTACCAAGTAGCTTGAACCTGCCCAGAAAAAAGTAGTATTCTTTATTTCTTTAGACTCGGACGAAAAGTATATCCCAGTGCTTGTTCACAAGAACGACAGTGGGGCGTGCTCAATTTACACCGTGCAAAATTCAACAAGATTTGTATTTTGTTCTGTATGAATCCCACGAACATGTCATAGAACATCTCTTTGTGCGATATCAGTTAAAGTACGAAGTCCATCTACATGAACGAGACTGAGTTGTATCAATCATTGTATTGGTTTGAATATAAGATTCTGATGATTGTTCCCAATTTCATAGCCCTACTTTCGCCGTGATCAGACCAAATATCAAGAAAAATGATTACATTTTTGGTTATAAATCATGTTCAGAGTTCGATAAACATGACAATTATAATATTCATGATAATCTCACAAAATGAACGAATAGCTTGAACGTGCCCAGAAAGTTCACTTTCAATACAGGAGTTAAGTAAATCCTATGTTGTACTGGTAATATTTGTAAGTCACAGTCAAAAATATATTTCGCTGCTGGTTCACAAGAGCGATACTGTCTTGTGCGTGTTTATGGGGCCGTGTCAAATGTAACACGATTTTTCTTTTATTCTGTGTGAATCGGACTAACATTCACTACCTACATACATTTATACTATATAAATCAAAGTACAAAGTCCAGAATTTACATCAAGGACATCATTATAGCTGACTAGAGTTTCGTTAATAAATGGGTATTTAATACATTGGGTGTGGTACAGATTGTGTACGCCACCCCCCCCCCCCCCGCCCCATGATATTTTATGCCAACTCATATACGAATGCAGAGGCTCACGCCGCTCTGATCTAGACCTTCGGAAATACATGAACCTTCGGAAAAACGAACCTTCGGAAAAACGAACCTTCGGAATTATGAAGCTTCGGAAAAATGACATGACATGTAACTGCTAGAAGATATTTTAAAAAGGCAGTAACATTAGGGTTGGTGTACGGGGTGTATGTACACTTTTGACCCCCCCCCCCCCCCCCCCCCACTTACATCTGAAAAAGGAATCGATTATACCAAAGAAAATACGGTAGACGGAGAAAAACTGAGAAGAAAGTTAGGCATTGGAGGATAAGTTAATTTGAAAATTGTAAAGAAATAATATATATATAAACGAAGAAGCTTGATGGGAGGAATTTTAATTTGTAAACAAATTTTTAGGCATTTTACTCATTCTACTCCCAGTGTTAAAGATCGTATGCTCGATCTGTAATGAAAAACACAAGTCAGAAAAAATTGGAACCAGCGGGATTCGAACCTGTCATCTACTGCTTGCCGGGCAGCGACTTAACCACCAGGCTATTCTGGTTCACGGCCAAGTCACGATGAACTGGAATCAAATACCCAAGATCCTCTTCTTTCTGACTCATTAATATTCAACGGTCCGCCGTAGACAATGGTTAGTAAACGAAGAAGCTTGATGGGAGGAATTTTAATTTGTAAACAAATTTTTAGGCATTTTACTCCCAGTGTTGAAGATCGTATGCTCGATCTGTAGATGACAGGTTCGAATCCCGCTGGTTCCAATTTTTTCTGACTTGGCCGTGAACCAGAATAGCCTGGTGGTTAAGTCGCTGCCCGGCAAGCAGTAGATGACAGGTTCGAATCCCGCTGGTTCCAGTTTTTTCTGACTTGTGTTTTTCATTACAGATCGAGCATACGATCTTTAACACTGGGAGTAAAATGCCTAAAATATGTTTACTAAATATATATATAATTAAGAGAAATGAAAATGTTAGAAGAAGTGTTGCGTAGCTTAAATCAAATTTCCCCAGAGCTGTCCTCCCTTTTTGAAATGTTTGCAAAAGTTGAAAAAATATCTCCCCCGGGAATCGAACATGGGGCGTTGGCTTAGAACGCCAATGCCTTAACCACTACACTACGGAGACAAAATTCCTGGCGTCAAACGCAACATGGTCTTGCAACAAAAGTGGACATAGTATAATGCAGATTTTTTTAAAAGTGATGATCATCAAATTGAAAGCGACTATAATCAACTAAAAATGACCACCATCAAATCTAAAGAGGTCCTCACCAATTCAAAAGTGAACACAATCAAATAAAAAATGACCACCATCAAATCAAAAGTAGCCATCATCATTATTAAAATGGCGTTCATCAAATTAAAAGCGGCCGTCATCAAATAACAGGTGGCTGTCATTTTAGGCGCGCACACTACGAACGCCGAAAGGACACCGTTAAGAAGACGGGGAGAACTGATTTGATCATGACAAGAATATATTTGATGAAAGGTACCATAGAAAGCTATTAACTAAAAAGTGACGGTGATCAAATCAAAAGTATCCGTGATAAATAAAACAGCAGCGATGAATTAAAAGCAGCCATCAACTCAAGGTTCCGTAATTCTACATGTAACGTTAGATCTAATCTGAAAATTGTTCAACATTCAGAAATTGCATGGAGGACTAGCACCTGAATTTCAGTGACATCGGGAACGGCTCTATTTCGGCTTCGATGTCGAGTGGGTTGTGGGGGGGGGGGGGGGGTATGGGGTCCAGTTTGAGGCATAGAGAGCTTGCAAGGTATTTGTGTAATTAACACATGAATGGTAAATTTCAGCATGGCAGCCACATAGCCCAGATTTAACAAACCCCTCTATTATGTCTTGTCAAACAGGTGCAGATGGACAATGGGTGTGTTTACATAATCCTGACAATATCATTTGACTGCTTTTGAGAAACCTATACAATTTTCACAATTTAATAGCTTATTATTGAAATGATAATTTGACACCAAATTGCACCCGCAAGAAAGTTACAATACTCAAAAGTGTACTATGTAAATTTGATCTGAATTGAATGACATTCATTGGAGTTATTAAGGTTATAATGCCAAAAAGGGTTTTCACTACATCCAGAGCATTTTGGGCAGCAAAGCTTGGTTTAGGGGCACTTTGGTGTTTTTTCAGGGACGTGTTACACCCCCTTCCCGACTGAAATTTTTGTCAGATTTTAAATTTTTGTAATGTACACCGCTATCTCTTCCTTCTGACAAAATTTGTTCCACGGGCCTTAAGGGGGCAAATTTCCCCAAATTTGTAGGGGCGGTCTGACAACCTATCCCGACGGAAAATTTTGCCAGTTTTTGTGTTTTGGTAATGTATAGTCATACACCTTCCATCCGACAAAGTTTTGGGCATACTGTTAAATGGGTTGAAATCGACCCGACTTTGGGGCCCTTTTGGGGGTCTCTGCTGGGGGCCAAACCCGGCGGCTCCGTGCGAGCTGATAAGCTTTTTGTGAATGACATGGATGGTCTAAGTAACTTTAAGGGGTCAAATCTCATATGTAAATAGCGGTGACTATTTCGAGACAGAGTCCCAGACTAACAGCTATTGTAATCAGAATATGTACACAATATGAACACACATGCCAGAAGAGAATAGTATGCACTTTTTAATTTCAGAAAACAAAAGGTAACATGGAAAGTACATGGAAAGTGATTAGTGGAATAGTATACAAATCAAAGAAAAAAGTTCCACAAAGTGTAGACCGCAGTAATATTGCCGATTATTTTAATAACTTTTATGCAAATACTGGGTCTTGCACAATATGTTTCCTATAAGTAATACAGATTCGGTCAAATTCTTGCAAACTCTGTTTTTTTTTCCAACCTTGTAAAGCCCAACTCACACGATACGATCGACTGCGATCCGATTTTGGAAATGAATCTCAATAGCATTAAATATGGGCATTTTAACAAATAAAATCTATATGAATCAGGTTCTGAACAATAATATTAAACATATTGTTTTGGTGCCTTGTTAGCCTTATACACGGAATAAGGGCCAAAGCAGTTTCAAATCGTAGACGATCGTAGGACTGCTCTGACGGAGCCGATTTGGCCTTTCCTCCGAGTGCCTAGACAGTTCGCAGTAAGCTGTGTTTTCGATGTGGCTATCCATTCACAACCTCAATCAAAAAAGTGTTTAAACGTTTATATAAAATGTTATTACATTTTCTTCGCAAATTGGATCGCAGACCGATCGTATAGTGTGCGACGGGCTTATGTAAAACAGAAATTCTAGACATTCTAAAGAAATCGAAATGTACAAATAGTTGTGGAAAACAAAGGATCGGAATGGTCACGGTAAGAAGAATTAGTACACAAACGTACGGCTTTCCTTTGTAACAGTATACGTTGCTCTTTGAAGTTGCCCATCAGGGGCGGATACAGGATTTTCAGAAAGGGGGCGCACAATGAGGAACCCTCCGTTTGACGAAGCCAAACGGCCATCTAGGGGGTCCGGGGGCATACTTTGTCAGACAAAACGGGGGGGGGCACGCCCCTTGCGCCCCCCCCCCCGGATCCGCACCTGCCCATATAATGTTACAATAAGAAATATACGGTAAAATTAATGAATTATACAGCATTAACAAAATATTCAATTATGGGATATAATATCTTTACTTAACGGAGTATGCCAACATTGCGTGAAATGATACCTGAAATGAATTTGATAGTGCATATAATTAGGCCATCAAAATTGAATATAATTCTTGCAAATGTTTTAAATTTGATCTTGCCCACGAATACAATTTGTGCCCCAGCCTATTTTTGTGGATGAATATGTCATGCATTTATATGTTGTATGGAATACCCATGCAAATGAAGATCAAATTCCTCTGCATGGCTGATTTCCCCCAGCTTCTAGGTGATCTGTTTGCACATAAAAAAATCTAATTAACTATCACAGTGATGTACTGAGTCATTCATATACAAGCTCAATGTTTTGCCTCCGTACCGTTAAACACAACGTCACTTTGTTTGTGCATCTGACATTTGATGAGTGAATATAGTGTTACCATATATCAAGCATTATGTTTCATAACTAAATTACTTAATATGTTCTCAAATTCTTACTCTTGATATCTCTTTTTTCTGTATGGCAATACTGGACATAACATTATTCATGTCTGGAGGTACTTTGTTGTTTTGCTATAATATGTGCAGCAATTACGTTACATGCTTTTTGGGCATGGTAGTGAAGTGTCTCAAAAATTGCTGACGATATACCAAGGAACTTAACAAGATACGGCAGTAGGCAACGGTCAACCGATTTTGTTTTTATATTGTATATAAACATTGCCAATTATTAATAAAATCGTTCAGGTGTTTTCGGGAGCCCTTGGCCTGGAAACTCATGGTATTGTTACCATGACAATGATGTGGGTTCTTCGGTTCGGGTCTTCCGAGGCCATTTGCATGGTAGAATCTCTTTGGATGGTTACAAAAATGTGGTTATCCGAGCCGTTGACTTGGTGTAAGACCACTGCACGGCCTCGCAAAATATTTCCTCAGCTTAAATTATTGTAGAAATGTTCAGAAACAAGATTTTGAAACTGTTTCTATTATTCAAATTTCGATCAAATGTTAATAAGAATAGAACATCATTACTGAAAATATCTTTCTTTATTCATTAAATTGCTGACCTCCGGTCTATATGAATAAAGGCAGGAAGGGTGGAATTGAAGTTAGCTTGATCACTCAAAGGGAAGTTGAGGGGGGGGGGGATAAATAGTTTACTTAACGGTTATTATGTTATTCATTCATTGTTTTCTGTTAATTGTTACTATAATAAATAGCTAGTCTCAGCTGTTTTTTTTTTAATCCCCTGCTCCAATTCGCTTCTCGAGACAGACACATCTGTCTGCACGTTTCTTATTATGTTCTTTACAGTTAATACCCGAGTCCCGATCAAGATAGGTACGCAGTACTTAAATGCTTGAATAATTATCCCAGCGATTGGTAATATGTATATATGTGTGTCTGCTAGGTTATAAATCCTTTAAAAAAACCCTCTTATTTAAACCTCCATTCTAGGTCCCTTATTATTTTTGATATATATGAATGGTATTGTAAACGCATCACCACTCCTAACATACGTTTTGTTTGCAAATGATACTAACATATTTTACTCACATGCAGATCTAAATATCCTTGTTCCAACTCTCAATTCAGAATTAACGAAATTATCCTTTTGGTTCAAACCCAATAAACTCTCACTAAATATAGACAAGACAAACTATATATACTTTAAGAATATACATTCTAAACACATATTTAACAACAATATTTTCATAGACGATATGCCCATTACTGAACAGGAAGAAACAACATTCTTAGGTGTAACAATTTATTCAAATCTAACTTGGAATCATTGGCGGATCCAGGGGGGCAATTCCGGCCCGTGCCCCACCCCCCCCCCCCCCCTTTGGAAGAAAAAATATGCATTTTGACCATAGACGATCCGCCATTTTCTCGATTGTGTTCCCCCCTTTTAGAATGAAGACCTTTTTTTTTTTGCTTGTCAGGGAACTATGGAGGGAAAGTGGACCCCATAACCCCCCCCCCCCCCCCCCGCCCCGAGAAGCTGGCGAGACCGAAAAAATACGGGTCTACCTTTTCCAAAAGTTGACAAACCTTCATTTGTGTGCCCCCTCTTTTACTCAATCCTGGATCCGCCCCTGCTTGGAATAATCACATTTGTAATATTTTCAAGTTAGTTTCGAGAGGCATAGGCATTTTATTTTGATATTAAATACCATATCCAACTAAAGTCACTATATATGCTCTATAATTCATTCATTCTGTCCTATATTTCTTACTGTAACATAGTATGGGGAAATAGTAATACGATGAAAATTATGGCAATATCGCGCCTCCAAAAGAAAGCACTCCTTCTCTGTACTCATTCACATTACCTAGCCCATACTGATCCAATATTTTATAAATTAAAAACATTAAAAATTGCCGATATTCACCTCTTTCAAACTGCAATATTGATGTACAAATTTTTCGACTAAAACTATACCATTGCCTTTACGTTATATTTTTACGTACAATAGAAATATTCATTCTTATCCTACACGACACTCTTCTGACCTCCGTTTAACCAACAAAAACATAATTCTAGCCCATAAATCGATAAGACACCATGGCCAAGATGTTTGGAACGATTTACCTCACAATATTAAACATTCTACATCACTTTATTCTTTCAAAGCATTAATGAAAAAATACCTTTTATCCAAGTATTTGTAAAGATGACCAGTTTAAGAAAATATACGAATCGCACACTTTTCACCCGCACTCACTCACATGCACGCACTTGCAATTTCTCTTTTTTCTACCTTTTTTTTTCTTACAAACTCCTATTTATATCATTTCTGGAAATATATATAATTCTTTATACGTGACACCCCCGTGACTACACATCGACTTGTATATTAAGGTATCATGTAGCCCAAATCCCCCGGCTGCTATCCACTCAAGCATTCTTGCTTATGATAGCTGGCCCCTGAATTTATCTCGATTTATTGACTTCATTCATAATTTCAATATTATCTAAATATATATATTATTTTTGTAATTCAGTTGTCACACTTTATTTGTATCAGTTCTGATTTGTATCATTATTGTATGCAATGTTTGTATTTGATTTCTTAATAAATGCAGAAACATCTGCTTAAAAAAAATTAAAAATCTCAGATTTTCATTTATCAAAACACCGAGAAATTTCGTGATCAGTTGATGAGAATACACTTACCGTATAATATGGGAAAGCATTCATGCTACATTAATGAATGCGTGGTTACTGTTTACAAAATGGAGGTAGAAAATATGCCTGAAACGTTTCTATTTACATGTTTAATTAATTCAACTTAGCTAGTACATAATATAGTGTTTGCTTTCTCGGTTATCTTTGCAGCCCTCAACAGCATAACAACATGGATTGATATGAAATAATAATAATAATAATAATGATAATAATAAAAATAAAAATAATAAACCGTTCTTGTATGATATATCGTCCCTATATATGCGCTTCCAAAGGTTTGGATATTATTATCCTGGCTTTAGCTCCGGTGGCTGTTATCAGCGCACGTGCATTTCAAGGAATTTGAAGGAATAAATCCTGACAGATACCCATACCCATTTAACACATTTAACACATGGGTGGAGAGTGGCAAACGTACATTAACGTCTGGCCAAAAGACGCTAGTGCCGGGCTGGGATTCGAACCCTCAACCCTTGGATTGAGAGTCAAGTGAATAAACCAATGTAACACGACACCTCCTGTCATCACACCCGTTTCAGTTCATGTTCATTTTCAAATCCCATTATCGTAAGTCATAGAAAATAATATCATTGTGTGGAATACATATACAAAATCCCGTAACGACATGTAATAAAAGAAAAAAAGGGAGATCGAAAGACATACGGAGATACCTAAGCCAAATAAGACAAAGGTTTGGGTAAAATAGGAGGGAATCTAGTAAAGTTGAGATTCCCTTACGTGGGAGTAGGATGAAGTCTTTAAACGTAGAGATAATTTGAATGAAGAAAATGATGTGCAACTATTACAATGCCATCAAGTTTACACAAGTATATCACAAATAAAAATTTGTGAGACAATAGTTTTCAGTCATTTGGCCTTTATTCATTTGCTCTTTTGAGGCAAACATTACTGTATCACAAATTAAACTTTCATTTTGTGAGACAAGTTTCAATATTCTGGCCTTTTCCATTGTTCTTTTTGTGCAAAAAAATATTCCATGATTTGCAACTCAAAATTCATGAACCCATTAAAAAAAAGAATCTGCAGAGCGGTTCTACTACCTGAAAGGGATGAATTGTAGCGGTTTTATTCTACCGAACCTTGAATAGTAATCTTCTAGTACTGATCATGATTTTTGTTGTTGTTGTTCTGTTTTTGTTCAGAAAGGGTAAACTGCATTTCCATTTTTCAATCAACTTCACAGTGATGTCATCTCTTCAAATAGCTAGTATGCAGTCATGGTATTGATAGAAATAAAGCATTCTGATCGTTAAAAACAACAACAGATGTTGGCAACCACCAACTGTATATAACCTTTTACACTAAATATATGGGACTTCAACGTATTCTGCTGGTACTAAATATCGTGAATTGATGGTAGCATCTAAACAAAGCATATATTTTCTCGCAGTGATAGAAAAGAAGATGTTTATTTCGCATGACCTCTTATAGAGCAAAATCGTCTTCTCCTGACTATTTGTGGCAATGAGGACTATTTGTGGCAATGAGGTGTGAAGGAGTTGGCAGGTAGGAATTTCACCGTTTGTGATCCCCTGAGATGTGCCACTTTATAGGTGGATCCCTAGAGGTGCGGTGGGGGGGGGGGGGTCTGTACCCATCCCCCACCATTTTTAGCATGTCAGAATCTTTAGTGCAATTAAACCCCCTTTTATATAATTCTGCATATGTCACATCTTATTCAAAGTTGGCGCCGCGGTTTTCTTTCCCGCCGACCTCTTTCTCTTTCTCCGTCACGGCCGGCCTGTAGCACGCCATGGAGATTAGGTACAAAAAGCAAGACACAGCTTTGAGAGACACAGCTATGGCGGTCATCCTCCAGGCAAGATTGGCATTGTCGTAGATCCAACAAGAACCTCGTGTCCCACACACGTTCTGCCATAGGATACAGGCTTGGTCAATCACTGCACCAAATAGGACAGGACCTGGAACTGCACCTAGAGTGATCGAGAGGGAGAGAGAGAGAGAGAGAGAGAGTGAGTGTGTGTGCGTTTGTTTAGCATTATGTCCGAAGACATTTTCGGACAGAGAACAAAAAAAAAATCATGACAACAATGGTCCTCGGAAGGCGGACAATAGTCCTCGAACGTCGAACAATGAATTTATGCCTTATTCCGTCGACTGTCCGAGGACGAGTAACAAAAGGGGAACAATAGTTGTCCTCGGAAGTAAAGCCATGTAAACGTGTGTGTGTGTGTGTGTGTGTGTGATTGAGAGAAAGCCAGAGAGAGAGGGGGAGGGAGGGGAGGGGAAGGGAAGGGGAGGGGGGGGGGAGATGGACAGCGAAAGATACGGGTACAGAAATGGAGACACATAACTAGAGAGATCACAGGAGAGACTGGGCCGTAAAAAGGCAAACAATTAACCCAGAATCAAATAAAGATAGACATGTAGACAGATACGAGGAGACAACGAGATATAAAAACAAAGGGCAAGACAAAAGGACAGCAGAAATAGACAGAGAGAGAGAGACTGAGACTGAGAGAAAGAAAGAGAGAGAGAGAGAGCAGGGATAAGAATAGAAAGTAAGATTTACATTTTTTTTACAATTTTTTTTACAAACTAGGAGTTACTATATGGGTTACCTGATTCTGTAATAGGGGATCTAGGCCAGTGTTTCAAATGTTTTCAGATGACTTTCATCCCCCCAAAAATGTGATGATGACATCTTCTCAAAGATATGACATACATTATGACTTGTCGGCACCAAATCCTTTTCATACACATGGTCAATGCCGAAGACATTTCTGTAAAAGTTGGCACATTATGCCATCATCTACCCAAAAGTCAGCACTGAGGGTTTTTTTTTTTTTTAATCAAATTAAAGAAATTATTTGAAATTTCCATTGGAAAAAGTACGTGGCCTATTGGGGAAAATGATGCGTTCACCCCCCCCCCAACACACACACACACACACACACACACACGTTTACATGGCTTTACTTCCGAGGACAGCTATTGTTCCTCTATTGTTACTCGTCCTCGGACAGTCGACGGAATAAGGCGTAAATTCATTGTTCGACGTTCGAGGACTATTGTCCGCCTTCCGAGGACCATTGTTGTCATGATTTTTTTTTTGTTCTCTGTCCGAAAATGTCCTCGGACATAATGCTAAACAAACACACCATCCCTTCACCCCTGGATTCTGTGTTGGTTCGAATAAACAAGCTTCAAGTATGTCTTACCAAGTGCGCGTTTTAATAGTGAATTGACTCCAAGAGCCATCGACCGCTGAGAATCCGGTACACACCTGTCAAAATAAATGTTAGAAAAACACATGTAATGTAGCTACATAGATAAATTCCCTGTAAAATAAAATTAAATCCACGATATGATTTTGACAGTTGTATTCACATTGTAATGTTCCTCTCTAATTTTCCCAGCATTATTCTCCGAGAAACCTTAAATCTCGCATTACTCCGAGGTAAACAGCCACGGTTTTCCTCGTCACGTGTGACTCGCCCTTATGCGTATGATTTCGTTTAAAATGAATCAATTCTGCATATGGGCCTATTTTAACAATTAATACTATTCAAGAACATATTGGTAAAAGGAGTAAAATGAAATTAGGACAATTCCCAAATACGGAAGTATTGTTTGATATTGGCCCTTTTCCCTTTAGTAAACATGTAAACGTGTCAGCATCATCATCATCACAGTCATCGCCATCATCACCATAATCCTCACCATCATCTTTATCATCATCATCACCACCATTATCACCATCATTATAACCATCATTACCATCACCTTCATCACCACCATTATCAACCAGGGCCATCAGACGTCCCGTATTTAAGGGGATCGTTCCGTGTTTCAATCATTTGGCCCGAGTCCTTTATCGAACCTCCCCAGGACGCGATATTTTTTTTTGTCAGGACTTGCGCCACCGACGAGAGATGGCAGTATTTGAGCGTCAAGAGTAGAGTACCTACATAAAGAGAGTAGCGACAACTCATGATTTGAACGCCATTTTGTTTCCTCTGCTATGCAACATTTCTATTCATTTCCGATGAGCACCTGGGTGTTCTCAATAGAACGAATTCAAACGCCATTTTATTTCCCGAACAGTCAGACGTCTATGTCGCTACTCTCTATATAAAGGTACTCTAGTCAAGAGCTGAACCCTACATACTGTATGGAGGGCTCCGGTCAAGAGAAGAGCCCTCAGAGGCCCCCGTACAGTGCATGCACGTATAATTATGCATGTACTGTATATGTGCAGTGCTAGTGCAGTGCTGATGGTATACAGTACAGTGCATGCAGTGCGTGATCTGGTGAAGAAGATGGACTTGAAAACACTTACACTGTTGTGTGTAAGTGAGCCATTACATTTTTACAAATAATACATGTATATTAACTTTAACTATTGCAAGTATGGTACTCTTTATCTCATCATGATGTCAAAAATCTAACTGTTCGATCTAATGTAGATCTAGACTCACTCACTCACTAGACTAGTCACTTCATGAATTAGTGATTAAGTTATATAAGTTTCTAGACATGTAATATACAATCTTTGCTTTTAAACATGTCCAACTGTTTTCAACACCACTTAATAGGTCAATATTTGTGCATATTTTTTTACTTATATGATATGATATATGATATTGATATGATATATGATATTGTGCCATATCTATGGAAAAAACATTGTTATATTTTGTTATTGTATTCATAATATGTTATGCACTACAGTATTATGTAAATTATGTTAATATGATTGAAAACAGCAATAAAATCTGAATCTGAATCTGAAAATTCTGAATCTGAGGTCTAGATCTATAGAGACTCTGCCTCGATCTGTCTGATCTCAGCGATTACACAATTGATACAGTCTAACTACATTAGATCCAACAGTAACAGTTAGATTTTTGACATTATTTAAATGATGAGATAAAGAGTAGGCCTGCCATACTTGCAAAAGTTATATTGGTAAAAATGTTATGGCTCACTTACGCACAACAGTGTTTTCTCAGAATTGACACCAGATCTATCCAGACAGTCATTTTTTTGAGCAGAACTTCCCCTCACGTTCAACTCAAGTCCATCTTCTTCACACGATTGCACATAATGCATGCCCTGCGCCATACAGTAATGTTTATGATTGCCATCTAATAAAGTCACCATGGAACTTCAAACTCTCCTAAGATCGTCTGGTGTTCCCTTTAATGGCGCTGTATACGTACCTTGTGTACGTCGTACCTATATACAGTCAAACCGCAGGTCCCCAAAAAGTGCTCTATTTTATTTCCAGTTTTGCTTGACTGGGTCAGTCTCTGAATACATAATGAGCACGAATCCCCAGGAAAATCCAATTTCCAAATGATTGAATGGACTATAGTTAACATTTACTGGTTGTCATGATTTACATATCAAATAAAAGATGAGGAATTAGAGATTCATGACATACTCTATTTGTCTATGAAAAAATATGACAAAATTGGTGAAAAATGATGGTATTTTAAAAAACGGAAACGAAACGAAAAGTAAACCTGTAAAAAACTCACATAGTTTTATTATGAGCCAGGTTGAATTTGAAATGAGTGTGAAGGGCAATATCTATACTTCACAAATATTTAAATAATATGAATGCAAAATGTAACAAAAGTACACATTGTGTCCTTCAAACAGTTGATTCCAGCACTCTGATTGGTTACTTCACAAGCCCTTTCCCCAAATAGATCAACATGTTTGTCACAGCCAGGAACATGTTTGCACAAGAGGTCAAGAGTTCACCCAACAGGTGGCACGTGGTTTCAAATACCGCGCCCTAATCTTGTAAAGTAGCCTTGTCAGCCAATCACAGTGCTAGGATTCTATGGTCTTGACAATTTCAAGGATATATTATGTACTTGGATTGAATATTGCTGACCCTGACCCTGTCATACTTTGTTTTGAATATGACAGTGTAAAAGATGTAACTTAATAGTGGCTCATATACTTTTTATGTCTTTTATGTACTTGAAATCAAAGAAAAGTGTTTTGTTTCACTATTTTATCACTTATTTGCAACTACATATTCTTTGAATTATAACTTAAACAAGGTATGTCAGTGTTAATAAACTATCCATATATATTTCCAGAAAGTTGGATGAGCATAGCATTAATATTTTTTTAGTTAATGAACTTTGAATATGACCATGCAAAACGGCCCACTGGTTGCAAGGATAGTGTGCCATTTCGGGCACTGGAAATAAAAAGCAACCCTCTTTGCTCAATTGCATACGACCTGCGGTCTGACTGTATACCACGGACCTACTAGAGATGGGCATATAGTAGGTTCATGGTCGTACGGGGCCTCTTGACCAGAGTACCTTTATATAGAGGGTAGCGACATAGACGTCTGACTTTTCGGGAAACAAAATGGCGTTTGAATTCTTTCTATTGAGAACACCCAGGTGCTCATCGGAATTGAATAGAAATGTTGCACAGCAGAGGAAACACAATGGCGTTCAAATCTCTTTATATAGGTACTCTACTCTTCATTGACCAGAGCCATCCTTACAGAGTTTGGCCAACCCGGTTTCAGTTGGGCACAACATGACTTATATTCCTTTGTTACATGCTTTCCTAACAAAGCAACAGGCCGCCATATTGTAACCCACTGGAGCACAGTTGGCCAAACTCTATGTATAGATGGCACCGCTCTTGACCAGTGCCGTATATAGAGAGAGTCTGGCCAACTCGGTTTCAGTTGGGTAGCAACATGGCGTATATTCCTTTGTTATGTAAGCTTGCAACAAAGGAATATGCGCCATGTTGTTACCCAACTGGAGTCGAGTTGGCCAGACTCTATCTATATACGGCACTGCTCTTGACGCTCACGTATTGCCCTCTCTCGTCGGTGGCGTAAGTCCTGACCAAAAAAAAATCGCCCCCGGGGGACGCCATTTTTTTTCCCGTACATGTATTAAAAAAATCCTTCAGTTGCCATTAGAAGAAATCATCATTATCACCATTATCACCATCATCATCCTCCTCACCACCGTCATCTTATTATCATCATCCTCATCCTCATCAGCATCACCATCACCATCTTCATCTTCATCTTCACTATCAATATGTTTTCATCATCAACATAATCATTATAAGCACCGTCACCATCATCACTAGCACCATTGTCGTCACCATCATTATGTTCATTGTCATTACCATCAACACATCATTATCATCCTTATAAATATCATCATCATCATCTCCATCATCATCACCATCATAACACACCTGAGGATGACATTGATTTCGGGAATCTGGGAGAAGAAGACGATGGTGAGTTGAATGGCAACGATAACGGTGAAGACATACGGGTGATAGCTGCACGACGTCCTACACAATCCCGAGTTGACAGTCCGTATCGAACCTTGCAGGCATGAACAGTCTGTGTATGTCTGTTGCCGTGGCGATGAATGAAATCAAGACAAGTGGGTAAACACTTCAAGTACATTAGCAGAAAAATCATACCTAATATCTGATTTTGTGACTGTTTTAGTGCTTGTACAATGTACTTCCTTCTTGAATTAAAGTTGAGTTCATAAAACCAAGATGGCTGATAACGTCTGTATTATTAAAGGTGTATCATTTCTTTAAAAATTTAATTGCACGGAAAAAGTTAACTGCGAATGGGAACCGGGTGGTATATTAGGCCAATGTGAATTAGAGATTTCGGTAGTCATCAGGATAAAAAAAGATGAAGGGGAAATCAAGGGGATGATACATGCGATGTGAAAAGTGAAGAAAATATTAAGAAGATAAAGAAAATAAATAAATTAGTTAAAAGCAGAGGTGCAGCTCAGAGGGGCACGGGAGGGGGCACGGGGGCACATGTCCATATAAAGTGACAAAAAGGAAAATAAAAAGAAAAGAAAGGGAGAAACTCAGAAGAAATTGATAGAACACCCTACCGCACGCCCCCCCCCCCCCCCCCCCATCGGTGGCCTTGTTAATTCATATTTCATCCACCTAATAAGGCTTTTGAAGCCCAGATATGCAATTACCTCCGAAATGGTGGGACCAACGCCGAAGAGGAAGGGGGGAAAGGGGGAAAAGAATGCAATAAATGAGTTTTCTTTTTTTAAAGAGGAGCATGATCGTGGGAAGGGCAAATGAACTTACCCCGTTTCCATAGTCTGTCTCACAACCTGCGTGACAAGGCGTGAAATAATTGATATTCTCTGCACACACTGGGTAAAACTGTTCAGCAGCGCATTCGCAGTCGAAATTACATAATGATGTCAAGTTGATGTTTGTGTCGCTGCCCAGACTGTTATCATTATGAAAAATGGAAGGATAGAAAATTGGGAGGAGGAGAAAAATCGTTGAAATAATAAGGGAGTTGACACTTGAGTCGCACAGTTTGCGGTGCGTGCTATACATTTCCAGTGGGAAGCCCCATGCACCTAATCTGCAAATATAGACCCTAATTTGACACTATTAGAAAATGATTTTGTCTTGAGGGAGCCTAACGGATGTTCCTACTGGAAATATTCAAATTTGAATGACAAGCGCCGCTTAACCTAAAACAACACCAACAACAACATGGTCGTGACAGGAGCAGATATAGTACAGGATCTATAATTGTAGTCTTATAGTACAGCCACTGTTTTTACGACTGACCACGGTTTGTGCCTGCAAACTACCATGCACCTATGCGTAGGTGTCGATCCCGGGGGGATGGGGGGTATATATCCCAAAAAAATTTGAGGTGGGGGGATGGCCTGTGTTATCATCCCCCAAATATTTTTGGATAAAATAAATAAGAATTATGATACATTAACATAAAACTAATAATTATTCAAACTCATTATGTTTCATCTTGAAATGTCATCACATTCTTTAATGATTAGAAGTAAAAAAATAAGAAATTCCGTAATTTCAATGCGAAAATATCGAAGAAAATTCGTTCGCTCGCATTGCTATTCTCAATTGAGGGGGTTCCGTCCATTGGCGTAGATCTGTGCATTCCTTCTTTTCATTAAAAAAAACATTCTGGGATGCTCTGAAATGCAAGTTTTATAGACAGTTTTGAAAAAGTGCCTGGTGTGCAAGGGGGATACCCCCCCCCCCCTCCCACACCCTCCCACGCTCTGTCGCGTTGCGTATCTAGGGAGGCAGGGGGCGCATGCCCCGGGCGTCACTTGGAGGGACGCAACAAACGCAAAGGAGAGAATAAAAAGGGGGGGGAAATTAAAGAAAACTCATAATCCTTTTCCAAAGCTCGGTCGCTGTGCTCCCTCGCAAAATTATTTTCCTCCAGGATCTCGTAATTTCGCGCCCCCAGTAGGCTTATATAGTTCTTAAATAGCTTTAAGGGTTCAACATTTGAAAAAATAAAGATGTAATTGCTTTGCTCGCTATATCATGTAAGTTTAATAATGATTCCTGCTAAAAATTGCACCCCCAATATAGGATAAAGTGTATAAAACAGCATTTGCAAAGGTTCTCAACTTTAGGTAGCCTTGCTGAATTTCTCCACTCTTTCTCAAGCCTATTTAGGGTTTTCGTTAGTTTTGCTCCCGATTGTAGAAGTGAGTGAATAGAAAACCGTTTAGCAATGTATAATATGCGAGCTTCTCTACCGCTGAATTTCGGTGGTCAATTGCAAAATTTCCTAGGTAGTTTTTTAGGGTTAAAAATTTGCCGTTCGGCCGCTTTGCTCCCTCGCTAACGTAGATAAGTTCGGGGGGGCGTAGCTTCATGTTTTGCCCCTGACGCCATAATCCATAGATACGCCACTGGCTTCGCTCCCTCGCCGGTCATCCTCTAGTCTGTTCTGGACTCTTTTTATTGATTTTTTTATTCGCCGACTATACGCGATAAGCCGAGTGATGGCACGATCGCGAGAACCTGTTGGCCCCGAAAAAAGAGTCCAGTGCAATTGCTCCACGCTGACGAATTTCCCTGAGATTTTTCAGGGAGAGCAATTAAAATTGGCCGCACCTCCACATGCTAAAGCGCTAGTGAACTTTGGACCCCTGACGTCAGCGTGGAGCAATTTCACTGGACTCTCTTTTGCTCGTGCCATCAGGTTTCCGGATCGCGCCAATCACTCGGCATAATACGTACAGTCGTCGAAAAAAGAATTCAGTAAAGAGAGTCCAGAACTAGACTAGTCATCCTCCCCAATCGTGAACACGGATCGACACCCCTGCACGTCATGTATCGAGATATAGCTTTTAAGGCTCGGATTTTGGCAGTAGCTGTGTGTTATTAATGTGTTAATTTTCTATTCAAGTGCAATGAACATCTTTGTTCTAAACAAAAAAGAATTCGTACGACATCTCGTTTAACAAAACGGATGTCCATTTTAGTAACTCTTTCAATAAAGTAGAACCATCTACACACATATTTTTAACTCGGTTACAGTGCGTAACAACATAATGAATATTTGTTTGTGTATGGGTGTGTGTGTGTGTGTGGGCGTGTTTAGCCGTATGTCCGAGAACATTTTCGGACAGAGAACAAACAAAAATCGTGAGAACAATGGTCCTCGGAAGCCGGACAATAGTCCTCGAACGTCGAACAATGAATTTGTGCCTTGTTCCGTCGACTGTCCGAGGACGGAGGAACAATAGAGGAACAATACTTGTCCTGGGAAATAAAGCAATACAAGACTATGTGTGTGTGTGTGTGTGGTGGGTGGGTGGGTGCGTTTGGGTGAGTGTATGTGTGTTTTCCCGACATAGCTATACGCACCATAATTATACTTCCTGAAACCGAGTGACACAATGTACATTTGAAAAAGGGGTTAACACTGAAGGGAAGTGCCCTTCCTTACGAAATATTCATGCTAATGCTAATATTTGATATATTAAATGAAATGTATTCATTCTTACATGCTGTATACATGTTTATATACCGCATGTCTACATTCTAGGCCTCTGATTGGTCAAATCTGCGGTCATAAAATTCACTACCGACTGCCGGGCGGTACGGTGAAAAATATTGACCGGGCATAGTTCTGCTCGCGCGTACAATGCACACCCCTGCACCTATGTCATGTATCGAGATATACGACACCATATAATTGCCTATATCATTTGCTCATTGTTATTTTGAATGAATGGGTCAGGCCACATTTGCGGGCAAATTACATGGATCTTTCCAAGTGTGCTAACCGTAAAATGCCACTTGGTGTTTTGTTAACAACTAGCCGACAAGAGTCAAACTAAATCAAAATAATAATTGATTGCATTCCTCTTTTGATTTTTTCAACTTCATTTGTCAATTTCTCGGTATTCGTCAAAAAAAAAATTAATCCGGCGACAACAATGAAGGAGATCTGTCGACAGAAATTTTGAATAGGATATGTGATATCTCTTCTTCCCCTTGCCTGGCGATGCCCAAGAACATGTCCTTCTACAAAGTACAGGTATGTAGAACGGCGGACTTACCTCACTAGCAGATTTAGGGGGAAGTTGTACAAATAGCCAGCAAGCAGCATAGTGAACAACACAAAAATTCGACCCCTTTTATTCAAATTTTCGTCCAAAAAAAGCACTTTAAAATTTAATACTTTTTTTCAGAAATCCTTTGAGTAAATTAGCACCGGAAAAAATGTGAAAACCTTTTTATTTTGGTCACAGTTTTTTGTGAATTGTGTCCCCCTCCCCCCCCCCCCCCCGGCCTTTTTGCAAATCCTAGATCCGCCCCTGCTTACCTCGTGGCTGGGGGCAATCCATAAGAAGATGAGCAATAAAGAGACAACAGGAGACAAGGTTACAGAGGGTATTCAGTTTGATATACTGGGGTTTGATTCGTTTCATGACGAAGTCGCCATGCAGGGAACCGAAAATGTCACCAAAGATACTCAATATACCTACAAGTTACAATGTGTGTAGGACTATGTGTACTTACCCCGTCCTATCGGTGTAGGATACTGTAACACCGGCAAGCTCTTCCTGTGGACAGTGCCATAGGAAAATAAGCAAGATACAGCCCGAGACGAAGTTACAGAATGTAATTAGTTTCAGAGCACCTCGAATCTTCAGACTGAGTCGCTTTAAGATGACACCAGCTGAAAGCGAACCGAAAATGCCTCCGAAGATACTCACTATACCTATAGACCAGGATAAGTTTGTGATTAGAATTGGTTCTTTGCATAGAGTTACCAGTCGTTATTCTGTGATGTGACAGAATCTTTGAAAGATACGACACCAATCTCTACGATTGTGACAATGCCTCCAAAGTTACTCAATATACCTACAGAAACAAGGAAATTCAGTGTTAGAGTTACTAATAACCATATTGTCCAGTTGCTATCAGATTTTAAGATATCAAACGTAGTAATCATATACGAATAGATAATGAAGGTTTCGTTTAAAGAAGTCACAAAACACTTATTCACCACTGATCACTTGTTGAAGAGATGCATCACTTTTGGGGTGAAATAAACGGAAAGGTCACACAATGTCGTACGAAATACATAGGCCTACATGGAGTGTGTCCTTCGATACATATAATAATTTCAGGTGAATTATGCTCCTTTCTGGTTTCACTATAACACATAACAATTTCTCATCAGTTATTGGTATAGTTGCAAGGCTAGAAAATGGTGTCCATTGTTTTCCAAACAGGGAATCGCCCATGTTGTATAATGGCATGGAGTAGACCTGACTATCTAAAATATCTGAATAGATGCATACCTGTCAGTGTAGTCGCGACACCAGCGGGCACTGAAAACTGATTCTGGAGGAACTTTGGTAGAAAGGCGCTGAAACCATTAATGACAAGTGTATCAGCCACGCCTCCAAGACAAATGAAGACAAAGGTTGGATTGGTGAGTAGGTACTTGAGCGCCCTTAGAAGGTCCGAGGGACTCTCTCCAAAGCCAGATCGCGTTGTCTCGTCCAAACCGGAGTTGGCATGAGCTTGGATAGCTTTTTCGGCTCGGATTTTGGCAGTAGCTGTGTGTTAATTTTAATGTGTTAATTTTCTATTCAAGTGCAATGAACATCTTTGTTCTAAACAAAAAAGAATTCGTACGACATCTCGTTTAACAAACCGGATGTCCATTTTAGTAACTCTTTCAATAAAGTAGAACCATCTACACACATATTTTTAACTCGGTTACAGTGCGTAACAACATAATGCATATTTGTTTGGGTCTGTTTAGCAGTATGTCCGAAGACATTTTCGGACAGAGAACAAAAAAAAAATCATGAGAACAATGGTCCTCGGAAGCCGGACAATAGTCCTCGAACGTCGAACAATGAATTTGTGCTTTATTCCGTCGACTGTCCGAGGACGAGGAACAATAGAGGAACAATACTTGTCCTCGGAAGTAAAGCAATGTAAAGCTGTGTGTGTATGGGTGTGTGTGAGGGTGTGTGTGTGGTGGGTGGGTGGGTGCGTTGGGGTGAGTGTATGTGTGCTTGCCCGACATAGCTATACGCACCATAATTATACTCCCTGAAACCAAGTGACACAATGTACATTTGAAAAAGGGCTTAACACTGAAGGAAAGTGCCCTTCCTAACGAAATATTCATGCTAATGCTAATATTTGATATATTAAATGAAATGTATTCATTCTTACATGCTGTATACATGTTTATATACCGCATGTCTACATTCTAGGCCTCTGATTGTTCAAATCTGCGGTCATAAAATTCACTACCGACTGTCGGGCGGTACGGTGAAAAATATTGACCGGGCATAGTTCTGCTCGCGCGTACAATGCAATGCAATGCGTGCTTAGCTATGGCAATTTAGATACGCGGGCGCGCGGCCGGCACCATACATGTACACCAAACGAAATTTTGAAAGAACGATCGATGAGAATTACGTTACGGTACCGTGTTTTCATCTGTCTTTGAAATGAATTTCTGAGCTAACGAAGGTTGTGGTATATAAAACAAATGTTGACTGCTTCTTTTTTAGCTTTACGGTTAAAACCATGGCCCTCGGTGATCTTGCAACTGCGCTATGCCGCTCGACTGTCGTCTCGGGGTATAGCACAGTTGCGAGCTCACCTCGGGCCATAGTTTTCACCGTGCCCCTCAAAGCAGTCAACATTTATATAATATATGTCATGTATACTAGTATGCTATAATTGATTTTATATACCGCATGTCTAGATTCTAGGCGTCTGATTGGTCAAATTTGCGGGCAAGAAATTCACTTCGGACTGCCGGGCGGTATGGTGAAAACTATTGACCGGGCATAGTTCTGCTCGAGTGTACAATGCAAATTTATGCCTTGAAGTATTTGTAATGCGCGCGCGTAGCTATGGCAATTTAGATACGCGGGCGCGCGACCTACACCATACATGTACACCGAACGAAATTTCGAAAGAGCGATTGATGAGAATTACGTTACGGTACCGTGTTTTCATCTGTCTTTGAAATGAATTTCTGAGCTAACGAAGGTTGTGGTATATAAAACAAATGTTGACTGCTTCTTTTTTAGCTTTACGGTTAAAACCATGGCCCTCGGTGATCTTGCAACTGCGCTATGCCGCTCGACTGTCGTCTCGGGGTATAGCATAGTTGCGAGCTCACCTCGGGCCATAGTTTTCACCGTGCCCCTCAAAGCAGTCAACATTTGTATAATATATGTCATGTATAGTATGCTATAATTGATTTTATATACCGCATGTCTAGATTCTAGGCCTCTGATTGGTCAAATTTGCGGGAAAGAAATTCACTTCAGACTGCCGGGCGGTATGGTGCAAACTATTGACCGGGCATAGTTCTGCTCGAGCGTACAATGCAAATTTATGCCTTGAAGTATTTGTAATGCGCGCGCGTAGCTATGGCAATTTAGATACGCGGGCGCGCGACCTACACCATACATGTACACCGAACGAAATTTCGAAAGAGCGATTGATGAGAATTACGTTACGGTACCGTGTTTTCATCTGTCTTTGAAATGAATTTCTGAGCTAACGAAGGTTGTGGTATATAAAACAAATGTTGACTGCTTCTTTTTTAGCTTTACGGTTAAAACCATGGCCCTCGGTGATCTTGCAACTGCGCTATGCCGCTCGACTGTCGTCTCGGGGTATAGCACAGTTGCGAGCTCACCTCGGGCCATAGTTTTCACCGTGCCCCTCAAAGCAGTCAACATTTGTATAATATATGTCATGTATAGTATGCTATAATTGATTTTATATACCGCATGTCTAGATTCTAGGCCTCTGATTGGTCAAATTTGCGGGAAAGAAATTCACTTCAGACTGCCGGCGGTATGGTGCAAACTATTGACCGGGCATAGTTCTGCTCGAGCGTACAATGCAAATTTATGCCTTGAAGTATTTGTAATGCGCGCGCGTAGCTATGGCAATTTAGATACGCGGGCGCGCGACCTACACCATACATGTACACCGAACGAAATTTCGAAAGAGCGATTGATGAGAATTACGTTACGGTACCGTGTTTTCATCTGTCTTTGAAATGAATTTCTGAGCTAACGAAGGTTGTGGTATATAAAACAAATGTTGACTGCTTCTTTTTTAGCTTTACGGTTAAAACCATGGCCCTCGGTGATCTTGCAACTGCACTATGCCGCTCGACTGTCGTCTCGGGGTATAGCACAGTTGCGAGCTCACCTCGGGCCATAGTTTTCACCGTGCCCCTCAAAGCAGTCAACATTTGTATAATATATGTCATGTATAGTATGCTATAATTGATTTTATATACCGCGTGTCTAGATTCTAGGCCTCTGATTGGTCAAATTTGCGGGCAAGAAATTCACTTCAGACTGCCGGGCGGTATAGTGCAAACTATTGACCGGGCATAGTTCTGCTCGAGCGTACAATGCAAATTTATGCCTTGAAGTATTTGTAATGCGCGCGCGTAGCTATGGCAATTTAGATACGCGGGCGCGCGACCTACACCATACATGTACACCGAACGAAATTTCGAAAGAGCGATTGATGAGAATTACGTTACGGTACCGTGTTTTCATCTGTCTTTGAAATGAATTTCTGAGCTAACGAAGGTTGTGGTATATAAAACAAATGTTGACTGCTTCTTTTTTAGCTTTACGGTTAAAACCATGGCCCTTGGTGATCTTGCAACTGCGCTATGCCGCTCGACTGTCGTCTCGGGGTATAGCACAGTTGCGAGCCCACCTCGGGCCATAGTTTTCACCGTGCCCCTCAAAGCAGTCAACATTTGTATAATATATGTCATGTATAGTATGCTATAATTGATTTTATATACCGCATGTCTAGATTCTAGGCCTCTGATTGGTCAAATTTGCGGGAAAAAAATTCACTTCGGACTGCCGGGCGGTATGGTGCAAACTATTGACCGGGCATAGTTCTGCTCGAGCGTACAATGCAAATTTATGCCTTGAAGTATTTGTAATGCGCGCGCGTAGCTATGGCAATTTAGATACGCGGGCGCGCGACCTACACCATACATGTACACCGAACGAAATTTCGAAACAGCGATTGATGAGAATTACGTTACGGTACCGTGTTTTCATCTGTCTTTGAAATGAATTTCTGAGCTAACGAAGGTTGTGGTATATAAAACAAATGTTGACTGCTTCTTTTTTAGCTTTACGGTTAAAACCATGGCCCTCGGTGATCTTGCAACTGCGCTATGCCGCTCGACTGTCGTCTCGGGGTATAGCACAGTTGCGAGCTCACCTCGGGCCATAGTTTTCACCGTGCCCCTCAAAGCAGTCAACATTTGTATAATATATGTCATGTATAGTATGCTATAATTGATTTTATATACCGCATGTCTAGATTCTAGGCCTCTGATTGGTCAAATTTGCGGGCAAGAAATTCACTTCAGACTGCCGGGCGGTATGGTGCAAACTATTGACCGGGCATAGTTCTGCTCGAGCGTACAATGCAAATTTATGCCTTGAAGTATTTGTAATGCGCGCGCGTAGCTATGGCAATTTAGATACGCGGGCGCGCGACCTACACCATACATGTACACCGAACGAAATTTCGAAAGAGCGATTGATGAGAATTACGTTACGGTACCGTGTTTTCATCTGTCTTTGAAATGAATTTCTGAGCTAACGAAGGTTGTGGTATATAAAACAAATGTTGACTGCTTCTTTTTTAGCTTTACGGTTAAAACCATGGCCCTCGGTGATCTTGCAACTGCGCTATGCCGCTCGACTGTCGTCTCGGGGTATAGCACAGTTGCGAGCTCACCTCGGGCCATAGTTTTCACCGTGCCCCTCAAAGCAGTCAACATTTGTATAATATATGTCATGTATAGTATGCTATAATTGATTTTATATACCGCATGTCTAGATTCTAGGCCTCTGATTGGTCAAATTTGCGGGCAAGAAATTCACTTCAGACTGCCGGGCGGTATGGTGCAAACTATTGACCGGGCATAGTTCTGCTCGAGCGTACAATGCAAATTTATGCCTTGAAGTATTTGTAATGCGCGCGCGTAGCTATGGCAATTTAGATACGCGGGCGCGCGACCTACACCATACATGTACACCGAACGAAATTTCGAAAGAGCGATTGATGAGAATTACGTTACGGTACCGTGTTTTCATCTGTCTTTGAAATGAATTTCTGAGCTAACGAAGGTTGTGGTATATAAAACAAATGTTGACTGCTTCTTTTTTAGCTTTACGGTTAAAACCATGGCCCTCGGTGATCTTGCAACTGCGCTATGCCGCTCGACTGTCGTCTCGGGGTATAGCACAGTTGCGAGCCCACCTCGGGCCATAGTTTTCACCGTGCCCCTCAAAGCAGTCAACATTTGTATAATATATGTCATGTATACTAGTATGATATAATTGACTTTATATACCGCATGTCTAGATTCTAGGCCTCTGATTGGTCCAATTTGCGGGCAAGAAATTCACTTCGGACTGCCGGGCGGTATGGTGAAAACTATTGACCGCGCATAGTTCTGCTCGAGCGTACAATGCAAATTTATGCCTTGAAGTATTTGTAATGCGCGCGCGTAGCTATGGCAATTTAGATACGCGGGCGCGCGACCTACACCATACAATGTCATGTACACCGAACGAAATTTCGAAAGAGCGATTGATGAGAATTACGTTACGGTACCGTGTTTTCATCTGTCTTTGAAATGAATTTCTGAGCTAACGAAGGTTGTGGTATATAAAACAAATGTTGACCACTGCTTTTTTAGCTTTACTGTTAAAACCATGGCCCTCGGTGATCTTGCAACTGCGCTATGCCGCTCGACTGTCGTCTCGGGGTATAGCACAGTTGCGAGCTCACCTCGGGCCATAGTTTTCACCGTGCCCCTCAAAGCAGTCAACATTTGTATAATATATGTCATGTATAGTATGATATAATTGATTTTATATACCGCATGTCTAGATTCTAGGCCTCTGATTGGTCAAATTTGCGGGAAAGAAATTCACTTCAGACTGCCGGGCGGTATGGTGAAAACTATTGACCGGGCATAGTTCTGCTCGAGCGTACAATGCAAATTTATGCCTTGAAGTATTTGTAATGCGCGCGCGTAGCTATGGCAATTTAGATACGCGGGCGCGCGACCTACACCATACATGTACACCGAACGAAATTTCGAAAGAGCGATTGATTAGAATTACGTTACGGTACTGTGTTTTCATCTGTCTTTGAAATGAATTTCTGAGCTAACGAAGGTTGTGGTATATAAAACAAATGTTGACTGCTTCTTTTTTAGCTTTACGGTTAAAACCATGGCCCTCGGTGATCTTGCAACTGCGCTATGCCGCTCGACTGTCGTCTCGGGGTATAGCACAGTTGCGAGCTCACCTCGGGCCATAGTTTTCACCGTGCCCCTCAAAGCAGTCAACATTTGTATAATATATGTCATGTATAGTATGATATAATTGATTTTATATACCGCATGTCTAGATTCTAGGCCTCTGATTGGTCAAATTTGCGGGAAAGAAATTCACTTCGGACTGCCGGGCGGTATGGTGAAAACTATTGACCGGGCATAGTTCTGCTCGAGCGTACAATGCAAATTTATGCCTTGAAGTATTTGTAATGCGCGCGCGTAGCTATGGCAATTTAGATACGCGGGCGCGCGACCTACACCATACATGTACACCGAACGAAATTTCGAAAGAGCGATTGATGAGAATTACGTTACGGTACTGTGTTTTCATCTGTCTTTGAAATGAATTTCTGAGCTAACGAAGGTTGTGGTATATAAAACAAATGTTGACTGCTTCTTTTTTAGCTTCACGGTTAAAACCATGGCCCTCGGTGATCTTTCAACTGCGCTATGCCCCTCGACTGGCGTCTCGGGGCATAGCACAGTTGAAGGCTCAACTCGGGCCATAGTTGTAATCGTGCCCCTCAAATCAGTCAACATTTATATAATGTAATCTAGTACCCTCATATTTTGATATCTAAACTTTTGAAATCTATACCAGATGAGGCCTCGAAATCTGAGCTTTTTGACTGCAATTTCGTGTACTTGTCTACCATAATTACAATCGTTTCAACTAATAGGCCAGTTCGTAATTAGTATATGGTACAAATGACATTGAAATGACCCCAAATTATACGCGCACACGCATCTGTTTTGGTGGACGCACTTCTTGTTTAACACGTAAAATCATGGTGCGCACACTATGAAAGTGTATAAAGGTCAATACTCGGTAAAAATTACCATACCTATATCTGCACATGCGCAAATCGTAATTACGAACTGGCTTATAGGCAGGCCCACATCAAATTTGGGGAAAATGTTATCACATAATACGCTCGACAGGCATAAAGAAAATATTCGCGTCCAGTGATGAACATCTAGCTAGAGCATCTTGATTCATAACGGGAATTCTGATAAAAATATAATCGAACTGAAATTTGTGATCAAACTTAAAAATCTATAAATATTTGTGCATAATAATTAGAGTCTCTGCATAGGCTTTCATCCGAAAGATTGAAATGTGGGAGCACAGCATATGTGGTTCATTTACTTCACTTTCTATCAAGAGGTTTAGGGTTCCATTCCCTGTTCAGTGCGTATATAGATATAGCATCTGCTCCCTCAACTAGTGTAAAGGTGTTGTGGTCTAGTGGATAAGTCAAAAGGTACGGGGTTTGAATCCCACCACTCTAATGCCCCGTCTTAACAGACCTTTCTGGAACTTCGTTTCGTTAGGGGTGTTGTCCGGACATTGTCGCGACAACTTTTCCATAAATTCTACCCTAGCCCGCCTACGATAACTTTCCGTAATTACCGCGACATTAGTGAGCTTTCGAATGTGTGGACTTGAACGCCGTCTTAGATTTTCCAAGCTGCAATGGACTGCTTTGTGTCAGTTGCATACCTCGCTTTGTGCAAGAACGGCTCACCCGTCGACTGGCTTCTCCCTCGTCCACTATTCAGATCGAGAACGCGTCAAAAATGGTTTTGCCGGCTTCTCTAAAACGTGAACCTCGCTTCACCTATTGTTAGCTTCATGCTTCACGTACGCAGTCAACACAAAGCAGTTCATTGTCACTGGGACGATCTAAGACGGCGTTCTAGTAGCTGACATATCCGAAAACTCCTTATTAGGGACTTTTAGAATTGCAAGTCCACTTAGTCGACTGGTACGCAATGGCATCATTCTACGCCACTGCGCATGCGCCACTCGCCCTCTCCCTGTCCTCCTCCCTGACTTGCAAAATCGAGAACGTGTTCACTTCGTTTTTGCGGTGCTCCGAAATCTTCGACGAGGTTCACGTATATGACGTCATCAGAACAGCTCAACTATTATGCTCATCCTCAAATTCGGATTGAAAAGGTAAGTTTTCAGTATCTTTTCTTGAAATCACTGTAAATTCAACGATTGTTTTCTCTTTGTCGTGTTTTAAATTATCGTCTGAAGTCTGAAAATTGTACTGGCAAGTTATAAATCTGGAATTAAATCAAGTGAAGTGCAAGCGTGCACAAGTTGAGTGTGTACTTCCGGTTGACGTCGACGGTACGTACACGTCGAGTGAAATCTAAAATGATCAGAACTGTAGTCAACAAGGGCAGTCGACGACGTTGACATGCGCGAATTAGTCGACTGGGACGAAGTACTAGTCCGCTGCTTCTAAAAGTCCCTATTGTCGTGACAACCCTCCTGTTAAGACGCTCTCGAGGTAATTTTCTCCCCAAATACTGGAAGCTGACAAGACGCATGCGCAATAGACCATTGCGGATACATGATTTCAGTACAGGCACTAGATCGCATTTCCTGCGTTTGGTTTGAATCTCGCGCGCGACCGGCAAGTCAGGTATACGTTGCTATGGAAACCTGCCAGGGGAGGGTCTGTTAAGACAGTGCATGGGGCTCTCACCCATATTTTTATTGCCTAATTGATGAATGTTACCCTAGGTTTATTGTCAGGACGTTGTCACGACATTGTCCGGACGAGGACTGTTAAAACAGGGCTTAATCTACATTTGCCACTCTCCACCCAGGTGTAAAGGAGTACCTGATATGCGTGAACGCTAGTTACTTTGGCGGCTCGGCTATATAACCAGGGTAGTAATGTCTAAGCGCCATGAGCGTCACTGCGTGACGGATATATAAGTGGCTATTGTTACTATTAACTCAAGTAAAATACAATTGTGTGCGTAATTATTAGGTTATTCCTTGAAATACAATGTGAAATTTTAACATGTGTAATAACGGCTGCCGATCAACGATATCGTTAATCCAATGTGGCAATTTCCAATATGCCTTACATCGCAGTGGGTTTCATATGTGATTATACACCATACAAAAGTAATGTTATCATTATTAAACAGTCCAAACGTTGCAAATTATTTCCTTCTCTCTCTCTCTCTCTCTTTCTCTTTCTCATTATCTACCCATCTCTCTCTCTCCACCATAGCTTATAATACCACCCTCTTATGTATGTACCATACCCTCCTAGGTTACTCTATATTAGAAATACGTTATAAATAATGATTTGATTAAAATCAATATTTAACACTAATGGGGTGTTGCAAGAAAGTTGCGATTGATTGCAAGTTGATCGGTACTGACCAATCAAAATCATTGTTGCAAGCGCATCTTCTTGAATGGACAGACCCTGAACCATTCAGGATGGTTGTTCTAATTTGCTTTACAATTTGCAATTGATTGCAACTTTCTTGCAATACCCCATAAGTCTTGATATTAACTCAAATTCTTATAAGTCACGACTCTTATATGTTTCTCAGCAAACTTGATGAATTAAATATCTATAAGAAGTATTTTGAACGTTATGAAAAAGTAGGTTCTATGAATTTATAGTTGTAGTCCAAAACATTGCTTATACACGTATTTATATTTACATTTACATTTACGATAATCGTAAAATATCTGTTAATGTCATATTTTACATAGGCCTATACTTCTTTTATTTAGCATTGTACTCCGTTCAATTTAGTTCTATAGAAATTGCGATTACGGATTTCTTTTTCAGTAAAACCCTTCAATCAAAAGTCAAAAAATATTTACTTGGAAACTCTTTTGGGAACAAGCTGAGCGGTATGACCATGATCAGGATGATACTACCAAAGATGATGAAACCTAACCACCAAGCTCCAACCCAACCTGGATCAGATGGCGAGAAGATCACTCTAGAAAATAAAAGGCAAAAAAGGAGAAATCAAAGCATGCTTATACAAGCTCCGGAAGAGCGTCACTGCGTGACGGATATGAGCGCTATATAAGTGGCCATTATTATTATTAACTCAAGTAAAATACAATTGTGTGCGTAATTACAAGGTTATTCCTTGAAATACACTGAAATAGGAATAGGAAATTTAGGGGTCGAAGGGGAGTGATGTTTGATTAAACCTGGAGTCCACTAGGTCCAAATTTTGGTCGAGACAAAAATTTGGACGCGGAAATGAACTTCCTGACACCTTCAGCACCTTTTAAAGAGTCCGTTTCTCTTAAACTAAATTGGTAACTTTGTAGAGGCTTGATAAAATCTGAGCTGCCTGGCTTACATGCTATAAGTTTATAATATGGTGTAAAAATGAAGCCCAGGGGGAAAAAAGCACTTCAGAATCATCATGTGCTTCACAAAAGTAAACATATGCAAGTGACCGGAAATGCCAGACTCATTTTCTCCCATAGACTCAGTGTTAGACTAAAGCGTATGGCCATACACTTTCGTGAATGGGAGTATTCAATCATAGATATCTTAATAATAGCATTATATATTTGAAAACCTTTCTATGCCTGGCTATTCATTTATCCTTCTGAACATCATTATACAAGACAGATATCAAAATTCAACAATTTATTAAATCAAGCCTCCACAAAGTTACCGAATACCTTAATAGACGGCTTGACATTTCATGAACCTATAAAAGTTGCGTACACTGACTTCCTTTTGGGGGGGGGTTGATTTCAGCTTTGTTGCCCAAAGGGAAACCTTGAGCAATTTGCATAATTTTCATAAATCCCAAATGGCTCGTGGTAGCCATATTCAAACCCAACTTTTGAACTATACATGTCACACACTAGTGTATGATGTATGTATATAGGGGTTTCGGGGACGTAAAATTCATTTTAACGCACTTTTTGCAATTTAAGCTCACGTTTAGGTCATAAAGGTCAGATAAAGATCAAATTTGTTACCTGTTTACATGACCGTACATTCGTTTAGATTTTTAAAGTGTTATAGATGTCTAATGTTTAAATGAAGGGGTATTGGGTGTGTAGAACTAATCTCTGAGATCATTTATTCATTGTAAGAAGGGGTCAATTGAAGGTCAAAGTTGAATTTCAAATGGATAGTACTTTGTTTAGATATGATTTGTCTTTGACGGGTATGTGCTGCCGAATGCCTCAATGATGTTTTATTTTCAATATTCAAGTCGAGTTCAAGAACTAAAGGCCAGGTCAAACTTCAATTTTACCCCTGGGTCACAAAGGTCAAATTCAAATATCTGTCATTTTTAGTCCATTCATTGTCAGGACTCAGAGAATAGTACATGTATTCAGAATTGTGCCGCTTCAAATCATCTCAGTTTAGTTTATATACGGTTTGGAATACTGTAAACCATTGAACGTTGAAATACTAACAATATAATGGTCGTTCGACTCGAGGTGATACAGTTCAGGATCCACCTCCCTGGGATAATCATAGTACCTATGCATACAGCACTGACGTCTGTGACAGTCTTGTCAGGGCTTTTATGATGTACAGTAATGCATTTGGACGATCATTTGTACGGAAGCTTAATAGTGCGACCGAGATGACGAGATAATTCCTCGTCTTCTTGACCTTTTTTTTCGTCCGAGAAGGCGAGTAGGCGAGATCCAGCATCTCGTCTTCTCGACCAAAATAGGTCGATAAGACGAGATATGGAATCTCATCTTCTCACCTTCCTGGACTCAAGAAATCGAATTGACGAAATTCCGGATCTCACCTTCTTGCCTTCTTGGACCCAAGAATTCGAAAATACGATAGGCCGGATCTCACCTTCTCGGACCAAAAAAGTCGAGAAGACGAGGAATTATCTCGTCATCTCCATGATCTTAGTGGCACTTTTAAGCTGCCGTACATGTGGCTTGTATTACTGGTAATCATCTTTGTTGGAATCAAGAGCGATCGTTACTGAGATTCTGAGGCTGTTAATAACTTTTCTTGTACATCAAGTTAACAGACAGCATCAGCATACATGCAGGTTATTCTCCGCCATACATTTACGTCTCACTCATCACGCTCATAATGTCCAAGAAAGCAAATTCTGTCACCTGCTAATTGAGTAATAACACAGCCCTTTAAGTTGTAGGAATAAACATCTGGCACTATAATCTATAATGAGATGATGCATTTCCCTTTGCAGACCTAGCATGTAGATTAAGATTAGTACTATGCAATTTCTATGCAGGAAGGTCCATGCCCGCCCCCCCCCCCCCCCCCTCAGTATTATTTAGGGTACGCGTATGCTTGTTCCCTCCCTTTGAAAGCACCCCCCTATCTCAGGGCTGCCAAAATTTCTGAACCCCCCTAGCGCGGGCTTTGCGCGGGCTTTTCCTGCCTTGGAGACCCCCTAAATTCAGAACACTGCTCAATGTACCCCCCTATCTAAGGTGAGCTTATATCTCAGGACAGACACCAACCCCCCTCCCAAGAATGAGCTATCAAAACTAGCAGGAATTTCAGGAATTTGATCCTGGGATTTGATCAATTTTTCAAGATATTTCATAACCCCCCTTTTTTAATTTCTCAGGTGTCGAGAGAGAGAGAGAGAGAGAAAGAAAAACACCCCCTTTTTTACAATTCACGGGCCGGATTGTGTCGCCCAAAAAGTACCCTTTTACCGGAGATTTTGGGAACACGCATGCGGTCCCTTCGACCTCCGAGTGGGGGGGGGGGGGTGGGCCGGGGGTCCATGTTTTCATCACGGAGTGTAGAGTTGATTAGGTAGGGCATACATTTTCATACGATATAGAGGACCTTCTGTTGCCGAAATTGATGACACCCCGTAACAAAAAGGTTTGCAATCAATCGTGAAGTGTCAATAGCCAATCTAGATCATTTTGACTTGAACATCTCATTCAAATAATGACCCCTACAGACCAATCAAAACGTTGTTTCAAACGTTGCTTGGGGAAAGTCTCATGTAATAAACATGAAGAATACCACCAAATCTGCCCTAGATCCCATCACCATGCTTCTGGGTTTCAACTAGACAAATGTTGGACGACACGATAAACATAATCCATACTTTACATCCCATGTTTGCAGATAATCCCTACAATTGCAAATTTTGGGTACAATGAGGGTTTAAATGGTGATATGGTATACAAGGTGATATCCATTATTTATAACAGATTCTCATCACCACATACATGTACATCACTGTGAATAATTGTGGACTAAAACCCTGGACTACATCATTGTTTCGAGTAGGCCTATATTATTTAGAATATACGTGTGAAAAAACCTGACGGTGGTCGTCCCCTGTTTGTGCCAACGTTTGACCAAAGAGAGCAACTTGGAGTTCACTTTTTGTTCTTGGCCAGTAGAAATGTACAACAAATTGGGTCGAAGACAAATCATTCCCATTCATTTGTGCCATATACAAAACATACTTGACCTCTCACCCTATGATCAAGATGCATCAAAGTTTGACTTAACTTTAACTGGCTGATTATGAGTTGTAATTAAAGCTAAAAACATCATCACGAGATTCGGACCCGAAACCATAGGCACATTATACTAACTAATGCAGTGTCCACGGTCAAGTTCAACTTTCAACTGATCCTTTTGTGACTGATATTAACTTGAAATTTGATGAATGATATCCTCCAAGCCTTAACAATGAAATAAAAATGACAGATACACTGTATTTGAATTTGACCTTTGACCCAGGGGTAAGAATGAACTTTGACCTGACCTTCAGTTTGTGAACTCGAGGCTTAAACTGAAAACACAACATCATCAAAGCATTCGGCACCACATACCAATCAAAGACAAAT
Organism: Heliocidaris erythrogramma; assembly: GCA_025617745.1. Lineage (NCBI taxonomy): Eukaryota > Metazoa > Echinodermata > Echinoidea > Camarodonta > Echinometridae > Heliocidaris > Heliocidaris erythrogramma. The sequence continues at coordinate 32,880,970 of CM046856.1, forward strand.
CACATAACAAAGCACTATCCATAATAGTTCAAGTTTTACCTTGAATTGACCCCTTCTGACCAATAAATGAATAGATGATCTCAGAGATCAGTTCTACACACCCAAAGCCCCGTCATTAAACATTAGACATCTATAGCAGTATTAAAAAGCTAACGTAAGGGCCTATGCACAGTCATGTACACATATAACAAATTTGACCTTTATTTGACCTAGAGGACCTAAACGTGACCTTAAAGTAGATATTCAAAGAAAATCACAAATATGGCAATTAATGTATCACTAGAAACTGGGAAGCTTACAGATGGCAATTGTTTTATGTCAACTGCGTATCTGATGATTATAAAAACAGCACAAATAAAAGCTCTTCTCAGCATCTGGAATATCCGAGGATTCGCCAGAAATATAGCGATGTTTTGATGTCGTCACACTCGGGATCGATCCTGCTTAAGCAGACGACGTCCTATAATGAATGAACGTAATTGCAATGCAATTATTTATCAAATTATAAAGAGTTTGGTGTATTTAAACATGACCTTATTTCACACCATTATAAAGGGAAAGTGAAACTGATTCTGATAGCTAAAACCGTTTGATTGTAAATACGCAGGAGAAGGGTCAATGATCAATGAAATAAACCCCACTTTCAAATTGAAAAGCCCTCCGAATAATAGCAGGATGGTATTCGTTCCCTCTTGAAACGCCGAACATGCCCCGGTGCAAGCAGCTGAAAATACAATGGCGTCTTATTTTGTTTACAAGTGACTGATTCCTTTATTTTTTTAACGCTGCATTTTTCATCAAAATAATACCATACACGAAGTTAAGAGTGAGGCAACAGACTAACATTAAGACTGACGCTAGTGAAGGAAGAGAAATAAGTGAAGAGGAGATGACAAAATAGGCTCTGAAAAATGTGTAAGATGTTATGGGACATCGTCTGCTTAGACAGGACTGGTCCATGGTGTGTCGTCACATATCTCAGCAGCGTTCAAGGAGCTCTTCAGCTGCTATATCGGGGGCTGTATTTTACCGTTTTATAATTGATAATAATCATTACTTCAAATGTTTCGAAGCGTTGAATTTGGATAACCTTGTTTAATTTATGCCATCTATGCAATAATAAGTATTAAGCCAATATTTAAAATCATTAAAGTTCTACTTTAAATTGCAAACAGTGCGTTAAAAATGAACGCTACGTCCCTCGATACCCCTATATGCATGCGTCATACACTAATATGAGACATGTAGATCAAAAGTTGGGTTTTAATATGGATACCAGGCGCCATTTTGGATTCATGCATTATGCAAATTGCTCAGTGTTGCCCTTTGGGTAACAAAGCTGAAATTGTTCTAGGACCACAAAAGATCACAAATCAACAAAACAACTTATTGTACGCAACTTTTCTAGTTCTCTATTGGCTACATAGGAGTGTCAAATGGACTATAAACCATTAAGCGAAATACTGTGAATTATGTCCTCGATAGTCAAATGTGTGTGATTCACTTAATAAAATACGTATTCTGACTCTTAACGTTGCTTATCTTAGATAACCAAAAACAGGTCTGAATGTCACATCAGTTACGCTGGAAGTGACCAAGTACAGTAATTACCCTTCTGGTATGCTAAGCTCTGTGTAGATGTTTAGAAATGATCCAGATACGATGAATCCAAGTCCAGAACCAATCACAGCACAAGCGAGGAAGATTCCTGCATGCATGGACACATGGGTAAAACAAAGTTATTTCAGTTTATCTTCTTCCATTCTTCTCTTTCTCATCCTCTCTTTTTAATTTGCAGTGCTCTCCTTGTGTCGGTTGTTTTATCCAACATCAAATACTTTGATAAACTATATTGTTTCCCTCCAAATGTCTTTCGTTATCTCGTCTCTCAGATCCCTTATCCCTGATTCCCGAACCTTCGCCCCACCGCCCCCCCCCCCCCCCTCTCGCTCTCTCGCTCTCCCTCCCCCCCCCCCCCCCCTCCCTCTCTCTCGTGTATAGTCTACATTTACCAAAATAAGGTCCGTAAGACTTGTTCGACACGGACTCGTCCAATGCGGTGGCACCCAATGTGTACAATGGCAGCGAACCCAGCCCAGCCACCACTTGTGCTGCATAGAACAGGTAGATATAGTTGGACAGGCCCGAATTCGAATCCCCTTCTGACGAAGTACACGCGTCACCCTCCCCACTTCCACCGCGATCACACACCCCACTGGAGCCATTACCCCCGCCACCCCCTTCCACGTAGGAGTACGGTGGGGTGGTAAAATGCGGAAGTGCGTACATAAAGCCAGACAGCCCGACTAGGATGCACCCGACGCCGACCCATCGGATCTTGTGTCGACGACCCCCGACATACACGACGAAGAGCACGAAAATGATGATGGTGAAGTCGTAGACGCTGATGAGAATGCCCGTGCTCTGGCTGGAGAGTTGAAAGCGACGCTCGATAGAAGTGATGGAACTTGGAGTGAAACCACTTACTATCATGCCCTGAGTGTGAGAAGAGAGAGTGAAAGAAAGAGAGGGAGATAGACGAGGGTCAGGGAGATGGGGCGGGGTCAGACAGGCAGGAAGTACAGATTTTACACAACCATTGCAAAATATATTGCCTTCTTCATTTTTTTCTTATGCAGGGACGTTGCTAGAATAGGTTTAAAAAGGGGGTGCGTGTCGTATTAATAATAAATCAACTAGCTCGCTGACAGAAAAGTAATATATTCAAACAAGGCCCCCCCCCCCCCCCCCCACAAAAAAATTACAAAGTGAAAACAAATCGTTGATTTGCAGTACAGGTTTTTAAAATATAATTATCTATCTGAGAGGGGGTGCGAAATTCCATCCTCCCTTTAGCAACGCCCATCAACTTCACACGTTATATATTTGTTTATTTGTTTTTAGTTTGTTTCTCTGTCTGTTTGTTTCTACATCGAACTTACCTGGAAGATGGCTGTAAAGCAGAGGGTAACGAGAAGGAAAGGCGGCTTCTTCAATTTCTGTAACCACCCTGGTCGGCAACCAAACCATCCACAATCAAGACTCGATGAACCGTCATCATCGACCACGTTTCCCTTCACGCTACCATACCTAGCCCTTGAGGAACCATGGGCATCGGGTGACGATAAGCTTGTTGAGGAGGTATGCGATACTGACGATGATGACGGCGCATGTTGTACAGGAGATATATCGCGCTCTTTGTCGAGTACGCCCTGATCAGATAAGGCTATCTGCGACGTCGACTGGGGGCTGTTGTAGAATTCTTTCCCAGACATCGCTGATAGGGTTACAGCTGTTTAATGCGGTGGGTCGAATGGTAGCTTGCTACACTTCTGGGATAGAAAGACACAAAAATGGCCAAGTATAATACAATTCGATTTTCTCGTCCCTCCTCGTTTCCTTGTTTAAACTAGCTTCAGAGTTCAATACGACACAAAAGTACTGATAATGATAATCCCACAAAATGAACGAATAACTTGTTATTGGCCACAAAGTTCACTTTCAATACAGGAGTTACATAAATCCTATGTTGTCCGTCGTAATATTTGTATAGTCAAAGTCTTAACAAAATTTTGCTTTTATTCTGGGTGATTCAGACAAACACACAAAACATAGTACCTACATATATTTGTGCTATAGAAATCAAAGTACAAAGTCTAGAATCTACATCAAGGCCAACATTATAGCTGATTTGTAAAGCTAAAACATCATCATGGTGTAACGCCCCCCCCCCCGCCCCATGATATATTAGTCCAACTCCCATACGAATGCAGAGGTCCACGCCCCTCTAGACCATGTAAACATGAACACGATGAATGAACAGTACATTGAGGGTTTCGAATCCTGTACGAGTCCCTGAATGCACTGTTGATTTCATCATGTTCATGTCGATCTTTAGATAGGTTTCATGTCTTTTAATGAAAATAAAGATTGTTCTTGATGATATGAAAATGCTTTCCCAAGGCTTGCCCGACAAAGCAGGAACTGTTTATGCAAGGAAGATTCCATCACCCCCCCCCCCCCCCCCTCGTCGATTATTGAAATATTGGAACATTTATTTTTCCTTCGCATCGGTACATTGTGGTAAACAAAGAATACAGCGTAACAATGTGGCTTACAGTGTACGATATATTAAATACTTCAGAAAACAGGAGGAGGCGAAAAAATTGAAACGCAAAGCTTTTTGGGGGAGTGATAAACGTGTAGCCCCTCTTATGGTGCCACATAATTAGAGCAATATTAATAAGTTAAACATGTTAAAAGAAATTCACTTGTTCTAGTATTATAATATCAATAACTTAAATATGTTAAAATAAATTCCTCTTTTAGTATTGTACTGTAACCCCCCCCCCCCCCCCAGTCTTTGTATAGACTGAGGGAAGGGTCACTGAGAGTTCATGAACTCTGTAGAGAGAGAGAGGGGGGAAGAGAGTGGACCATTGGTCCTGTACTTCAAATTATACAACATGGTGATCTGGGAGTGATATGGAGGTATATATATATTTTTTTAATGAAGGGGGTAGTGTTGGCCTGCATGTGTTACCATCCCCAAATATATTTAGAGGTGATTTTTTTTTTTTTTTTTTTTTTTGAAGCCACAATGCAGAAAAATTATTTAGATTAAAAGTACATGTAATTATTCTGGATTTAGAGGGTTCCGTCGGTAACTTTCCTTTACCATGCAATATGCACATCACACCCAATATTTGGTGAGGAGGATGATGACTTGTGTCATCATCGCCCAACTATACATAGAAGAATTATGAAATGACAATCATAACATGTAGGCCCGGTCAGAAGCACCGCTCCGTTGCATGTGGGCACAGTGCCCCTTTTTTTCCCATTAACTTCAGATAAGTATCCCCATTTTTCTTTCGAGTAAGTCCCAGTCCCATATTCTTTGGCGTGCCCATTTTGATAATTACACCTCATCCCTCACCTTACATTTGATAAATGCTCCTATTTCAACGAGAGCATTTTCCCCCTTTTAATCCCTTTTATTCCATTTGATGTAACGAGTCATTTTTTTCTATTATAGACACTGATTTAATTTTTCTACTTTATATAAGAACATTTTCCCCTTCTTATAAATGCCCCCTTTCACCTGTGATAAACTGCCTTTTCCACCTTTTCTACACATTCATTTATTTTTCTAATAATTGAAGTGTCCTTTCCCCATGATAAGTACCACGTTGCCATTTTCCATAACATGTGCCCCTAATCCAAAGTGACTTAGAGCCAGTATTCCCAAATGCTCGCTACGCTCGCTCGCATTAAAAGTATAGCTTATCAAATAAATTTTCATTGTGACATTTTGCAATCACAATGTAATTGCTATTGTTTGCTTGCTCGTTTCGCTCCCTCGCTCAATATTCAAATCATACTACAAAATTGCAAAGCATGATACTAAAGCTGTATCTTGGATATGTAAAGAGAAAAACTGTACATGTTTACACACCCCCATCCCCCTCCACGCACACACACACACTATATATATATAGAGAGAGAGAGAGAATTAAAATAAAGTTCACTCAGAGAATAATGACACAGCAGATATATCCACAGGTTGATTTCCACAAGCGCTTTCAATTTATGTTAGTAACATGCGTTTATATACATTAAAAAAGCAAGGTAGACATATTAATTGCAGTACAAAAGTCTTTCAAATCTCAGTTATTCAAGTTCGGAGGTACAGCCGGATATGAAGAGATAAAGAGGTACAGGAAAGCCGAAAGAGATGTTCAATAATAGTAGCGGGCAGAATGAATGGAGAGAGAAAACAAGAGACGAGGGTAGTTGGCAAGGGTTATTTTTTAACAATACATAACGCCAAATCGGTATCAATAGAGTGTAAGAATAATGATAAATTGAATGGCCGTATTTCAAACACGGTGAGTAAACTGGCCTGAATACTGTGCGGGTCTCCATTATTTCCAGTGTGCATGTATTTCTTAGGATTTTTCTTACAATAGATAGGATGTAAGATTCAGGATTCAAGGCAAAAATTCTACATAGATTATACTACGGAATGTATGATAGTACACACACATAATATGAAAAAATATATACCACAGTGCGTTTGGAGAAACATATAACCGTATAAAAGATCAAAGATCTATTTTAAATTTACATAGCGTTGAGTGAAGGTTTAAATTTATTAATAAAAAAACTCTTCCTTCAGGCAACGTTTAACTTTATCATCATCATTCATTTTGTAAAATGGGGTGATTAAAAAATTGGGTTCTAAAGAGTCAGCTCATTTTTCTAGGTGCTCACTCAATTTTAATTGTCTGTATTCTTTCTGTCTTATTGGTTGACGATGAACCCTAAAGGCGGATTCACACCAAACACGACACACGACAAACGACACGAGAGCACGACATGCTACACGACGAACGGCAAAAAACCAGTGCACACCGCACACGACATTCGCTAAAAATTCGTGCTGGAGAGAGGGTGATGTCGTCTTTGATGATGAGAATGTCGTGATAGAATTCATTTCAAATTCATCATTATAGTCATCAAAATAAATGTAAAGATAAGACGGAAGTTTTATATTTTTAAATCTTGACATCATTTATTCTTTATTTGGATTTTCTAAAAGTTGTTAAATTGGTCATGTGACTATGTTGAAGAATTACAAAAGTGATATTTGCTGTTGTTTATTCGGAATAATCACAGCTAGGTTTTCTTCATTATTGTGGTCGTGTTACGAAGGACGTCCCCCCTTTTCGCCAATGTATTGCTGTTTACATCCTTGGCATGTTATACAATATATTAGATTTTTTGTTTGACAAGTAAATGAAAACCTAATCAAAAATTCAGTTTGTTTATTCCAATATTAAATCTATCTGTTATGTTCAAGTGGGGGCAACTTTTACATATTTTGTCGCCACCATATTTGTTAATATTTGTTTCAGATTAGGACTTTGCAGCTTACTTGAAATAACTTCCACACTTTCAAATACCATTTTTAAAGTTTCATCAGTCTTAACAAGTGGCATAGAATCATGGATAACTTGAAACATATTACATGTATTTGGATTAAATGTATGAACAAATGAAACTATTTCATGTTCCTCTCTCTCTTTTCTTAGACATTAATTCATGCTTGCTGAGTGCAAGTGCCTTATAGAAATGCCGGTTTCAATTATTTCTTTAGGGTAATATCTGGCCAAAAGCATATGTTTTAATTCTTCCAAACGTTTCTTTTTTGTTTCTTCATCGCTTACAATAGTGCATATTCGTCTAGCTAAATTATACGGTACATTATTTTTACACTGCTTAGGGTGGCATGACTTAAAATGTAGATATTGGTGGGTATCTGTAATTTTATAAAATATGGCTGTCTTTAACAAATTATCGTCTTTAATGATTGTAATATCCAAGAAATTAATTGAGTTATAACTGACGTTCCATTTAAAACCAATTGCTGGATGTAATTTGCTTAGGATATTATGCAAATTATTAATATCTCCAAATTCATTTTTCCAAACAATAAAACAATCATCTAAGTATCTGAACCAATTCTTTTCAAAATAATTTCTAACGTCAACATCAAAATGTGTTTCAATGAGTTCATAGAGTGTCTCCTCTATATATTTCCCATGAAAAGGGTGGCGTAAATAGGGGCCATTTTTGTTCCCATCGCAGTACCCCGTTTCTGTACATAAGTGTCATCAAAATGAAAGGTGTTATTATTAAATATAAACTTTACACCATCTAATATAAATTCTTGGGAAAAACGTGAATCGATTTTTTCAGGATATTTACTAATCCAATATTTTATACCTTTTAAACCTTCACTGTGGGGTATGTTAGTATACAAACTATTAACATCATATGTAACAAAAGTTGAGTCAAATGGTAATTCTTCAGGTAGGTGTGTTAAAAAATCTAAATCATCCCTAATTAAACTTTTCACTTTATTAGTTAGAGCTAGGTTTTAACAATATATCAATAAAATTGCTTAAACGGTGTGTTGGACATACTGGTCCAGCTATATGATTGGGCGCATTTTTAATTTATTAGGAGCGGGACACTGAATGTATTCTAATTTACTTTTTATTACTTCTTTTTCAATTTCTGAACTTTGATGTATCTTCGGAAGACCATACATATTGCTCGTTTTATGTTCAAATTTTATCAAAAAGTCACATTCTTTATCAATAAGACATTCTTTATATTTATTTATCATTTGAAGCATTTCCTTTTTTATTTTATCATCAAGGTTAGTTTCTAGTTTCAAATATGTTTCTTCATCTTTTAAATGATCTTGCATTTTTGAAGCATAAAAAATCTACATCCATGATTACAAACGCTCCTCCTTTGTCAGCTTGTTTCATAATAATATCATTATTATTTTTTAAATTTTGTAGGCATCACCTTTCTTTTGCATTAATGTTACATTTAGGTTGAATTTTCTGAGATCCTACATTTTCTACAGTTTTCTTTAAAAAATCTACATAAGTATATATATGTATATATATATATATATATATATATATATATATATATACGTACACATACACACACTCACCCTCACACACACACACACACACATATATAATAGTCATATATATATCTGGCCCTTCGGGGAAATCATACCCCCAGGTATGAGGACCTGTCTACGCCAATGATTGCATGCATAGCAAAATTCGGGTAAGAAAAAAGTACACCGTTCCGTGAGGAAAAATGTTATCACTTTATTTGCATCACTTTATTTGAAATACATGTACAAAGTAAACAATCCATATTAATCAATATCAATATAATGTAAAACATGGAAATAATCATTATATCTCAAGCACTGGCGTAGACAGGGGGCTCAGGGGGGCATGACCCCCTATTCAGCCACTAAGAAAAAAGCGAGGGCGAAAAAGCGAGGGAAGTGAGAGAAAAAGGCCTAAAAAGGCGCTACAAGCCGTATCTTTCTCGCAAAATTTTCTAACAACGTCAAAGTTTTCGCGCTTTGCGCGGGAAGGGGGAAATAACTCTCCACTCCCTGCACCCATCCTTATCCGAGCGTCGAACTATAACATTCCGCCTAAAAATTTGTTTGCTACGAGCCGTTATCTTTCTCTCAAATTTGCTAAAACATCAGAGCTTTTGCGCTTCGCGCGGGAAGGGGGAAACTCCCCCTCCCTGCACCAACCCCTGTCACATACAGTGCGGTATTGCGTCCAAATAACTGAGAAGCAGCCGTCGAACTAACTTTCCGCCTTAAAAAAGGTGTTACGAGCCGTTATCTTTCTCTCAAATTTGCTGTAAAGCGTAAGAGCTTTACAGCAAACTTCCCCCTCCCTGCACCCACCTCCTGGGGAGCACGCAAACACAGCCGCCGCCCCCCCTAAAATGAAATCCTGGCTATGCGGTTGGATCCTTCACGTCTGGCCCCCCTATTGAAAAATCCTGGCTACGCCTGTGATCTCAAGTTTATATAGTATTATTTTGTTCAAAGTCTATAATCATAATATCTCAAGTTTATATTACTGTTTTGTACAAAGGCTATAATCATAATATCTCAAGTTTATAGTACTGTGCTGTTCAAAGGCTATAATAGTCAATCCATAACAATGAAGATATTAATCAGAGTCATTTTACAGTAAGATTATCACGATATCCATATTGAAAGACAGTTTCTACTCCGTAATTGGGAATATATTTATAATAACTCATAGATGAGTATTTGGGTGAATTTTAACCCCATCTGGGGTAAATTTTACCCGATATTGAATTATATTTTACCAAACGAACATGCAAATTCCCTCCTTATCAAGCTTTATTTTCCATTAGATTGAGATATGGCAATGCTAATATGCTGATACAAGATTATATATTGCAATTCTTCTATATGTGGATCAAGGTTATCTGTATTAACTGAGAAATGGAAATTCATTAAATTAAGATAAAGATCAAGAAAAAAGATTAGAATAATATTTCAGAGATGGGATAAGAATTCATTGCTTATGCGGGGAAGTTGCGACGGAAGATAAAAAGAATCTACGATCCTTCGTAGGACTCGGTTTTGCAGTGATGTCGCGTTCCTATCAACTGAAATTCATCGGAAATCATCCATGGACGGAGCATGTCAATAATATGATCTCGCATTTGCAAGTTCAATAATAGGTCATTATACTCAAAACACATTTCATTCCAATTTCCTTTTCGCGACTAATACTCTATCATCTCTAAGATAATTAGAATACACTTACAGTACCGTAAATTAAGATGATAGGAATACATTCAAATTAACTTAAAGATAAAATATTCACTACATATAAAAATATCTAGTAAAAATCTAGTAACAATCAAGTAATAAAATAGAACAAATGAAAACATATGGCGATACGTAAGGTAAATGAGGCAAAACATTTTGGTGAAATATGAGAAAATCTCGCAAAATGTACATTATAAAAAAATAGATAAAGTATGAATAAAAGGCAGCCTTTAAATCTGGAGAAAATTTGAATCAAGAAAATACATGTCTCTTACAATAAGTATACAAGAATCGTTAAACTAATAAAACTTTGTGAGACAAGATTTGAATAATTTGACTTTCTTCATCGCTCATTTTGATACAAACATTGATCCATAATAAGAAGCTCAAAAGTCATACAATAATTTTTTAAGGTCAAGGAAAAGACAAACATTTCTTTGTCTTAGAAATATTAAAATCTGTTTGATTCTAACTGTATAAGAAACTGAAATGGTTTCTGTTTTTTCAGCCAACCTAACTGTGCCGTCATCTTATAAAATACCTATGTAAAAAGGTATTGCACCATATTTTTTTTTAAAGAGAGATGCTAACAAGCTGCAACTTGTTTTATCATTTTTTTTTTCTTTTGGATGTCAGAATTTGTATTTTTATTTTTTTATTTATTTATTTATTTTTTTTGGGGGGGGGGCGGGGTAACGTGGATCCCGTTTTACAAAATTCTGGATACGCCCCTGAAGTATCAGCTCTTATTCAAAATTGGCGCCTCGGTTTTCTCTCCCGTCAACCTTCTTGAGTTCGTTATCCCCCTTCACGGCCGGCCTATAGCACGCCATGGCTGTGAAGTACAAGCAGCAAGCTATAGCTTTGATAGACACAGCTATGACGGTCATCCTCCATGCAAGACTGGCGTTGTCGTAGATCCAACAAGAACCTCGTGTTCCACAGACGTCCTGCCAGAGAATGCAGGCCTGGTCTATCACTGCACCGAACAGAATAGGACCCGGAACTGAACCTGGAGGAGGAGAGAGAGGGGGAGGGTGGTAGGAGGAGGGTGGTAGGGAGAGAGACAGACATGCATGGGGACACACAGGTAGACAGAGAAAAGGAGATAGCGAAGTGATAGCAAACGACGTATGCAGGAGAGAGAGAGAGAGAGAGTGAAAGAGAGGGAGAGGATATTAAAATAAAGTATTGTTGTTGCGGTTTTTTGACAATTTTGGCGCAAACATTACATTAAAGTGGTTCCTGCCATACTAAAGACAATTTACAAGATAAGGGATCACAACTCATCACCAATGCCATTGACTTTTATAGCTGCCCACTGGGGGTGTTTCATAAAGCTGATCGTACAGTTAGGCATGACTTTACGAACAACTTTATTATGAAGTGCCATATAGGATGCCCAAAGTTGTTTTTTCTGATGTTTGAACAAAATGTTACTGCATTTCCAATAACTTCAATATACTTTTGCCTTCAAACTCTTTGTTATAATAAGAATGTTATCCTACATCTGCACAGTACAACTTTAGTTGATGCAGTTAAAATGATTGAGCATCTCATTTGGTTTGTGATATTTAAGTCGTTCGTAAAGTCACAAGTAACTTTACGAACAGCTTTATAACCCCCCCCCCCCCCCCCCTAGAGTAGATGCTAGTGACATCTACCTATGCATAGATTGACGCCAGTCGCCAAAGACATCTCCAAACCTATCGGCATAGACACCATTTACGTACTGGTCAAAGCCGAGAGCTTCTATTTATAGGTTGGCGCATATATTATCTACCCAAAAGCCAGCACTGACTTCTTAAGACCTAAAAAAATGAAGAATGATAACAAAACACATTGGGAAACGTACTAGGCCTACTGGGGGAAAAGGATGCACATCCAATCCCTTGGATTCGCGCCTGGTTCGGATACTCGAGCTTAAAGGTACAGTGTGGTCATGTAATTAGGCCTACATTGTGAAATAAACTGTCTCAAAGGAACTGGGAAAAGTCTACATAAGAATTGTTTTATACTGTGTTGTTTTGGAATCATCAAAATAGATAAGAAATTGACCCAATCTCAATGAAAAGCACATGTACTGTACTGCACACAGAAATGAGTATATGGGACCACACACACACACACAAGTGGCATGAATGTTCGCCCCGAACATTTTAGCTATTTCTAGTCATATTTCGAATATAAGACCATTTGAAGAGCAAACCTTTTCAGGGGATGTTTCTACTATATGATGTTCTTCCAAACTGACCTAAAAGGTCACAAATTATTTGTCACCTTTCCCAGAACTCAAAATACCCTTTAAACAGTGAGATTAGGATTAATGTCTTACCAAGTCCACGTTTCAGTAATGAGTTGACTCCAAGAGCCATGGACCGTTGAGAATCCGGTACACACCTGTCAATATTAAGATAAATATGAGAGGAATACATTTAATGTAGTTTATATGCATGTATATGTTGATCCGCTGGAAGATAATCCACGAAATCGTTTTGACTATGAAGCAGCACGATCCTCATCATCCGCCATCTGATCCTCCTCCTCAACATCACTATTATCATCATCATCATCATCATCATCAAAATAATGTTACAATCATCACCATCAAAATCATCATCACAATTACCATCAACACAAAATAATCAAGATCATCACAAAATACTCAAGGTCATCATCATTTTCAATCATCATCATCTTCATCATCATCACCAACATCATCAACATAAAGACCATTATCAATCAGGGTGACTACACGTGCCGTATTTCATGGGGATCGTACAGTATTTCAATCATTTGTCCCCCGTCCTGTATCGAACCTCCCCGAGACGACATTTATATCCCGTATTTTCAAAATTAGAAATTGATAGACATAAGAAATAAAAGAGTTGCGATAAGTCGCAAGTGATGTACGATTGATTTCTAATCAGCAGTACCACCAATTATTAGTTGCGACCAGTCACACCACGTGATAAACGACTACTTTCAAATAAGCAGTATTACCACAAAAAATGCGATAAGTTGCAAGTGATATACCACTGGTTACAAATCAGCACTATTAGGCAGAGTTTCAGCCAGTCGCAAGTGATATACGACTGATTTCTAATCAGCAGTATTACCAAAACAGATGCAACCAGTCACCATTGATATAAGACTGATTGCAAACCAGCAGTATTAGCACAAATATTGCGACCAGTCGCAGGTTATATACGACTGATTGCATATCAGCAGTATGACTAAAGGAGAAACGACCAGTCCCAAGTGATATACGACTGATTGCAAATCACCAGTATTAGTCACAGTGTTCATATACGACTGATTTAAAATCAGCAGTATTATAGCCAATTAGCTGCGACTAATCACAAGTGATTATACGACTGATTACAAATAAGTATTAGCCAATAAGTTGCGACCAGTCGCAAGCGATATACGACTGATTGCGGATCAGCAGTATCATCATCAACCATCGTCATTATCATCACCATTATCATCATCCTCATCAACACCATCATCATCTCCATCATCATCATTATCATCATCTCCATCATCATCATCATCACCATCATCAATGCACACCTGAGGATGACATTGAGTTCGGGAATCTGAGCGAAGAAGACGATGAAGACGAGTATGGCAGCGATCACCGCGAAGACATACGGGTGATAGCTGCACGACGTCGTACACAATCCTGAGCTGACAGTCCGTGTCGAGCCTTGCAGGCATGTACAATCTGTGTAGGTCTGTAAGAAAGTAGGACAGAAAATGATGAGAGTGGGTGAACCCTTCAAGTGTCATTAGCAGAAAGTCATTCCCCAAACTTGATATTGTGATGAATTGTGTTTTTACTTGGAAAAGCTGAAAACACTGGAAAATCAACGGTGCGGCTACCAAGTTGGCATGTGTGGCATGGGTGGCACCGTAGAATGGCGAAAAATGGGAAAGTAAAATAAAAAGAGAGCGAGAGAGATAGAAAGAGATAAAGAGAGGGAGAGAGAGAGAGAAATTGAGAAGAGAAATATTAAATCGAAAATGATAGGACCCCTTCCCGCCACACCTTCCCCCTAATCGCTCGTCCACCCCCCCCCCCCCCCTCTATAACCAGACCCACGTTGCTGGAAATAAAGAAATGAGCTAAAAGGAAAAGGAGCATAGTCATGAGAAAGACAAATGAACTTACCCCGTTGCCATAGTCTGTCTCACAACCTGCGTGACAAGGTGTGAAATAGTTGATATTCTCTACACACACTGGGAGAAACTGCTCAAAAGCGCATGAGCAGTCGAAATTACATGATGACGTCAAATTGATGTTTGTCTCGCTACCCAGACTGTTATCATGAGAAATGGGCGAAATAGACAATTGAGAGAAAATTGGAATGTTAAGATGGAAGTTGACATTCGAACCGCACATAATACGGTGCGTGCTACCGTATACCAGGGTGTCGTTGACGCTATTAAAGCCCCATGCCAATTAAATTATTATGGCACAATATAGATGCCCTTTACTATAGGTTTTCCCGCCCAATTTCGTCAAAATTGCATCCGATTTAACGATGCGATCATTCAATTTCGAGCGAATTTGAATGATCACCGAGATCAACATTCAAAAAGCTAACTAGTTCATTCAATTTAATTTTATTAGCATGCGATTTCATGATTTTCTCACATAAACGTGTAAAAAGCGCGTTCAAATTAAAAATGCATTCAAATTCGCACCAGCACTGACCTGATGAACGTTAAGGAATTCAAATTCACGAATAGGCAAGCAAATTTAGGATTTGGGCAGTGTTTTTCGTTACTGCTTATATTCTTTGTAATCTGCACTGTTTGAATAAATTATGCAAACTATATGCACCTTGAAATGGGACATTTGCCTTATATTGAAATTTCACATTCCTTTGACAAACCGTCATCGAAGCAACAGCTCATATAACTCCACTTTCATAATTTATACGTACAATCAGGCCCCTGGGAACGATTTTGTTACTGGGAGTGCTGTGAGCAGACTAAAAAAAATGTTTTTGGTATTCATGTTGCTTATCTATGAATGGCGCCCGATCGAGGTGCTTTAAGTGCAAGGGCAAGTGTCCCCATATAAAAACTGGGGGTGCTACAGCCAGCGGCGGATCCAGGATTTTGTGATATTCACAAGAGTTTGGGGTCTCTTTTTAACTCCAAAAATCTCTGACAAGCAAAACAAAAAAATAGTCATCAGAATTTTGCTGGCTATACAGCACCCCCTACAGCACCCCGCATCCTCAGCCTTCTAGGGGTGCTGTGCACCCCCTCAAAAAATTCTGGGGGTGCTGCACCACCCCCAGCACACCCGGCTCCTATATAGGGGCCTGTATACAATTCATTTATACACGACTATGGCGGCGGCTCGAGGAGAGTACATGAATATCTCGAATACGGACATGATTAGGTTGGCTGAAGCAATTGGCAACCAGGAAGACTCCCTAGAACTGACCGACACTCTAGGAATAAACATGAAATATGATTAAAATAAACTTTGAAAATGAAAGTTTGAAAATGAGAAAGAAACTATATAATAAAAAACAGTGAAAAGGGTTGCATATGACGTGAAAAAATGAGGTAAGAATTACATAGAACTACAGAACTTGTTTATGTTAATTGAATTCGAAAGTTCAAAGTGCGAAGGTGTGTGCCGATAAATGAAATTGAAATTGGTATTTGGGACGAAATTGAACGTCTTTCCAGCTGGCGCGAAATTGAATGACAACTTCAAGTCGTTAAATTGAATGGATTTCTCTCTAAATTGAATGAAATGAAATTTAAAAGGAATGATATAAAACGAAACTGAATGCTTAAAGAATGAAAATGAACCATGAGAGCAGAGAGTTGACGAAAATTATTCGAACTTGAACGCCTATTCATGAATTCGAATGCAACTGTGATGAAATTGGGCGGGAAAACCTATATTTGATTATCATTATGTTGAATTGGGGGGGGAGGTTTGGACCACATTTGACGGAGTGTTATAGCATGAAACTTCTATTTTTTTTAAATGCTATCAAAGCCCCATGCAATCTAGATATTTTGGCACAATATAGATGTCCTATATTATTTGATTATCATTATGTTGAATTGGGGGAGGGAGTTTGGACCACATCTGATGGAGTGTTATAGCATGAAACTTTTCAAAGTTACAAAAAAATGCTGCTTAGATAAAAAAAAATGATTTGCCGACAAAAGTACGATGTTTTAAAACAAGGTCTTTTGATTTTCCCGATAGAGTTTTTTTAAGTATACATCTGCCGACAACAACGGTGACGGAGATTTGTAAACCGTATTATAGAACGGGTTCCCGAACGTATGCATTCCATTTCGTCAAAGTGTTAATCCACGGCAAGGAGATAAAAATGATTCTACGACCCACGCACTCTCATTCTCTCTCTGACTCATTCTCTCTCTGACTCATTCTCTCTCTCCATGGGTGTCGATCCAGGGGGAGGGGGTATAGATAAAAAAAAAAATTTAGGTGGGGGATGGCCTGTATTATCCCCCCCCCCCGAATATTTTAAAACTAATAATTACCCAAACGTTTGATCTTGAAATACCATCACATTCTTTAATGATTAGCTGATAGAAATAAGAAATGCCATCATTTCAATGGGAAAATATCGAAGAAAATTCGTTTGCTAGCATTTTTATTCTCAATTAAGCAGTTCCGTCCATTAGATCCGTGCATTTCTTCTTTTCATTCAAAACCATTTTGGGATGCTCTAAAATGCAAGTTTTATAGACAGATTTTCGAAAAAGTCCCTGATGCAGGGGGATACCCCCCTCCTACACAACCCCCCCCCCCCCCGCTCGGTCGCTTCGCTCAGTGGCGTATCTAGGGGGCAGGGGGAACGTGCCCCGGACGGCACTTGGAGGGGTGCAAAAAACGCAAAGGAGAGAAAGGAAAAAATTGGGAAATTGAGAAAAATCATAATCATTACGGATTATGCGCCCCAAATCCGCAAGGTAAATGCACTAGAAATCTAGTTTTTGAAGGTTTGAAATTCAAAACATTTTCCAAAGCTCGCTCGCTTTGCTCCTTCGCATAATTATTTTCTTTCGGGATCTCGTCATTTCGCGCCCCCGTTTATAGTTCTTAAAGAGCTTAAAGGGTTCAAAATTTTGAAAAAATAAAGATGTAATTGCTTTGCTCGCTATATCATGTAAGTTTCATATTGTCCTGCTAAATAATGCGCCCCCAATATAGTATAAAGTGTATAAAACAGCATTTACAAAGGTTCAACTTTTGAAAGAAATCTCAACTTCAGGTATAGCCTTGCTGCATTTCTCGACTCTTTCTCAATCCTATTTAAGGTTTTCGTTAGTTTTTCTCCCGATTGTAGAAGTGAGTGAATAGATAACCGTTTATCAATGTATAAAATTTGAGCTTTCTACCCCTCAAATGCGATGGTCAATTGCAAAATTTCCTAGGTAAAATTAGGTTAGGGTTAAAAATTGAAAAATTTGCCGCTCGGTCGCTTTGCTCCCTCGCTTGTACAATAACGTAGATCAATTTGGACAGTTGGGGGGGGGGGGGGGGGGGCTAACTTCATTGTGTGCACCGGGCGCCTTAATCCCTAGATACGCCGGTCATCTCCCCCAATCATGAACACGGATAGACACCCCCCCCCCCCCCTCTCTCTCTCTCTCTCTCTCTCTCTCTCTCTCACTCTCTCTATCTGGCGACGCCCCTGGTTTGAATGAGCGTATAGAGACTGCGTATTTTACCTCGTCCTATCGGTGTAGGATACTGTAACACCGGCCAGCTCTTGTTGAGGGCAGTGCCAGAGAAAGATGAGCAAGAGACAGCCCGAGACGAAGTTACAGAGTGTAATCAGTTTAAGAACACCTGGAATCGTAAGTTTGAATCTCTTCAGGAATAACCCAGCCGCAATGGAACCAAAAAAGCCACCAAAGATACTCAGTATACCTACAGGACAAAGAAAATGAAGACAAGTTTGTGATTAGAATCAGTTGTTATAATGTAAGGAGATAAAAACTTCGAAAGAGCGACATCAACTTTTTTCAACGCAAATGCCACCAAAGATACAAATTTAATGTACTTATGCGGATAAGTTGGTGACTGTAGTCTGCTATACTGAAGTTGATAGAAGCTTTGGAAGATATGACATCAATCCTTAATATTGTGAATCTGCATCCAACAGATTTTAGTGTGTAATGCTAGACATGTAAAAATCATGATTACAAGTAGATGTATCCGATGATTGAAAGGAAAAATGCAAAAAATGTGTTCTAATCGAAATTGTATTTTTGGCAGACGAGTAGTATACTAAATTTAAAAAAAAACGATCACAGAACAATTCTTAATCTGCTGTTTTTATCGTCGGTATTGTTGTCAAATGTTGTTTGTTTTTAATACGAAATCGCTTACATTGAGATATGGAATGGGCTATACAGCGTAATGAAAGCATACCTGTCAATATTGTCGCAAGACCAGCGGCTAACGAAAACTGGTTCTCGAAGAACTTTGGTAAAAAGGCGTTGAAACCATTTATGAGAAGAGCATCGGCCACGCCTCCAGTACAGGTGAAAACAAAGGTGGGGTTGGTGAATAGGTACTTGAGCGACCTCAGAAGGTCTGAGGGGCGTTCTCCAAAGCCAGGTCGCGTTGTCTCATCCAAACCGGATTTTGCATGAGCTTGGATAGCTTTCTCGGATCGGATTCTGGCAGTAGCTGTATGTCATAATGATGATTATCATACATAATTTGGAATTATACAGTATTATACGGCAACGGTTTTTTCTTTCAAGGCTAACGGTTGGAGGAGCACTGATGTGAATAAAACTAGTGTCCCTTTGGAGAAGAGTAACGACGAACCATGAATGACAGCCAAATGCTTTGTTTCCAGGGCGTAGCACCATGATACTGCTTTTTTACTGTGCTTATTACCCTTTGCAGCAAAACGCACCTACCCCTTACCCCCTGAACATGCTGAAACCGAATTATCACTGTGTGGGGGTGCAGTAGTGTAATACGTGGCTCACTCACGTGACTTCCAACAACGAGGTTTAGGGTTCAAATACCTGTCCAGCGCGCATATTAATAGCACATTCTCTCTCAACCCATGTGAATTACATGTACGCAAAGTTACTCCTTGAAAAACACTGTGTAGTAATAGCCCAGAGCGGCAATTTCACAAACATTATGTTTTATGCCCTTTGTACACGAGGCATATCTATGCATTATTACCTGCGCTAATCGATCCTGAGAAGGCAAACAGCCCATGCACCAGTTATTAGCACAATTATTTAATAACATTATATTCCATTCACTTTAGTTAACGATTTCACTCTCACATCCCCTAAGTTTTATATATAATTATGAAATATATCACCATACAAAAGTATTATTATCATTATCAAAACAACACAAATTTTATAAAGTATTTACTTGGAAATTCTTTGGGGAACAAGCTGAGCGGTATGACCATGATGAGTGTGATACTACCGATAATGACGAAACCTAACCACCAAGCTCCAACCCAACCTGGATCAGATGTACTTAAGACGACTCTAGCAAATAAAGGGGAAATAAAAGGAGTCAAAATATGAATTTACAATGTCACGAGAAGAAGGCGAGGGGGAGGATTGATGTTTGATTAGAGACATAGTGCATGTGATAAAGTGTTATTCAAACCCAGCTGATATCATTATCTTTATTATTATTATTGAATTGAATTGATTGAATTTGATTGAATTTATTAACAACACATCACATAAATGACAGTATTATGAACAATCACACAATGTACTAAAGAGTAATAATTGTACATGAATACATATACATAAAATATTATATTATCCATATATATGTATATATATATATATATATATATATATTAGTATTATTATTATAGTAGTAGTAGTAGAGCAAAGTAGTCGAGTGGTTTAAACACTCTTCACTGGAGATGCCAAGGTCGTGGGTTCGATCCCCGGCACGACACTTATGTCCTTGAGAAAGGCATTTTATCTATATTGCTCCTCTCCACCCAGGTGTTAAGTGGGTACCTGTAGGATGTGAAAGTCTGTGTGGTTTAGATTTGATTAGCATTTGCGCCCCCTTAAAAAAGGATGACTGGCTGGAATGCTCCCCAGTGGAATGCTCCCCAGTGGAGTGGAGAAGGTGCATGCATTTTGTGCGGGCAAGCCTGAATCCGATGACTGGGGTAACAATATATCTGTAAAGCGCTCAGAAACATTGTAGATGCATTAGGCGCTATGTAAATCCAGATGATAATTATACTTATTATTGTTATCGTTAATATTATTATTATTATCTTCATTATCATCAATCATTATCATCATTATTGACAGAGTGTAGTATTTACCCTTCTGGTACGCTGAGCTCAGTGAAGATGTCTAAAAATGACCCAGATATGATGAAACCTAGTCCCGGACCAAGAACAACACAAGCGAAGAACGTTCCTGTATGGATAAAAGATAAAGGAAAAGAGATAAAGAACAAAGCTAAAAATCCAAGTTAGAGTAATTTGTTATACTTTATTTCCTTTCCATCCTCCCCCTCCTCCTCTCCCCCATTCTCCTTCATTCTCCTTTACATTTCTCTATTTTAAGTTGTTTTGTTCTTTCAGTTTTGTTGATACCAATCTGTTATTATGTATAAAAGTGTTATTTCCCTAATTCAGACACTTTTTGAAGTGCTTCGTTTATACTTTCATGTTTACGACTTTGCACTTTTCATATTTTTCTTTTTATTTCTAATGCTTATTGCATTTGCCCTCACTTTGGAACTGATATCAACATAAATGCATTGTGGTAATTTCCGTTTGTAGCGTCCATATGACTGTGTATATCTTGCCCGCTTCTCTTCTCTTTTCTATCTCTTTTTATGTCCCTCCGTGTCTCTCTTTCTGCCTCGAGCCTCTCCTAGCCGTGTCTCTCTGTTTCTTGTTCTGGGTTCTCACTCTCTTTCAGTCTCTCTTTCTCTTTCTCTCTCTGTGTCTCCGGTCGTGCCAATTGTTAACCCCACCCCCTTGTACTCTCTGTACTCTACACTTACCGAAATAAGGTCCATAAGACTTGTTCGACACCGACTCGTCCAATGCAGTGAGACCCAACGTGTACAAAGGCAGGGAACCGATCCCGGCAACCACTTGTGCCGCACAGAACAGGTAGATATAGTTGGAAAGGCCCGAATTCGAATCCCCGTCTGATGAACTACACACATCACCTTCCCCGCTTTCACCGCGATCGCACACCCCGCTGGAGCTGTTACCCCCACCGACGTAAGAGTATGGTGGGGTGGTAAAGTGCGGGAGTGCGTACATAATGCCGGACAGCCCGATGAGGATGCACCCGACACCGACCCATCGGATCTTGTGACGACGGCCACCGACGTACACGACGAAGAGAACGAAGACGATGTTAGTGAAGTCGTAAACGCTGATGAGAATGCCCGTGCTCTGGCTGGAGAGTTGAAAGCGACGCTCTATCGAGGTGATGGAACTTGGAGTGAAACCGTTTACTATCATGCCCTGGGTGTGAGAAATATTAGGTGGAAGGAGGGTGAGAGACAAAGAGAGAGAGAGAGAGAGATAGGGGAGAAAGACAGAGACAGAAAGATGAGTAAAAGAGGGTGATAAAGAGAGTGGGAAAGAGAGAGATAATCGGAGAAAAGTAATGTATGTGGGAAAAAGGAGGATCAAAGAAAGGACTGAGGTGAGATGGGTTGTTTGAAAACAAACAATTACGAACAAACAAATTGAGAGGGGGCAAGAAAAGGGAGTATACAAGATAAATAAAAATGTAATGGGATAATGGTAATGGGATAATCATAGATTATCGCTTTTAAGATATCGCCCTTATCATTACCAGAAAAAAGCTTACTATTACTAAGCAAGTTACTTTTGTATTCATGCCCATTTCAATCTGCGATACAAGTGCACTCATTTGCATTTATATTTTCTCATTGTTTGATTTGGCACTCTATCATTACATAAATACTTACTCTGAAAACAAAATTATTATCTCTTTTATAAAAGTTTTTACATAACCACTGCAATAGATATTTCTTCTTTTGGATACAAAGGCTTCACTGGATTATTTTTAAAGGGAGATAAGGGTGTATGAATAATAAATCGACGAGCTCGCCGACAGAAAGCATCATTTTCCTAGCAAGCCACCTCAAAAGTGTTGTCAAAAAAGTGCCCACAATTATCTTTTGATTTGCCGGTATGGGCTTTAAAGATACAATAATTTAGCGATTTTTCTAAAAAAAAAAACTTCTGAAAGGGGGTGCAAATTCCCCTTCTATCTTTGCAACACCCGAGTAATAGGATCAATCAATCATAATATATTGGGGGTATCATGATTTTATTCATTTTATACACCCATGCCAACCATGATTATAAACTTAACAATATTAGCATTTGAGCTCTTTTGATTTTGATAAACCAGCTCAATTCAATAAAATTAGATTTCATAAAATTCAAATGACTGTGTCTTTGTTTCTTTGTGTGTTTGTTTGTATGGTATCTGCGGTAATTAAGGACATCTTAACTGACCCCAGATTCGAAAGCGTCGTTGCCGGTCATATTGAAAGTCACCTCCAGGTAATCAAAGAAGAACTCGAAACCCAACAGGCTCGTATCATTGAATTTGAAACGTCATCTAAAGTTAAATCTGCACAAATCGAATCTCTGCAGTCTCATCTGGAAGCTCGGACAAACACCATCAACGCCCTGACCCATCGACTTGATGGCCTGGAACAGTATTCTGGGAGAAATTCCCTTCGTTTCTTCGGCCTCAAGGAATCTTTAGGGGAAAACACTGATGACGTCATCCTTAAGATAGCGAAAGAGGAGCTCAAGGTTAACCTTGGTAAGGATGATCTCGACCGAAGTCATCGCGTTGGGCCTCCAAAGGAAACCGGATCTAAGGATGGCAAGTCACGAGCGATTATTGTTAAATTCGCATCATACAGGAAACGTCGTGAAGTCATCGCAAATCGTCGTAAACTTGCAGGAAAACGAATGTCCATCCTGGAAGATCTTACTGCCAGAAATGCGATTCTACTAAGCGAAGCCCGTCTGAATGAGAAAGTGAAATCAGCATGGTCTATCGATGGTCGGATCTTCGCAATGTCTAAAGAAGCAAGCAGCGAGAAGAAAGTTATAACATCCAAGGTGGACATCAATAAACTATGATCACATTTATTTTGACATGTAGACTTCTGGTTGTCTCCTGATTGTGTTTACCCTCTCCACCTGTTGAACTCTATATTTTTAAATGCTTTTTAAAAGTTCTATTTTTAATTATTGTTTTCACTACAGTTGTGGAATATCACCGTTGATGTATGGTTTTTGTGTGTTTTTCATTTTTCATCATGTTTTCTCTTCTGTTTTCTTTATTTCGCATGTTTCTTTTCCTCCTTCAATTTCTTAGCTTTTTTCTACCTTTTCTGTACTTTCCTACTTTTCTCCTGTTTATTTCTCTTATTTCCGTCTGCTTATATTGCATCCCGATGTCATGTGTCGATTGTAATTATGCAATTGAAATA
The DNA here is from genome assembly GCA_025617745.1 of Heliocidaris erythrogramma. Taxonomy (NCBI): domain Eukaryota; kingdom Metazoa; phylum Echinodermata; class Echinoidea; order Camarodonta; family Echinometridae; genus Heliocidaris; species Heliocidaris erythrogramma. The sequence continues at coordinate 32,904,750 of CM046856.1, forward strand.
GATTACTTAGGATGTCACCTATGCAGGAATGAACTTTTAAAAAATAACCATGTAAATACTTCTTCTTTGCAATCTGTCAATGAAATATGCCATTGTTCTTTCCCAAGATGTATACATTCTATGTTTCCTATATAATGATGAACTTAGTGCAATATTTCATGATCTTGAAACTCATATTGATATTGATAATTTCAATGTTTTTTCAGTCAATGAAGATGAGTTTCACTTCAGCAGGTTTCTTAATTGTAGATAATACCTTGATCAAGATTTTATTACTCAATTTGACAGCATCGACCACCATTTCAGCATTTTACATTTTAATTCCCGTAGTCTGAACAAAAATTTTAATGCTATATCCAATTTTATATCCACTTTATGTATTGACTTTTCAATTTATGGGTTTTCTGAAACCTGCATAATTATGTGATAGTACACCACTGTTATTTAACATGACTGGCTATTCGTTTATACATTCAGATCGTCAACAGGGAAAAGGTGGTGGTGTTGGATTATTAATCTCTGATACTTATAATTTTAAAATTCGTAATGATTTTTTACACCCTTCATGCAACTATGAATCACTTTTATTGAAATTTACTTGTCTAGACATAATAACATTATTGTAGGTGTGATATATAGGAAACCTCAATCTAATATTAATGAATTTATCCCTCTCTTTGAAAATTGTTTTTAAAAAAATAACACTGAATGCAAACAGGTCTATATAATGGGTGACTTCAACATAGACCTTTTGAAGTACATGTATACCAATCGTACTGTAAGTGATTTTTTAAGTACAATACATTCTCACTTTTTTATTCCTTTGATTGACAAACCTTCTAGGGTGACTGCTAGGTCCATGTCCCTCATTGATAACATATTGACTAATAATTTTGATTTAAATGTTTCTTCAGGTATTTTACAATTATATATCAGACCATTTCCCAGTTTTTCAAATTACAAAAAAAAAAAAAATTTCCAATCAATGATATTCCATATATATAATACGTGTGTTATCAATGATGCAGCCATTAATGCTTTTAAAAAGGAACTGATTCGCAATGATTGGGATATTCTTACAAATTTTACTGATACAACACATGCTTTTGACAAGTTTTTAGAGACTTTCACATTGCTATATAATAAAGTGTTTGAAATTAAATCTTATAAACCTGTTTACAAAAAATCAGAAAACCATGGATAACGTTTGACCTTTTTAAAAATATAAGGAATAAAAATAGAATGTATAAAATATATTGTCAGAAACGTACAGAAAATAGCAGAACAAAATATGTTCGGATCCGAAATAATACTAATAAATGGCTAAGACTTGCCCGTAAAGACTACAGAATTAAACTATAGAACTATAGAATTAAATTTCATGCGATAAAGGGAAACATGAATAAAACATGGCAATTAATCAATGGAATATTGGGGAAATCCAGTAATGTATTACCAAATTTTATTGATGCTGGTGGGAATCAAATTGCTGATTCTAAAGAGATTGCTGATTATTTTAACCACTATTGTGTAAATATTGTTTTATCATTACAAACTGCCTCATCCTTTAAAAATTCTGAAAATTTTGCCGAATTCTTGACGAAACAGGGTTCCAACTCTATATATTTTAAACCAATATGTGAAAATGAAATTATCGATGTCGTGAAGAAACTCAATAATACCAACAGCTGTGGCAATGACAATTTTCATCCCAAGGTTATAAAGAATGTAATACACTATTAGTCAAACCTTTATGTTATATTTTTAACTTGTCTATTTCTACTGGTATTGTACCCTATAAATTAAAAATTGCGAAGGTTGTACCTGTTCATAAGAAAAATGATATTCATAATGTTAATAACTATAGGCCAATATCAATACTTCCCTATTTTTCAAAAATCTTAGAAAGGCTCATTTATAATCGCATTTATGACTTCCTATGTACTAATTCTCTTTTTAATGAAAATCAGTATGGATTTTTAAAGAATGTATCAACAGAAATGGCTGTTATTGATCTTCATGATTATCTGATTGATGTATTCAATACAAGGTTGCATTCTATTAGAGTTTTCTTAGATTTAAGCAAAGCGTTTGATACTATTGATTTCTTTATATTATTATCCAAGCTTTATCATTATGGAATCAGAGGATTACCACTGCTGTGGCTTAAAAGTTATTTACATGATAGAACTCAATGTGTATTATTTAATAATGTATTATCTGATAATTTATGTATTTCATGTGGAGTACCCCAGGGGTCAATCCTAGGGCTACTTTTATTTTTACTTTATATAAATGACCTCCCATGCTGTTCTGACAAATTGAAATTCATTCTCTTTGCTGATGACACCAATATTCTCTACACATCTGATAACATTGTTTCCCTCTATAATAACCTAAATTTTGAATTGCAAAAGGTATCCAATTGGTTCAAATGTAATAGATTGATTATAAATGCTGAAAAATCGAATTTTATATATTTTCATTCTAGATCTAGACACATCTCTGCACATTTGCATGATTCATTCCAGATTAAAATGGAAAATAATGTTCTCAAACGTGTCAGTTCTACCAAACTTTTAGGTATATTTATAGATGAAAACTTGTCCTGGAAAACACATATAGCACAAATAAATAAAACAGTTTCCAGAAATAATGGTGTCATGAGCAAACTTCGCCATACCTACCACAATCTGTCTTACTCATGCTTTACAATATACTGATTTAACCATTCCTGAATTATTGCAATATTGTTTGGGGCAATACCCACCCGACCAAATTAAAATGTTTATATCTTTTACAAAAGAGGACTGTAAGAATGATAACACTCTCTAATTACCAAGCCCATTCTAGACCTCTGTTTAAGCAAATCAGTACTTTGGATGTATACCAGTTAAATGAATTTATGTGTGCAATACTTATGTATAAGCATCTAAATACAGAGCTTCCTAAAATATTATCAAATATGTTTATAAGAAATAGTGCAATACATAGTTATAAAACTAAATCTAAGAATAAATATCATAGATGGAATGTACATTCAGAATTTGCCTCTTATTCCTGGAAACATCATGCACCTGTAATTTTGAACACGCTTCCAACAAATATAACTTCAGTTTCTTTTTATAACAGCTTTAACTGTATGAATATATAAGATTTTCTTCCTTTTCCTCCTTTCTTCCTTTTTCTCTGTTTTTCTGTGTATCTCCTTTCCTATCCCACCATGTTGTATTCTGGGCTTGTGTTGGTGCAAGGCAGGCGCGGATCCAGAGGGGGTGGGGGGGGGGCGCAAGGGGCGTGCGCCCCCCCCCCCCCGTTTTGTCTGACCAAAAAAAAAGGTGTTAATTATGCCCCCGGACCCCCTAGATGGCCGTTTGGCTTCGTCAAACGGAGGGTTCCTCAGTGTGCGCCCCCCTTTCTGAAAATCCTGTATCCGCCCCTGCAAGGTGCCATTCGTAAATTATTTCGTTGTTACTTTACTTGCTATTTGTTTTCCGCCATTTAGTTTACCAAATTATATATCATTTGGGAAGCTGTCCTGACAAAACCTTTTTGGTTTTTTTATCAGCTATGCCCAATTTAGTTTCATCACCATTTAATATATTTTTACTTTGCGATTTGAAATGAAATATGATATATATTATATGGAATTGCATGTTTTTATTCAATGTCTTGTATAATGTTTTTTTAAAGATGGAATTGAATTGAATAAATATGAATTGAATTGTTTTTTGTTTTTGTTTCGTTGTTTTTTTCTTTGATTCTTTGTTGCTTTAACTTCCAACATACCTGCAAGATGGTTGAGAAGCACAAGGAAACGAGTAGGAAAGGTGGTTTTTTCAATTTCTGTAACCATGCGGGTCGACACCCGAACCATCCACAATCAAGACTCGATGTACCGTCATCATCGACCACGTCTCTATTCACGCTACCGTACCCATCCCCTAGGGAAGCATCACCCGTTGAGGCGGCATGCGATGCTGGAGATGATGACGGAGCAGGTTGGTCGTAAGAGATATCGTGCTCTTTGTCGAGTACATCCTGATCAGATAATGCTATCTGCGATGTCGATGTGGGGCTGCTGTAGAATTCTTTTCCAGACATCGTTGTGATGGCTGTTCAATGTAGTGCCTTGAATACACTGCTCTACATGAGATAGAAAGACGGAAAAGAGACAAGCTTTTAAAAAAAAGCCAGGATTCTATTTGTAAAGACACGGTCAAAACTAAACGAGGAGTTACTAGGCTGCCTAGTGACCATGGTGACTCCTTGGTCAAATGTGTATACTGCTGGTTCACAAGAACGACATTTTGGCGTGGTCATTTTACACTCGTGTAAAAGTAAACAAGGTTTGTCTTTTGTTCTGTATGAATCACACAAACACACAAAAACCTGTCTCTTTGTGCAATATTAATCAAAGCACAAAGTCCATGTACACGAAAGACAGTAATGTTACAGACTATAGAGTTGCATTAAGTATAAATCGGCATTGTAGTGGCGGATTCCGTAGGGGTTTAGGGTGCAGATGGTGTATGCCCCCCCCCCCCCTACACCTCAGTGCTTTCTGTTCAAATTTAGTAAGAGCTTTACACTTGTTTTGAAACTGCATTTTAACTATCTTAAACAAAGCAGACTTATTGATTTTCTGTTTGATTTTTTTTATCGAGGTTCATTTCAGTTGTTAATATCCCCCACAAGGATTCATAAAATGAAAATTTATGAATAAAAAATTAAAATAAACCAAGGGCGATCCCATAACATATCTCGTAGATTTTATTTTTTTTTACATTTTTTGTTTTGTTTTGTTTTGTTGTTGTTGTTGTTGTTGTTGTTGTTGTTGTTTTTTTTTTTTTTTGGGGGGGGGGGGAAATACTCCCGCAATATTGAGTGAATAATGAGTTACTAGTGCTTTATAATGCTTGGTTGTAGCATCACGTTGGAAAGTATTTTCGGTTGGCTGAGGCGTCTCTGTGTGTATTTACAAGAGCTAGAAAATGTAAATTTTCACTATCATGGCCAATGTACAAAGTCCGGGGTCGATGATCCCAGGGGATGGGGCGTCTCTTGTGGGAAAATGTTCAAGGGGGTCGTCCCCGCCTGAAAATTAGTAAAACTGTAAAATGATAATAATAATCATCATCATCATCATAATCATCATAATCATAATAACAATAATAATAAAGCTCCCTCGCAAATATTAAACATATAATTCAGGATTGTTGCTGGGATGAAAAGTGATTTTAAAAAAGTGGCGAAAAACGCATAAAACAGTGTAAATGCGAAGTTTACGAGCAATGATATTGTCGCAGAGGCACATTCACGACAACTGCGTGAATGTCAATGAATATGCAGTAGAGATCAGTGCGTCCATACGGCTACGTCATACTCGACAGACCATTTTCCATCGGCGGTCCTTCCCCATTGCTTCTTTCTATCTCCACTGTGCTTATTTCACCTTACCACTTATGTGTCAGTGCTTGATAATAAAAACATTTTATTCATGGGGTTTTAAGCTTTCTAATGATATATAAATGTAATTATGAAGAAATTGTATGAATTTCTACTTTAACCGCATTCTTGGGGGGCGGGGTACGTTAAATGAAGCACGCCATATGTAAGTCACTGCCAGACACTCTCTCCCTCTCTCTCACTCTCAATTTATCATGATGTGCCGTCATATTGTCTGGCTGTGGCGCCGCGTCGACTATATACAGCCTTACCATATTGATAACCACTAATATATATATATACACAGCCCTGGAAAAAAATATTAGACCAAGCCTCTGTAAGGAACTATAATATGCATTCAAACTAATGAATATGATTGTCTTTGTATTTTTGAATGAATAACAAATTCCAGCAATTGTACCTTGCTTTTATGATATTTTATTTCCTTCTTACCACAAATATAACACTTTCAGTAACCATTCTTGGTCTAATAATTTTTTCCATGGCTGTATATATATATATATATAGATAGATAGATACTGTATATACAAGGTTTTCGATTCAATTCAATTCAAAGTAACATTTATTTTTTTCCATCGATATTGACCACATTCAACCTCTTTTGAAATAGTACAATTTACACATAGTATATAAAGTAGTATATGAATATAATCATAATGGAGTTGTATGGCATGCATGAATGATACAGTGGCAAGATATACGGTGAGAGTAAAATATCAAAATATTCACAGGCATTCTTACCAAAAGATACTGGAAACAGGTTAGGATGATAGTATAACTGAACATAATCCGATACCATACACTTTTAACTTCCATGAGAAGCTGAACACGAACTGTGGTTCGCATGCACAAATTTGACTCCAGAAATCAGGAGTACTTGCAGTTCCTATCCGCGTTATGAATTGTGGATTTAGGAGACTTCCAATTACAACGGTTGTGCTAAACTTGAAGCTTATTTGAACAGATGGCTTTTGATTTACATATTAAATCCATTCATTTTACAGCATAAACATCTATGAATTATGCTTACCCGTATGTATTTTTGTAAAAACGACTTGAAACTATGATTACAGTCCTTTGCTATTCCACAGCGATCCAGCTATATAAGAGGTTGAACCGCCGAATAATATTAACATCGACAACACGAAAACCGCAATTATACCAGTCCGAAGATATCCGAAAGTATACAACTCAAAAGACATTTGAGGTATTACCCACGAAGGCAAAACATTCCAGGCTCAGGCTATATAGACGCATGTATTGGGCGCGGCAGGTATATTATCAGTTGACTGAGAATTACAACTGATTAACAGTTTGTATATATGATTCATACGTCACGGTATTCGGAATTACAAGGAATAATACATGTGCACTCATCCAGTATGTATATTCAAAGCCACAAACAAAGCAGCATTGTGAGATTTGTTCCCATTGTCGACAATTTACTTAACAGCCCTGACATTGCCTACTCAACCATGAAATCGACAACACTGTCGCTTCCATTACAGGTTGCTTCATACCAGCTAAGAATGGAGTTCTAGATGTATAAACACTCCTAATATTTAATTAGGGGGATCTAGATCTACAGGCCCGTAACTAGGGGGGGTTCAGGGGGTTCGAACGAACCCCCCCCCCCCCCCCCCGTTGGCGAGCAGAGGTCCGCTTAAAAAAAAGATAAATAAAAAAAAAAAAGAAGCGAGGGGAGAGATGATGGAAAGGGAAAAATAACGTGATAAAATATCGGTCTTTCCGTCTATTTTAATACATTTCATTTTGATTTTGTCCCGTAACTTCCTAATCTGGCAAATCTATAATTAATCAATGTCGTCTTTCACCATTCATTTTCGAATTTTGTACATTATGCCATGTTGCAATCGATTTTCTTTCAAAGCGTCATTCAAAGAATTATTCAAATTCGTTTGTAGTATCGCCCCCAAACTGGCGAGCAGAAATCTGCTTGAACAACAACAAAAAACAATAACTAGGCGAAAAACATTATCCAAAGTGACATCAGAATAGTGATTTTTAGGTTAAATTATTAAAAACATATCCATACCAACTGGCTCCGATAGGGGAGGGGCGCACAAGAGGGTCACGTGAAAGGGGAGAGAGGAAGGAAAGTGGAAAATAATGTGAGATAATAACGTTTCCAGTCGGGTTTCCTTCAATTTGAACCATTTTTTTATTTGCTATTGTCCTGCAACTTAATAATAAGGCCTAGATAATATACGTATTTGGCCATTCATTTATAAAGAGTTATTCAAAATCGTCACACGCTCGTTGTAAGGTATTGTCTATGTGACGAATGTGAATGACAATTTCTTGAAATCGACTTCCCAAATATCCATATTTGATGATAAAATTTTGCAGCGGATTGCCGGTCGGACGAATTCGAATAAAATCTGATGAAAATGAATGGAGATATGGAAAAGAGTGAGGGGTATTTAATGTGTCTGTTCACTTTAAAATGAAAAATTTTCCCGCTCTCAAGTTGCATGGAGTACTCCTGGCGGACCCGGTCTAGTCATTCAGGCCCTTAAATTATGACCCTCTAATACAGCCTGTTCAACCGGAGTGCCATGAGAGTATTTTTATAAAACATCGACTTCTTGGAAACTATAATAAGAAATAACAAGATGCCCCAATATAACACTTGGGGTGTTTTGGAAACATTTGGGAGATAGTAAAGTGCGTTTTCGTCGCTCTCTGCGCTCATTCACAAAACTCTGAAACGAGATAGTTTCAGGCAGCGAGGTCCATGAATGTTATTGCAATATTCAGGCACGTCGCTGCCCTATCGCCATGGCACCCGAATACTTGTTAGGTTCACTTTCTTTATTGAAATGCGCTACAGCAAAGTAATTAAAGTGCATTTTTCTTCGTTTTCTTCGCTCGCTTCGCTCGCTCGCAAATCTTAGAAAATGAGATAGTTTCAGGCAGCGAGGTCCATGAATATTTCCATAGGATGTTATTGCAATATTCAGGCACGTCGCTGCCCTATCGCCATGGCACCCGAATACTTGTTAGGTTCACTTTCTTTATTGAAATGCGCAACAGCAAAGTAATTAAAGTGCATTTTTCCTCGCTCGCTTCACTCGCTCGCAAATCTTATAAACGAGATGTTTCATGCAGCGAGGTCCATAAATATTCAATGTTATGACAATTTTCGGCACGTCACTGCCCTATCGTCATGGCGCCCAGATATTAGGGTTGATTTTCTATAAAAGAACAGCAAAGTGCCCCCCCCCCCCCCCGTTCGCTTCACTTCCTAAAAACTTTATTAATTCCTGCATATGGCAGCTATAGATGACCGGAGATATAGCTTTACATTTCACCTATTGGTGACTAATGAAATAAAATTTTGCCATTTAAAAGTACATTTTTATTTTTCTCCCGCTCGCTTTGCTCGCTCGCAGTATTTGGAATCCAACACAGTGGTAGTATATGTTCGGGCTTCACATTTGACCCACCCCCTGTCAAATTCTGACTACGCACACCCCCTGACCCGACACCCCTACTCTGTCGCTTCGCTCCCTCAGAAAGGTCCACTTTTTCCAATGTTGAACCCCCCCGCAAAAATCCTAGTTACGGGCCTGATCTACAACCACCGTTTTGACAATATTTGTACGAATATTATTGTCATTGTATCTCCCTCTTATCCGGCTATCCTTTCAGGATCCAATCATCCCCTATTTGCCCCCCCCCCCCCCCCAGCTCTCTCTCTCCACCTCTCATTCGGTGGGGCTTTCCCTCCCAATATTTAACATTGCAATCGTTTCCTGAATCTCTCTCTCTCTCTCTTGCTTGTTTATTCCTCTTTCTCTTGATCCCCTCCCTCTCCTCCAAAGTACCTGTATACCTCCTCTCACACAGTCAGTTGCACTACTCAGATTGTCACTCTTTGTCTTTCTCATCTATCCTGTTACTGGTGAACCCAATGATCTGGGCCCCGTTTCATAAAACTTATCAATAACAACTTACAGTAACAGACATAAGCTACTGAAGTACTTGTATCTGATTGGCTGAGAGCAAATTTGTCATAGAAATGGCACGGTGCATTGATAGCAAGTTTTATGAAACGGGACCCTGATAGTCTCTTGGAATATGGTACTTTGCAGAAAAAAAAAAGAAAAGTAAATTTGGAAGAACAAAAAAAAAAACACCCTCAATGGGCTATCATAACATGGTACACATGTACATGTTCACAGTAAATGAGTAACCCTAGGAAGGAATTTTAAGCCACTGTAGTGTCACTTTCCTGCGACACTATTGCATGCTTTTGATAATATGCTTGTTATACCAATTACATGTATACATCAGCAGAAAGAGCAGAAATCACTATTTTAAAAAATTCTTGCATTCTTTGTTTGGAATGCTTCATGTATGGAATGCTTACATATTAAAACAGAAAGAGCAGAATCACAAGAATCATCAGTGGCGGATTTAGGGGGGAGCAATCCCGGCCCGTGCCCCCCTCCCCCCCCCTTTGAAAGAAAAGTATGCATTGTGCCCCCCCCCCCCTTTAGAACGAAAAAACTTTTTGTGCTTGTCAGAGAATTATGGAGGGAAACTGGACCCCATTACCCCCTCCCCCACTGAGCGACTTTGGGAGAGCTGGCGAGACCAAAAAAATATGGGTCTCCCTCCAAGCAGTTTGCAAAAGTTGACAATCCTGCATTTGTGTGCCCCCCCCCCCCCCCTTATACAAAATCCTGGATCCGCCCCTGACAAGAATGAATCCATTTTATGAAATTCATGAATATAATGTTTTGAAACAATATCTCAATGTTTAAAACAATATCTCAAGAAAACAAAAAGTACGATATCATGCTATACGATGGATGATCAACATTAAGTTTGAGAAGATAAATGCATTCATAACAAAAGGTATTGAAGTGAATTTCTGTGAAAATATTTAATGGCATAAAATTATAATTTGCATAATATACAGTACTTAACATTTTATTTCAATCCAAACATGCATATACATTTATCAAATCCCTTCCTTGAAGAACAGTTCCAAAGTATATTCATATAAAGCAAACATAAAATTTAATCATAAAGAACTTTTGTTTGATTAGTGTTTTCATATGTAATTTGACAACTAAACAAAATGATGAAAGTTATCATCAAAATGTTTGTAAAGGTGGAATACTAGAATACTAAAAATCATTAAAGTAGCTATTCAAAGAAAATCACAAATATGGCAATTAATGTATCACTAGAAACTGGGAAGCTTACAGATGGCAATCGTATAAGTTTTATGTCAACTGCGTATCTGATGATTATAAAAACAACACAAATAAAAGCTCTTCTCAGCATCTGGAATATCCGAGGATTCGCCAGAAATATAGCGATGTTTTGATGTCGTCACACTCGGGATCGATCCTGCTTAAGCAGACGACGTCCTATAATGAATGAACGTAATTGCAATGCAATTATTTATCAAATTATAAAGAGTTTGGTGTATTTAAACATGACCTTATTTCACACCATTATAAAGGGAAAGTGAAACTGATTCTGATAGCTAAAACCGTTTGATTGTAAATACACAGGAGAAGGGTCAATGATCAATGAAATAAACCCCACTTTCAAATTGAAAAGCCCTCCGAATAATAGCAGGATGGTATTCGTTCCCTCTTGAAACGCCGAACATGCCCCGGTGCAAGCAGCTGAAAATACAATGGCGTCTTATTTTGTTTACAAGTGACTGATTCCTTTATTTTTTTAACGCTGCATTTTTCATCAAAATAATACCATACACGAAGTTAAGAGTGAGGCAACAGACTAACATTAAGACTGACGCTAGTGAAGGAAGAGAAATAAGTGAAGAGGAGATGACAAAATAGGCTCTGAAAAATGTGTAAGATGTTATGGGACATCGTCTGCTTAGACAGGACTGGTCCATGGTGTGTCGTCACATATCTCAGCAGCGTTCGAGGAGCTCTTCAGCTGCTATATCGGGGGCTGTATTTTACCGTTTTATAATTGATAATAATCATTACTTCAAATGTTTCCAAGCGTTGAATTTGGATAACCTTGTTTAATTTATGCCATCTATGCAATAATAAGTATTAAGCCAATATTTAAAATCATTAAAGTTCTACTTTAAATCTAGGAAGAGGGAAGGGGTTAACATTGGTATCTGGTGTGAGAATATTTTAAAAGCAATGGAAAACTTTCTTTTTCTCATGCTTATGGGGGACATTCCTTAAGAGGAAAACAGGTTATCATTATGACAATGATAATGTGCCTACAATAATTACAAATAATAGAAAAGATTAGATTGTTTAATTTTTGTCTATCCTTTGTTCATGCTTAAAATAATGAATTATGAGCCAGAAACAAACAAAATTGTATAAACCTTCATTATGCATAAATATGAGGTATATTTTATATGATTGTGATGATGACGATGAAGATGATGATGATGATGGTGACAATGATAATGGTGATGATGATGAGTGATGGCAATGGTGATGATGGTGACAATGATAATGGCGATAATGGTGATGATGGTGATGATAGTGAGAAGGATGATGAAGATGATGCTGCTGTTTTTGCTGATCATAATAATTGTGATAAAGATGATGAGGATAGTGATGACGATGGTATTGATGCTGGTGACAATGATAATTGTGATGATGGTGACGAAAGTGATGACGATGGTGATGATGGTGACAATGATAATGGTGATGATGGTGACAATGATAACGGTGATGATGATGATGAGGATAGTGATGACGATGGTTTTGATGCTGGTGACAATGATAATGGTGATGATGGTGACGAAAGTGATGACGATGGTATTGAGGCTGGTGACAATGATAATGGTGATGATGATGGTGACAAAAGTGATGATGATGGTATTGATGCTGGTGACAATGATAACGGTGATGATGATGATGATGACGATAGTGATGACGATGGTGATGATGATGCTGACAATGATAACGGTGATGATGATGATGATGATGATGAAGATGACGATAGTGATGAAGATGGTGATGATGATGGTCACAATGATAATGGTGATGATGATGATGACGATAGTGATGACGATGGTGATGATGATGGTGACAATGATAATGGTGATGATGATGACGATAGTGATGACGATGGTATTGATGCTGGTGACAATAATAATGGTGATGATAGTGACAATGATGATGAAGATGATGCTGCCGATGTTTTTGCTGATCATAATAATTGTGATGAAGATGATGATGATCATTATTAAAATGATATCAGAAATATAAATAATCATAAAATAGAACAAAAAGCAGAGTAAAATATAACAAGAGCCCCAGGTGGCACGACGCTCACCTGAGGTGGATCAATTCACATCTGGTGCAGGGGCCCCTATAAGGCCACCCAGAAAAATTTCATGAACAACTTTCAGTCTTCATCTATAGAGGTATCTCTATACACAATACCAAGTCTGAGCTTCCTACAAAGTTCGGTTAAATTCCAATCATGGGTTTTGGAGAAGAAGCTGAAAATGTAAAAAGTTTATGGATGGCGGACAACTTGCTCCCCCCCCCCCTCCGGTATGTTACCCCCACAGACCCCCTATAGGGCCACCCAGAAAAAAATTCATGAACAACTTTCATTTTTTGTCTATAGAGGTATCTCCATACACAATACCAAGTCTGAGCTATTCCTGGTTCTGGAGAAGAAGATGTTTGAAATTTACATAGCTTTTACACTTGGGGGCCCTCCCCCTGGGCCCCCCTGGGGGCCACATGTACCATTTTAGCAACTTTGGGTCCCCTACCCCTAAGGATGATTCCTACCAAGTTTGGTTGAATTCCGATCATGGGTTTTGGAGAAGAAGATGAAAATGTAAAAAGTTAACGGACGACGGACGACTGGCGACGCACGACGGACGACGGATGACGGACAAATTTCCATCGCAATAGCTCACTCGAGCCTTAGGCCTCAGGTGAGCTAAAAAGGTACATGTAAAATGTTCCAAATACGAATATCTATATTGAATACTAAAATTTCTAATATCACTAGCTACAGTAAAAGTACTCCTAGAAATCTGAATAATAATCATAATAATAATAATCTGCATTTATATGGCGCCTTTCCAGTTAGTAACTGCTCAAAGCGCTTTACAGTGTATTATTACCCCGGTTATTGGATCTACTTTAAATTTAAACCTCATAATTTTGAATGACTGAGTTGATAAAGTCAATGAATTGAGAGACTCTGGTGTATACTCCAGGGTTGTTCGGACGTGCACACCCGTTGCCAAAACTTGTAATTCCGACAAGATGCCATCTACCGTCTGTACCTTCACACATCAAAGGACCTCCACTATCACCCTGGACCAAGGAAAAAATAAAGGAGTGGATTAGCGAGTGTTTTTTTGTTTTAATGATCAAAGTAATTAAAAATTACATTGTGAAGTCTGCTTCTTCGTCTGTTTCAGAACAACTGCTACTTATTGAATATCGTAGGCGGTTATCTGCACAAATTTTGATAATCTATAAATTCGGGACTAAAAAAGCTTGTCTTTCATCTTGAAATTCAAAACCGGTTGTAAATGATAAAGATTGACGTCATAAAATGTCATTTGCATTGCTTTTATGCAGAAAGAGTCAGGCATGAAGATATACAGAAAAACCAAGGAAAAGGAATCTAAATTGACTCATGAATGACTGAACTCACCTGGCATGTATCTACACCACCAGCCTGATACCCAGCGCATATCATAGAATTAGCCCTGAAGCTTGAATAGGTACTGGCACAATCCTCATCTGGTATCAATCCTACTACAGCCTGCTGTAGATCATTCGAACCAGAACCACCTTCAAAAAACAAGTACAAAATTAAAATTAAATAAATTAAAAAACTTTTTTGCAAATTTCAATGACATTCATATAGAATTAGCCCTGAATCAGCCCTGAAACTTGAATAGGTACTGGCACAATCCTCATCTGGGCCCCGTTCATAAAACTTGTTATCAATTACAAGTTACGATAGTTGTTATAAGCTACTGAAATCCTTGCATCTGATTAGCTGAGAGCAAATTTGTCATAGAAATGTGGCAGTTGTTACAGATAACAAGTTTTATGAAACACGACCCTGGTATCAATCCTACCACAGCCCTGCTGTACATGTAGGTCACTGGAACCAGCTCCACCTTTCAAAGAAAAGGTACAACGTTCAAAATCAAATTTGAAAATATCTTGTGCAAATTTCACTGATATAAACAAAACAGGAATGAATGTAGTGGCTTTTAAAGGGGAAGTCGACGCCGCATTATGTTAGCTTTAATACAAGCTTTGATATAAGAGAGACAAAGACCAGTGAACGTTTGAGGAAAATCTGATAAGGATATGAAAGTTATACAAATTCTAAACTAATGGTTGTTCAACCACAAATGGGCGAATCAGTGACTTCCTTCAAAAGCAGCTCTCCATTTGTTCTTGTACTTGAAATTTTATAACTTTCAAGTAATTGAAATTACAAAATTTACTATAAAAATTGTTCTTGTGCTGAATCAGCGAACAATCACTGGGAGCACTTGTTGGCAATTCAAGTGGTTCACTGCCTCTAAAAATACATAATCAATACATAATGACTACGACTAAATATGTCATACAACATATCACACCACCATTGCTTGTTGTCAGTGTTAAATCCAAAATTAATAATATGAGTATCAAACTTAGAAGTTCACACTCTAAAGAGTTCATGAAATTTTGTGACAAGCAGACAGCGGAAAGATGCACAGTGGCAGAGACATAATACCTGATTTGAAAATACAAAATGCCTATTGTTATCTTCATATTTTTCAAGTTCAAGCTCAAGCGGTCTATCCAACCATTATTAAACATTGTATGAATTTACCTGTGGACAGTATAATACTTCATTAATAGCACGTTACAAAATTGCCCTTTGAGGTATGTAACCACATCTATGCAAATAACATTATTATAAATTAATTAACCTTCAAATATCACGGAGCAATAAGCACTGTCCACATAAAATTGCCATAAAAAGTTTGGATACTTAAGTTCAAACAATATCTCTTATGTTACTATATTGTTATTTTTCTTTTTTCATTGCTTGTAAGTGATCAAAATCTCTTTGCAATGAACCCCCTATTATTTTGTTATGATTACTTTAATTGAGGTACACAGTACAGCTGAATGTGAGGGTTGGGTCTGAAGTGCAAACGCTAAAAAACAAAGATTCATTGTACAAGAGAGTACACCATGGACGACAGCAAGGCATTTTGTAGGATTTCACTTTGAATTCATTCCCCTATTGTGGTTTATTGATCATTCCACACTTACCAATTAAAAACAACATATCATTGATATACAAAATAAACAGGCTTCATGTGATACAAAATAAAATGACAATAAACCAGTCATCAAAGAAATATTTTCAGTCAAACTCAAGTTTCAATTATTATTTTTTATTTCATGTATTTCTTTATCTTTTTCTTCTTTTTTTTGGTGGGGGGGAGTTTACATGCATAATTTTCAACAGTGAAGTGGCATATTTTTTAATATGATAAAATATTTCTAAAACCAAATTGTTTCCTTGTGTAAAAATCTAATTATTCTTTCCACTTTTATCAGGGATACATGTGTAATGAAAATAAGGCATAAGGTGGGAAAGAATACTAATGCAGCTACAATACAGTTGATGAACTCAAAGCATTACATTAATTTCTTTGCAAAAATGGAAAAACTAAATAAAACAAAACTCAATTCAGATTTAATGACCTCTTGAACTTCAGCCTACTTTTTGTACATCCAAGGGTATCATGCACCGATATTGTTAATTACATTCCTCCTTGTTTACAGATTCTGTTCAAGAAGTAACTCCTTATGAATTTCTTGTAGATTTCTCCTATCCTGTAATTTACAAGCTTGGTATTGTCACACACCTGCTGTGTGTTAGTTTCGTAGCTGCCTGTGTTAATTACCCACAAGAATTTCCTGTGTAATCTACAACCTGTCAATCAAAGGTACCTTACATTCTACACTGGGTAATGACCTGCTTCTCTCTTAAACCAACAAGTTCAATGGTGCTGTAAAAGTAAAGTATCGCAGTGTCAAAAAAGTTAATGGTTTTAAAAAATACACATTAGCAAATATTGAAAAAATGAAAAAAGTAGTAGATTTTCTTAAAGCAACCAGGAGAGATAGCGAGTTTGAGCGCCCCTCCAAGAAAAAGCCCACCAGATATGATTAAACTTGGTATAACTTGCATTATCTACAGACCCCCAGCAAGAATGATCTTGAACTTAGTATTCAACAGGTTAAAAAGTAACGTAATTTGACATATCTTATAGGAAAATAATGGTATAAAATGAGACAGAATTGCTTTTCATATTTAGAATCATTTCCTCATAATAGTGTGTTTTAAAGCAGAACTAGCAGACTCACCCTCGGAGGTTGCACCCCATCCTGCGATGTAGCAAGTCTTATAGTTGTTGATCTCGTCTCCGACTGAAGCCATGCAGATGGGCCTGACGTAATCGCTGAACTCAGGGATGGGATCCAAGAGCCTTACGAGAGCGATGTCATCACCAACACCAACGCTGGTGTAGTTTGGATGGGAGATGATCTCTAATGTGGATGTGTGGTGGTAAGGCGTGCCGACCAAGATGTTTAAGTCACCAACTGTTATAGTGTTGAACACCCCGCTAGAATCAAAGGAAATTGATTATATATAAATATATACATGTAAATCATAAGAGTAATATATAAGCATTAATTAAATTTCCTGTATCACTCTTTTCAGAAAGAAAAAGTGTTTATCCTTTTTGGTCAATTTCTTCATAAGCATTACTGGGACATGTGTGGCACTATCTTAATTAGCATTTTTAAAGGGGGATCCAAAGCATTTGTGCAGACAAACTGAGCAGGAATAACAGACTCACATATATTTTGTATCCTGATAGAGAGTTAAATCTTCCAGTATCCATAACTGGGGGGGGGGGGGGGGCATTGTAATATATTCTTTGATTACACTTCTTCTGGTATATTCAAATTATTTTAAACCAATGTCCGTCATATCGAATAATACAATAAGTGACGAATGATGATCTTGTAAATGTGGTGATACCACTTTTGACAGGTTCCACAATATCTTCGACAGAGAGATCAAAGTAATAAACTTACACACAGTGAGCTGCTGTGATGGCCCACTCCCGGCTGATAATGGATGCCCCACACTGATGGTTGGTGGCGCTCCGCCGCCGTAGCGATCCAATCCAAGGCCACTCCCCATGGGCAGAGTCCTTGCCTCCTACAATCCTTGCACCCCCTTCATTGAAGACCGGTCGAGTACCACAGATGGTGGTATTGGTGATGTCTGATTAGGTCAAATCAAGTGTGAAAGTGCATCTCAGTAATTTCCACCATTGTCATGACATATATGACTATCAACTTACATTTTTGTCTACACTTTAATAATTATTAGACTAAATAATTACTAGAAAATCAACAATACTTAATATCAATGTAATTATCAAGACAGAGCATTTACCACATTGGTGTTGACTGAACTTGTAATCATTATGATTGGTAGATTACATGTACTTCGTATGTAAGTGAACAATATATATATATATATATATATACATGTATATACAAATATTTCTGTTGAGATTATATATATATATATATATATAATCTCAACAGAAATATTTGTCTTATCCTCATGATCATAGTGATAATCGCTATTTTCATTTATTTTCATCAGAATTACCAGGATAGTAAAACACAATCTTCATCATCATCATCACCACAATTCTCATCCACTTCTTCATCATCATTATAATCATCATCACCACAACCATCATCATCATCATCACCACCATCATCATCATCATCATCTTCATCACCACCACCATCCTCATCCTTCTCTTCCTCATCATCACCACCATCATCATCAATAACAATATCATTGTCCTCATCTGGGTAATCAAATTCATTATAAAATTCAGAATCACCATGACAATCATCCCATCTTATCATCATAATTATCATCATTCTCATCACAGGAATAATAATCATCCACATCATCACCACTATCAACAAATAAATAACATCCTCATCATGACCATGATATTCAACACCATGATAACAACCATCATCACCTCATTCTTACCTCCTTCAGGCCCTCTGCAGAGAGCCCCATCACCAACAGGACTACCGTTGCTGAACTCCTCGCAAGCGATTGGCCAGGGATACCCACTCAAGCTCTCAAAACTGGAAGAGCATGCACTCGCGACGACTTCACACATCGTCCGGCAAGGTCTGACAGTAGGTCCGTCATGGATGCACTCCGGAAAGAGGACAGCGCAGAGAAAGAGATGGGCATAGGGGTGGCACATGGTTGCAGCTGTCAATATGCTGTAGCTTTGAAGAGCTACTGTGTGGTTGTCTGCCAGGCTGCTAGGGTAGTAGGTCTGGTTGTAGGGAAGAAGGCCAAGGCAGGAGCCTTGCTGGATTGGTTCACAGCGTGCTAGAAAGAACCATAAGAAAAGACAATTTATTATATTTCCCTAATAGTGCCACCTCCTTTCCCCTATGGCAAAAGCTAGATCCCAAAAAGGCACCTTTGAAATGTGATCAATTTCTTTTTGCCTTGGTTGTAAGATAATTTTGGTGTAACAGAGCACTCTTCTTTCTCTTTCTTGTCAGATATTTCTCGTCAGATATTTCTCAGATTTGTCCCCTTCCCCCACCCCCAAGAATGTATGAAATAATTTGGTAGTCCAGGGAAAAGAAAGGAGTTAATCCTGTTTAACATAAATGTATGCTACTGTGGGGAGGATTAATCCACACACAGAATACTTACGACAGTCTTCTTCATCTGAGAAATCATCACAATCCGTAACTCCATCACAAAGGGCCCAAAGTGGACGACAAAAACCATTAGAGCACTGAAATTGATCCTCTGAGCACGCTGCAATGAAGAGGGGAAAATACAATACAAAAAGACTGCATCACATTCTTATATCCATCATCATATATACTGTTTAGAGCCAGAAGGATCTAAGATATAAGTTAACACCTTTATGGCTCCAGACGATATGGACAATATATAGTTTTTCACAAAATTAGGAATAAATTTTTTGACCTTCATTTCACAAAGAGGTACAATTGTAGTCCAACATCACGGTTGGTCTAATAATTCAGCATGAACGCTGAATCTCCTTACAGACATCTTACCTGCACAGTAACGTAAGATTTTAAGAGCTTAATCTACCAGTAAAGTTAACAGCTAATAGCAATGATACATTTTAAATTTTCACACAACACAGGCTTTAGTCATTTGCTCAATTCTCAACGTGATCAATTTGCTACATTCAAAACCACAATCTTTAGTCTGAATGAGAGATAAGCATATACACACAAACTTACTAGAGGAAGGCATTCACTCATCCTATACTGACAGAGAAAAATATGGAAGCAATTAGCGACAACTTACTACATCCAATTTCGTCAGAATTATCAAAACAATCGGCGACCCCATCACAAGAAGATCCCACTGGAACTCTTTGGTCTGCATCACAAGACTTGGTTACTGTGGAAGAAGACAACATGAGGCTGAATTAGATTCAATAATGTCATAACCTCGACATTTAAAATAGTGTCGGCAAGTGAATGCAAGGAAAAAGGTAAGATGAAATGCCGTGATTGTAGCATAAAGATGCTTGCTTGAAACAGACAAAATAACACTTCCTCTGAGAAGAATGTGTCAATCTATCATGAATCTACTATGACCTCTACAGACTTGCCTTTATTCAGGCAACCTACAGTCTTTAACCCTTTCAGGACAGGAGTTATATAAGGGCTAAATTGATCACATTTTGTTCTTCAAATTTGCAACAATAATATTTTTCTTTCAGCAATTGTCTTTTAGTGCTACATGGTTCAAATAAAATGTAATGTCTTTGAAAACTATACACATAGTTAGAAACTTTGTTAAAAAGTTGAAAAAATTGCCAATTTTGATCATAAACAGTGATTTTGAACCTGTCAATGTGTTGCCAATTTAAGGATTATGAAGCTTATTCTCCTTTTTTAAAATTCCTTGCATCAAACGCAATATGGTCATGCAACGACACAATGTGTGCAGACATTTTTGCTCTTTCTACTTTCTACTCATGCATCTGAATCAAAAGTTACTGAGCTAAACCACAAAATGTGGTCAATTGTGTCGAAAGGGTTATAGGTACATGGTATTGTCAGGACTGCAATTCAAGAGAAATTTTCAAACAGTCATTCCAAAGTTTGATTTGCTGAACATCAATTATACTTAAAAGCAGCGAACACATATTCACACACATAGGAAACACCTTGTAAAAAAACAGCAACAATGTAATACCTGTACATTTATATATTTGTCAATACTACTGCTACTAATACTACATGTACTACTAATTATAGAACAACGACTACTAGCACTTAATTCTGCTGCTGCTACTAATACTTTTACGACTACAAATCATTATACACAGTATGACAAACATACAGTGAATTAGTAATTACACCATCATTAAAAAAATGTTGGCACTTCTCTTGGCACACTCCCCTCCTACTTACAATTAAATGGAATGGACGTCACGTTCAGAAAGAACCCAGAGGTTGCAACAGTAAAATCCGACATGAAGTACAGATACGACTGGTTCCCCAGATAGTATCTTGACATCGCTGCAACGGATCCGGTCAGCTCGAGAACAAGGGAGTCCTCGTCCAAACGATCATGGCCCAGTCCGATGTAGAGGAAGTCATAGTTGGTCTCCAGAGTGAAGTTTTCGATGTCGATGACCAGGGAGTGCAAAGCCGCGGCTTGGAGAAGCCATAAGCACTGGATGTCGTTGCCATAGCTCAAAGGGTAGTTGGCGGACATGATAAGGTAGGGCATCGTGGTGGGGATGATTAGAACAGAACCATCTGGACAGCTTGGATCTGGTGAAGTGATGAATATGATCAAATTGTTATTTACTTATCATCATTATCATCATCAATATCAGTGTTATTGTTGTTGTTGTTGGTGGTGTCATTGCTCTTGTAGTTATAGTTGCAGTTACAATGTACTCTATATGTTGTTGGTGTTGTTGGTGTTGTTGGTGGTGGTGCTGTTGTTGTATCATCATAATCATTATCTACATGTATAATAATAATCAAATAGAATATCATTATCATCATTACAGTTGTTAATAGAAAACAAACAAACAAGAAACAGCAGCTATCCAACAACTTGGATTTGAATGTCATTAGGCTGCCAAGCTTTTTAACATGGCCTAAAATCTTCAAAAACAACTTCCACAAGAAGACCAAATGCAGTATGAGGCACTCAAGAATAGCATTAAGTGCTCTTCAACCGACAATGCACTACGCACCACAATTGATTTCATCGTCTCCATTAATACAGGCTTGGAACCTATCACAGGTGACTGAATCTAAAACACAGATTTCGTTCTCTTGATTGTCTCACAGGAGAAGAATAGATGTGCAATATGAGGCATGGATACAAAACTGTTTGTTTCCCCTAATGCTCTCTAAGCCTCTATCATTTGAATGTCTCATTTAGTTTCTTCAGGGGTGATTTTTAAACAATTTTTTATTTTATTTTTAATTCTTTTTTATTTTATTTTATTTTTTTATTTATTTTATTATTTTATTATTTTATTATTTTTTTATTTTTTTATTTTTTTATTTCTTTATTTCATTTTTTTTTTTTTTTTTTTTGGGGGGGGGGTGATTTTCCCCTTTAAATCCCTAGGCTTGTGTTCTTCAACCAAAGCTGTGCTACATACCACAATTGATCTCATCATCTCCACTAATACAGGCAGAGGACCCATCACATATAGCTGAATCTGAAATACACACGTCTGTTGTCTCACAAGCTATGAAAGATGCTCCACATTCACCGTCTGTAGGAATAAAGATTATCAAGGAATCAAGATAATGTACACAATTATGATCAGTTTAAAAGAAACAGGTTTTCTGATGGCTTGTAGGTACTTTCAAGCAGGGGCAGATCCAGGATTTTGTATAAGGGGGGGCACACAAATGCAGATTTGAAGGGAGACCCATATTTTTTGGTCTCGCCAGCTCTTGAATAGTCGCTCAGTGGAGGGGTGGCGACAAAAATTTTCTTTTTAGCCAGACCTCCGAAATTCGCTCAGTGGGGGGGTGGGGGGGATAAAAAAATTTTGCCAGACCTCCACAATTCGCTAGGGGGGAGGTTGGGGGGGGGGGAGGTTATGGGGGTCCAGTTTCCCTCCATAATTCTCTGACAAGCATTTTGTTGATATTTTCATCACTGGCCCTGAATTACATATTCTCATTTTAATAACTACATAATATGTATTTTACAGAAGTGCATATCATCTGGGTAGTGCTACATGTATGATCCCATGTGAATCAATTTTTATATTGTTGTTGCTGTTGCAAAGGCAGGTTTTCTTTGACATTTTGCCTGTAATGCAACATAGCACACACACAAAAAAAAAACATTTTCAAAGGACCCCTAAAGTGACAGCCATCAAGAGGGCTACTGTGAAAATGTGAAAGTCAAATTAGCATGAGGATTAGTTCTCCAAGACTGTTGTGCACAATGCCATTTTAATATTTCCAAGAAGATGGTTCATTTTCTAACAGAGAAGGTAGAATCGTCTGATAAAAACTACTCCACCCCTCCCGTGATGACCATGGAATTCAGCTTTAACCCACCTGCTACACTTGAAGTCATTATTTCTAGCCGGAATCCTCCACTGGTTCTTGAGCCATCACTGAAGAACCAGACCCAAGCCTCTCTCCCGGGCAGTAGAACCCCTGGAGGGTCAAAGGTCCCGGTGAACTGCACCACGAGCATGTTAAGGTCAAAGGTCAATCCCTCACCAACGGAGAGGAAATCGTAGAAAGTCTCGGTGCTGAAGTTGGTTGTGGAGATGAGGACACGGTAGGCAGGGGGCGCTAACACGGTCCACAAGAGATTGAGGCTGATGTTGTAGTTTGAGGGAAATCCCGGTGAGGTCAGAACATAGATTGCATCAACCAAGAGGGATATGTCAGTCATTGGGTCTAGATAAGGAGAGCGAAGTGACAATGCATGAGGAATTCTTTAACATTTCGTGAATAAACTTCCAAATGCTAAATATCCAGATTCAACTACTTTTTTATATATTTGTGAGTACATGTACATTTGTCAACAGAAGGAAAATGTGCAAATCAGTCCTACATTATGCCTTTTAAACAACTTTTTGTATTTTTATACATGTATATGCACTACATAATATTTTCCTATGGACTAATTTACATGTACATTGACACTCATATATTTCTCATAAAAGTTGTTGAACTAAATATTTTTACAAAGAATTTCTGTAGTTTGCAGTTGCAGTCTAAAATGTGTATATTCTATAATAATTACATTTGCAGTAACCTTTTATGTCATGTTAACATTGTCATTTATGTCAATTCAGTACTAGGACTACAATTATGGAATTTTTTTTTCAACAGAACCTTTCAATCATTTACTCAATCAATAGCAATTACTGTAGCAAATTTTTAAAACAATTGTCCATGGGAGTATTAAAGGTGAATGTATTTTCTTACCTGGACCATCAGCGGTTGGAGTGACAATGGTAGATAAAGGTCCTGTATAAAACAAAATCAAAATAGATATGGAAAGAGTTGAATTATATCTGAGTTAAGGTTAAAGTTCTTTAACCTGTTAAGTATGATTTGATTCTGATACAACATACATTTCCATACACTCCAGATACATGAATCTCTGGCCAAGTCTTCAGCAGGTTAACATGTAGCTCCACGAAACTGTCTTGCATTACTTTAATATGTGTAAATGTAATACGAGAATTGTAACAATCTATGAATACATGTATAATTCATTTTAAGAATAGGGAATGAGAGAATCAAATATGCCACTAGTCAAATTATTCCTGTAGAAAGTTGAAAAAGCATCGCGGTTGGGGTCAAGACTTTGTTCCCTGGCTTACGATGCAGCAAAGGCAAGTTCTGGGCCCCGTCTTCAAAACAGTTACGATTGATTAGATCGATAAATCAATCGCAAACTTACAAACTCCAATCTCTTTAGTACAGAGCTGCCATTGATATCAAGTTGAAATCGATTTGAATCAATCACAACAACTGCTTTTCAACGAAAATTGAAAAATGGAATACTATTGCTGAAGTCATTCCAAGATAAGGAAATCTTCTCACCTGAATAAACTGGGTATACAGCTGCAGCAAATCCTGACGCAGACTGGTACATGCTTGAATGAAAGTACGCCCATAGGTTGCTCCCGTTCATATTGATGCTATCAGGTATCACCCCTCCAGACCATCTCAAAACCCTCCTGCTTGTTGCATTCATCCTTGCACCGTCCCACAACTCCAGGATGTCTTCCTCACTCACGGTATCGAAAGATATGAAGTCGATGCGGACGGTGTAGGGCGAGGGGACCTGGATGTGCCAGGTGAAGTTGAGATCGGTTGGGTAGGAGCTAGGGAAGGCTGGTGAGTAGAGCCAATAGGACTCATTGGCTGACAAGTAAACCTCCTCAAAGGCTGTTGATTACAAAACAGAAACAAAATCATATATTATAATTCAATTTTGACCAGAAGTTACTAGATTTGAAGTTTATTGAGATTAATCGATCAATTGCTATATCTTTCTTCGCCATCGACTTACATCAGTTATGACACTCGGTAAATAGGGCATTTTTGTCATGATTATGCCCAAGCAATTTCATATCATTCAAAGAGTTTTTGAAATATTGCTCACTGATGATATATACTTTTCCTCAAGACTATCCTTCATTGTATACATCACAGATACATGTTCAAGATTTTCTAGACTGTATGGTACAGTGTAATCTAGATTCAAAATTAAAAGAATATTTTATGAAAAGATTCAGAGGTAAGTCATCAAAGAATGATCTAGGTCATATTTTTATCCCCCTTTTTCTTTCTTTTCACTCATGTCAATATTGGGAGGGGGGGCGGAATCGTTAGCCCTTTTAGGGTTTAGGCATGTATTCCGCCAACAAATTGTACAATGAGTTTTTAGAGGAAGGAGATCTTACTGATATATTGGCAGTCGGTTTCATCACTGAGATCAGTGCAGTCTGGGAAGAAATCACACACGTCTGTGAGAGGGACACACTCTGTCTCTGAAGCACATGTGAAGTTTCCATTGCAGTCAACTGAAAACAAATCATGACAATGTTTATCATTTATAACAATAAACAAGTTTAGATTTGGGGAACTCACAAATAAAAAAAAAGAAACAAAAGCTGTAAAATTCTGCAGCTATACGCATTGATAGTAATGTTAAACCTGTTGGAGATGGTTTCACATTCATTCAAAACACAATCAGGTAGCGTAGCGAAACGTCATGGCGCGTAATAACGCGAGAAAGACACATATGACAAAATTATTCAAAATCAACATTTTATTTTGTAGAGGCAGAACCAAAATATTAGGATGTAGAATTTAGTATTTATCTCTTTGAACACTTTTAAGCAAAATAATATGAAAACTCATATTCAGATATGTCAAAAACTTGTCAAGTAAGTGCGAGTATGCTCGAGCTGGTAGAAATAATACATCAAAATCGAAATGGAAGATGGTATGATACGATGCGAACTTACTGGGCGTGTCGCAGTCCGACTCATCTGTGGTGTCCTGACAGTCAAAGAGACCATCACATTGCCAAGACGACGGGATGCATTCCCCAATACTCTGACAACTCACATAGCCATCACTGCAGTCAAGAGGAACTGTGAGACAAAGATAGGGGGAGTAAACAAAGCAACGTCATGGGATGCAGTAGATGTCACAACCAGTATCATATAATATGTGACCCTCCGCCACAAAACGACCAATAAGTCGCAATCAGTTCTATAGTAAACAGCTGAAAAATGTTGTTTTGGGTGGAAATATTTATTTTAAGATTTTGGTATAATCTACCATCTGACAAAATTTTGGAGTAAAATACCATATTGAAATATGTTTTTACTCTCATTCAAAATGACCATTTTTTCATGGCCATTCAAACTTTGTGAGTCAGCTTGCTGGGATCATACTTCACATCGCTTTTCTGGTATAACTCAA
Organism: Heliocidaris erythrogramma; assembly: GCA_025617745.1. Taxonomy (NCBI): domain Eukaryota; kingdom Metazoa; phylum Echinodermata; class Echinoidea; order Camarodonta; family Echinometridae; genus Heliocidaris; species Heliocidaris erythrogramma. The sequence goes on from CM046856.1 coordinate 32,931,350, forward strand.
AAACTGTGCAGTGTCTGGTATTCAAAATCTACAGAAGAAAAGAAATATATCTATTCTAAAGGTATGGAAAGTTTCAACCCAATCCAACGAGTACTTCACAGTGTAAACTTTGGAGTTTTGGCTCAACCTTTTGTGCGACAAACAATAGGACACAGATTGGGCGCTCTTAAATGGTCACTCTTCTTTAGAGCCCGTTTTCTCTATTGTTTTGGTCATTAGCCTGTCTGGCACTCAGACATTCTCATTGCAGTTTATAAGGGTTTGCATAGTCTATACAAGACAAGTTGTATATCATTTTAAAGCTTAGAATATAAGCTTTCAAACTGTGCTGAAATTAAAAAAACAAAATTTCCGACTTATTGGTCGTTTTGTGGTGGAGGGTCACATATATACGTCAAAATAACATTCAACAGATGTAAAATTAATTAAGCACTAAAGTGCATACATACATGTTTAGCCCTTAAAGGGGAAACCCATCCTTATTACAAGTTGGTCTTGAAAGAAGCAGAAAAATTAAAGAAACAGATCATTGAAGGTTTGAGCGAAATATGATAACAAATAAGAATGTAGTGAATATTTGAAGATGTAATCCATCATAAACAAATTGTCAACTCCGTGACGTATCTTGCGAGCTCCTCTCCCATTTGCCCTCTACACAAAATATCAATTTCCATTTTCTCTAAAGAAAATATTCAATCATACATGCAGCTTAGATATAACCACTGCTCATATGTTTTTACACAAAACATGTATGAAACAAATCTATACCTTTATCAAAAAGTAAGAAAATCAAAATTGATTACATTTTCTGTACTGAGCAAAAGGGACAGAAGCTCACTAGATACATGTACATGTACATCACAGAGTTGCCAATGTGTCTTTGATTGATTACAACTTCAAAAATTCATAACTTTATTTCTTATCGGAATTTGCTCAAACTTTCACTAATCTCTTTCTCTCATTTTTCTTCCTTTATTCAGGAAGACCAGGGTAGACTTTCCCTTTAAGGGCATATGGCTAGGTATTTCTTTACACCATTATTTTTCTTTCCCTCACAGGGTACAGTCCTCTGTATCTGTGAGGTGTACAGATGTGGATGATAAAAGCGAGTTAAAATCAAGTTTGACCTTACTTGTATGTTGATTTGCTCAACATGTGATAAAAAAGGAACTGTAACCTGTCCGGTGGCATATTACAAGAGCTCGAAACTGCCAAAACTTTTAATACCAAACCTGACATGTACTTTTTGATAAATTAGAGGCTGTCCTTTTTTGCAGAATCCAAAACAGGTTCATATAATATAAATTTAGATAAACGGAATAATGCTTAAATCTACAGGAGGGTAAAAAATGAACCATAATTAAACGATTGGCCTTATATGTCTTTTATACATGTTTTGGGGGAAACTGGGAGGCATTGTAAAAGTTAAAGTGGCATTAAACTGGTAAAACTTAAAAAGGCCATCTTACAGTGACTGCTAAATTAAGATAATTATAAATTGACAATTATAAGTTTCAGTTTTTGTTAATTTTGACATACAGCTTGTTTGGATAATAGGCACATTTTATATTCAAACTATAATTATTTTTGATTTGTAAACAAATTTTTAGGCATTTTACTCCCAGTGTTAAAGATCGTATGCTCGATCTGTAATGAAAAACACAAGTCAGAAAAAATTGGAACCAGCGGGATTCGAACCTGTCATCTACTGCTTGCCGGGCAGCGACTTAACCACCAGGCTATTCAGTATAGATGACAGGTTCGAATCCCGCTGGTTCCAATTTTTTCTGACTTGTGTTTTTCATTACAGATCGAGCATACGATCTTTAACACTGGGAGTAAAATGCCTAAAAATTTGTTTACAAATTAAAATTCCTCCCATCGAGCTTCTTCGTTTATTATTTTTGACTTTGCAAATGTGGAAAATTGCCTACAGGTACATTTAAAGCTTCTACAAAATAGAATGGGGCATGAAGGAATGTGAGAGGCACAGACATATTTCAAATCCTGTTAAAAGATGGCACCATTAGGAGCTTCAGTTTACTGTCACTTTAAATGGAATCCATCTCTTGCAACCATATGATTACCTGTACAGGCTGTTTCATCCTCTGCACTCTCACAATCAGCCACCCCATCACAGACCCACTCAGCAGGGACACAGCTCAGACCTGATGAACATGCCATGGAGTCAGATTCACCACAGAAGTCTGCAGAACCTGAGGGAAAACAAAACAAAATACCTCATGTAACCTTCCAGGAGAAAAAGTTAGTTCTCAGATAGAGTCCCAGATAGTTTTAAGACACATTCTCTAGTGATAATTGCTCTGTGGTTAATTTCCTACACTAACAGAATTCTTAACTCTTTAAGTGCCATGCAAGTGATGTCCCTGTGACATATGGTATATCTCATGCGATATATATATATATATACCAAAGGCATTGACACTGCTTAACTATTTCTGGCATAAAAAGTGATCTAAATGGGTGTTTAAAAAAGTAATTAAGACTAGAAATGGGTAATTTGCGGAGAAAATATGTTGCACTAGGCAATCCTTTTGTTAATTAGTACAAATTGGCACGTGTGGCAAACGAGTGACTGTCAGTGCCAATTGGCACTGGTGACAAAAGAAAGGTTAAAGACCTCAGCCTGACCGAATTTTGAAATATACACTTTATTCATCCACGGGGAGCTATATATTTTTTGAACAAATTGAAACCAACTTCATGAGATTCCGTTTCCTGTGGAATGAGTAACAGCGTCCCGAATGTTGAGCCCCAGTGGTTTTTCTGACGAGGGCCCCGTCTCTGAGGAACGCTACTTTGCGGGGGGTGAAAATTTGATGACGACATATCGTGTAGACGCACTCGGAGCTGTATACATGACATGTCGTCACACGTCTAGCGACCCCCTGCAGTTTCCTCTCTTGTTACGCAATAGGGAGGGGGCGGACCAAAAAAATTATCTTTTTTATTTTTTACGGATAAACGGAGACGAAAATTTATGAATACCCAGGGTAATTATATTCTTTGTTTTTTTACGTCAATATATGGTTGTTTTGGGTCAGGCTGAGGTCTTTAACTTCTACTCTCAATCCAACACTATACCTCATCCTAACCCTAACACTATAAACCTCACCCAACACTTAATGGCAACCCTAACCCTATCCGTATAGCTGGTGGAGCAAATGCCAGATCACATCCCAGACATGTTTGAGTACCATATGTTCTGTACGGTGTAAAGACTGGAGAAGCCTGAAACACACAGGTGACAGGGCCTGAAATCAGGCAAAACCCTAAAACCGACATCCCTCCTTGTCAAATGCAGGGAAGGGGGATGGGGGAATGTATACTATAATACCATATTAGAAAACTCCAGAAATGATGCAGACTTTCCAATACCCCTAAATCGTGATAGATAAATTATAGTGTGCTTTATTCCTATACACGCAGAGCCCTGGCCTATTCACCCTGTATTATGGTATAATATACATGAAAACTAAAATATTGGCAAACCTGATTCAACAGCCCACAGCTCTAACTCAAAACCCCTACTGGATAGATAGGAAGCATACGTCAACCATATCCTTCCAAGTCGTGTCTCGATGGCTGTGCTGATGGTTCTCACTTCCGCTATGACGGAAGTCAGATTCGCGCTATCGCTACCCTCTCCTATTAGGAGCGTTCCGACAGCGTAATCAATGTCAAGCAGACGGAACTTTATGATGAGGACTTCGTTGGGGTTGGAGACAGAAACATACCAGGAGCAACTAAGCAGATCAACGCCGTAGGATGGGAAGCTCGGGTTGGAGAGTACGGCTGGGACACCTTGTGTTACAATCAGACTTGTATCTCCACATGAATAATCCACACCTTCAGAAAGACAGAAAGGAAGAACACAAGCTTCATTTTGGGGGTGGCCATATTCAGGTCCATTCTTTGCAAAGTGAACTTTAATAACATCACACAAATGACCATGCATATTTTTTCTTTTTGCCCCCCCCAAAAAAATCACATTACTAGTCAATGATATTGTACATTATCACTTTCTAACATGAAAAAGAGTTTCATTTCTCAAAACAAATAACCAGTTTTTCTACCACATGGGTTTTTATAATGACATTCAAAAGCACTCTTTTTTCTACGTGGTCAAACATATTACAGACCTAATACTGACCTCTGAAAGGAAAAAATGTACTGTATGCTTATTTATAACAGAAATTCTGTATGTAAAGAACAACTCCACCATGTTTATGGAGATCCTAAAATCCATCTTACCATATTCACATAAAAGAGTATCACTGCTTGGTCCTGTAGGATAGGAGTGACACGGTAGAACAAGATCTAAATACCCTCCAAGGAACTGAAGCTCTGCAGAACATGCTGCTTTCACCTGCAGACAGAAATGTTACATGTTCAGCAATAAAAAATTTAGGGAGGTCAAACGTAGACCTATAGTTGTTTTATTGTACACATGTACTTGTTGGAAATAAAAGTGTATCATTGCTGCTATGAAATCTACTTGACATCATATCTCAATGTTAATCAATTACCTTCAGGGTAGGATAGCACTGTATAAGCTAATATTTTCACGGATGACAGGGATGAAGATATTCTTGTTGTTGTTTCCAAGATAATTAACACAGGCTACATGTACTTACAATACCTATTTGGAAATGCATTGCCACCTCATTCCCAAGTGCTGATCAAATTTGCAACCCGACAACAACTCAAAAAGTTTGAGAAAATGAAATGCAAACCTCAAATGTTGTCTTGGGTAGGTGTATGGTAGGTTTACAATTTCCAAACCGGTCTTGATCGTCAAAAGCAATTTCAGGTAACTTTCATGCGTTTACACCTACATGTAAACCAATGGATACCCGAAACCCGCTATCTTTAGGCACCCAAAGATGGGTTTTGATGTTGGGGTAACAACGATCCTATTAACTCACGGAACCCGGGTGGTTCCTGAATTAAGCTTATGGGAATGGAAGAATTAAGCAGTAAGCAGGTTAACATACCTCTTCACACATCTCCCTGCATGGCACCCTGCCAGGACCGTCTGGACGACATTCCTTGAAGATGCTGGCACACATCACGGCATCAAGGTTGGAATGGCAAGTCCTGTCCTGAATCTGATTCAGGGCATCAATGAAGAACTCGTAAGATGGCTCCTGGCTGGTGGCGTAGGTTGTGTTGTAAGGGAGCACGGCTGAACAAGTTTGGACAGTGATGATCTCACATGAGTACATGGGCGCTGAAGGGAAGGAGGGAGGAAGGGAGCAAAGAGAGTCAACAACAGATCAGGGTCCTGTCTCATAAAGAGTTGCGATTGATCATATACAGTGGCAAATCAACTCAAGATTGATATCAGTAACTTTTATGTACATGAGAGAAGGGAAATTGTAAGTTTGCGACTGATAGAGGAGGACTCATGTTTGATTTAGAAAGTCTCTGTAAGATGGGGCCCTTTTTACCAACACTTTAATAAAGGTTGCTTTTTATACATGTAGCTAGATAAAACTTGCTACAGGCTTGTCTTACATGTTCATATTAACAACTAAGTTTTGCCACATTCTTAATCTACCGAATTCATTACTATCAATGTTAATGCAATACAAGTAGCTGGACTAACTGATGAGATACATATAGTATATCATAATGTGTACACTGGAATGCTTTTGGTGATGGTTACCCTATTCCCTAGTCAAAACAAGTGCCACTTTAAATTGTCAGAAATACATATTCCAAGGAAACTAATGAAACAAATTTTAAGGAATGATAGAATAATAATTGAAATATGCAATCAGGTCAAAACGTCAAAATGTATTGTTCTAAACTAAATTATAATTGCTATGTTTCTGCTCTGTGACTTACTGGCTGGGCACGTAAATATATCTGTAAATGTAAGCTGACACAAATCAACAATTTATCAACAGGCAAATATATGCAAGTAATCTCTTCTGTGACCCATTTTTAATGATAAATTTCCAAATTCAACTTAATAATAATAATAATAATAATAGCCGTTTCTTATCTAACGCCACAAGTTACAATGTAACCGACCAAAGTGCTTACAGCATTAATACCCTGGTCACTGGATTCAATTGCGATTCTGCACATTACAGTGCACCTTCTTCACTCCTCTGGGGAGCATTACAGCCATTCGCCCGTTTCCAAGCGCGCACATGCTAATCTAACCACAATGACGTTCGCATCCTACCGGGCACCCATTTAACACCTGGGTGGAGAGGAGCAATGTAGATAGAATGCCCTGCTCAAGGGCAACCTAATGTACTGTAAACGCGTGATTAAATTTTCACGCTGAGCTACCCCAAAACATATTCGCGGGTTCTTGAATTCACGCTGCACAATTACTCACTCCCAAAAATGCAACTCCATTTATTATTTCACACACACACGGTCCATTCAAATGCATGCTACAGGCTACAGACACAAATACACACACACACTCTCTAAAAAATAAAAGTGAATTGGATTCAAACATGTATTATTCAGATGTAGCGCGCAATGCAGCGTCCATTCGAAAAAAGAAATTGTGCTAATATTTTCGCGTGTTCTAGAATTCGCGCCCGCCGAAAATAGCACGAAAAATTAATGTAACGCGAATATTTCTGCAATTACAGTACTTACTTCCTTCTATGACTGAGTTGACCCAGTCCCAATGTCTGGACACCCTTGTGTAGATATCAGGTAGATTGTTCACACTAGGATCATCTGCATCAGCGCATCCATAGGAGGCACTGGTGATCCCCACCAACCTCCAAGCTCCAGTGTATTCTTGACATATGAGTGAGCTCCCAGAATCACCCTATAGATAAAAAGGCAACAGTTCAGTTTTCAGACAAACAATCCACTTCCTCCTCCTCCTCTCCTCACTGGCCCTAGGCTTTACTTTAACAGAGATGTAGGGTTACGGCTATAGGGCTGCAATTAGGTTTTAGGTTAGGTTCATGGTTAAGGTGGCCATTAGGTTTTTGAGAATGTTTAGGATAGGGACTACGGTTCAACTGGGTTTTAGGTTTTTGGCTGATTGATTTTACACACACAATAACAATATGTGTACAAAATAAAGCTTTACTATGTTAAGTTAGGTTTACTTGATCCAGGGTTGAAGTGAGAAATATTGTAGGAAATGGGCCTTGGAGCAATCGTCACTGATCGAATCAAGTGTTGAAGAACCTTGTCAAGTCATCATTACCAGCACCCACAAGTACATACTTATCCTTTTCACTAACATCTAATCATTCTCCATGTTCAATTCTCCCTTTATTTCAGAATTATACTATCCAGTTCCCATTTTCAATCCCATCGTGGTTTTCTGATCAAAATTTGAATAAATTGTTAACTGGTCTATATATCGAGGACTGCGTAAAAATTACTGCATGCATCGATCCTTAATGAGATACATGTAGAACTCACCCCACAAATAGAGACCCCTCCACTGGGATCCCACGCACATATCAGGTTGTCGGTGATAGTGCGATCACCCGTGATGTTCCTGCATTCGGCAGCTCCTGTTAGATTAAAGTTGGCCTCCTGGAGGAATTGTGATATAGCACCTGTATCAAAAAGAAAACAATCGTGTTGAACACTGAGAAAAACAAAAAGGATATTGCCTTCTGCATGTACCACAAGCACTGTCAACAAATTGATGATGCATCACACTCCAAGTGCTCCAAAGCCTTCTTTGCAACTCCTTTTTCTTTATATACATGTAGTATACTATACGAGATGTTTTTGTTCAACTTGTGTTAGATATAATGTACATACTCTGTAAATAAAAGAAATGATTATCATCATGATTTTTTATTACAAAATACTGACATATATATACACTGAGTGGAAAAAAACAACCACTGTCCTAATAACAGATTGTGTAACTGAAACTGACAAACAGGTTTCAGATAAGCTCTTAAAAAGAAACAAATTGGCCTTATAGTATCAAATGCATGCATGCGCTAAATTGTACATTCCTGTGACACAAGGATGCAAAAGGTGACTAATGTGGTACATTTATAAAGGATTACACTCCTCAGAAACAATAGAAATTCGTCACGTACCACCCTCTTCAGTCCTTCCCCAACCGATGGAAATACATTGGCTGTACACACTGACTTCTTCCGACGTTGTCTCCAAGCAGACGGGACTGACGTAGTCGCCGATCTCTACAGGACTCGCAAGCCTGATGAGTGCAACGTCAAAGTCGAGAGCGAATTGATTGAATCCCGGGTGGACGTAAATACTTTCGATATCTGCAAACTGTCGGGAGGCTGCGGAACCATAGAGATCATTGTCACCAAGCAGAATTCTATCAGCGATGAGCCCCAAAGCATCTGGTCTGTAATTGAGAGAAAAAAATACAAGTGAGAATAAACATGAAATCAATCCAGTTGATGAATTGATAAAGGCTTTTTAAAAAAGACGATACTGACTTCTGTTAAACAGCAATTCTGTTAAATGCAATTGCATTTTTAAAGAAACTCTAATTCTGAATGGTTGTTTAAATAGTAGATACGAATAATTATGCATTATAGAGTTTTAGAATTTTCTCAAAATCACAAAAAATGAAAGCACTGCACACAGATATGTGTTCATGGAACTCTACAAATTTTAATAATTGTTTCACTATATAAGGTGAGTTTAACATTGTACTTACAGCAAACAATGAGCAGCGGTGATGGCCCACCGATCAGAGACCAAGGAAGCGCCACAGTTGTGGTAGAAGGGTATGGTGGCGACCCTGATGGAGAGCGATGCAATCCAGGGCCACTGCCCAGGAAGGGCATCGGTGCCTCCCACGATGCGGGGTGCGATGGCAGGTGTGAGACCGCAGCTCGCTGGGTTCACCACAGCTGGAGGAATGTATGTAGTAAAGACAAAAACAGTGAAAAATCTACACCACTAAATCGGTTCCGCTATTAACAATTCACAAATGTACATTCAAGAATAGAATAAGAAGAAGTAATTCTGTATTTAGTTGATTTCTTACGTATTCTTCCCGCGGAATATATTATTCGTATCTGTCTCAGAGATAATTTGGTTACATTTTTTTCCAAGTCCAAAGATTGAATGACAATCGGGCTATTGAGAGAATTGGTTGCCCAGGGCACACAAAAAGGCAAGATGGGGTATTAACTGATTACTGGTAACCATTTCAACTACATGTACTTCCCGTGGAAATGCTACTTGAAGGATAATGAACCCCCCCCCCCCCCCCCAGTAAAAATGTGAGCCCATTTCAAAATCCCCACACTACTATTTGATTATCTTCTGGTAATAAGGAGAACATTATCACCCAAAATTGAAGTTTTCTGTACTAAAAAAAACCTTTTCATAGGAAGGAAGGGGGTTGCCAGTTATATGAAAATTATCATTCTAATTGGCATAACTAATAAGAAACCCACTGATTAGAACACCAGCTGGGACGCTCAAATACGAAATATGACATGGCTATTAAAATACAGCATTCAAATTAATCTATGCACAGTTAAGACATATAAATGAATCATCAAAATTCATTGGTATATTTTAGCCAATGGGTAACAGTCTGCAAATATACAAATACTTTATTGTGATAAATTTATGTACCTGGTGGGCTGACACAGTCGTTTTCATCGCTTTGATCAGGGCAGTCAGGTACACCATCACAGAGCCACTCATGAGGCAGACACACAGGCAGGTCACAGGAGAAGTAGTAGAGGCCACATGCATCTAGCAGAGAAAACATCATTACAGAAGTAGTAATTATATAATTATAAAACAAAATAACAGCAGCAGTTGTACATGTACATGTACTGTGTAGTTATACTAGCAGTAAAAAATAAGAACCTCTCTTTCCCCCTTTCTCTCTCTCTCTCTCTCTCTCTCTCTCCCTCTCTCACGGTTCTGTACTTATAGAAGGAGTGAAAGTAGAAGAATTAACAAAAGCAGTCAAACTAATAGCAGTAGTTGATAGCAGTATGAATAGAAATCTCTCTCTCTCTCTCTCTCTCTCTTGGTGGTTTATCAATAGACTTTGGCTAACATGCTGTTCGAAGACTCTCTGTCTCCAGCTTTATCCATCCGTTCTAACCCGTGTCCCTTTTCTCTTTAACCCATTTCTCCTGACTATCAATACCTTTCCTCTTTCTCTACTCCTCCCCCTCTCAATCTTTCTTTTGTTTTGGTGGAACATGTATCAGAGATCTCCCGATCATACTAATCCAACTACATTTATCGTTATATCCGTCATGAAAAGAATCTGCGCAATTGATTGGTCCAATGCGTGTCATGTGACAAAATACAATTCCCACTGTCCTCATGCAAATCAGCAAATTGCCATGGAGGGTAACATCTGACGTCAAGATCCGTGAACAGTAATACTATTCATGGATACTATTTACAGCGTATGACATCACCCATGTAAACTGCTTACTACATTGTGACGACATTCCTTTGCGTGTATCTACTGTTTTAGGCACCGGCCCGTGATGACGTCATCATTACGCATTTGATATCCACGCAAATTCATCCCTTCTTCAAAACTGTTTGTGCACGTTAAGTGTGCTGTCTACCATAGGCCTACTGTGCAGAAGATCACAAGTAGATGAGAAAATTTAGGCTTTAGTTCAAGATGACGGATATAAACCAAATATATACTGCCTACATTTGAGTCTCTGGTTAAACTATGGTACCCTCGGTAACTTGAAGATCACCATTTTCCTTCGGGGCTGCGTTCCTCATGAAAATAGTCATGGTTCACGTCACCTCAGGGACCATATTTCCCACCAGACCCTCTCATGACAGTAAATATTTGTATACTAATTATAATGGAATTGATACAGAGTATTAATGAAGTAACATATTTATTACAAAAGTTTGAGGTGCAAGATGTTAAAGGTGTGATTTATTCAAACAAAGCAAAACTGATACACACAACTTGAATATTCCATTGGTTGAAATCTCATCAACACCCTCACCTATGACTTTCATGGGAATTGTACACTCGGCACTGTTTCCAGATCCATCTGTTGCAGTAACTATCACAGCATAGGAGCCAACGGAGTAGTTTCCTTCTGGAATTGATGTCATGATGGCTGGGTCCACGGCAGAGTTATCTAATGCTGTTACATTCCATGCTACCATAGCAACAGATGTTTTGGCATCTACTTCAAAGTACAGGGAGGTTGGGCAGCTCAGCTGTGGGTCCGTAACATCTAGGAAAATAACAATTATTCAAACTTAATTAGATAACATTTTCTTCTTTGTTGGTGGCATGGGCTTTCATCCCTCTAGTTTACTTAGTCAATAGATTTAGACCTTTATGTGAAGCTTCTATTTAACATTCATACACAGAATATTTACAGTTTGCTTGATTAATTACTTGCTAGAAATTAAATATACTTTAAATTTTGCTTATTTTAACTGGTAATCAAATCTTTTGCTAGCTTAATTCAGGCAAGTACATATACATAACCCCCCCCCCCAACAAAAAAACAAAAAATAAATACATAAATAAATATATAAATATATGATAACAATAATAATAAATAAATAAATATAGAATGTAATATATGAAAACTGCTTGCCATGACCCACTGGAGAAGAGGTTAAATAATAGACTGGATTACACATTAACAAATTTCCTAAAACATGGAGACAAAAACGACTGTAAACATACATGTACATATTTTTCACATATTTAATATGATACAATTTATAGAAACAACTTATATGCCAAAGTAAATTGCAATTTAGACTAAGAACCTTACAGGTATATTTCCTTCAACAACATTTCCACGATATTGTATCTACAGTATGCATCTACATACAAGGTTACGCTATTGTAAAGTAGTATTTCCTCAAGACTGAGAAACGATTCATCTAAAGTGAATCTACAACATTTACCATACATCGCTATTAGGAAAGAACAATATCCTGTATTTCCAGATAGGTCAGAAGCGTTATAGACGACAACGTTGTCTGTCACTGTTGGGGCAGTCCATCCTACATGACGGTAATTTGTGTCAACAGGAGCATTCCTGATCATATCTGCATCATCTCTTTGCTGTTCTCCAGAAGGCAATTGAGACAACCCTTACAGCCATTCATTCGATCTGTAAACCGCCAGGATGGGATATGCATTCCAGGCATTCTACTCTAGCTAGGGCCATACTACGTATGTTAGTTCACTGCAGGTGCTAAGTCATGTGCAACTGTCTTTAAGGGATGGAGGAGGCAGTTCAACAGTATGCAGGCTTTTAGTTTTTCCTCTATTTGACTCATATATAGAATGATTTGGTATATCGTAAATGGATTATGCTGACTGGCCCTTATTGGGACAATGGAGTCTGGTTTGTTTATAAAGAGGCATTCAGTTGACATTTAACTGAGTACATAACAGAGGGACATTAGCTACGTAATTCCTTGTACACTAAATGATTAGGAATTGCCCCTTGCTAATGCCTTTCTGCTAGGCACACAATTTGTCGCTGGTGTTGCATACACTAGTTTGTGAAACCAGCAACAAATTTGTTGAACACCACTTACCATACACAGTTACGGTGAAGATGCAAGTGGCAAAGTTTCCTGCACTGTCACTGCCATTATATGACACCTCTGTGACTCCGATGCTGAATGTATCCAAAGGAGAATGTGTTGATGTAGCATTGATGATATCCACATTGTCTGTGAAGACTGGTTCTGTCCAGTTCACAGTTGCATACGACAGCCCAGAGTCTGTAGTTGCGTTGATGTCCGAGGGACAACCTGTGACAGTTGGCATCTCATCATCTGTTAATTTTAAGTAAATCCAAGAACAGTTATGTATTAGTTCAATGATGCAATCAAGCTAATCTACATCAAATCATTTGACAAGCACGAGCTCGGAAAACAAGTGAATTTTCATTTTAAGACTGAATGAGTAGGAGAATTCTACTTGATAATGCTAATGCACTATGTACCTGATGGTGATTGGGAAACTATTGAGTCTTTCAATATATCCAAAGTATGACCACAATGTAACATGAATGAATTGGCTCTGGCAGACAAGCTATTCTAACATTGATAAAATACATATCTAAGCATCTGAAAGCAAAACACTGCAAATATATATATTTGACACCTTCTTGAGAAGACGGGTGTATGATTATCAGGAGTGAATCTTGAATCTTGAATCTTGTTTACCAGATATAGTTATGATGAAGGAACAAAATCCAACATTTCCAGATAGGTCAGAGGCTTCATAGACAACAGTTGTCATGCCAACATAGAACCGTTGATTAGAGGTGTGGCTTGGAGTGACTGTCAGATCCATTGGTGAATCCACATTGTCTGTCACTGTTGGTTCAGTCCACCTGACACGGCGGTAATCCCTGCCTGCAGCAGCACTCCTCAACCGATCTGGAGGGCAGCCATTGAAAGTAGGAGCCTCAATGTCTAAAAACAGATTAAAAACACAATAATGCAAGCACTGGGTATTGAGTGGCCATGTTGTTAATCATCTATTCAACTATACTTGGATGGTACTTAACTGATGTGGTATACACAAAGTGCAGGACCCTGTTTCATAAAAATTATTATCAATATATAACACCTGCCACATATCTATGACAGATTTGCTCTCAGCCAATCAGATGTAAGTATTTCAGGAGCTTATAACTGTTATTGTAACTTCTTATAGATATCAAGCTTTATGAAACAGGGCCTAGAACTGACATGGCAAATAAACTGCACAGGAAGGAAAAGATGAGAAATCATTGGCCATGTTGGCAAAAGGAAATGATGCTGACCATAGTAAGATGGGGGGATTTTCAAAATGCTTCTTATGGGCAGCTGGAGGATATGTGAGCCAACGTGTAGCTTCTCTGCTCTTGATAGCTGTCAAGGTAGCTGGTTGGAATCAAGATATTGGAAATAACAGTATGGCTCATAGTGCCAGGGGATGGGGGTGTGGTAGTCCAGCTAGCTACGCTCCACATATCGCATGTGCCTACGGAAACCTCTGGCATGAATGACTTTAGATTCGGTCGTTTTTGTGGTAGCCAACTTCTGTCAAGATCATACTGGTCAAGGTTATACCAGGATATTAGTTGAAAGCCAGTCTACCATGTCACCATCATCATCATGCATGTCCTTCAAAGCCTTCAACACCAAGAGGATTCTAGTGAATAATGCAATCCTCAATGGTCAATGATCTGAGTTTAACCACATTCACATGTAACAGATGGCTAAGCTGCTATTTTGTATAAAAAAGTGCTTGGTATATGGAGACGGATCCTTGGTAGGATGTTACAAGTCTTCCATTTTTTCTCTAATAAAAGAGAGATTTTAAGTGTATAGTTTGTTGGCCATCACTTACCATACACAGTAACACTGAAGGTACAAGAGACAGAATTCCCAGCACTGTCAATGCCATTATATGACACCTCTGTGACTCCAATATTGAATGAATCCAAAGGAGAATATGTTGATGTAGCATTGATGATATCAACATTGTCTGTGAAGACTGGTTCTGTCCAGTTCACAGTTGAAAAGGACAGCCCAGGGTCTGTAGTAGCATTGATGTCATTTGGACAACCTGTGACAGTTGGCACCTGGTTATCTGTCATGCAAAGAAATTCAGTGTAAATTTATACCAAAAAATGCAACTAAAATAAAAGCAAAATGACACCAAAACTACATGCAACACAAGGATGGAACAAATCCTGTAAGTTGTCTAGATTTTATAAGGTTGTTCTTTATTTCACTCAAAAACAAAAATATTAAATAAGGCAGGGGGAAAAGAGAAAACAGGCAGGGACGAGGAGCTAGATATCACCATTATGTGGCAATAAAAATATAAAGAGCTACATAACACAACGACCAGTTTCCAAAAAAACAAACCTTGACATGATCAAGTTAAAGTTTCAATTATATTTACTAGTAAATGTTAATTGATATTAATTACAACTAATACTGGGAACCGTAAATTGCATTCTGAAATGTTCTCATTGTAACTTTTACGTCAAAAAAGCATTACGAATTGATTAACAATCTCATACACTAATCGATGATCCATCGAATGTGAATCTAGAAGATTTACCATATATTGTTATTTGGAATGAACAATTCCCTATATTGCCAGAGAGATCAGCGGCTTCATAGACGACTGTTGTTACGCCAACAAAGAACTTTGAGAAGGAGACGAGGTTTTGAGTGACGGTAAGGTTCCCAGTTGGATCTACATTGTCTGTAACCGTTGGGTCGGACCACCTGATACGACGGAAATTCTTGTTAATCCAAGTTTTCTTGGTCACATCTGAAGGGCAGTCACTGAAAGATGGAGCCTCGGCATCTAAGAAGGGGTGAAAAAGAGTATTACAAGCACTGAGACATCAGGAGAAATATCCTTATTCATCTGTTGAGCTATAATATGGTGGTGCAAAAGTGACATTGCCAGCAAAGTGCAGAAGATCTCAGAATTGCAGAATAGGTAGCCATGAAACATGAAAAGACGAGATGAATATTCGACCGCGCGCGGTCAGAGTGAGTGAGTGATATGTGGTTTAAAGCCCTGTCAGCACCTAAGTGGGCTATATCCGGGCTTAACACATTTGTTTGGTTCTATTAATAGTATATTCCATAAACACTGATAAGATAGACAAGGTTACAGTCCAATGTGAACAAGAGTAGTATATTAAGAACAGTAGATAAGAGAAGATCTAAAAAAAGAACCAAGCTTATATTTCGTAGAAGATACGAGATCTCTTCAGAAATCCCAAAATACTAGGTATTTTGACAGAAGAGAAGAGCTGCCTCAAGGAGGATGCACGGAAATAGTAATTCCTGATGTGTGCGAAGACATTGCACTCCAACAATAAGTGCTTCACTGTCAATGGAACATGACAGCCAGCGCAAATTGGGGGTGGTTCGCCGCATAAAAGAAATCTGTGGGTGATTCTAGAATGTCCGATGTGACATCGAGTAAGGACAACTTGGTCACGACGTGGTAATGGACACGTAATCAGGGATTCACTCAGGATTGGTTTAATTGAGTGGAACTTATTACTTATACACTCATCCCATTCAGTCTGCCAAAGATTCAGTATGTAAGAGGATATAATTGGTTTCAAGTCTGATGAAGGGATAAAACACCGCACTGCCTGTTGGACTAGAGCAGCTTGGGCAGAAGCATCTGCCCATTCATTCCCAGCTATGCCTACATGCCCAGGGACCCAACAAAACACAATGTCCTTATCGTCAGAGAGGGCCAAATACTGTTTAACAATGTACAGAACAAGAGGGTGATCAGCTAACCTGTTGTGGATAGCTTGTAATGCCGAGATCGAGTCGGAACATATCAAGAACTGCCTATAGTCAGATTGTTCTACAGTTTCCAAGGCTAAAATGATAGCTGTGAGTTCAGCCGAGAATATAGAGAACTGATTAGGGAGACAATAGCTCTTAGGGTGCAAGCCACTTGAGACGACTGCACAAGCTACACTGTTCCCATCCTTTGAACCATCTGTATACAAGTGTTTGTAATCAACAAAATCATTGCTGATGACATCAAATAATTGTTGATATCTAATGGGACTAGTGGATGACTTTGGAAATTGATTTAAATCAAATATAACTGATGGATTCTGAAAAGTCCAAGGAGGTACAGGCAAAGATTCCATATGATCTACAATGTCAATATCAATATCGGCTGTTTCAAAGTGAGGTGCCATCCTCAAGCCAAGAGGGCGTATAGCATTTGGCTTTGAATTGTAGAAAGGCACATAGGATGAGCTGAACACACAGTCGTAAGCTGGATTAAATGGAGATGCTGCAAGTTTCGATACATATTGCATCATAAGTTTTATGCGACGCAGGTAGAGAGAGGGTTCTTTGGCGGCAGCATAGAGACTTTCAACAGGCGAGGTTCGGAAAGCACCGAGACTGAGACGTAGTCCCTGATGATGTATCGTATCAAGGCACTTTAAATACGATTTTCTTGCAGAGCCATAGATAATGCATCCATAGTCCAATTTGGATCGAATGATGGAACGATAAATCCTCAAGAGTACCGTTGTATCTCCACCCCAACTGAGTTTAGAGACGACTTTCAAAAGGTTGAGAGATTTCAGGCATCTCGCCCTCAGATCCTTAATGTGAGGTATAAAAGTCAACTTCTCATCAAAAACTAGCCCTAAGAATTTTGCCTGTTTTACCACCTTGATAAGGGTATTGTCAATAGACAGAGTTGGGTCTGGGTGCAGCGAGCGGAGATTACAGAAATGCATACATACGGTCTTAGATTTTGAAAATTTAAAGCCATTCTTCAAGGACCACTGGTTGATGTTGTTCAAATTCATTTGTAATTGTCGTTCTATTGTGGCCATGGATTGAGATTTGAACGCTATCAGAAAATCGTCTACATAAAGTGAGCACATAACATCACCACGCAGGGAATTGACTATACTGTTAATTTTAATACTAAAACACGTGGGAGACAGAACACTGCCTTGTGGAACACCCATCTCCTGTCTATGAAGGTCAGATAGTGTGGATCCCACTCGTACCTGAAAAAAGCGGTTTTCCAAGAAGTGTGATATAAAGAGAGGAAGGCGTCCATGCAGATTAAAGTCAGATAGATCCTTCATTATACCAAACTTCCAGGTGGTATCAAAAGCCTTCTCTAAGTCAAAAAATACGACTACTACATGTTGTTTCATCAAGAAAGCATCTCTGATATACGTCTCGAGACGGACTAGATGATCTTCAGTGCTCCTATGATGCCTGAAACCACATTGATAGTTTGTAATTAGCTTGTTTAATTCAAGAAACCACACAAGCCGATCGTTTATCATACGTTCCATTGTCTTACATAGACAACTAGTCAGTGCAATCGGTCGATAATTTATAGGATTACTGTGGTCCTTCCCCGGTTTGGGGATGGGGACAACTATTGCCTGCCTCCAGACATTAGGGAAAATACCAGAGTCCCATATTAAGTTGATTAATGTAAGGAGAACTTTAAGACACGAGACAGGTAGGCGTTTCAGAAATTGATAATGTACAGAGTCTGGACCAGCAGACGAGTCATGGCTTTTCTGTAGAGATGTTTGCAACTCTTCTAAAGTGAAGAGTTGGTTATAATATTCAGTGTTATTAGATTTAAATTTCAACCTTTCTTTTTCTGCAATAGATTTATGATGTTGGAAAGCTGGAACGTAGTTCTGCGAAGAGGAGTTTAAAGAGAACTGGTCAGCCAGTTTATTTGCAATATCTTCATGAGAAGTAATTGCGGTGTTATCAACTGAAAGATGCTGCAAATGCAAGGCAGAGGCCCTGCCCTGTATTTTTCTCACCATCTTCCATACTGTAGAGGCTGGAGTATGTGAGTTTAGTTTGGAGATGTAAGATCTCCAAGTGCTGCGTTTCTTTTGACGAATTATACGTCTTGCTTTGGCTCGAGCCTGTCGATAATTATCATGATTTAAACCTGTGGGGCGAGCTTTAAAGAGCCGGAGGGCCTTTTTCCGTTTCTTAATGGCCTCTTTGACCTCATCATCGTACCAAGGCCGAGATGCACGCTGGGGGGCAGTAGATGTTTTGTGAATTGTCTGATCAGCTATGGATATAAGATCCTCTGTGAAAGTGTCAATTGGGGATTGCAGTCCCTCATAGCGTTTAGAAGTAATTATTTTAGAGCAAAGCGAGGAATATGATTGCCAGTCTGCCTTGCGGAACTTCCATTTAGTAGACAGAGGTTTAGGGGTGGGACCTTCGTGCGACATAAAAATCGGAAAGTGATCACTCCCATGACAATCCGTGCTGACAGACCACAAATAATCCAGAAATAATGACGGGTCACAAATGGAGAGGTCTATAGCTGAATAACTACCATGACCTGGAGATAGATAAGTGTGAGAGCCATCATTTAAAATGCATAATTCATGAGTACTAATAAAGTCTTCCAGTATTCGACCCTTATTGCTTTGATGAGAACTCCCCCATAGAGGGTTATGACCATTAAAGTCGCCCAAAATTAGGCAAGGAGAAGGAAGCTGATTGAATAAATTGTCTAGCTCGTGGATATTAAGATCATATGAAGGGGGGATGTAGATATTGCATAATGTTATCGTTTTGTGAAGAGTGACCCTTACAGCCACAGCTTGAAGAGGCGTATTAAGTTGTAGATGTGTATGTATGATATTGTTGTTGACCAGAATCATCGAGCCGCCGGCAGCTCGATTGTTGGTTACAGTGCCATAACCATTATACATGTTGAAGCGTCTAAAGTCAACATTATCTGCTGGGTTTAGAAGTGTTTCCTGTAGGCAGTATATGCTAGGGTCATGGTCGAGGAGCATGAGGCCAAGCTCATCATAATTTGCTCTAAAGCCACGACAATTCCACTGGACTATCTTGTGCTTTCTGAACGCCTCCGTTGCGTGTGTTATTTATTCACAGGAGCATTCCATCTCTGTCTATTGCTAGGAGACAAGCTCCTAGATGACCTATTTCCTTTATCAGATTTCTTTACTTGATGTAGTTCATTATAATAGACTTCCATGTCCTCATCACCTTCATCGTTCAAAGTGGAATATTTATTTTGAAGAGAAAGGTTTTTCTCTGCTTTCTTAATTCTATTTGATGGAATATTTGTAAGCCTACCTGAGGCTTTTTCTTGTTGTTTCCCCTTAGAGGATGGAGGGGTAGACTTTTTCCGTACTGATACTGTCGGACTGTTTCCATTAGCTTGGACATTCTGTGTACAGTCGGGCTGGGCGTAAGCTTCCATGTCCCCTTCTGTTTGACAACCAGCTGATATTTTTGTCTTTGAAGATCGTTCATGTGGCAGTTTTTCTGTCAACTTTTTGGGTTCAACACTTTTGACCCAAGTTAAAGTTGTTTGACATGCAGTACTTTTTGGCGTCCTAGTTGATGTCAGAACTTTTGCATATGAAGGCCTGGAAGGTTGATCTGCTTCGACCCTCCTCCTGGCCTCGACAAAGGTGATGCTATTTGTCACCTTGACTTGTTGAATCTGTTTTTCTTTTTTCCACACGGGACAATCCTTAAATGAAGCCATATGGGAACCTTGACAGTTTTTGCATTTCGGGGTTGCATCACAATCTTTTCCATTGTGTCCAATTTCACCACATCGAAAGCAGGTCAGCTTGCCTCGGCAAGAGAGCTGGCCATGCCCATACCTTTGGCATTGGAAGCATCTCAGGGGATTAGGGATGTATGGATCCACTCTCACCTTGAGGTAGCCGAGCTTTAAGGTATCCGGGAGTTTAGGTATACCAAAGGTTACAACATATGTACCTGTTGGAATGACATTGTCACCCTTCTTAATGGTCATCCTTCTGACTGAGGTGACATGCTGAGCCTCGAGAGAGCTCGCCACATCAGCCTCATCCATACCATCCAGTTCTCGAGTTCTTATAACACCTTTTCTACTATTTAAAGTTTTATGCGGAGTAACAATTACGGGCGTGTCGGCCAATCGATTAATCTCGACCATTTTCCTACTTTGCACTGGGGACGCTACCTCAACAAGGAGGCTGCCCGGAGCTTTCCTCAATTTCTTGATGGATTTTACAGTCCCCACCATACCTTCCACTACCTTTTCAATCACAAAAGGAGATAAGTTGATGATCGGTCTTGTCTCATCAGTAGAGACTATTTCAAAGAAACTCATCCAAGTACAGTTTTCATGTTTTGGTATAGGGGTTTCGTCTGAATCAGAGTCGATTGGAAGAGTACGTTTAAGTGTTTTATGAGATGTCGGTTTTGTTTGTTTAGAATCCATATAAGTATTTGTAAAAATTCATCACCAGTGCTCTCCACCCACCGCGGAGCCCAACAAGGGGACGTCTACGCTGGAGGTATTTCCTTCTCTCAGCAACGTCAGAGATACAGCAGCAATATACTCCCACAAGGACATACTATCACAAGAACATTGAGACATTGATATCCTCACAAGATTGACCCTCAAGCCACCGCTTACTGCAATTGAGATCCAGGTTAAGTTATCCGACAATCTGTTTTCAAAGAAGAGAGTAATTCAACAATAAGATCGATGCAGCTAGTCAAAGATAACATGGTCGGACCTCAATTACAGGGCTAGACGTGACCAGCCGATTGATCTGAGCGGGCCTCTTCAGACCGCTCGTCTCATAGGTAGTCCGGACCAAAGAGGGAGTGTTGGTTGCATGGAGGCCGCAGCTCTCCTGCCCCCTCAGCCCCCCAGGATTCCATCTTCCCTAATTACGAGTCGCAGCTCACGACAAACAAGCCGCCTCCTTTAATCGCCTCTTACGATACGCTGGAGGAAAGCCGAGCGCCTATTCTAACCCGGGCGCCCACGGGGGCGCGAGCGGTCCGCCATCACCAGATTGGAAATGTATGGCATATATGTACACTCTAAAAAGGACTGGTCCAACAAAATGACAAATCTTTTCACTTAAAGTGCACAGGAGACAGAAAAATTTATTTCATTTCATTTTCATATAAAACTAGAAATATTTGATAACAAGGCTAAAAACCAGTAATTTCATGTAATTTTATGTAAATTGACCTCTGTGACCTCTGACCTTTGACCTACTTACCCCAAAATCTAATCAGTTCATCTTTATATGGGTATGCATACTGCTACCAAGTTTGAAGTTCTCACCTCAGATAGTTCTTGAGATATCGCGGTAATGGTGGTAAAAACCACTAATTCCATGTAATTTCATGTAAATTGACCTCTGTGACCTTTGAACTTTGACCTACCTACCCCAAAATCTAATCAGTTCATCTTCGTATACGGTAACATACTAGTACCAAGTTTGAAGTTCTTACCTCAAACAGTTCGAGATATCGTGGTAACGGTGCTAAAAACCAAGAATTTTTATGTAATTTCAGGTAAATTGACCTCTGTGACCTCTGACCTTTGACCTACTTACCCCAAAATCTAATCAGTTCATCTTTCTATGGGGATACATACTGGTACCAAGTTTGAAGTTCTCACCTCAGCTAGTTCTTGAGATATCGCGGTAACGGTGGTAAAAACCACTAATTCCATGTAATTTCATGTAAATTGACCTCTGTGACCTCTGACCTTTGACCTACTTACCCCAAAATCTAATCAGTTCATCTTTCTATGGGGATACATACTGGTACCAAGTTTGAAGTTCTCACCTCAGATAGTTCTTGAGATATCGTGGTAATGGTGCTAAAAACCAAGAATTCTTATGTAATTTCATGTAAATTGACCTCTGTGACCTCTGACCTTTGACCTACTTACCCCAAAATCTAATCAGTTCATCTTCGTATGGGGATACATACTGGTACCAAGTTTGAAGTTCTCACCTCAGATAGTTCTTGAGATATCGCGGTAACGGTGCTAAAAACCAGTAATTCCATGTAATTTCATGTAAATTGACCTCTGTGACCTCTGACCTTTGACCTACTTACCCCAAAATCTAATCAGTTCATCTTTCTATGGGGATACATACTGGTACCAAGTTTGAAGTTCTCACCTCAGATAGTTCTTGAGATATCGTGGTAACGGTGCTAAAAACCAAGAATTCTTATGTAATTTCATGTAAATTGACCTCTGTGACCTCTGACCTTTGACCTACTTACCCCAAAATCTAATCAGTTCATCTTCGTATGGGGATACATACTAGTACCAAGTTTGAGGTTCCTACCTCAAATGATTCTTCAGATATCGCGGTAACGAGAAGTGGGACGGACGGACGCACGGACGGACGCACGGACGGACGCACGGACGGACGCACGCACGGACGGACGGACGGACAACCCGAAAACATAATGCCTCCGGCACCCACCTTCGGTGGGCGGAGGCATGAAAAGAACATGACCCATGAAACAAGGGTATATTATGAAACATGCTCTCTTATTTCACCAAGATAATGAGTTTGCATTTAGTTATGCGCAGGTGATACTTGAGGTTCATTCTCCTTACATTTATACCCAAATCTTATCATTATATCGCAATTTTGTGAGTAATATACGGTACATATAGATGTACTTACCGGTAACAACTACATAGAACGAACACGTATATGTATTTCCTGCAGCATCTCTTGAAGTGTATGTCACTGTGTTGTTTCCAACAGAAAGGTAATCTCCAGGATTGTCAGTTGATGTCAGTGTCTGGTTACCAGAGTTATCTGTTGCTGTAGGTTGTGTCCAGGTTACTACAGCTGTAGCATTACCGCGGTCTGTGTTGACACTCTGATCACTTGGGCATCCGCTGATGACTGGATTCTCATTGTCTGTGAGAAGGAATAGGTCATTTCATTGGTACATATATCAACCAATATCAAGCTAATCACTACTAAACATATTCCAAAACTATCTTTAAAACCTACAAAAAATGGTTGACAAATCACCAAAAAAAATGTGTTGCTTAGTATGTTTGGGGTTCAGTGATAATATACTATTTCTAAAGTATCAGCTTCAAATATTACTTCTGTACAGAGGTATTGTAATTCTATACAAAATGTAAATGAAGGAAAAATAATAGATTGTTATATACTTCATTTTCTATACACTTGCCTGTTACAACCACATAGAAGGTACAGGTATCAATATTTCCTGCAGCATCCGTTGTTGTGTATGTCACTGTACTGTTTCCAATAGAAAAGTAATCTCCAGGATTGTCAGTTGATATCAGGGTCTGGGTACCAGAATTATCTGTTGCTGTTGGTGGTGTCCAGGTTACTACAGCTGTAGCATTACCACTGTCCGTGTTGACATTCTGATCACTTGGGCATCCACTGATCACTGGATTCTCATTGTCTGTTTTATTAATAAAAGAGAATGAAATTCTTTAATACATACCAGTACATGTATTGGCTCAATTCTCTACCTGATTATTAAACCAGAATGGGAAACTGCCACATTTTCCCTTGACTACCACAATCCTAACTGTATATGAAGTGTTGTGGTATAGTGGTTAATTCACTTGACTCTAATTCCAAGGGCTGAGGGTTCGAATCTCAGCCTGGCACTAGCGTCTTTTGGCAAGACATTAATCCACATTTGCCACTCTCCACCCAGGTATTAAATGGGTACCTGGCAGGATTTATTCCTTGAAATGCACTGTGCGCTAACTATATATCATTTGCGCTTTACAAGAACGGTTTAGTATTATTATTATGAAGAGTCAAGCCAACGTTTTATACATAGTGACTGGTTTTTATAGATTGAAGGATTGCTAAGCTAAGCCAGTGTGCCACCAATGCTTATTTTTCAGACACATTCAAAACCTTGGGGGAACATTCTCTGCAAAGTTTTTTTTTTTTAAAGCATCTTTTTAAATTAGATAGAAATCAATATTCTGCTAGAAAAGTCGCTTTTAAATTTGGATATTGTTCCGAAAATACCATCACTTGAGTTTTATTATCTTCTATACATCAAAACTTACCTATAACTGTTACATTGAAACTACAAGAGGCATCATTCCCTGAACCATCTGTAAATGTGTAGGTCACTGTTGTACTTCCAATGGGGAAAGAATCTCCAGAATTATAATCTGATGTTATTGTTTCTACGGAGCCAGAGTTATCTGAAGCTGTGGGTAAAGTCCAGGTAGCAGTTCCTCTAGACATTGCACTGTCAGTTGGAATAGTGAGTGAGCTGGGACAGTTACTAATCATTGGAAGCTCAGTGTCTGCAAAGTAACCAAAACATGTCTCTCATTTAGCTAAGAGGTGATAATCTTAAAGAAAATTCACATACAAATATACCATATCTTTTATACTTTGTGCAATTTCATATCATTCTTCTATAGACTCTCACTTTGCTTGAAATACTGGTCCTCTCCAAGACATCATTATCTGTCATGCTGTATTGCCATTTGATTCTTTTTTTGGGAAAGGAGACATCACTGACGGAAGTGCTTAACTGATATCGATGCATCAAAACTACACAAGGTATTATTTCTCAGCAATTTGTAAATAAGTAGGTCACTGCCTTACTTCAAATGGGGAAAAAATCTCCAGAGTTATATTTTGACATCACTTTTTCTGAAGAGCCACAATTTGCCTGAAGATTTGGTCCACACTTCTCCTGGTTATGTGTATTATGCTTCAATGTCCTTGATTTGATTTGAGCATTGACATTAATGTCTCCTGAGCTATACTGTTTATATAATGTCACCAGTACCTTTTGAAAGTATGTACTTACCAGTAACATTTACATAGAAGGAACACGTATCTGTATTTCCTGCAGCATCTGTTGAAGTGTATGTCACTGTATTGTTTCCAATAGAAAAGTAATCTCCAGGATTGTCAGTTGATGTCAGTGTCTGGTTACCAGAGTTATCTGTTGCTGTAGGTGGTGTCCAGGTTACTACAGCTGTAGCATTACCACGGTCTGTGTTGACACTCTGATCACTTGGGCATTCACTGATGATGGGGTTTTCATCATCTATTATTTGAGAAGGAATTTTAAAACACAAATTCGGTAAAGTATGATCTGCATGACTGGCAAGAACCCCAACAATATTATCTATCAAAACCTTATACAAGGCATTTTAGCTGCAAAATACTAAGCTGTATTTTGCATGCGACTCCAAATCCGTTACCGGAGGGGGCAATATTTTCCATATTGCCCTCTTCCGGGTTTTCCCTATAGACCACTGTACTAAAAATGAGTGCAACATTCTGCCATATTATTTACATCAAATTGCATACACACAGTATTGTGTATGCGTTTAAGTGCACAGAGGCTTAAACAATGGATACGCAGGGTAACAATTTACGTCAAACTTGCTTGGCCCAGATTACATACCCTGCATGAATAACCTGAAATCAGAGGGACTAACAGGCAAACAGACTTGATTGAAATTTCTACAAAATAGGCATATACATGATATAGATAATATTAATAATAATATTGGCTGGCTCTACTTTTGATGAATATCGAAAATATTGCCCTAAAAAGAACCATATTGCCTTCGTCTTCGACTAGGGGCAATATGATTCTGATATCCCCCTCAAGGCCATCCAATATTATATGAATGATCTTTCAATAGTCGCTTTCATTTATAATTTAATCTGAATTTCAAAATAATCCCTACTTACCAGTAACAACCACATGAAAGGTACAGGTATCCATATTTCCTGAACTATCTGCTGATGTGTATGTCACTGTGTTGTTTCCAATAGAAAAATAATCTCCAGGATTGTCAGTTGATGTCAGTGTCTGGTTACCAGAGTTATCTGTTGCTGTAGGCGGTGTCCAGGTTACTACAGCTGTAGCATTACCACTGCCTGTGTTGACATTCAGATCACTTGGGCATCCACTGATGACTGGATACTCATCGTCTGATTTTATTTTAATGAGAGGAAAAAAAGAAAGATTTTAATGAAATGCTATGCTTAAAGTTTGTTAAGAGGCACAGACAATAATACAGAATATCTGTCTTTGATCACTCATCCATTTATGAGTTAAAGGGGAATGAAAGGCAACATACATTAGCCGATAATCATGCAGATAATTGTCAACCTGTTAAAATTATCTTGAAATTACTCCTATTTGATTATATAAAAATGTCTCAAAAAGTTGCAGTTTCCTTGCTATACATTATCTCATGGGGGCTGCCAGTTTCTTTACAAAGCAATGTTAGAGCAGTGCTTTTTGTGAGATTCCCACTAACCTGTATACTACATTAGCTACGATTACACTCACGATCACCTGTGGAATGCATGAGACTGGATTTTCATCATAATAGTCCATTTTTGGAGTCATGTACATTCAAATTATTAGGGATTTTTATCCTGTCCATAACCTACGTGTCAAGATATTTGGTTCAGCTCCTTCATAAGTGAGGCAGTTTCTTTTGTTAAGCAGGATTTGGCATACACAAGTTGTTGTTTGGTCAGACAAAGGTTTGTCAATTATTCAAAAAAGTGACAAAGACCTACATACGACTGCTCCATACAACATCACCTGTGCGAAAGTTGGGGTACCAAGATGGCTGCCAGTTGGCATTGGTGGATTTGATTCTACAATAGTTATGCATTATGCAGGACCATATCCATTGTGCACAGGTAAATGGATATGTACGACTATGACATCAGAGTTTTTTCAAAATGGCAGCCCCCATGGGAGAATAACTATCAAAATCTGCAAACTTCAGAGAGATTGTTCTCCTTACTGAGCAATCAAATATGAGTATTTTCAAGATATTTTGAACAGGCTGACAACTTTCCACATGATTATTAGCCAATTTTTATTGAGTTTCATTCTCCTTTAAGCTATATAAAAGTAAGCTGCCTAGAGTTATAAAAAGCTGCAGGAAATGTCCAAGAAGCAGTTTCCATAGACCATTTTACATAAACATTTCCACTGTCAGTTGCAATTCAGTTGCAGTAGTGAGTGAACCTGGACAGTCACTGATCATTGGGGAATATTTACTGCAAAGTAATTTAAAAAAGCAAGTCTTTCATTCAGATATGATTCAATATTCTCTCAGAAAATTCCCTACTTTTAAATGTGAAAATTCCATTGCCGAATACTTGTATTTTGCGATCTTATATAAACTTTCAACACTCACCTTTCACTGTTACATTAAAACTGCAAGAGACAGTATTTCCTGTGCCATCTGTAAATGTGTAGGTCACTGTCGTACTTCCAATAGGGAAAGAATCTCCAGGATTATAATCCGATGTCATTGTTTCTATAGAGCCAGAGTTATCTGAAGCTATCGGTGAAGTCCAGGTAGCAGTTCCTGTAGACAGTCCATTGTCAGTTGAAATAGTGAGTGAGCTTGGACAGTAACTGATTGTTGGAGATTCAGTATCTGCAAAATGAAAGAAAACAAAGAAACAAACATGTTTGATTTGATGTAAAATAATAATAATAATATCAATATTTATCAAGGACAATCGTTGATAAACAAATTTCAAAGGCAAAAATCATTATTTTTTTTAAAATCTTTAAAATTAAAATTTCCATTTGTGCTTTTTTTAATGCATGAAATGTTTTCTCACGGTTGGGTGGGGGAAGGGTCATCTGAGATCATAACAATCAATACATAAAATCACAATGTACATTCCTTTTGCATAAAACTGGTGTCAAAAGACATGTAAACGTGGGAAAGATAAATACATGTATGTGGCTAGGTTTTGTTGGGGAAAGAGGGGGGAGGGGGTCATCCTATGCCCCCGTTCCCTGCACGAGAGGACAGGTGTAAGAAGAAACGTCATTACCTTGTTGGACAGAAGAAGATCCAGGAACCACAGGTAAGTCCCCAAACGCCCCACCCTGGATTCCATTATTGATGGAATCCCTGATCATTTGTGTGGTAGCAATCAAAGGATTGGTGTCGTTACTCTCAATGAAGGTATCCAAGTTGACAGAAAATGCTGCTAAGATGCTTCCATTACTGAAAAAAAAAAAAAATACAATACCTTATATACAAAATATATCAAATTGAAAAAAGTGGATATACTGGTAGAATTTATTCCTTGAATGCACTGAGCGCTACGGTAGCCGGAGCTAAAGCCAGGGTAATAATATCCAAAGTCCTTTGGAAGCGCATAGAGACGTTATATCATAATGTGATATGGCTTTGCGCTATACAAGAATGAAATATTATTATTATTATTATTATTATTATAATTATTATTATTCGAGACAGATGAGGAACACCTTAATCTACCACTTGTATTCTGGCTGGAATTTAATCAATGGCTACCATATACAATATATTTAGAAGAAAAAATATCAAAATTCATCAACTTTACAAAAAAAATCAGCACTTACCTAAAACCATTCACAGTGCTACCTAAATACTGAGATCCTAGCGGTGCAAAAATAGTGTCAAACTACCAGGAGAGAAAAAAAATACAAAGCTTGTTAAAAATCTCAAACTAAAAAAAAAAAAATACAAGTATACATTAAAACTACCACAGTTGAAACTGACATATTTAATGTTAAATCGAAGTTTCAAACATATGGTGCACAAACAGGAGTAAATGTTGATACACTGTACAAATATCCCTGCCAAGAAGAAAGAAGAAATTCTGAAGTACATGTAAATATTACTTTTCTTAATTTCCTGCAAATTTCCAACACTCAAATATTCCTTGTGCTTTACGATTTCTGAACCAGTTGCATGTGCAAAATATTAATGTAAAACACTGGGGGAAGAACCCCGAGTTTGAATGAGAAATTACTAAGCCTGTACAAGAAGGATGTTTCTTACTATACATTTTCATTTTCCCATTTTCAATCAATAGATAATTCTGTGACAAATCATTATGCCTCATCAAATCAAAATACTAGGCTGCTCGAAATATGTGCTACAAATAAAATAACAAAGAGTGTAATTAGCCAATATTTCCAAGATAACCTATTTTTTCCAGAAACATGCAATATTGTAAAAGGGACAAAACCCAAGCCATTGGTCTTTATACTCGTCACACAGACATGTTGTCTTTTTGGCTATATATTTTACAATGGGTTCAACTCACGCCACTGATGAGGCTACCAGCTGTACTCTGGTACAGTGCTGTGGTTGGGTCAGTAAGGTCAGCTGAGAATGTACCAGCAATCGCCAATGATCCATCAACGGTTACTGATGCATTACCTGAAACGAGCATTTAAATAGTTTGTTTACTGATGCATTACCTGAAATAAGCATTTCAATAGTTTGTGAGCTGTTGTAGTGTTGTTAATGAGGAATCAACAAATTTTTTTCTCTCGAAATGATCAGACTTGCATGATTGAGTGTTTTCCTGGTGGATCAAAAACAAATGTGGAGGTTAAGTAATGAAAGGTCCTTTCATGCCCTGGGTGGCTAATCCTGCAAAAGAATTGGAGTGTAGATCAGTGTGTTTGGATAGGAATTGCTATATTTTTCTTTCAAACACAGGAAAATATACCCTTGTTGTGAAATTTATTCCCATGGAATATATTTTGTGCTTATCACGCATTCATGAATATAAATTTTTGTACTTGAAATTCATTTAACCCCTAGACTATTGGAACCTGGTGGCTCCTGTATCAAGCCTATGAGTGTTAAAGAATTCACTAGTCAACGGGTTAAAACAACTGTTCAAAATGTTGGTGGCACAGAAGTTATTACTGACTGGGAACTCAATTCCAACTCAAAGAGGTAAAAGAAATTGTATTTCTTTACCCAACAGCAGAATGTCCCATTTTTATTTATCTACATCCACATGTACTTCACTCGTTTGTGATGAGGCAAGGGTAATTTTGATACCTATAAAACGTAAAAGTAAAACCTAAAAATTTACTTTGGCTTCTCTTAGTCAGACTTACCTATCACTGTGATGTAAAAACTGCAAGTGTCAATATTTCCGGCATCATCTGTGGATGTGTAGGTTACATTGGTGCTTCCAACGGGGAAAGAATCTCCAGAATTATAATCTGACGTCAACATCTGCAAGCCCGAGTTATCTGAAGCTGTAGGTTCTGTCCAGTAAGCAGTTCCTATAGACTTTCCACCATCAGCATTGACAGATATTGAGCTGGGACATCCAGATATCACTGGTCTTTCATTATCTGCAGTAATGAGGAAAATATCATTTTATGTCAATGTTTCCTATAGAGATTCAAGGTTTATTCATTTTCCACACGTCTTCTGTTTTTCAGAATAGTTTGCGCGTTGAGGTAAAACCCTTACTGATTCACAAGGTTCACAATTATGTTTCATAAATAATATTTTGAGATAAAAATTTGAAATTACAGTTCCCTTTTCCCTGGCTCATCTTGATATCAAAATTGCTCCATGACATCTAATTTTACTATTTTTAAACCTGTTTTGAATTTTTGTTTTTTAAAGGCATGCTTCTCTTAGTACAATTATATAGGATCATAAACATCACAGTTTTGGACATACAAACCACCTTCAAATGTCCATTTACAGCATTGAAACCTGAACTGTCTCAAATACTTCAACATATCTGTCGATGTAGGCAAAATATATAAACCTTTTCATTCATACATACCAATGACCGTTACAATAAAAGTACAAGTAATACTGTTTCCTGTGTCGTCTGTAGATGTGTATGTCACAGTGGTAGATCCAATAGGTAGAGAATATCCAGGATAATAATCTGATGTCAATGTTTGTGAGCCAGAGTTGTCTGAAGCAGTAGGCTCTGTCCAATTTGCCATCCATGAAGCTAGACCACCGTCTGTACTGACAGTGAGCGAGCTAGGGCATCCAGATATAACAGGTCTTTCGTTGTCTGTGGAAAAAAAAGGATTTAATAATGGGATATAATTATCCTCACTTCGTTCAAAACATATAGTACGTACAAACAACATGAGGTTACTTTTTCACATACTAGGATGAATAGGGGCAATTTGAAATGTTGTTGACGTACATGTATATGTTTGTTCTATTGATGCAGACCCTTTCTTTTATTCATTAAAAAGAAATAATGCAAAGGGCTCTGCACCTTCAGTGGGGAACAGAACATCTATAAAGTTTTCCAACTTCAGTCCCTGCTCAGCCAATTGCCAACTATTCACTTCATTTTACGACCCAAACAAAACATTATGACAAGACTACCAATATTCAGGAGAAATAGGAATAGAGGCGAAAATGTAGGAAACGTATCATTGCTTGTAAGCCTGCGTTAATTTGCCTATGATAGTTTTTCATAATCTCAATTCTACATAATAAAATAATTCCATGAAGTCCACATAACTTACCATACACTGCTATATCAAAGGTACACGTCATGACAGAATTCCCTGAGCTATCTGTGGCTGTGTAAGTCACCCTGGTGCTACCAATGGGAAAGGCATCCCCAGGATTGTAGTTTGAGGTCAGAGACACAGAGCCAGAGTTATCTGAAGCTGTAGGTGGCGTCCAACTGACCACTGCCGTGGCTAATCCACCGTCGGTGTTGACCGATTGGGAAGGTGGACAACCATTGATCATGGGTTCTTGTTCATCTGAGGGGAACAGAATTTATATGCATTACTTTCTTGTTGACATTAACATGTAAATTTCTATTAAGTACAGCTGTATGGTAATACCAACCAAAGTAGTTCTTACTGCTGATTATTCTCTCATGGAATCATGTGACACGGCACACTGCAATGTCATCTGTTTCTTCTTCCTCATAATATCCTTTCACAACTCCAGTTTCCCTTTCTTAAAGTTTTTTTAATCCCATGGCAATCAATAAAGTTTTACTATATATAACGGAAAGGAAAATTTTGAGTAAAAGGTTCAAAATATATTCAAGCTAATCAAACATTACCACATTGACATCCTCAACCCTTGAAATACCATGGTCAAATTCCTACACTAACCAAATTCCTAACTTCTGAACGCTGGACTAAACACCAAACGTTACCTTAACCATAAACCTAACATAAAACCAAACTGCATTACCCTAATCCCATATCTTTGACAAAACCAAGAATGGAGCAAATATCGCCAGAGCAAATGGCAGGTCAACCATCACATCCTTTCTCCAGAAACACACTTATTTGAATATCGACCCTCTCAAGGTCAGCACTTACCTGTTACAGAAACTAGGAAAGAGCAGCTTGCTTGGTTCCCCGAGGAATCGGTTGCAGTGGCCGTCACATTGACTTGACCAAGGCTGTAATCTCCAGGAGAATGGGAAGCAATGACAGTTACCTGACCAGAGAGGTCAGTGGCTGTTGGTTCTACCCACGTGATGGTCACGCTTGATTGACCGCTGGCCAGCGTGGCGGTGACATCATCTGGACAGTTGATGACCGGTGGAGTGGTATCTGATAAAGCAAATCAAAGTTTAGCAAGATGAATCTGCAACTGAATCAAATGACCAGGGGAGCGTTTCATCAAGTGTTTGTCAGTGATTTTTACCGACAACTGTTATAAGCTACTGAAATCCTTGCATCTGATTGGCTGAGAGCAAATTTATCAGTAAAAAACACTGACAAAATGCTTGATGAAACGTTCCTAAGGGTAATAATTCTGTAGGCACTTTGGTCGGTTACACTGTAACTGGTAAGGCAATATATAAGAAACAGCTATTATTATTATTCATGGGAAAGATGTATTTTGAGAATTTTCTCTCCAGGGAGGCATTTGCTTTAAGTCATTAACTGTATGTACATTACTTGAGACCAATTACAGTACATGTCGTCATAAATATGGACTTCCATCTGAAAGAAGTGATCCCTGCTCAGGAGGCAAATCATAAGCAATAGCAAAATTTCTCATAATAGCTCGTTTACAATTGAAGTAAAGAGAAGGATGTGTACTGGTAGGGAGAAAATTTGGAACTACTATGCTTTCAAATTTTGATATGATACAGAACCTCTCATTGAAATAATAAGTTGTATTGGTTGCCCTGAAGAGAACCCAAAGTTTTCGTCAGTGAAATCTGAGATTTCATGCAATTTGGTCCAAAGTTCAGTTAATGATACAAAGGCAAGATTTTGGGATATATATAGCTGTGGTTAAAAAAAAAAAAAGAGTAGGCTTGTAGAAGTGTGAATCAAGTATGAGCTTGAAATACCCACCAGTTAAAGTGACAATGAAAGTGCACTCTGCCATGTTGCCGGATGTATCCGTTGCTACCACTGTCACATTGTTTGCTCCGAGCACGAGATCTGATGCAGGAGGACTGCTGGTGAGACTAGCAATGGTTTCAGAGTTATCAGTGGCTGTTGCATCCCATGTGACTGGGTCCGATGTGAGCTCAACCGTGATGTCAGACGGGCAGGAAACTACTGGGCTCTCCAAATCTGGGAATGAAAAAAACACACATATCTGTATGGGCTTCTTTTCACAAAAGGCATCAAATATTGTACCGGTACATTACAAAAATGCTTTAGTGGTAAAGTGAAAACCTGCTTCACTTGTATGAGAATAGCACTATCCACATAACAAGGTAATTTTGTGGAAATGAAGCAAATATGTTGAGACACACACTGGATACCTCAACTGATTTTGCTGTGGAGGCAGATTATAATATGTTCATGTAGCATATATAGAATTTTAAAAATGTACCGGTAATGAGAAGAAATCGGCCAAGTAATCTTTGGGCTTGAAAAAAAAAGTGGTTTAGGCAACTCCATATTAAATCAGAAATAGAGAATTGGTGTAAATGCGGTCTCTCCAACACAATCCATAAAAGAGAAGTACATGTTGATGATTCATTGTTCTAATATTGAAAACATTTAAAATTGGGTGAATTTATATGCATTTTTAGTGGTACGTAAATCTCACAAAGTCTAACAAGACAGACAAGAACTAGTAGTTCATAGCAGGCTACACGAAGCACAGTATAAATCGACAGACAATCATGTGCATAAGCCTAAATTAGATACACACATATATTTGTATCCCCCGCCATTTCAATACTCTGCAAAACACTTTGATACCAGCTCTCTAAAGATAAATCCATGATCCTTACCTTGTACATTCACCATGAAAGTACACTGGGCCTCATTGCCAGACCCATCCATCGCTGTCACGGTGACTGTCTGGATCCCGATGGGCAAGAGGCCTGGTGAGACATCCGTCTGTACAGTCACTTGACCAGAGTTGTCTGACGCAAAGGGGCCGATCCATGTGACGATGGCTGAAGACGCGCCTGTGTCGGCTACAACTGTGATGTTGTCTGGACATGTGATGGATGGCACTTCTTCATCTAGATTTTAAACATGATTTTATATAAAAAAAATTTTAAAAACAGTGCTCAGAGGACTACATTATAGTGATGCATTCACTATAACTTTGAATGAGAGTTTCAGAGTTTGAATTCTTGTCCAGTGTTTTATGTCCATGCCAGGGTATTTTATCAACAGTTAATGGGTACCAGTACGGGATTCATCCCTTGAAAAGCAATTAGCTGGAGCTAAATTATGTTAAAGCGCATAGACATGCTATAAGCAAACAGAATCATCATTATTCTGTTATTAACAATAGATGAGGCTAGAAATATGTGACCCGGCACCACAAAACCACCAAAAAGTCGCAAAAAATAATTTTTCTGATTTTATCATATTTGGATAGAACAAAGTCTCAGCTTTAAAATGATATATGACTCATTATAATTGAAACTTTCTAACCCTTTTAATTCAGCGAATGAAAGGAGCTTGTAAGAGATGTTTGCTGTCATTAAATAGGGAGGAAATGAGCTCTAAAGTTGGGGCCTATTCAAGCGTGCGGAGTAAGAAAACGAGAGAGAAAGTCGATAGAGAATCAAAAGGCCATAGCACCCACTATGAATGAATTGTCGGATTAGGTTGATATTTGGTAGGAGTGTTAAACATAGTTTATTCATTCTATTGCCAAAACTTCAAATTGTGAACTTGAGTCATTCAAAAGTTATTATGATGCAAATGAGAGTGTTCTAATGGGAGATTAAGCGCACCTCAGTGGCCTGACGTGTGCACAAGACAATGCATATGCCTATTCACTCCATTGGGGTGTCTTTCTTTGTTCCCTGTTACATACATGTACATGTAATACTGGTTCGTTACCTGTGTAGTCCTTCTGTTATCATACACTGAACTTGTAATTTAGCCTATAATTAACTTAAATAGAACCTACTCTTTTTCTTGTTCACATTGATTAATCTATATATGTAATTTGTTTTACATAGAACTTAGATACTCTTTCCTTGCTCACATGAATAAACTTGATCGTTCGTTAGCAACGAAATCCTTTTTCAGACTCTGTTTCGTCATCGAAATGGAACTTAAAACTGCTCTGTAATTTGCTTTCGCGGCTATTGATGAACTGTAATATCAGTATGATGAGATTGCTGAGAATTTATTCTTTCTATCAGTATGAAAATCATTAGGGAAAAGGTAATTTAAGGCCCGTGAGATTGCAGTGATTTTACGAGGGTGAGCGGTACCGATTAAAAAAATATCATACGGGAAGGCAAAGAATTAGGAAGAAACCGAAGTTGTGCGCAAAAAATCTGGTCTAGGAAAACTGTTAAAAATATATTTTCTACTGTGTTTTAAGCTTCCAGATTTTGATATAAGGTACAGAAAAGAACGATCTTTCAGAAAAACCAAAAGTCCGAAAATAAAATTTTCCAACCCAAATTTCCATTTCAGCTGTTTACACAAAATCACGGGTTGCGACTTTTTGGTGGTTTTGTGGTCCCGAGTCACATATGTGTTACGATTATGTCTCTCTTGCACATAAAAACAGAGGTCACAAAATGAAGTTCAATTCCCTTACCAACAACTTGGACAGTGAAGTTACACGATGCCGTATTGCCTGACGAATCGCTTGCTGTGGCAATCACAGTGACAGTACCGAGCGAGAAATCGCCTTGTTCTGGAGACGATGTAATGGTAGGGGAATCCCCTGAGTTGTCCATGGCAGTGACTTGCCATGTGACCATGGTGGAGGTGCTTCCAGGGTCAGCGGATTGCATTATGCTAGCAGGGCAGGTGACAACTGGCAGTTCCACATCTTTTTAAAGACAAGAAAACAGAGAAGATATAGACAGGAAGTAAACCAAAATGCGAACTGACTTTGTTTTTTCATAGTGCTGTTTTTCTCATTTTTCATCAGGAAAAGGTTGGTGTAAATGTGGATTGAAATATACAAGGAAAAAAAAAAAACATGTAACATACAATGAGAAACAAAACAGAGCAAAACAAGACAACTCACCAGACACTTCAACACTGAACGAACACTGTCCCACATTGCTACTATGATCAAGAGCTGTCACAGTGACAGTGTGGGTACCAATAGCAAAGATGCCCCCAGAAGACGGGGATGAAGAAACACTAGACACTGAGCCAGAGTTATCATTGGCAGAGACCATCCAGCTGACAACAGCTGAGGGACTGCCATTATCTGTATTGACTTCAATCGTGCCAGGACATTCTACCATCGGTGCCTCATTATCTGCAGATGAAAGAAACCACTCTATATTTTACTGAGTTGCATTTCTTCCTTATCCCCCCTTTTTTTAATGGTACTTTATTTGCTTGATTAGTCAATTTGCACTATAAACAGCTTTAAGAACAGTGAATGCATTGTAAAAGAACACTGCTAGAAACATGCAACTGAAAAGAACAAAGGTATGTACACAAATTCACTATCACTTTATTTGAGAAACACAATTCAACAGATAGATGCACATTGAAGAAACATTTAACATAAATGGACAAAAAGTACAATGTAAAAAATGAAACATTAAAACGATATACTGCCCAGTGATTACACAATCACAACCTTCTTTCAGTTTCAAACTGAGTAAAGATTGGCTGATAATTTTCACAGTCATCTTCCATCTAATACCAAGCTTCACACTACCTCTATATCAAAAGGTGTCGGGATTGAAATTTTGCGGGTTTTGTTTGCAAACGTACCTTGAATGACAACATCAAAGGTGCATTGGCCCTCCAGACCCGCAGGATCAACCACCGTCACCATGATCACATGACTGCCAATCTCAAACTGTCCTTCGCTAGGTTCCGTGGCGATGCTTGATATGGTTCCCGAGTTGTCTGTACCTCGAGGGTTCCTCCATGATACAGTGGCATAGGCCTGTCCTAAATCTGTGTCCCTTGTGATGTCTTCGGGGCAGATGGCAATGGGTGCTTCAATGTCTGTCAGGGCAGGATGTAAGAATACAAGAATATCCCAGGTACAATGTATGGATTAAATCAGTGACTTAATAAAATTCACTATTCAAATTGAAAGTCAACACACCATGATGCAAAAATACATATGATATACATTTACATGTATTTCAAAATTGCTAGATTTTGCAGTACTTTTGTGGTTCATGAGGCTCACATAACAAATGTAATCTGGCACATTACCCTTGACCAAAAGAAAAGATGACCATCAACTCAATAACTATTATCAATACATAAGCCTAAATGATTAACATATTAAATGCAATAAAGCTCAATTTTCTTTTTTAAAGGATGTGATCTTAATAATGTAGAATCTGAATGGAATTGTAATTTTTGTTTGTTGATTCAGTTACGAACTTACCAACCACTGTTGCAACAAACACACACTGTGCTGTATTCCCAGAAGGGTCTGTGGCCGTGGCTGTGATGTTGCGGCTTCCAATGGGCAATTGACCAGGAACAAAATCTGTTTCCACGGTAACCTCTCCTGAATTATCTGTTGCTGTTGGATAGGTCCAGGATATAATTCCGAAAGCTTCCCCTGCCTCTGTATCTGCTGTGACATCATCGGGACAGACAATGACAGGAGGTTCTTGATCTGAAAAAATAAAAGCACGAGAATGCACATCATGAATATGCAAATAATTTCCTCCTCACTAGATGATAAAATCTAAGTTATCTAACTGTTAGATCTAACGTTAGACACTAATTTCAAAATCTTCTCACTTTTTCTCTCCTACATCATTGTACATCAGCAGTTATAACAGGTCCTTTGAAAACTCTACAGAGACAATCAACACAATATAAAGTGATGGTATGAGCTGGAGCTAGAATCCTAACTACTGAAATAGATAGAAGCAAGTGTTAAAGAAAATAACATACTAGTACCCTCCAGACATTCTTTCCATACTCGGTGAACAGGTGAAAGTGAACGAGCAATGCCATGGCCCTGCCATAGGTGGCATAGACTCTTGAGTCCCAGTCACGAACAACAGGTTTGGCTAATATACCAATTCCTATGACTCATAAAACAAGAGACTTGTAATTCAAAGGATTGTTAGCCTTAAAAATGCATAGTTTCTGATTCTTATTATAAGAATTAAGGAATATAACCAGTCACAGAAGTTTTAGACGGGCATTACAACAATACTTAATTAGAGAATACCAACTTGAAAATCAATTTTAGAATGTTCATGAAGGTCATTATTACCGGTATTCATTTTATTTATTTCAGGCTCACTTGATATTTGTTATCATTGCCATTATTATAGTTGTTGTTGTTGTACTGTTATTACTAATCTTATTGTTTGTTAATAATGTATACACCTGTAGACCTATGAGTTAATTTAAAAAGATATATGAGATCACACCACGAATAGTGGTCACATTGACCACTACGTGATATGAATGCAAAAATAATGGGTATTTTCTGTCACACGTACCAAAGGTATGGGGGGAAATGAGATAAATATTTCAAATACTTCCTTTCAAATTGAGCTTTTAAAAATCTCACTCGTGTGTTGTTTTCATTCTGCCGATATCTTAGACTAAAATCGGCAAATAAAATTTTGTCCACAAATTAAAGAGACTTGGTATCGCATGCGCACATTGCGCACACAGAAAATTGGGACTTTTCCGTGAATGCGATAGGGACCAAATTTTTAATGACAAAATTCTTTGGGGGAGATGTCAGCGCTCAGCCATCAGGAAATGTACACAATGACTCTAATACCCCGTTTCGCCAGAATCGACAGTATATTACAGATTTCAATTTTGGAATTATCTTTTCCAACATCGGTGAGTTGAATTTATTGCATTTCATGGATATATGTTGGGGTTGGTTTTTGTAAATTAAATGCCGATTTTGAGTGATTGCTGGGGACTTTTGTGCAGTGGTGTTTGAAAAAGTTGCGGTGTATGACTGCCTAGATTCTACACACGAAGTATAGTAAAGTCGCTATGACTATGAGTATGAGTATGAGTGTATGAGATGTGCATTTCAACTAATTTGCTATTGATTTATCTATGTAATCAACTTTACGGGGCTAACCTCGATTACCATATGCTATTTGTTACCTTTTACCAAGAAGTATGTATCATTGTGATTTTGGTAATAAACTCATTCATTCATTCGTAATACTAATAATCAGCACGCTCCAAATTCACTCATGCGGACATGCTAGCGGTCCGTGAAAGGTAACTTACCCGTCGCTGCTGCGGGCGGTGGTTTGTCTCGGTCCGTTACTTTCGCAAACCATGACGATCGAGGTTTCAAACTATGAATTCCTTTCTCCTACTTTACTCTTTTAAAGACCGTAATATCTGAATTAAATACTGCTAGGTACTTGGGCATGGTCGCAAAGATTCTCTGTAGGATTTGTCGATCAGCAAGTAAAAACGACAGACGATCATAATCATGACCATCTCATCTGTGCATACATGCAACTTTTTGCAAGCTCCATCTCATATACCGCAGTTTAGTCTTGTCTAAATGCACACAAATAATACAAACGTGCACCTTCTGTGTATTGCCGGTGCGCTATACGGAGAGAATATGAGATAAAAGTCTGGGAGTCAGGCTAACTTTGGCGTCTCGGGAGTTTTTTCGAGTTCTGATTGGTTGAAAGTAAAGTTGCATTTTGCACCTGTTACGTTGCGTTTAATTCATGGAGATCCTATATTAGAACACTATAGGATCTCTACAGTACTTTAATTAAAACCCTTTTTGCTAAAGGCTTCGGATGATCAGCATATTTGGAATTTTACAGCCCTGACGGAGTTAATACTGTTCAACCAAAACTAAGTTATTTGATTCTATGCACAGAGGAGCAACATACGGGTCACAGTAGTTTCAAATAACTTATACAAACCTGCAGCTATTGTAGAAGGGGCAGTCGTTGTTGGTGGTGTTTCATAGGCTGTTGTTACTTCGACGTCAATAGAAACTGCAAAGATAATTTGAAGTACAAGATCATCAGAAGCTTTTATCGACTGCTTTTGATTTAATTCCCAAACATTGCCCCATAACCCTATAAGCTGTGTGTATTTTCTTCAATATTAGGTCAAGAAAAGTTATACATAAATTTATACAAAATGTTAAACATCACTGCCCGTATTCTACTAATTCAGTTAGACCGACGGGAGATTTAGTCATATCAAACAAAAGAAAACGTTGACCTCGTTCTAACTGCTTGTCGTTAAACTTGACTTTTAGACCACGCTTAAACTCAGTGGTGGCTTTAAATGTTTTAGTAGAATTCGGACCATGGGTCATAAAACGTAAAATTTTAAATACTGGCTTTTTACCGTCTGTAACCGCAAATGTAGTCGAATCAACCCCGAGGGTTGTAAGGTCGCCATTGTTCTCAGCAATCCGGATGATCTCTTTGATGGAGACTTCGACCTGCCCTCTGACTCTGTTGATCTGGTCCTCGATGCTCCCGACACCCGACGACGGCGTCGTTGAATCAGTGACTGCTGGGTTCTGTGTTGGCGCTGTCGGAGCTCGTATTAAGTTGATAGTGAAGTTGACGATGACGCTACCCTGGCTGTTCAAAATAAAGATAGTCAATATGGTCACATTGGTCAGTTATTCACAGAAAAAAAAATCAGAACGATTTGTGCACCATGAAATCCATCTGTTAAAATGTGTCACCGCCTGTATTGTCTTATCCTATTGTACGCTCTCTCTCTCTCTCTCTCTCTTTCCTCTAGTAGTATACCACCTGCGTCTATATTGTCCCTTAATTTTTATCTTCATTCTACTGACGATTCATATCGTTGCTTACAATGCTTACATAATCACATCGAGCATTAAAAGAAAACAAAACTCCAGAATAAAGTGTCGAGATGGTCGACGGGGCAAGCATTGACTGGAGCATACACTATATATTGGGAATGAATTTGTCCCAACATCCCCATACACTCTGAGATCTACGACTTTGAAAGGGAAGTTTTGTTTCTCTTGACACTTACGTGAATCTGTTGACAACTGTACCGTTGTAAACATCCCTGAGATCGCTGTTGTAAAACACGGCATCCATCTACCAATGAAAGTAATATAATATTTTTTAAAGTTTGATATAAAATGAGAGGGGTTGAATGAAACAGTGGGAAAGATTGAGTGATAGAGTGAGAAAGAGAGAGACAGAAAAAAGGAGGGAGACATAAAAAAGGAGGGAAAAAGAAAAAGGGAGAGACAGAGAAAGAATAATTGAGAAGAATACGGGGAAGTATATTTGGAACGATTTTCGATTTAAAGGTTTTCTACTCCTCACATTCGCTATTATAACTCCGAAACAATTTCTGTCAACCCCAACATTTGACCTGTTTACTTATTGCGAACCTTCAATCCTTGGATAACTGAACATGAGGAATATACCGAACTTATTATGTAATCATATTACCCAATATTACAAGCGTTCGTGATTCCGAAGCTTGTGTCTAAGTCGGAATGAGATCCCTTCAGGGTATGACACATCAATCTTAAAGTGAAACAAGATTCATCAGTTCAATATTTACGAGGATACCAAATACCAGTACTTTGTATATACTGCATATATTATATATATTCTTATTTATCATGTTTATTGTTAGTTATGAATTTATTTTCATGATTTTGTTGACTATCATTGCTATCAGGGCCTCATGGAAGACCACCAATATTGGTGTTAATGAGTCACCCTGTCTAAATATCAGAAATGAATAAATAAATATTTTTCTAATTTGGGGGTTATAATTAACCACGTATTCGAAATTCCGAAGCTTCGGAATATTTAGTGAGCATGTACTGTTAGGAAGAAGAATAGTAAATCCAGTCTGATGGGGAGGGGGTGTTGTAAAAATCGTAATGTCATTATGATGCACTTTTCACTTTCCAAATGCACAAAAAGGGCATACGTCTTGCGACATCCTTCCCTTGCAATTTACCGTATTTGTGAAGTTTTTAGCAAGTTCTTGGAATTGAGGCGATAAGTCATTATTGTAAGCAGGTATGAAGGCTCGATTCGATAATCTCACTGTTGCATCCAATTCGACTCCAACTGCAAAAAGGTATGAGAAAAAATAAAACATTATCAGTCTGATTCAAAATCTTTACCTCGAATAGAAGTCATTGTGTGAAAATGAACAATGGAGCACATATCAAGATTTGAAACA
The DNA here is from genome assembly GCA_025617745.1 of Heliocidaris erythrogramma. Classification (NCBI taxonomy): domain Eukaryota; kingdom Metazoa; phylum Echinodermata; class Echinoidea; order Camarodonta; family Echinometridae; genus Heliocidaris; species Heliocidaris erythrogramma. The sequence continues at coordinate 32,974,109 of CM046856.1, forward strand.
TCTTTTTTATATAGATACTTTTAAAGCACTTTATCCCTATTGTGTGTAGATGTATATCCTATTGGGATTTCTTAATTTTAATAAAATGTACACATAAGTCTTCAATCAATCTCCGTCCACACGCCATACGCTTTTCTTTTCGAAAAGTCTCTCTCTCTCTCTCTCCCTCTCTCTACCTCTCTCCACACACACACACGCACTTTTTTTCTTTTCATAATTATTTCAATTCCTTGATTCAGATTTTCAAAATGAATATTACAAATTAAGCATTGATTACACTGTATAATTCAACATGGCAATATTAGACAATACAAATAATATAATTCCATGGTACATGTAGCATGCCATTCATAAATAAACCATAGTACAATTAACTGAACAAGGTATAGATTAAATTCATAGGTGACGAATTAAAGTATATAGGGCAATTGTAACAATGAATAATATTTTTTTTAAGCCGTTTGTAATATTAACTTGTATGTTAATATTACACACACACCCTCACACACATCCACATCCACAAATTCACATCACATATAGTTATATTAACCTAGTTTAGCGTTCCTTTCTACTGGATGTAATACCTTCAACTAATTAAGATAAATCAAATTATATGTGCATAAAACGTTTTCTTCATCAATAAATTTGTCGATATGTGATAGAGATATTAATAAACAACATTATACATACCAACAACAACCATCACTGCTCCAGCGCTGACAGGTACATAAGGCTGGACTGGAAGAGTATCAAATGAATTAAAATTCCGTAATCACAATTAAAATGGACAGTTCGAATATTATTCTGAATCAGTGCAAATTAAAAATATTGCACACTAAATCATAATTCAATTTATTTGTGTTTCGATAAAGTAACCTTTTTTAAATACACAAGCAAAGCAATTGATGAAAGATATCATATAATATGACATTATTGTTGCAAACTTATCCCTGTTCTTTTTTGATCAATTCCAATGCATTTTTCAGAAAAGAAAATGCACAATATCTTACATCAAAAGATAGATTAGAATTCGGTCAGTTAGGTAGATTTAGCCTCAAAATTTCAACGCTTTTAAGGTTGTGTTAAAGCAGGGATGTACTAGGCAAGCTTGCCTCGTACCTCCTTGGTTAAAGGGAATAAAATGCAACATAACAATTACCTGTCGTAACCGCTTGTGACGTTGCAGCGAATGGACCTTCAGAAAGAAACATCAAAACGGTTATTAGAACAATTAGTGTGATTGTCAGTAGAATGAATAATATAGTCATGACAACTAACCTCTGTTAAAGGTAAAACACACTATTTAAAATACACTTCAATAATCACACTGGGATATTCACTATCTCGAGGCTCCTACAGACTGAACAAGTTTTACGGCTTACCGGCATAGTTATTGTCAACATTTCAAAATAGCAATAACGTGATCTTATGGCTTTATCACGGTGTGGCTGGGCTGCAAATTTCAAAATTTGCAAATAGTGCAGCGGGAAACCTAAATTTATTTTGAGTGCCCCCCCCCCCATTAGGCAATCTTTTTCCACATCTCTCTCTCTCTCTCTCTCTCTCTCTTATTTGTTTATTTTATGGTTTGTTTTTATTTCCATAAGAACATTTAAAAAGTTAATTATACATGGTAAATTTCAGACACCAGATTCAATTTCCCGACAGAATGAAAAATCTTGAATTTCAATAATTAATTCCTTTTTTTTGGGGGGGGGGTGAGTTTTGAACAATGGCAAGCTGGCGGAGACATCTTTTCAACCTTTGCAAAATTTTCAAAAAGGGAGGACAGCTCTTGGGAACTTTGATTTAAGCAACACATCCATTATTTTCTCATTTTCATTTATTTTCATGAAAGTTGCCAAAGCTGTACTGTTTTATTTCCTTAAATTGTACATAATATATATATAAGGTGGTTTGCCCATTTCAGTGGTACTTACATAATCCCACTGTTATTCTAAGGGGCCCCTCTCTCTCTCTCTCTCTCTCTCTCTCTCTCTCTCTCTCTTTCTCCCTCTCACTTGTCTCACTACAGCTCCTCATTGTACATGTACCTTCCACAATTGCCCTGGTAGACAAAAGAACATCCCTTCATTGCTATTATGTAAAAATATGTAGAACAGGTGTACATGCATATTCACCTGCTCTGCTTATTTTACATAATAGTAATGAAGGGATGTTCTTTTGTCTACCAGAGCAATTGTGGAGGGTACAATGAGGAGCTGTATATTTTGTCCGCTCTCTTTGTCATCGTGTTCATAGTGTCTATCCCCCTTTTCTATCTCTCCAGTCTTAACCCCTCTCATCAATCTGACCCTTATACAGTGCATGTAAGTGTGTACACGACAAAAAAGGATGTCATGCATCATGCATGCTGATATGAAGGCATTGTCTGGGTTTTGATAATCTCCACCCCTATACTTGGATCACACGAATAACCCAACTAACAAAACACAAAATGCTTTACGGATAAGCACGAGTAATAACATATAGGCCTACATAATAGACCGTTTCTGTAATGTATACAAATTTATGCACATATATTCTCTGAGCACCTAGTGACGAGCTATTCCATGAACATGCTTTTTATAAATGAGCCTCAATGCTTGGAATCCAGTTTGCATACATTATTTGTTGCTATGCCCGGAAATCCTCCGGCAAGCTTTCAGGTTGTCAAGAACAACCTTTGTATGAAAGGTATGCATAAAATTTGCATACATTACCGAAGCGGTCCGTTGTAGGTATACTCGAAACCCTACTGGAATGTGCTAATCCTCGCACTTGCATTCTTTTTGGAGGATTGTAACCTTCTAATCATTTCCTGGTTATTTTCACGGTAAAGACGGGAGATGAACCCTACTTATACAATCCAAATTAGACGAATAAAATTAAAGCATACACTCCTACATGTATATTCTACATAACACATATAGGTATTATTGGATATATTGGTAATGTGACTTTAGTTGATGTAATAATGATAGTAATAATATTTATCCCGTATATCCGTCTATATGCTCAAGGCGCCTACAAACTTACAAGAAAATTGATTCATGCAATAAATAATATTAAACAAAGTCCAAGAATTGTATAGGGGTGAGGCTTAAGTTTGGTTTTGAAGCGTAACGAATATGCTCTATTACTGTCTTATATTAAATTTCCTTTCAGTAAATGATTGGCCAACTTCATTTTGAACAAATATTGTGTTTGTCATGCATGTACTGAAAATTAATTGCATAACAGTTTCAATGGTTTCGCCTTTTCAACAATAACACTATAATGAGTTATTCGTGTAGAATATTTAAAGTGAGTTTACTTCGGATATACATGTAAATATGCAGGCAATACCTTCCGAACAAGGGTGATAATAAAAAAGTTACAACCAATAACCTGAAAAGGGCAATCAAAACTTTCTAAGAAGTTAAACAGGGTTAGATGATTGCAACTTGTTAACCATATAAAAAGGGCATTTTCAGGATGTGCAATATTCACAAATTTAAAGCACAAAAGGTAAAATGCATATGATACTGTTGGCGGCCTTACAAAATGCGTTGTAATGATAAGTAATTATGTTATGGCGCATAAGAAATAAAAATGTACTCACCCAGGGATAAAAAAATGACATAGAGACCAGCTCCAAAGATTATTAATAAAGCGAGGACAATAAGAGCAATAATCGCGTAAATCGCCCTTTTTCGAGTTCTATTCTCCCTTTTACCCTTGATGTATTTAATTTTCTTCTCCGGGATACTCCAATTTTGCCTCGTAGGTCCAACGTCCGCCCAGTCTTGCCCCAACGCGGTTGCAAACGGAGGCGTTTCTGGAAGCGCATCACCCTGACCGCGTCTTTTCGAGGAATGCTCCTTCGTTTTTGTTTCCCCGTTCGGATTCATTGTCCCATTGGTTTTGTTCTTGTTTGATGAATTCCTTTTAAATTTCCAATTTTCATGGTAAGTGGGTTCCTCCCAGTCGTTAACAGCTCTTGTGGAACGTTCGGTGTTACGGTTTTCAAGCATCGAGCGATTGACGCCATTTTGCACGGTGAAAACTGGAGCAGATGACTTTGCTGGGTCTCCATAGTAGTATGAAATTCTCTGTGATCATGAAATCGTAAAATGTGTGTCATAATTATTTAAGAACAAATGTATATCAATGAACACTGAAAACAGTTGTAGCCTATACATGTATATGCCCCATGTACAGTTTTGACAAGCTCTTCCCCCACCCATCACCAATATTTTCGTCAGATTTCTGTGATATGATTATGTAAGTAACAAGACAGTTTGTATCTCTTTAAGTTGATAATTAAGCAAATGAAGAAGAGGTGAAATTGATTAAAGGAGAATTATCCCCACGAGACTTTTATCATTGACCTAAAACAGAATTCTAAACAGTTTCTGATAAAGTAAAAACATCGTATATTCGAGAATCGAGAGGATGGGAATTGTCGATTGAATCCTCCGATTTTTATTGTTCTCAAGAGTAAAGCAGCGTCGCCATGTTCCCGGTGCGATCGGGCTGTGTGACGTAGGGCATGGAGTTGGCCGTAGCGCATTGTAATTGGCTCGCAATAGTTCACCAACATTATTTTAAAAAGTTTATTATTATTAATAATAACATAAATTACACAAGAGTTTCATAATTAAATTAAATAAATCAATTTATATTATCTACGTAACTATCACATTTGAAAAACATTTATTACAGTAAAATAATCATCGTAAGTAAAACGTGTTCCAGGACACACTAGCTTGATTATACGATTCGCCCGGGCATAAGCTTAGCCCGCAGATCTACGTGATAATCGGCCTCCGTGAAATGATCACTGCAGATCACATCATTTTTCCGATCAAGTTTGAAGTCTTTTCCTTGGAATTTTTCCACGTTCAATATGGTCACCCAATGCTTGAACAATTGCTGACATTTCTGCGGGTCTGGGAACCGATGAAATGATTTCCCTATCGTTTTCTTGGAACAGTTACAACAGCCGAACGCTTGACAATACACCATGTTTACCGTGTGTATATGCAGCGCGCGCTTCATGCAAGCTAGCTACTAGCTAGTGAGTTCTCCATTCCCTACGTACGTCATCACGCGCAAGGTTTTATGGGAAATTTAGAGAAAATGGACGCCGCCAGTAGGAGTAGACATCGTAAAAAGTGGTCTCTATTTTCTGCTCTTACAACGGCATCAGTTGGTCTAAAACGGTGATTTTTATATCAAATTAAATGTTATCTTATTCACTATGACCCTATTTACATTTAAAAGCCTGGGGATAATTCTCCTTTAAGCTACGTGATTGATATCTAATTTAACTTCTATTCTGTAGTTCATGCCGCATAATGCGCTTACGGGGGAGTTTTCCAAATCCCAAAAAATTAAGCATGATAACGCACTCTATTTCCTTTTTCTTTCGATCCTTGTCGTAATGGACTCTTATTAAGGACCTACATGATGTGTCAGTTTAGTATGGTAGCGAGGGGGGGGGGGCAAAAATTATGAGAAAGAAGGAGAAAGAAGAAAAGGGAACGAACGTGGCGGCACCAGTAGCCCCCCCCCCCCCTTGCATCCATAATGATTATTGTTCTCAATAATGGTGGATTATCAAATACCTTTGTACACCTAACTAAAATAATACAATGGTATCCTTTATTTTTGTGTCCATAAATCATTTTACCTAACACATTAAACACTAATTCCTTTTTTTCGTATAAAAAAAATCTAAAATACCTCGCAGATGTGGAGTAGGCCTACATGTATATTCTTGAGTTGGTATGAATTCACACCCTCTAGAAAAGATCATGCATCATCTTTAAGAGAGCGCAGTGTATACTATACATCCAATGACAATTACGTTCTCGAATAAACTGTATTCAGCATCTCTTGCACTAAAACATCTTGCATGACCTCTTGCAAGAGCAGTTTGCAAAGCAATGGAACATGAATGTAAGATGCGTGAGTGACAATATTATTACAAAAGTGCTCTTATATGTTAAGGTGAAATGAAGATTTACTAGTATTGAAATCTTGCTATTCGATGCATGGGCGATAATTACCACAAGATACGCATTCGACATCAAATATGTTAACGACAAAATTTCTCTTGTAAAGTGCTTCTTTTATAATCAAAATTTCAGTGTATACCCCTTGAGGGATATACTGAATGATCTCAGGACACCAACATGAACAGTGAATCCGGTTTACAATATTCCATCTCAATATCAGAAAATATCTAGAGATCCTGGTTCATCAGGTTATAGCAATTTCATGTTCTCTTAAGTAATTGAAGATGATGGAATAGAACATTGGTTTCAGATGATGACTAATAAACCAACAATCATATGATACATTTCAATGCAGGACTTGATCAAGAATAATTTCACTTGTGTACATGTTATGTTGAATTCCGGAGTACTTAATATGTTGATCTGCACAAATGAGTTTTACTGTTAGTGACAATGTACTTTTGTCAACAAGATATACTAGATAAAATATAAAACTTACCAAAAAAAACACCTCGCTACCAAAATAATGAGGCCAGGTTACATCTGCCCGAATATGACGTGACGATTGCCCAAATATTGGTAATTTCGAAATACAAAGGGGCCTGCAGCCCCTCCCCACCTTGTACACCTACATGTATATGATCTATACATGTATATTCAGATTCTTCTTCTTCTTCTCATAAAGTAGAGTCCACCATCGGGTGTACTGTCGTAATATTTGGCAGGTCTGGTGTGGTGTATATGTACAGTGCCATTTATACATGTACAAGCTTATCTGAAGATAAGCTTGTACTCCTTAATATTTTACACGAGTGAATAGGCTTCGATAGCTTTTGTGTGTGTCAGCAGGCCTTTTTTCCAGTCTAGATCATTCATACATGAGAGGAAAATAATTATTTAGAATTTCACTTTCAACTCTGAATCCCCAAATTTGTGGCACAGCAAGAGTTGAAGAGAGGCCTGAATAAGGTACTAGCAAATTTAAGAAAATTAAATCTTGCTTAGAGCAATTTTGTTGTCTGTTTTTGACTGCTGCAACAGTGAATGTTGGATACAGTCCAATATAGGCAAGGGCCTATATAAGTGGTACAGTGCCTTTCAAACAAATTCTACATAGTACTCAGTGCGGCTAAAAATCAGTGCTCCTCCTGCTTGCGGTATAATCATAATGTTAAACTAAAAAGTACATAGGAGTTTGGTATGTCACTGTATTATTCCAGTTTTCCACAATATACCTATCATTTGGATATATTAATTTCAAGTAGGGCCTACCAATAAGGTGGTATATTCCAACATATAACTTTAAAAAAAAGTACTCTCCTGACGTATGTCGAACAAAACATTTGATCCTATACATGGATTAATACTTACTTCTCGCTGCATCCTGGCTTCGTACACTCTCTCTCCCTCTATAGTCAATTTGAAATATCCAAGTTGTTAATATTGGTCCAAATCGTTAGCTACATCATAATGTTACTGCCGAAAATCATGACATGGTTATACTGTGGAGAAATGTAAATCACAAATTACACAACAAGCGTGAGGAAACTATACTTTGTATTAAACTCTGTTGACTTTATTTCCTGTTCGCTTTCCCTTCCCTATTACCTCGTCATACATCAGTATTCGGCTGACCACTCCATTGTGTCCCGGCCATTGACGGACAATGGGCACCCACGTGAGGACGGAGACAAGTAAAACATTCTGCACTTGTATAGAAACCCATTCAGATGTTACGTAACGTAACGAATAGAATGAGGGTGACGGATGGGCGTTTTCTGTATCAGGGTAGAGGCATCTTTTACATTTTGGTTTTACAGTTTGCTTCCGTTATTATCTCTGATTCGATGGACTCGTACTGCAAAGTTTTATTATCGTATCAATGTATAAATCTGTAGCGTCTATAGGTTTTACATCATAATTAAGGCGAAGTTGCTTTTACGATTAAGAAGAAAATTAGATGAACAAAGGCCTTGGGCCCCATCCGGTCTGATACTCGGGACACACCCTTTGGTGTGCATTCACCAGTACGAAAACGTAAGCTTACAAAATTTAATAATTTTTTTTTTTTTTTTTTTTTGGCAGATTTTTTTCTGCATTTATTGAATGATCAATGAGATTACAATTATATACAATAATCATAGGAAATGTACAAAAAATACATAAGATACATTATGCAAGAAACAAAACAAACAAAAACAAGTTGAAAATCATAGTGAAATCATTGATTCAAGCGTAAAATGTTCCAACAGAAACTAGGATTTTTGACATGCAGGAGACCGTCTATCATAAGCAAATAGCTTGACTGGATAGCGGCCTCAAGGGCAAAAGCTACAGGAAGCATACATAATTTTGATAATTGTTTGCAGATCGTTAAATAAATGTACAAAATAAATCTTGTACAGTCTTCAGATTATAAAACCGAAGGAAAAAAAAAATATTCACGTACGTGCATGTGGGTGCATGTGCGTGAGTGCATGGCTTAATTCTGGAAGTTTTCCGTATAAACACATTCAAAAAGAAGAAAGAACAAAAGAAAATGGCTCTTTTAACCTGAAGATTGTCCAGAACTTATATTAAAAATAATACTACAACAGTCACGATGATTTAATGGTCATATTGTGTTAAGATATGTTTTTTCATTAAGGCTTTAAATGAATGTAAGGATGACGCAGATTTTATGTTATCGGGAAGGGAGTTCCAAATGTCGGGACCGTGGTGTCTTATGGTTCTGTGGGCCAGTAGGGTAATGGGGTTTACGAGATGAATATCAGATGAATGTCGTGTAGGATAGGAGTGAACATTAGTATTGTATGTGAAAGTGTGTTGAAATACCAATGGTAACATTTTCATTGAAAACTTAAACATAAAGATAACGGTTTGAAAAACATGAATGTCATCTATTTTCAGAGTTTTAAAATAATAAAATAGAGGGTCTGTATTCGCTAGATAATGAGAATAGGAGCATATGCGCAAAGCCCTTTTCTGAAGTCGAAAGAGAGATTGAATTCTGGTCTTACTGCTATTACCCCATGCTAAATTACAGTACGATATATGGGGGAAAATTACTGAATTGTATATTGTATATAAAGCTTTTTTAGGAAGAAGATATTTTAATTTATACAGAATTCCTATACCTCTTGATACGGAGGTACATACATTATTAATGTGAATATTCCATGTTAAATTGGAGTCTATTGTAATTCCTAAAAATCTAGTGGCTTGTTTTTCTTTAAGTATCAAATCATCAATAACAATATTTTCTTGAAGAATAGTATGCGAATGAATATTTTTGAAGTACATAAAATTAGTTTTATCAATATTTAATGATAATTTATTGCATTTAAACCATCGAGATAATTTAGCTAACTCAAGATTAAGGATTTTAATTAGGGTATGTACATTTTCATGCGAGTAAAATATATTAGTATCGTCGGCAAACAGAACATAGGTTAGGATTGGAGCAGAATTAATAATATCATTTATATATATCAAAAAGAGTAAAGGGCCCAAAATTGACCCTTGTGGCACTCCACATTTAACATTAGAGGTTGTTGACGTGGCAGATTTATATGCTACATATTGATGTCTATTATATAAATAATCTTTAAACCATAATAAAGTATTCCCTCTAATCCCATAATGTTGTAGTTTATAAATTAAAATCTGATGGTCTATAGTATCGAACGCCTTCGACAAATCCATAAAAACACCTATTGTATGTTCCTTTTTAGATAGAGCGTTAGTAATTTTATCACAAAGTTGTACAATAGCATAGTCAGTCGAGTGATTTTTTCTAAAGCCAAATTGTTGTGGAATTAGTAAGTTATTAATATCTAAGAAAGAGTACAATCTTTTATAAACTATTCTTTCTAAGACTTTAGAAATACTCGATAACAAGGAGATGGGGCGATAATTAGTAATGAGGGAAGGGTCATCTTTTTTGTAAATTGGAATTATTTTGGCTGTTTTTAATGAGTTTGGAAATATGCCTAAAGAAAGGGATAAATTAAAAATGTGAGATAAAGGGGCGGCTATATAATGAATGATTTGTTTTAATAAGGATGCGCTTATTTCATCGCATCCACTTGATTTGCTTGATTTTAATGATTTAACAATCTCTATGATTTCGTGTATACTTGTTGGATTAAAGAATAAAGAGTTTTCTGTATTAAAAGAGAGGTATTCAGAAAAGTGTGCATTATCACAACGTATTTTAGATGCTAAGTTAGGTGCAACGTTAGTAAAATAAGTATTAAATGCATCTGCAATTTTATCTTCTTCGTTAATTATCTCATCATTATAAATATATTCATTAATATTTTGTGTATTTTTCTGTCGTCCAAGAATTGTGTTAATGGTTCGCCATAGTAAATCTGTATTGTTAGTATTGTTTTCGAGTTTATTCGAATAATATAAACGACGGGATAAGCGAATAATAGATGTTAGTTTATTACGATAACGAGTATATTTGGCATGATTTTCAGTAGAGGGATGGCATAATGAAATTTTATATAACTTGTTTCTTGTACGAATAGATTTTAAAATACCACTAGTAATCCATGGACGACGATTACGTTTACTATGTATTTTTGTTCGAACTAAGGGTATATTTTTATTATAGCAATCTAAAAGTTTGTTTCGAAAATTATCATAAGCTTTATTTACATCAGGTTCGCAGTAAACATCGTTCCAATCTTCACTGCTCAAATCCATTTTAAAGGAATTTATATTATCTTGAGTTTCTTTCCTGTGCATTTTAAATTTATTAGATCTATCCTGCAATAATGGGAGATCAGTAATTTTAGTAATCATAAATATTGGGAGATGATCCGAAATATCATAGTACATTATTCCGTAAGAACAATTATTAGTACAGACATTGGAGAATATATTATCAATTATTGAATGAGTGGAATTTGTAATTCTGGTTGGCTTATTAATGTGGGATTGGAATGCATACGAAGATAAAATATTAAATAAGCGATGACTTTGATTATTAAGAGGAGTAGAAAAATCAATATTAAAATCGCCAATGAAGTAATTATCCTTATTTTCATTGCAAATTTGTTCAAGACATTTATCCATATTATCAAAAAAAAGAATCTACTATATTATGGGGTGGTCTATATACGACACCAATAATTTTATTTTTAAGCTTATCATCAATAATTTCTAGAAATAAATCTTCAACCCCTATTAAGTGAATATCTGGTCTCAATTTAAATTTAAGAGTATTATGAACATAGAGGGCTACCCCACCCCCTCTCCCATTTTCACGATCTGCCCGAAGTAACGTATAATTTTCAATATCATATATAAGGGGTGAATTTGAATTTAACCAGGTTTCAGTTAATGCTATTAGCGAAAATTTACATTTATCAATCAAAGAAAGAAACATTTCAAAGTTATCAAAATTTTTATTTAGGCTTCTTATATTCAAGTGAAGTAAACTAAAGTCATTGCTGATATTGTTAATTAAGGATAATGGTGAATTAAACATAGAATTAAATTCATCCGCCGTATAATAATTACTTTCAATACTCAAATTCTGATCATTTAAGTTATCATTCAGCATTGATCAAATAAAAGAGCCGTTCTTAAAATCCATAGGTTCGTAATATAGTACTGTGCGTGTGTGCCGGTGCAAGAAAAGAAAAAAGAAAAATAAGATACAGGATGCAGGAATGCAAACATGTATAATGATCGGACAGATTATCGATTGGTATTAATAATATTAAACAGTTAACATATAAATATAAATCCCCAAAGATGAAAGGCAGGGGCATGATGGGTCAAACAGATAGTACATTTTCAGAATGAATGTCCGTGATTATTGTATACCGTAGTAATTATTACAGGGCGAAAAGAAAAAAATAAAAAAATTAAAAAGGCAAGAAGCAGTAGGACTATTCATCAAATAAGAACTACCAGAAAAGCTAAGTGAATCAGCAAGGATATAATAACGATGACGGAAAGGGAAAAGTCGCCTCATAACGTAGTCACCAATTCGGGAGAGTCCATAATGAAACGCGTGGCGGGTGGCCCGACGAGGCTGATTGAAAGACATCCCTTTACAAGTATGTTTCAGCCAGATGATGAACCAGATCCGTCGAGCCATCCGCCACCAATCTAATAGGAAGGAAGGTTTGGGAGAGAGAAGAGACAAAACAAAAACAAAGAGGGAGACAGAGGGCGGGGCTATATTCAGTACAATGGCAACTGAATTCATTTAAATGTCGGTGTATTTATCCATAGTTATTTTCGAATGTAGGCCAACAGGCTGAATTGTGAGTCCCATTGAATTGGAGACACTTTGTTATTTAAAAATGCATTATTTAACAATAATTAGAATGTAAAAACGAATGACTAATGAATTCTTAAAAGGGTGTTAGGGACAGGCGTATATGCCTAGAATACCACAATTCAGACTGTACAATAGGTTAGATTGAGAATAACAGGAATGTTACCCATGCAGATGTTGCCTTTCTCAGTATCAAATGATTCGATATGCTATTCAATTACGTCTGAAGAGGGTAAGGAAAACTAACCCGACATAAAATAACCTTCGTAATGCAAAGTAATAATTAACAGTAGCATTTGTGTATATTCGTAAACATAATTATCTTACAGCAATACATTTAAAGAACAAGAGTTGAAAAACATAGAAAATCTAACATTGAGCTTGGGTTGACATGAATTAAAAAGAAATTTTACTAATAAATACGGGGTTAAATAATTTATCATATTTTGAAAGGGAATGTGCAATTAATCTGGGCCTCTCAGCTAGGGAAAACCTTGCAAAAATTGATTTCAATTTGTTATTTAATAAAAATGAAAATAAGGCTTTACTTTGAAACAACAATATAATGTTTACAACTATTCTCAGCAACTGTCCTGTCCTGGTCCTGAGCTTAGAGGGCGGTTCACTGATTTGGCAATAAGAGTGCGTTTGCATCCTATCGCATACTAAACCCTACATAAAATAACCTTCGTAATGCAAAATAATAATTAGCAGTAGCATTTAGGTATATTCATAAACATATATATATGAGCAATATATTTAAAGACAAGAGTAGAAAAACATAGAAAATATAACATGGAGCTGGGTTGACATAAATGAAAAAGAAATTGTACTAATAGATATCGGGGTTAAATAATGTATCATATTTAGAAAAGGGATGTGCAATAAATCTGGGCCTCTCATGCAGCTAGGGAAACCTTGCAAAAATTGATTTCAATTTGTTATTTGATAAAAATGAAAATAAGGCTTTACTTTGAAACAACAACATAATGTTTACAACTATTCTCAGCAACTGTCCTGTCCTGGTCCTGAGCTTAGAGGGCAGTTCACTGATTTGGCAATAAGAGTGCGTTTGCATCCTATCGCAGACTAAACCCTACATAAAATAACCTTCGTAATGCAAAGTAATAATTAGCAGTTGCATTTAGGTATATTCATAAGCATAATGATATTAAAGCAATACATTTAAAGAACAAGAGTAGAAAAAACAGAGAAAATATAACATTGAGCATAGCACCAAGAAGATCCCCAAGAAGAAGCCGGCAACACACCCACCTGCTTCCGAAATGATAATCTTGAAAGGAGGAAAGGAGGGATCTTGGGAGAAGGAGAGAGAGAGAGAGCGAGTGTGGGCGTGTTTAGCCGTATGTCCGAGGACATTTTCGGACAGAGAACAAAAAAAAAATCATGAGAAAAATGGTCCTCGGAAGCCGGACAATAGTCCTCGAACGTCGAACAATGAATTTGTGCCTTATTCCGTCGACTGTCCGAGGACGGAGGAACAATAGAGGAACAATACTTGTCCTCGGAAGTAAAGCAATACAAGACAGTGTGTGTGTGTGTGTGTGTGTGTGTGTGTGTGTGGGGGAGGGGTGGTACGGAATGGAATAATTTCAATTCAGTTGCAACATTGGAAACGTACATTCATTAGTTTGTTTTTACATTGCAGAGGAAGAATATTTTGCATGATAATTATAGAAGTGATGATAAAGTATTAGTTCATTTTGTTAAAACATTCAAAGAGAATATGCTGATTGTATAATTTGTATTTCATGTAATCATTAATAAAGATCATTTAAAAAAAAGTACGCTCACCCGCCCTGAAGGATAGAGACTGAATGACAGTTAAAGTTGTGGAGGTGACTGGGAGATAGAGAGAGTAAGAGAGAGAGAGAGAGAGAGAGAGAGCGCGCGCGAGTGAGGGCGTGGTGGGAGCATGGACCTACTACGAATCCATGGTGGGAGAGTACCGTATGTTGTGGGATGGCATGCAAGGAAAAATGGCACTATAGGATGATAAATCAATGATTTTCATGTTATTGTGATCTCGTTTAGATTAATGTACATAATCTGTATTGACATATCATATTTCTCTTCTGCTCAACTTTTGTTCTTTATCCCTTACTTTTCTTTAGCCTTCTATTTTGTTTTCTTTTCTTTTCTTTTTTTTTTTGGGGGGGGGGGGGGGAGTAACCCACTTTTCATCTGCAGCCCATGCCTCAAAATTGTCGTGTTTTCCCACCTTTTTTTCCCAATCCGCCTTTTACCTTTTTCCTTCTAAAACACGCGTTAAGATAATAAATAAATAAAAGATAAAAATAAAATCTGTAATTGCTGCCAGGCAAATTATGAATTACAATATTATCATTACCCCCCCCCCCCCCCCCCCCCCCCGCTTAATAAAGACCAAAGACAATCTTGACTTACGAGAACATTTTAAATTTTCTCATTACTCAATACCGTCTTTGGTCTTTTTATAACTCCGTAAATCTCAAGATGGCTAACTTATCGACCTTGTAAAAAGATCTTATTCTCTAGCAACGTCATCATCATTTTCCCAGCTCATCTTCAACCATTCTAACAAACTTCTAATGGTCGTCAATCCACGCTCATGCATTATCATTTGCATTAATTTTCTGATCATTGTCATTGATATTAATCCATGATGTACAATGGCAACATTAGACATTGCACATTTTCATTATTTCATGTTTTATTTCAGAACCATTTCATTTCAACAACTGCAATGTGAAAACATCGAAAGTGAGTGTGATGAATCAGATAAATATGGCTCCGTGCCCGCAAACACTTAATCAATATGATCAAGTTAGATATTTGATATTTGTCACATTCTTATTCAGTTCTGCTCTTTAACGTGCATATGCTTCTGTTTAGATTATCTTCTTCACTAAGATGGGAATTATCAAAGCAATCTCAGTCTGTTTCACTTTTGTGTTAACCAATTCGTTGATGATTGATTTGGTTTAAACCACTCATTACTATTTCATGGTAAAGTAATAACCTCACATGCACAGTGAATATTCGTGAGAGTAATAATAGATAGGTGAAATATAGATTATCATAATTTTTTGTTGAATTTGTCGAGATTAAAAGCTTGATATCCGTTACTCTTCACCATTTGACGAGAGAAATGCACGATCACGTTTAAAGCATGATGGACATCAATTATTTTCTTCAACTAATAACAAAATAAAACAAATGTCAGGCCAAGCTAAAAAACCGTTTATGCTATCTTTGGCGTCTATTAAAATTATTACGATCAACGTGGTGATGGTGGTGGTGGTGGTGCTGATGACGACTGTTATAACTCCCATCTCCTTGGTAGGAGGATCCAATTTGATGCGAAGGCCCGCGGCCGCCCCATTCATGTCTGAATGGATGTGACTGATGGATGGGTTTGTCCCATCTCGCCCCTTGTCTGCATGGTGTGGGAGGAGCTGTATCACAGCTCGCTGATTGGCGGCTGGGATTGTAAGGAAACGGCGTTGGGCGTGGTCTTGGCTGATGTTCATATCTTCCGGGTTCCGAAAGCGTTTGTTGGTTGGAGGTGGTGAAATGGTCACGGTTTTGATGATGGTTCTGGAAAATGCGGCATGGAAATGATAATTATTATGAAAATATAATATATATGACGAGTTTGATAAGCATAAGCTTCTCTATACGCTGTACAAGCGAAGTGTTAGTAAAGACATAATAAATGTACTACTAAAACAATAACTAACATTTACAAGAAACGGTTTAAGATAGTTGTGTAGGCGGAAAGGGTGTTATTTTAGTGCAGATTTGAAATTTGCAAAAAAAATTGTGTGAGATTCTTCCAAAGATTAAATACCAGTATTATTATTCACGTTTAAATGACAGGATATATGTATGATTGGACCCGTTTCCTTCACATCGACAGAAGTAAAGTGAACTGAATTGAATATGACACTTACCTGTTTCCGATCGCATCTACCTATAAAGCGCTGACCGTTTCTAAAGTTCGGTCTGCAGGGATAAGGAGGGACTCCATTTGGAGATGAAGCTGGATTCTGTGAATTGAGAAAAATTAAAATAAAAGCATGACAGATGAATGGTGGGTATTCAAATACGATACTATCGGTACATGAAAGATTACATCACTGTACTGTGCAAGCCTGATCTTTGAAAATAATATGTCCTGAATATTGTACTAAAATGTTTTGTAATTAAGCTTTCAAAGGGTACGTTATATTATGTTTAGGATAGTATTGTTTAGCTCATGCGCTATGCAAGTCTTCATCAATATGAAATACATGATATATTCTGTTTTCGTATAATTCTATTCTATATATCTAGCTTACCATGAACTTCTCAATTGTTTATATATTTATATTTCAATTTTTCTATTTTAATATCTATTTTTATATTCATATTCACTTAATTTTTATATCTCTATATTCATACATTTTTATATTGATAGGCCTTTTCATTTTTATGATCATAACTATTCATAATCATCGGTGATTGGGTCATGGTAATGAAGCTAGTCGCTATCAAATTACGTCCTGTTTTGCATCGAGTGTATAATTCACCTGATAAAATCTCCTATCTTGCCATTGGTGGGGATACCCCGTTCTAGACGAATGCCCCTGTACCCCTTCGCGTTCCTTGGCGCCCCGCACCACCACCATCATCTGGTGGTTTAGATGATACGCTTCACGGGATGCCCCCATCATTGGATGAAAGCTTGCTGGGTGGCCGTTGGGGTAGATGAGATGGTAGGGAGGGGGAGGGGGAGGGGGAGGGCACCGCCGGTGTGGTGGGGGAAATACCGATACAGGTGGCGAAGGATGAGGGGGTACTTCATTCCAGTGGGCGCTGTGAGATGGTGATGGTAAAGGACTTATTGTAGGTTTTTCCTCTTCCTCTAGCATACCGTCTGAAAGTCCGCCCCGCTGAATAGATTTTGGAAACACATTAAAGATTGTGTATACGTCTTTATCATGAAAACGCATGGATATGAATATAAATCGCTAATCCTGTGAAAAACAAAGAGTATCGTCTTTCGTAATGTTAATTTATCCGAATATAATTTCTGTTAGCAATGGTAAAATTCTAAATAGTTTACATGTAGAATAACTATAGCATGATAATCATCTTTATGTACAGTTGAATTTTTTTATCACAATAGGCGTACAGATAAGCATGGATGTTCGGTAGTCATGGTAGTATATCCATGAGACTAAGATCCCTAAACAATGCCGACAGGCCTATATAATTATTTTAGATGCACGCTCTGAACAAAAAAAGATCAACACGACCCCAACCGCTGACCTCTACCACCACTGACCTCTACCCCCAACAGAGTAAAGCGCATAAGGCTGATTTCTTTGACCAAAAGATTGGGAAGATAGCTCATCGCTAGCAATTATAAAACTACAATAGTATGTACCATTATCTCGTTAGTTTCGGAGTGACGAGGTTGATCAGGGTAGCGGTTGATCTCCGATGGCCCAACCTCAAAGGTGATCGTCAGATTTTCATCGTCGTCATCATCATCACTGGTTTCGCCACCGCTTCCCTCGCTGTCATCAGCATCGCAAACTCTCAATCTCGACCGTACTGCAATGTTATCATCAACTTCCCCTTCTGCTCTTTCGTCTTCGATACCTTTCATCATCTCCACGAACTCGAACTGGTATTCCATTGCCTCGTCGCTTGGCCACACCCCTCTTTTCGACAGTGCCGCCTCCCGGTCTCCCTTTTCCATATTGTCGACATTGTTTCCGAAGATGCAGTAGTCCTTAGGTACGCAAAGCGTCGTGTAGTCGATGGGAGAGAACTGAGGACCATTAGTATCTTGGAAGGGCACTGTCTCACTCTCTACCTGTCTGTCAGGCTTTGCCTCTTCCTATAAAATATGAAGTTTAATAATCAAAATAATGTTCCTTCCTTCTGAAAACACTCGCAAGTTGGAACTCCTTTAATACCAGCATCGATTGTCAACATTAATAACCACAAAGTATGCAGGGCTTATCTGCAACAGCACGATGAATAACATAATTTTAATTATTTCATGCGCACACCCAGTCCGATTCGTCGAACCCTATTAATTTTCTTCAGATTAAGATTCATAATTTGCCTACGACTGATTGATTGATTGATTGATTTGATTGATTTGATTTATTTCTGCATTTTTCCAAATATACAAAGCACAATTGATATACAATAAGTGAACGGAACATAGTAACACAATACATGATAATATAATCATCAATACAAAGAATATACACTTTGACATAAATTATAGAACGCAAACAAAGGAAAACAAAGGTTTGATGAGGAAAAAAAATGCAGGAGGCTTCCATCATAAGCATATAGCTTGACTGGGATATTCACTATAGCTAATTATCTATCACACCAACGAACGTGACGGATACCAGGGCCTTGTTTCATAAAACTTGAAATTGCAAGTTACAATAATTGTTATAATAAGCTACTGAAATCCTTGAATTGATTGGCTAAGAGCAAATTTTTCATAGAAATGGGGCAGTTGTAGATTGTGATTATGATTTTATGTATATAGTTTTTTCCGTTGAGTAAGCCTTGTTTTCACATTTATGTAATCTTCGCCTACTTTATAAAAATGTTATTATGTTTTATTTTGCTACTTTAGTACATTCTTATTACCTGTCGTACGTGTACGATAGTCTTGTAGCCGTACTAATGTGTTTTCTTAGTGTATTTTTTAATCAGTTATTTAGGTATAAGGACCCCATTGGAAATAAGCCATTTCGGCTTTCATGGGCTATCCTGTCATGGTACCTGGTTATGTTTGTATTGCAATATACCTGACGAATAAAATCAATCAATCGATCAATCAATCAGTTGTTATTGATAACAAGTTTTATGAAACAGGGCAATAGACCGAATAAACAATTGTGTTGCCCCGAAAGGCCAAGATTTGGTCGGTTTAATTGTAATCGGCGTGGGGTCGGTTCGGCGGTGTGAATAAGCTATAAGTCAATCAGATATGATTCTTTCAAAGTACAACTGTATTGATAAATGAAAGATCGGTAATGAATAAGAAGCATAAACGTAAGGTTAAAGGGTGCTCACACAAAATGGTGAGAAATGTGTCGTGATAACAATTTCTTGTATGGTAGCAAGGGTTTATCAAAAGCCTTGTGATGAGTGTTTATCACATCCAAAGATATGAGTAGCACTGCATTTAGGCTAAATTTTGAAGGTTAAAACTTCTGATTTACAATATGTGCTTACGTTATAAGTTTCTTGAAAGGTCGACTGCTCCTGTCTTTCCAAAATGATGTGGCTATTATTGTGGTCACTTTGCAGATTCTGCAAAACGAAAAGCCAAGTAGGCTATATTACCATGGTAACGAATTTTCAATTCAATTCAATTTCAATTTCAAGACATTTATTTCCAACTTTTCAATGTAAGTGCACCTTATCTCAAATGAAAACAAAAAGCAGTAAATAATGGCGTAGCTACAATGTCCCTAAATCGAATAGAGAAAAGAAAGGGGAAAAAGAGACAGAAAGAGATAGAAAGAAAGGGAGATGGAAAGGCATCGAAAATGATGGGTAAGACCAGTGCCCGGCCCCAACACCCGTTAAATGACTGGACCCATGCTACACAACTGTTATTGGTGAATGTGAATATCATTATTGCGTGGTCTTAATTTAACCCCCCCCCCCCCCTTCCAAAAAAAAAAAAAATATATATATATATATATATATATATATATATATAAATAAATAAATAAATAAATAAATAAATAAACAAATAAATAAATAATTAAAAAAAAAAAAAAAAAAAAAAAAAAATTAAAAAATAAATAAATAAATACAAAAATAAATTAATTAAGAAATAATTTTTTTTAAATAGCTTTGATAACACCTGCCTTCAAGATGTTTGCTACAAATATATGAGCAAAATCCTCCAGATATTCTTCTGTCACCGTCTGCGATAAATTGAAATCGATTAATATTCTAAATAAAGAATAATTAATTAAAAATATGGTACTTTCAAAGAGTAATAATATGAATTTGCGTACATCATTTTTAGTTTCTTATAAGCCTTTGGACATCCTGGATAGGGAGGGATATATATATAATAAGAGCACATTATTTTATCAGCGCAGCCTTACTGAAATGGTAACCTAAGCAGTAGCCAATGAAAAAACAGAAGGATGAAGAAACTGCACTGACAAATAACATTTAATATATACAAACAAATTGATTTTTACTAAAAATAAGCCTACATACCAATAATGCGTCATTTACGGCCTTCTGCGAAAGGGTGTCCAATTCATTTGCTTCTTCAGACTGATTAAATACAATATAGAAAGAAGGAAGCAGCTTGATATATGACAAAGTTATTCTCCAAACATGTCATGAAAAACAATCGTTTCGTGCCCGCCTTATGCATGTGTCGAAAGGAAGGCGTAAGATTATTACGTTATAAAATGCTCAGCTCTGTCTTCTGTCAATGAAACACAATTTCACAACATTCCGCCTCTTTCTGTCCACATTAATTATAAAGTCCTAACGAAATCATACAAAGTTATCAATTTTTCTTCCTTCGCCAAAGTGTGACAAGGAGAAATATCAAGGACGTTGTAAATGAGTCAGGAGGAGGCGCGATGGCTCAGTGGTGGGTATAGAGCAGTGGTCTATAGTAAATGGGAGGACCCGGGTTCGAAACCAAGTGGATGCGCTAGTACCCTTAGGCATAAATCCTCATTACCAAGTCCCTCGGAGAGGACTTAAAGCCGTGTGTCCCCTGGTTGCCTACTTACGAGCATAAACATAATTTCTTATAGCAGTCAGGTAGAATAAACCAAACCTTTTCAACATACCTCAATACTGTCATTTTCAAGATCAGGCAGGGCAGCACCCGCTGGTCCTTCGATATTTGTTCTTTAAATTGAAGGGATAAGCATTAAACACTGCACTATCAACTTTATAGACAACACTTAGACCCGAGAAAAATAATATTTTCACCAAAAAAAATGAAATAAGACCTTTAAAATGCATGGAATTAAGTGTACGTATATTATTAGTATGATCGTTTAGTAGTAGAAATAACATACAAAGTTGTGCATTATTGTGCTTATCATGTCGATATGCATTTTTAAATTGGGCATATTATAAAAAAGCTCTTTGGACGGTGTGGAATTATCCTTTTCGTCACCACTACAAAGCAAGAATCATTCTTTTTTTTTTTTAATTGTAGTTTGTTCTTTACCTTATGTTAATTTTCTTTTGTTCCTTAAGTTAATTTCTGGTGTAGGTGTATTTCATAAAGCTGTATTATGCTCTTTGTTTAATGAGTCAAGTAATTGTTGTATATATTGTACTTTATTTTGTATATGTGTATTTTGTAAAGCACCATGAGCATCATGCGTGATGGACCTAAGCGCTTAATAAGAAGCCACCATTATTATTATTATTATTATTATAAAAACCCCACTATCTATTCTTGTAAGACTCAATACCGATTAAACACCAGTCGATCAATTGTACCTGTATGCCATGACCCCATCATCATGTTTATGATGTAAGTTGGTGGTCGTGAAGCGTGGAGAACTCTCATTATCGAGGAAATAGAGGCTCCATCTGAAACAAGGAAAAGAGAAATTCCTGTTTTTCCCTTTTCAATGTTGACAAAAATAAATGGAGGAAAAGGGGCATTGTTATGATGGTATACCATATACACAGTCAAGAGATTTTTTTCAAATGAACTGATGTCCACGCGGAATGCTCTCAGTATGCTGCACTGATATTTAAACAAGAGCCGCAGGGGGCATGACGCTCACCTGAGGTGGATCAATTCACATCTGGTGCATGTTCTCTCTAGCACCACCAGGAGATATGTTAGAAATTGAAACAACGAGGAGGATTTACATAGCTTTTACAATTGGGGGCCCTCCCCCTGGGCCCCCCTGGGGGCCACATGTACCATTTTAGCAACTTTGGGTCCCCTACCCCTAAGGATGATTCCTACCAAGTTTGGTTGAATTCCGATCATGTGTTTTGGAGAAGATCAGAATGTACATTTTGCCTGGCAGCGCCCCCCCCCCCCCCTCCAGTATGTTACCCCCACAGGGCCCCTATAGGGCCAGTCAGAGAAATTTCATGAACAACATTCATTCTTCATCTATAGAGATATCTCCATACACAATACCAAGTCTGAGCTATGCCTGGTTCTGGAGAAGAAGATGTTTGAAATTTACATAGCTTTTACAATTGGGGGCCCTCCCCTGCGCCCCCCCCCCCCCCCTGGGGGCCACATGTACCATTTTAGCAACTTTGGGTCCCCTACCCCTAAGGATGATTCCTACCAAGTTTGGCTGAATTCCGATCATGGGTTTTGGAGAAGAAGATGAAAATGTAAAAAGTTGACGGACGACGGACGACTTTCCATCGCAATAGCTCACTCGAGCCTTAGGCTCAGGTGAGCTAAAAACCAAATTAAACCAAAAAGAAAAACACCCCCCCCCCCAAAAAAAAAAGAGGGGGGGGGGGGGTCGTACGCGTGTATGACTGTGTGGTATGCTTGGGGGATGGAAGTTACATTTAAGTTGATAACAATATGTTCAATGTAATACATGTCCAGCAATGGAAGGGTGTGAGCTATAAAATTTAAATACAAACAAAATAATGTAAATAATCATAGTTTGGAATTAGCCCAGAAATGTTTTAAAAGGTTCCAGCGCAGTAAAAAAGGACATTAAAATCATCATTATAATATAGGCATTATAATTATGTTTGCCCAGGCATTAGGAAAATAGAGGATTATTTCGATCAGGGAATTATGAGTACATGTAGGAGATAGAGAGACACTGAGAGGCAGAGAGAGAAATAAAGAGAGAAAGAGAAAGTGAGAAAGATACGAGAGTGGGAGAGGGGGGGGGGGGTGAGAAAAAAATAGAGAGGGGAGAGAGACGGGGGGATTGATAATATACCGAAATTTTAACACAAAACTTTCTAACAGGCCTACCTGTCAACACTAGCCCCAGAAATGAAAGAACTCCTCACAAGCGAAGCAAAGGAGTGTCTCTTCAAGTCTGAAATGGGAACACATACACAATAACATTATTAGATAGAAAGACATGTCCTTTATTTTACAGGGGATGTTATAAAACTTATAAACGTAAAAGCCTAAAAGATAAACTTTCCGGGATTTTGTAATGATATTTCATTAAACATAGGCTAATAATCATGATAATAACATTTTTTATGTTTTATGGACCGTACCGGACTTGCCATAAAATGCGGGGAAAACGGACAGCGATCTGTGATGGCAGTCATATGCATCTCCCACAATTTGCGTAAAATTAAGCAAATTATATTTTGATGTGACTTTCCGTATTTATTTACCACAATTTCAAAATTGAATAACAACTGCGCCGTAAAAACTAAATTAACAACAACAACAATAATAATTTTAGATATGTAAAGCGCATGACCTGCCTATAATGGCAGTCAAGGTGCACAAAAACCATTAAAAATGAAATATGGAAAAATTCTAAACATACCTCCCTTAATCTGTAATTTTCCTTTGAGACTGCGAAAAGGCTTAATAAATAAACAAAGACCCATTTTCGTTATCGGTTAAAAGTTGTTTTTCTTTCAATTTACAACAGAATTTGTTATTGTTGCTCCTTTCAGAAATGAAGTAAATCTCGACTAATTTGTATTGTTTGACAGTTAGCGCTCTTGTAGTTAAGCCAGTTAAGTGCATTTGTAACAACTATTGTTACGTCACAATATATAACCCGCGTGTTGTTTGAACACACTGTTACGTCATGGAATAACGTAACGCAACGCGCATTCATTATCATCGTGCTGCGTTGTTGATTTATTCTTTGGAGCTAGCTATGCTTTGAAGCTTTGTCACGTCCGCAATTTCTTGATATTTTAAAAATATTTTTAAAATGACCCTATAAACTTTTAATGCGTGTATCTATAACTATTATGAGCCAGTGACATTACCCATCTTAACCACAAAGAAAATTAAACCGTCATAATCATTAACCATCCCAAACAAAATTTCATCTTATGATTTACATCCTTTTCGTACTTTTCCTCTGTTTAAGGTTTGATTTATTAAACTGGTCTAATATACACAGAAGGGTTTTAATGGACTCAACGCCCTTTGTATATAGGCCTACGTGGCTACGGTAAGCACTGCAAGGAGTAGAAAGTGTGCATGCTTGGACCATTGCATTTTCTTCAGGATGGTCGATATAAAAGAAAAGAAAAAAATAAGACGAAAAAACGAAAGAGTGATTTCTAGAGGTTTATTAAATTTTTGCACAAATATTGCACATTTCTGAGTTTTTGTAGAAGTTGATTTAACGAAACTCACTTAAAGAGACAAACTCTTAAGAAAATTTTGTAATAATTCAGGCCTATTTGTAAATTTGATTTTTATTTGATATTTTTTAAAATTTATTTTCTTCTGCATTCATATATTATTAAGTACAACATTTTTCGGTAACATATATAAAATAAAGTCAAAAGGGGCCTGAGCTTTCGATCCTATCAGAATTTTCGTCAGACGAAGATTCTGCTAGGATCGAAAGCTCAGGCCCCTTTTGACTCCATTTTACTCTCTTGGCTAGCTATTATTGGATAAGCAGTTTTCAGCAGTTTGTTTTCCATATATATAAAATAAAATACAAAATACTTTTGACGATGAATCATAAATAAACAATGAATCATAAATAAACAAGTATATGTAACAATCATTTTTCAAAAACAAACACACAATGATAAATTGTCAAAGTATTGTAGTTCATCAAATATAAAATCATTAGCGGAATAAGGACTGCCATTAGAAGCAGTTTGCCTGAGAATATGGCAGCCCCAGATAAATATTATGAAACAGCTCAAACATGTTTAAATAAGCAGAATGGATAAATAATTGCACATTGCACATGTCTTGATCAGCTGTTTCTTGATCGCCGCGCTACTACAAAGCGCGCACTATTTAGACCGCCCTCTTGCGTTTCCCGCGGAATAGCGGCCCATTCAAAATGGATGCAGAATCGCTTCAAAGTTAAGTTCAAGCTTCGTCCGAGCTGAGCCACCTGACAACATGTACACTGCACTGTCATTGTCAATGAGCTGATTTCCAACTTCAGCAGCCGAGCAGGTAAGAAAAGCTACCATAAATTTTATAAACAGTGGTGGTGAAGTATTTGGCGTAATTGTGTTTTTGTGAGTGATAGGAGACTAGGCCCACTCCGGGTACATTCCTGTAAAATAGTTGGTATTTTCTGTCGCATGTACTAAAGGTATGGGGGGAAAATAAGATAAATATTTTAAATACCTTGCTTTCAAATTCAGCCCTTAAAAATCTCACTCCTACCTCAAATGGCCGTTAGGAAGAACTTTTGATATTTTCAGCAAAATCCAAAGTCAAAGTCTTGTCCAAAACCGGAGAAATCCCCGCCGATTTGTTTCGCGATCGCGTGTTGTTTACATACTGCCGATGTCTTAGAATAAAATCGGCCAATACAATTTTTGTCCACGAAGAAACTCGGGATCGCAAGCGCACGCCGATCTTTACGATCGCGCACACAGAAAATCGGGACTTTCCGTGTATGCCACATAGGGACCGAATTTTTAAGGACAAAACTCTTTTGGGGAGATGTCAGCGCCCGCGGCGACCAGGAAATGTACACAATGACTCCGATAGCTCGTTTCGCGAGAATCAACAGTAAATTACGGATTTGATTTTTGGAAATATCTTTTCCAACATCGGCGAGTTGAATTTATTGTATTTCTTGGATATTTAGTGGTCGGTTTTTGTAAATTAAATGCCGATTTTGAGTGAATGTTTGTGACTTTTGTGCAGTGGTGTTTTAAAAAGTTGAGGTGTATGACTGCCTACATTATACACACGAAGTATAGGAATGTAGCTATGAGTGACTAGGCCTAGGGCTAGGCCTAATCAATGTCAATGACATTGACATGTCTGAATTTAATCAGACGAACATTTGGCTTTGTCATGTTTGGTATTTTAGATAAGGATAATTTTTCACTTTTGTACAAATCGCTTGTTCGTCCCCAAATAGAGTACGCTCATGCTGTGTGGAGCCCCCACCTTAAGAAACATATACATGCTTTGGAAAATGTCCAAAGAAGAGCTACTATATTAGTCCCAGAGTTAAAGGGGCTGCCTTATGGCTTATGCACAAAGATTGAGGAAGTTGAATATCCCAACCTTAGCTTACAGGAGGGCTCGAGGCGATATGATTGAAACATACAAGATTTTTAATAAATACGATTCTGATGTAACCCCAAAATAAAATCTTGAGTTGAATTAATTACAATCCAGAGATCAGACAAGAGGACATTTAGTAGAAAATTGTTTATTCCTAGGGACTAGGACCAAAACTCAGAGATACAAAAATTCTTTCTTATGTACGAATACGTAAACCATGGAATAATCTTTCCAACGACACCATTACTGCCCCAAGTGTGCACAGTTTTGAAGTAGCTTTGGATAGGTGCTAGAAAAATGAGCCCATTAAGTACGATTACGAATCGCCTGCACCAGGAAACGATCCAGCCATCTTGAAGAGGAAAAAGAACTTGGAACTGAATATGATAGAGGCGTAGTGCCTGCGTTCAGTATCTTCCCTAGGTATCCCTAGGACTAGGAGACTATGAAATAGATTTTGTCTAAAACTAAGACTATTAATAATAGTAAAGACAGTCAAGACAAAGTAGACCCTAAAGTAAAACTAAAACGTGTTAAAATATAAAATTCAGATGTATATGTCTGACGTTAATAACGGTCTAACTCTAGCTCTAACTCAACTGTGAAGATCTAACTTGTCAGGACAGTTGGACTCTATTTTTTTACACTGTTGTTTTGACTGTTGTCTTGTGGCATTGCATTGCTGCCTTGGCCCTTGGCTTGAGCTGCTGACTAAGTAACTGACTACTCTTTTCTAAAAATTTTCTAGAAACCCAATTTATATCGACTATAATTTAAAAAAAAAACCTAAAAACTGTAAAAAGTCAAAACACTTCATTTGACTTGCTGGCAGGAACAATGTCATGAGTACAGAATAAACTGTAAAGTTTAACTTAGACAGAAAAATCTACGGTCTGTTCGGAGGAGTTTTACATTACATTTTTTTACTTTTGACCTAACCCTAACCATAAGGCATAACATAAACAAAAACACCCCCCCCCCAAAAAAAAAAATAAATAAATAAATAAAAAAATTGGGGGAGGTGCGCCTATTTCACGAAATTGCTGTATATTATTATTTTGTATTGTAGGATTGTATATTGTTGTAATTGTATTCTACCATTGTACATTGTTAATGTTATGGTGATATCATAACCTGCCAGCTATTAAACCCAATGGGTTGCCGGACCTGGTTTTATATGTACTATAAGCATGCATGATCTCTAAATTGTTATAAAGACGTGATATACCACTCTAGGTACATGTAGTCTCTGTAGTCGAGTGATTCTCTGCCTTAACGTTAGGCATTAATTGTGCTTATGGAAAAAACATATGAGGTAACTCATCCAAAGTCTTTACGACAAAATGAATGTTGGAAATGAAAACAAAATACACAAAATGTCATGATAAATATAGGCTAGGTCTAGCCACATCAGCAAGCAATGGTCATATTGACCATTAGGATCATATACATGTGTGCATACTGGGTATTGGGGATACAGATGTAATTTTGTTTGAAATGGAGGTTTTTGTGGGCAAACTGATACTTAAGTATCACTCTTTAGATTTTACGTTATACTGTAAGTTCGTTAAGATACAAAATGTAGAAACTTATAAAAACTTACATTTACAGCCTTGTTCTTCGTACTTGTTACCCACACCTCCATACGGATGACGACTGCTCTCAATATGTTGCGCACTAGTGAGGCCGCTCTAGTACAGAATACGAAGAGGTGACATGATTCAGACCTACAAGATCATCCACGGCATCGACAATTTGGACAAAGACATGTTCTTCACGCCTGCTACCACTCAGACAACACGTGGCCATCCCTACAAGTTGTTTGTAAGAAGGAGCAGACTTAATGTGAGACATAACACCTTTAGTGTCAGAGTAGTAAATTACTGGAATTCTTTGCCTGCAGACATAGTCATGGCTTCAACGGTCAATAGCTTCAAGGCAAAGTTAGACAAGTTTTGGTCAGCATCGCATTATGCTCACCCATGGGAATAGTGACATATTCCACCCCATTGGCACAGCACACAGACAGCTAGAGAGAGATAGAAAAGAGAAGATAGACCTGGAAACACGACTGCAGAAGTAACTGCATTTTTCCAGTAGATCCGGTAATAAGGTAATAAGGTAAAATACATGGTTACGCACCATAGATACGTACGCAGAATGTTACGCACACAAGCTATTCTACGAAGACCTGGAAGGGCCAAACTGACGACGTAAAAAAATAAAAATAAAAAATATTACGTACGTATGTAGTAATTATTACGTACGTACATAATATTTTTTATTTTTTTACGTCGTCAGTTTGGCCCTTCCAGGTCTTCGTAGGAGATCGACGAACCGATCGCGCCGGTACCACTAAGAGCGCTGAGGGCTCCCTTCATCATAATCGTGAAAAATACAAACTGGATGCTGACGGGACAGTCTCGATAGGAGTTATCAACAAAAAGTACCCAAAATTTCAGGAAACCCTCTTCAAAGGTCACAAAACAAACTGGTAAGTTTTAATCATCTATTATTCAACATAAGTATTTAGATTTAAGTAAACTGCAATACATGTATATGAGTTTCACTTAAATATAGCCAAAAATGCACAGTGATGCAGTTTAGGTATGGGATGTGTGTTGGCTGCATTCCTACACAGTCGGCAATGGCGTGTACCTATGAGTGGGTCTAGCTACATGTATATGAGCTC